>OW119923.1:77303146-77928146 GCA_933210815.1 Meta bourneti | reverse complement strand
ATTAGGTTTTAAGGTTGACCTGAAGGGCACCTACCTCCGGTCACATATGAACACATGTGAGAAAACGTGCCAGCCTGCGATTGCCGAACGATGTCTAAATTTTCGGTTTCACACTCTGTGAATACCAATTTTCTCGTAAGAATTTGTCGAGACCTCTGCCATATTTTCCTCGGGGCCTTCCCTACATCCGCAGT
Organism: Meta bourneti; assembly: GCA_933210815.1. NCBI lineage: Eukaryota > Metazoa > Arthropoda > Arachnida > Araneae > Tetragnathidae > Meta > Meta bourneti. The sequence goes on along the minus strand of OW119923.1, from coordinate 77,927,952 downwards.
GACCAGCTTGTAATAGTAGAGGGGCTGTGTCCCAACTAAGAAGTGGTCGTCTAATCTCAAAGAACATTACATCAGACCAAACCAACGACTGTGCAGAATGTACGACATCACTCTACTGATGACTGTACCAGCGTATCACATGAAATGCTTCTGAACGTGCAACAGGAATCTCTGTCCCAGATATTAATGTATATTGTGGCTACTGGTGGGCACACCGAGCACAGACAGTAAAATCCGTTTCTAATGTCTTCTCATATTTTTGTTTCTAACATGTGTATTTATCATTTTCTTGTCTTCGTGATGCATTCATTGTTGTTTGTAGTATGCTAAGCATCGCTCACACATATATATCGGATCTGCAGTCGCTCTACCTATTTCTCACTATTTCCTTCTTTGTGATGTGAGTAGGGACGTTGCATTGCAGGAAATTGAATACAGACAAAAAAATAAAAGGTTTCACGTTATTCATATACGCAGGTTGTCATTTCGTACTTAATAGGTGATATTCTACAACTTTATAAATTTATTTGTTTTCGTATCTTGCATAGGTTTTTAGATAGGAACGCTGTTTCCAACTTTTGCCCCCTGCAAGCGCTCACTCTGTAGCGCATACTGTACATCACTTTCATAACCGTAGTTATACGCGTTTGGCATAATGACGAGTTACGAGGATGCATAACGACTTTACTACGCACCCTGTTGCGGTCCAATCAGTTAAAGCACCTAATTTACATACATTTACACTTAAAAGTATAAGTAACAAAAACTACAAATTACTGTTATCATACTTAAGCCAGTTTTTCAAAAATAAATGTAATGTAAAACCACCGTACTTTATAAAATAGAATAAACCATAACATGAGACTTCATGTTCTAAGTTATGTAAACGCATTAAAAGTAACTCAAGAGAGAGAGAGAGAGAGAGAGAGAGAAAAAATAAACGAAAAATGCAAATTTAATATTCAACACTAAAAAACATGTGAAATTGTGCTCTAATGAAATTTTAGGGACCCTGTCTTACGACCACCTATTCTTAGTTGTTAATTATCATTATAAGTACATTACTTAATAATTAGCCCTGAGTATGTAATCGATTGAATTACCTAGTTTTTATGTCATGCTTGTACGACTCTTAAAAGTGATTTTGAATTTTAAATGAGACTGGCATTAATATGTACTATAACTGATACTGTAATCTAGTATAAAATATAACGCGTAGTTAAAGACAACTATAAGTAACTGCCGAGATATTAAAGTTGCATTGTAAATAATCGCGTTTTTGTCCTGGATAATTATAACCATGTTTATTTGCGTGGTCGGATTTTGTGCATCGTTAGTTAAGAGTTACGTATGTTTTTCCAAAATAATTTACCAAGCAGATAAAAATTTAGTTTTTAACATTGCTAAAGCGATTTGTGCTCAGATTTGTAAAGATTTATCGTTCATTCACTTATTAATGCCTCCGCATATCTATCTTTTTCGAGCTTTTAAGCAAAATGAAATTAAATAAAAGATGATTTTCCGAAGGTTAGAAAAGCATAACAAATTCATACCCGCAACCATACGTGGTTATAACCTAATTTAAATTTTTGAGACAACAAAAGTAATCGTTAAACAGTTTCTCAAAGCTGACATTAAGTGGCGCACAAAGTTTGACGAAAAATTAATATTCGATAAATCTTTTGTTACACAAGTAATGTATCTTTATTAGTTGAAGATATGTTTGTAGAGATATGTTAGATAAATGGATTTAGGTTTTGTATAGAAACCCTTCATTCATACTAATTACTAATTTGAACGTAAAGCAATCTAGTTTTCTTTTGTTTCGTCCTAGTCACGATAATCATTAAAATCACATAACCTCGGTTTATTTAATACCATAAATTATCAGAAACCGAGCCATCGACTTATTATTTATAAATTATTCTTTGATTTTAAAGTCTTCAAAACTAAATCTGGTGCAATACATTCTTGTTAAAACTATTCTTTTCCTAAAATTTATACCACATTCCTCAAATAACTATTTTTTTCAAATATGAGGCGGCGTAATACATTTTGCTCTAATCAGCATTATATATGTTATTTAATGACTAACTTAGCATGCTTGATTGATACAAATTAGCTTTTTCATATTTGTAAAACCTTAGAAAATAATTTCAAATTTTAAATTAGACTGCATAAATATATAATGCAACTGATACTCTAATCCAGTATAGGATGTTGCGCATAGTAAAAGCTTCTTTGAATAGTCCAATTTATTATGATTTTGTGTGATCAACAAAACTGAATAAATACTCTCATTTGAATGCTACAGATATTTTTGTTGAAAGTAATTATTTACTTATGAAGAGACATATTTAAAGGATGAAAGGATTTGAAGAAATTGAACGTAAAAATTCGATTTGTTGCATCACCTGTATTTTCACACAGCGAGTTTTTCTACATGTATGATCTTAGATTTACTTTAATTTGAATAAATTTAATTTTGAAAGCGTAAATAGGAAATTCAAAATTTTTATTATATTCCTACTGCAAATAATTTTCCTCATATTATTTGTAACGTAATCTTGGTAGATATTTGGTATCATCTATTAACTTATATACATCATAATGATAATATTTTAATATTTAAAAGTAAGTCGTGTGTATTGAGTATAACGGGTGTGGTTAATTTCATATTTTAAGAAACACATCAGTTTGCATACTATGTACCTAAACAGCTACTGATATAAATAAATATTTTCGAAGAATATTAGTTCTTGAGTTATAATATTTCCTTTAAAATGCTAAGTTAAACAGGACTAAACAATCCAAAAAATGAGTATAGTGAATAAATGAAATAATTTCTATACATCATAAATGATAAGATTTTCTTAATTTAAAAGTGTCAGTGTGTATTGATTATAACGGGGAGGGTAATTTCTTCTTGTAAGAAACACATTAGTTTGAATACTATGATATCTAATTACTGAATAATTAAATATTTTCCAAAAATATTAGATTTTGTGTGAGCTATAATCTTCCATTTCTAATGCAAATTTAATCAGGACTAAACAATCCAGAGAATTTGCATATAGTGAAGAAAAATAACGCTTATAATTAACAAAAATAACTCCATTATTTAAATTTAAAAATCAAATACCATTGTTATGGAAAGTTTTAAATAAAAATACTAAGTTATGTGACCGCGTTTCTCCTAAACTGCTTACTCCATTTAATGTGCAGGGTAGACAGAATAACTTTCCCTCTTGGGAGACATCTGTAGCTAAATCGAATAAGCGGAACGGAACCAAATTTAGTATTGAGACTATTGACGACACGGAAAGATGTGTTCAACAAAACACATTGCAGTACCAAAAGCCGCCAATAGGAGGAAACTTGGCGCTGTTGGAAGCAAAAACTGTCGTACATTTGCATTAACCGCAGATAATATGGATTATGCAGTTTCGACTGCATAATTAGATTATAACAGCAGCGCCACTAATTCCACCCAAAGATGGAATGGAGATTATGAACATTCAATATGAACATTCAACCCGACTCATTACGCTCAGTAGTAGAGCATGCCACACACTTGATCCAATTACACAAGAAAGGTCAGTACATTGAAATTGGTCTATGTGGTCAAGGGGAACCTGATTCTGGTGAATAAAAGATTGCTTCCCTTGAGTCGAATCTATATTAATTTATATGACTATTGCCATTTTTTTTAAATTGCAACTCGTCACATATCCAGCTGGAGTTAGTGGTGTGGCTGTTGCTTACGCAGTCAGAACTTTACATAATCCATTTTATTGCGTTTAATGCAAATGTTCGACTGTCTTCGCGCGTCTCCAACAGCGCCAAATTTCCCCTGTTGGCGACTTTTGGTACTAAAATTCTTTTTTCGCGGAATACATCTCCCCATGTCTTCAAAAGTCTCAATACCAAATTTGGTTCCACCCCGTTTATTCTATTTAGCTGCAGATGCCTCCAAAGAGTGAAAGTTATTTTATGGCAGCCCTATACTTAAATTATTATCAAAATATCGTATTTCACTGAACAATACCGTAAAAGGTTTCCATGTGTGGTATCCCGTTCGCAACCCATGATCATCATTGAAGTATTGATGATCCACTTGCAAGCCCAATAAGCCGCTGATTTCCCTCTTTTCAAAATAATTTGATGTTCCAAGTAAATTGACATTGATAAATGCTTTTCGACAATTCTATTGGAAGTAATTCTCAGATTGATAGAATATAGACTAAAAAGATTTGTTTTTATGTTGCCTACGCTATTTATTTATTTGTAAATAATGCAGTAATGTTTGAGTTTGTTTCTAGAAATTTCTTGCGGCAGCTTTTGTGTTTCTTTCAGACGGCTTTTATTATTAAGTTAGCACCTGTATTTTAACTGACAACGTATGGCCAGCACACTACCAGTCAGGATAGCTCTAACATAGCCACTTTAATTTTATGTAACGTAATAAGATCCCAATAACGATAATTGGTTGTAAGAACAGGATAGTTTCATGATGTTAAATAGTTAATAAAATAAAGAAATTGTTTATGTTGAAAATTATATAACACAAAAATTTTGAAAAGATACGCTAAAATATTTGCCGAACTAGGCTCTTTACTTCTTTCGTATTGATTTCACCACCGATTCGTATACGTTATACTCGTAATAAAATGGTGGTGAATTGAAGGTTGAAAGTACTTCCCATCACATATTCGACTCTTCAGTACACACAGTACCTCAATTCTTCATCGCTTAACCCTCAAGTGATTTCGAAGAAATATCTCGTCCACCAAGATCAGACCAGTTTTGCTAATGACGAAATATCTCGTCATCAAGATAGTGCCAATGTTTTTTGACAGTGACGAGATCAAGATCTGATCAGTTTCTCTAACGAAGAGATACCTCATCCATCAACATCTGGTCAGTTTTGTTAATTACACGATACCTCGTCGAGACAACCACCAGTAAGGTCAAGGAGAAATTGCTAGGCAGAAACTGGAGTTATACGAGTAAAACCAAGCTGTTTCCACAGTAAAAATAATTAGCTGACTATTTGGCGAGTTTTGATCTTTAGCACTGTTATCTGACAGTTATACCCCTATTAGCTTAAGTTGTGATAATTCTTTCAATTATTTAATTTTTCAAGTAATTATTTTTAACACAATACAATGATTTTTAACCGGCCTTGAATTAAAATAAAATTGCTATTGTTCTGTTTCTTTCTATTTGCAAAAAACTAGGCCCTTCCGCGAAACTTTCACTCTTATGATATCGTAAATTTTAACGACTAAAGGAAGATCCAGCTACTTGGAAGGTTCATCTACTTAACCCTCCAAGTGGTTTCGACGATATATCTCGTCCATCAAGGTCTGACCAATTTTGCTAATGACAAGCTATTTCGTCATCAAGATATTGCCGATTTTTTTTATGATGACGAGATTATTTTAATTTTTGATGATGACGAGATCAAGGGTCAGTTTTCTCCAAATGACGAGATATCTCGTCCATCAAGATCTGGTCAGTTTTGCTAATGACGAGATCTTGTCAAGACAACCACCAGGAGGATTAAATAGAGGAAATAAGTCTATATCCGGGAAGAGTAGTTATTTATTTCAATTCTTTAATGATTTTTTTCAGTGTTTTTACCGTGATAAGAACAACTGTTATCAGAGTACCTTGTGCCTACTCATATCACACTTCGATCGTGCCTATCGAAGGGTTAAAAGAAATTGCAATTTAAATTTAGCATCAGCTGTAATTAGAGTTCACGTAAAACAGACAGGGAAATCTGATTGACAATGACCTGTCCTGTTGAACATTTGGTAATCCCCAAGTAACAAGTGAAACCAAAGTTTCATCCTCCGATATGGTATTAAAAGCAGTTGATGCAAAATAGTCTTAGACAAGGAAATCTGGATGAAAACGAAACCTAGTGAACACTAGTATCTAAGTAACTCTCCAAAACAAAGTTACTGCTTCAGAAGGGATATACAAAAGAGTTGATTTAGAGATACTTAGCCAAGAGAAATAGCAAAGACAATCTGGTTGGCAATGAAAACCATAGACATGAAATATAAGTTGACTGAGTATTGCTATTGAAAGGAGCTTCGAAAAGTGTGATCAACATGTCGACTAGTAATCATGTGACTGCTCTGTGAAAATTGACTTGGTTGGCCGATTGATTTGGCATTATTTTGCCTCATTTGGCGATATAACATCTTACGACCGGGTAGATGTGTGAATGCGGATTTCTAGAGTAGCGACAGAATTGGTGAAATCACCAGTCTACTACTATGACGCGTGGAAAAATTAGATGATGAATTAATGGATGATCGTCTTCTCCCGTCCCATTGACCAATCAGAATGTTTATTTCCTCCCAGCAGATGAAAATTGTCTAAGTGTCCAGTTACCACTAGTTTTGGTCACATAAACCTGGGCACATAAGAAGGTTACCATTTCTCACTCTACTTTATATCCCCTCTATGTTGAAAACCTGGTGAACATTCTGAGTATCCAAGCAAAACACTCTAAATCAGTTTCAAGTCTCAGGGATGATATACTAACAGTTGAAGATGAGTAGACAACATTTATTTGTGAATCCGTTTCCAAACATTTATTTTCCTTGGGAATCTGTAAGAAATGTCTAAATACAAATATAACAGAAATAGAGAAAAGAAAATTTAAGTAAGTAAGCAAACTAAGTAAAGGTAATAGATACGTTGCAATACTGATCATAAGTCTGACATCAATATTTGAGACATCATAATTCCTTTTTATCGATCAAATGGTATCAAAACAGATTCAAGAACTAATTACTTAACTCATATATACTTGAAACTCTAGATTTATTTAGCTATATGCCATTTACTTATCAGATATAAAGTTGACATTTATACTCTTTCAGTACCAACTCATCACGGATAGGTTGAGGAAATGTAATATGTATAAGTTTCGTGTCTTTTCCTCTCTTCCTCTATTGCATTTTAGAAACAAGTGCTATAATTGTAAAAATTACCTTTTTAATGGTTTAAGTATCGTATGAGGCTATATACGATATTTATACACAAAATCTCATATATACTTTAAAATCTAGATTTATTTAGATATATGCCATTTATTTACCAGATATAGAGTTGTTATTTGCAAAGAATGGGAAGTTTTCAATGAATCGGATGTGTTGCACTCTTTCATTACCAACTCATAAGTGACAGGTTACGGAAATGTTTATAATAACAATTTCGTGTCTTTTCCTCCCTTCCTTTGTTTCGTTTTAGAAATAAGTGCTGTAATTGTAAAAACAACCCATTTAATGTTTCTAAATATCGTATGAATAATTTGTTTCAGAATAATTAAGGTTGGATATTTGTCGATTCCGCTTAGCTCTGTATGAGTTTGAAGCATGTCACTAGCTTTATATGTTAATACAGTGAAATCAATTAATTGCATGGCAACTAGAAGAATTATGCTTTTTGGTTGAGGAAATAATGCGTTTACTGAAGATTTCACTTCGTATTGTTGCATGAAGTATGTTACTATCCGTATAAGTACTTGAAATTTTAGCTATAGAGGAGTTTCAGTCAATAAAAAATTATTATAATTACCCCCTATTTATTACCAAATTATGTCATCTAATATCCCTATCTTAACTAAACTATCCGATCTGTTGCATTCGGGACATATTCAATACAACATGAGCTCTGTTTCTGTTAATGTAGTTGTATAGAACTCGAATGTCATCGACTTAAATATATGCAATTTGTGTTCAAGTAGAGATTTAAAATTACTATCATCACATCTAATTTTTGTCATAAAATGTTAGATGCTATTGTCATTCTAATATCTCTATTTTAATCACTCACTTCAACATACACTGATCGAGATATTTCTAATGCAGTATTCTAGTTTTATCAGTTACATACCCATATAGAGATATTTCAAGCTTCTGAGAAATATATTCATGAAATGAAATATAGATCTATGTTACAGATACATTTTATAATTTTTGAGTCGTGAGTGTAGAATCAGAATTTATCTGATCAGTAACTGCTTTATCTATCTATTAGCGCTTTTTTTACAGAAATTTTAGTTCGTTATAGTAGAAACGATAGTGCATAAAATTTTGTAATTTGATTCAACAATATATTTCTATTTTATTTTATTTCTTATGCATTTCTCTTAATATTATATCAACAGAAAAATTCTGGGTTTAGTAATAGATGGAGTTATGCAGTTCAGATAAAATTCAAATTATGTATCTATGAACAGAACTTTTTTATCTTGAAAAATTAAGAGAATAAGTAAAATTTATTATAGCAGTGAGAATACAATATTGAGTTCTACGTCATTTACGAACTTGATTACTCTCTTAAAATAACGCATGATTGTGTACTCTATGAAACATTAGAGTGTACAATCATGCTATATTATTACTCCAAAGAATACATATCTTTATTATGTTTTAACAAGTAATATTTTAACTAAACTTTTAGGGAAATGAAATGATATGGAATGAATAAATGGAAATTAAAAGTACAGTTTTGTAAATAAAATGCGGATGTTCGCAGTGATTGTTGGAATAATTAATGTATTTAGGGAATGAGATGTGTGTGTGCCAGATTTTTCTATCTTCTAAATATCACTTATTTCAGTTTATGCCAGTTTTTAATTTGTTATATTTGATGCTGCAAAAACAAAAAGTAACTAACACATTTAATGACATCTTTTTTTCAAGAATGGAGTGTTTGCTTGAAAATAGAATGTTTTTGTCTTATTTCAAGTTAGTTATCCGTTTTGGGTCATTAAATCCGTTGAAAGTAGCCGTTGCAAGAACAATGGTTTTCGCATTTAGTGTATGTACGTATGCGTGTCCGCACTGCGTCCAAACGGCTGGGTACATTTTCATAGAACTTTGCATACTGCGACATTTATTTAGTGACTGAGCTTCATTGTGTCAGTCTGTCTATCTACCATTTTTATCTGTTTTGGGGCCTGGCTACTTGTATAAGTCTCACATACAATTTATTCAATATAATTTCATAAATTGTTAAATGTTATGCAACGTATATCAACTTAGAGAATAATTTATTCAAATTTCATTCGCTTGCATTTTTAGACAAGTTAAACGCTAAAAAAGAGTTTAATACCCATACTTAAATCAATCTTAACTTGAAGCTTAAGTTTGGAAGAAGATAGGGGCATATTGATTACTGCTATTACTTGTTTCGCAAGTACTGCTGAAAAAAACAATTATTTTTTCAAAAATTCTTTTTACATAATTTAAATTCTAATGCTTCACTTATTTTTCTGTTCAAAATACAAATAATTTCTGAATATTTGGGCCTTATGAGAGATATGAGACTAGATCTTGGCAAAAAATTATAGTTATTTATAACCCTTTTATATATTCATTTCTGTGTGGATGGCATATCTACATTTCGACCATATTTCCTCCTAGTCCTTCCTATAAGTCCTTGGTTTAACACTCGTGGTTGTAGAATTCCTTTTTATAAAAGAAATAAAAGCATATAAAACTTTTGAGCAAATACTGATACTAATCAAATTTATTTAAGGTGTATGTATACACCAGAACATTTTTTTTTAATGTTGACTTTAAAAATCCAGTTTTTTCACAATAAGTCATTGGTTTGTGTTTAAACTCATTTCAGTGTGAAAAATTCTGATTAAGCTACTCATTAATTATATAATTAAGATATAATTAGCAAATTAGCATGTTTTTTGAACAGTGATATCTGAAATTCTAATGTGTTCAGAAAGACAATTCCTGTTGGAAATTATTCCTAATATTATTCTTCATGTTTTGACCCTCCATCAAGTTGCTAGAGGGAATAGGTTATTTTTACAATTTTTTTTCAGGAATTTCAAGATTTAAAAATCAACTAAAAATTAATTTCTTAACCAATAACTTTGACTGAGGGTCAAAACATCCACTGTATTATATAGATTATAATGACACAAAAGTAATTATAATAGATCAATTCATTGTTGAGTTATCACTGTTCGAAAGAAGCATCGTATTGAAAAAACCTAGTTCTTCAGAAATCGAGTTTAAAGTTTTGGAAGCGTGTTTGTCTAAGGTGACAGTACCTATCCCAAACCCTTATAACTAGAAAACTATTTCGAATATTTTCAACATCTTGGTATCGTTTGAAAGCTAAGGGGTTGGACAACAATTTGAATTATTAAAAAATAGATCGCTATTTTGGTCAATTTTCGTGATTTCTAGTGTATACATACACCTTAAAGCATTTTATCATAAGTTTGTTTCATAAAACGATTAACATCGTTAAATCTTGCATTTCCTTTCCCATGTTTCGAATAAAATTACCTGGTTTTATTGATAGCTACATTCAATAGGCAAGCCAATGTTTTCGTTGGATCTAATCTTCTTTTCTTTTCATTTGTTGTTCATCAGATCTTGTAATTTTAGTTAAACTTTATATTTAATTTTTCCTTTGAAAAATCAACTTACTTTTGTTGCTGTGTTTGTACTTTTGTGGTTGCCCAGGAAGTTTGCTTTTGTTCGATAAAAAACAAAGGAAAATAACATAATCATTCTCATTCTAAAGAGGTACGTGGTTTTCATTCAAAACTAAACCACTGAATTGAAAAAACTAGTTTTAAGTGTAGCGCGCGAGCATCGAAAAGAAAAAGAATGTGTTCATTGAAGTAATAACGTGCAATAATATTATTTTCTGATTTTTCGCATGGAATCATTTTTCGCATTTTTAAATTTTGTTACTGCAATAAATACTATTTTTAGTTACAAGTTGTGGAATTAATTTCGGATTTTGAACTTTTGTTCTACTTTTAGTTGTAAGTACCACAACTTACAACTAAAAGTAGGACAAAAGTTCAAAATCCAAAATTAATTACAACTATGCGAGATCACGAGAAAAATAAGAATCACGAATTAATACCTTCAGAACAATTTTTCCCCGCCGACTTTAGTTTTATACCACTGTTTTCTGTGGTTTAAATTTAATAACTATTTTATTTTTTATTAAATTTCAATTCCAATTTATCACACGCAACAACAAACCAACAATTAGATTCTATTTGAAACTACATGCAAGTTGGTATAAAGGAAATTTTAAATCGAACTTTGCCGATATTGCAATATCATTGCTAGGAACATTTTAATTAAGACTTTTTAAATATTAAAAATTCTTTATTGTGACAGAGAAGGTCAAAATTATCTACTTTATAAGTTGAAGCGTATTTTAAGCAACTTACACACACATGCTAGAAGTTTATTGAAGCCACCAAATTTCTTTTTCAAAGGTAAAAAAACGCTGTCAAATTGATCTACCATTTTTTTGAAAAATGGTAAATGTCACCTTTGCTTTGACTGTACTGAAGACATTAATTTTTAAAACAAGTTCTTTTATTGCACGTGGAACTGAATGGAATTTCAAGAAAAAATGTATTCGCTTTAAAAATGAAATCTAATCAAATTAATTCGTCATTCTTCCCTTACAGATGGCGAAATTCAAAATTGTCACATGTCTGGTGTAAAAGTGCCACAACCAAAATCATATTGGTAGGAAAACTATGCGTGCTAGTGTATTCGTCGTAGATTCGTCATTTCCACCAATTGAGTTGAGGCAATTTTACAGAAAATGAACTTAAGTAGCATTCCTAATCTCCCTCCAAAAAAAATCAAAATCTACTTTTATAGCTATCACCTTTCCTAGTTTTGTCATACAACAGGAATGTGGTGTATGTCAAATGTATTATATGTATGATAATATGTGTGGAATCCAGAGTAAGTTGTAGAGGCTGTAAAAATGTCGAAAGCAGTTAAAAATTAGTTTCCTGACACTTGACTGATGTTGATATTTTTCTACGTAATAGTAAAGTCATTATTCTAGTCATTTTTTCAATCTACAGTTAACCAATTCAACCCGAGTAAGGTTTGATAATTCTGCTTGTTTCTAATAAAATTAATTTTTATTTACAGACAGAATGCCAGAAGGATATGAGAAACGAACACCCTGTATTTGAAGTGTTTCAAGTTTTACCTGCTGTATAATATTCGATAAATATAGAAGACTATCACAAGGGCATATTCATGTGAAAAATCAACTTAAATTATTACCATGCACGCTTATATCACAATTTCACGCAAGTATGGTAGAAAATGTATTCATCCATTTGTTGTTTTCTCAAACCGTTTGCGATATAAAATACGTTGTCTGTAAAAATGAATTTAAAGCTTTCACACTGTGTCCAGCATTAACTCGTGTTAAATTTTCCTTTCGCTACGTTTCGTAAACTGGAGTTAACAAACATTATTAATAGATATGCATTTTCTGCTGTATTCATAAACCATCTGATAAGCTGCTTGCTGCCAATTTGTGTCCCTTTCACCCATTGAACATTACTGTGGAAATGTGTGCGTAGAATATAAATTTGTTTGCATTTGCTATCTGCATGACATCACGTGATCCAATAGAAAATAGAAGGACATACGCCACTGTGTGCACCGGTCGTACGCTCCTGTTATCCACCACATTTGTCCCCGTTCCCCCGAGAAATTCCAATTATTTCCTCCTGCCTCCACCCTCAATAAAACCCAGCTTCATAACCAATACTCTAACCAATTCCAGAAAGTCCACTCATCCCTTAGTCAATTATTGTGTCTGTTTGACCCCTCCCAATTTCTTTTAGGCACTGCGACGTAAGTCTTTCTATTTACCATTAGATTATGTGACATACAGGTGACAGCATATAGTAGAAGATAATTTCATTTGCATTCATTAAAATACTTAAATTTGCCTGAACGTTTAAATTATAATATTATAGATTTTATACCTATTACTGTCATCTAGATATCATATATATAGAAGGATATATGCTTTTCGTGTATATATAACTTAATATCATGTATTGCATTTGTCATATCCTTACTGAGACGGACAATATCGTTCATTGTAATTTGCAAGTATTGAATGGATAAATATATAAAGTTATATTTCAACTTCAAGACTTTTATTGTTCGAAAATTGTAATGTAATAAAATGTGCTGACATGTTTATCTTAATAAATAATATTGATCCAAATGTTTGGATTCGTGTTTAATCTACATTTAAAAATCATTTTTTTCCTTATCAATGTGTTTGAGGAGCTGCAATATGGTTGTATACAAAGGCAATGTCAGGCAAAATAATTGTTCTTTATTAGTAAAATTAGAAAGAATAATTTAATAATAATTTGCATGCATTACCTTATATTAGAACTTTGTTAAAGTTTAATTTTATGGTATTGGTATTGGTATCTGCACAGTATAATCCAATACATACATTGTTAAAAAAGGTAATATATTATGTACCATAATACCTTAAAAACTCGATTATGTACCAGCGTTGATCACAATCAACTAATTTTTTCAATAGATTGATTGGCTAATCAATTATGACTAAAGTTAATCATAATTGAAAAATTAGTCATAATCATGACTAAATCAATTAATCATTCAATCATTAGTATGTCATGAATGCGTTGACTACATTCCATAGAAGTATACAAAATTACTTTGGATAAATTTTAGTCACAATTTACATGATTTTCTTGAATCGCGAATTGATTGAATAATTTCATTACAAGCTAATATAACCAACATATTTGATTATTCATTTGAATCATTTTTTTGAAATCTGACTGTTTGTTGTGTTACGTGAATTATGTTCATTTGTAAAACTTTAATAAATAAATAATTTCATCGTCCTTTATACATTTTATTAAAATTTTCTTCAACATGTGGATATGTACGTATTTCTTGCAAAACTTCACACATACATATACCATTTTTACTAGTTCGAGAATGTTGGAGGTACAATTTCAATCTTAATTTATAATCATGGTCACTTGATTAAAAATAAAACTAAATCAATCTTTAGTTACAGCGGAAGAACTAAAAACTAATAAAATTCCTTACTCATTTTAATAGTTAATGATTTAGTAATTAGTTTTCAGTCATTAGTGATATCAAACTTTTCCGAACACAGCTCAACCACTTACAGCATAATACACTATACATATATACTCTTCACACATACCGAAACACAGCGCAATGACCAGAATTCATACAGTATGGTATACATAATCTATAAAATACATGTATGGAAAGGGGTCGCGGTAGCCTAGTAGAGTAACGTATCAGCAACCAGAGGGTTGCGAGTTCGAGACTAGGTACAACCACATTCGTCTACGTGGGGGCTGTTGCACGTTAAATCTGTCGTGGCCTCAATTGCCCTTACTTTGGCGTGATGTGGAAGTTCGGAGAGTGGCGTGGCAGCTCAGGTGCTGACACCGTCACTTGACAGTGTTTCAAAATTACGAAGTATTATCCTCAATCCTTCCCTTCAGGAATAATGCCTTAGCGTCACTAATTGCTCTTTAAGTTGGCCCAGTGTGACATAAATTCTACCTCGTAAACCTCATATACAGTAGTGCATTCAGAATAATGAAAACGGTGTAGAAAACAATGCAAGTGGTCTAATCTACATTCTGTATACGTAATTCTACCGAACTGCAGGATTCGAGATATATATGATACGATGTTCTACAAGACATTCTAATCCATTCTACATTATCGGTATATATGACGATGCTGTAGTGATAACAGTGTACGTTGCAAACCAGATTAATTGAATTTGCTAAATGATATATTTTTATTGCATTCAACTCCAAGCTAGACTAATAGATAATTTTTTATCTAGCGATGAAACCACTCAAACACAAGTCATTAAGTACTTCCTCATACCCTTACAAAGACCTTGATTGTGTGGATCGTGGCAGCTCAGTTGAAAAAACAGGGGATTAGCAATCGGACGGTTGCGAGTTCGAAACTAGGTCCACCCAAAGAACGTCGTGTACTAGGAAGCCGGTGCACGTTATATCTGTCGTATCCCCAAACACCCTCACGTTGGCGTGAAAGCTTGGAGAGTGAGCTGCCAGCTTAAGTGTTGACGTCGTCACCTGATCGTGGCTCAAAATTACGAGGCGCTATCCTTGGATTTTTCCCTTCGGGATTGATCCCGGACCGTCACCAACAACCCGTTGTGTTGCTCCAGTGTGACGTTAAGTAACTACCTACCCAATTGTTTTTATTCGGATACTGTAGGGGCGATAGGACGATTGGTACACATAGCGATGCTCTAGTTACATAATAGTAAAACAGATTAACTGAATTTGCTTAATAAAGAATTTTCATTGCATCCAAGCTGGGCTATTTGATAAATTTTTATCTAGCAATGAAACCCCGTTCAAAACAAAACAGTCATTAAGTACTTTCCGCATACCCTTCCAAAGACCCCGATTGTGTACATCCGGGTACTACAGCGGGGCGACAGAACATCCTTTATTGGTGTTGTTTTTCACCAGCAAAACGCGTCTCGAACACCCAACTCTTAAATAAAAGCTTCGGAATATAAAACAAATCCGGGATTGTGTTAAAGTGAAGAGTAAACCACTAAT
The DNA here is from genome assembly GCA_933210815.1 of Meta bourneti. Lineage (NCBI taxonomy): Eukaryota > Metazoa > Arthropoda > Arachnida > Araneae > Tetragnathidae > Meta > Meta bourneti. The sequence continues at coordinate 77,912,453 of OW119923.1, read as the reverse complement.
TGGATTTCAGCTGAAGAATGAATGGAATGTGAGGAATAGAAACCTGAGTGGATTTTGGAGTGCCATCGCTCTAATTCAGCTGACTCCAGAGCCATAATTGAAACCCCGGCTTTTATTATTTGCAGGCATTCCCGTTTTCGCGTTGTGTAATAGCCACCTCCCGGATTCTGGAGTTCCCGAAATTAGACTTTCCAAATGGATCCTGGGGTGGCTGGGATGACATTTGTGAAGATGCATGTTGCTTTCTCGCGTGTTGCCCCCGGGAACACTGTTTTATAATCCTGATTGTCGTCATAATCGCGTATTCTTAAGTTTAATTATGATGGGAAGAACTACTTTAAGGAATTATTATTTTGAGAAATAAATAATTGGTATGAATCTGGTTAAAAATGATTTTCTTAGTAAATACAACGTTCTGGTCACAAAACTTTTAATGGGGTTCATGATTAATGTTTTATCCATTTGTTTTCAATCATTAGTCAGATTAAGCTTTGCCCAAGCGTATATACACGCTTCATACAAACAGATAGGTATTTAAATTTATGTCAGACTGGAGCAACAACGGGCTATTGTCGATGGTCCATGATCAATCCCGAATGGAAATATCCGAGAGCAACACCTCCTAGTTTTAAACCATTGTCATATGACGTTGTCAACACCTGAGCTAGCACCCCACTCTTCAAACTTCCATACCACTGCAGCGTGAGGACATTTGTGGCCATGACAGCTTTAACGTGCATCTGCAACCACGTACACGACGGTCTTTAGGTGGGTTGAGTTTCGAATTCGTAACCCTCCGGTTGCAAATCCCTTACTCTACCAACCGTGCTACAACCGCCCTTTAATCTATACAGAAAACTATACACGGCACAATGAAAATGATACATACATTTTAGTGCATTCTGTATAATGAAAACTATATGGAACAAATGATACATGCGGTCTAACTTGCATCATGTATTCGTAATTCTAGAAGACTTTAGGATTTGAGCTATATATGATGCGAGGTTCTATGATATATATGATATGAGGTTCCACAATACAATCTAATTCTATCTTCTGGGCTGATACAATTGACAATGTTTTAGTTATGTAACATAGCAAAATATATTAATTGAATTTGCCAGATGAAATATTTTATTGCATTCAACTCCAAGCTAGACTGATTATTGAATTAACCTAACACAGAATATAAACTTGTTGACTTACGCAAAGCATCTTCGCTGAAGCGTCTGTTGCTGTTATTAATTGATGATGTTATTGAGCTATTTCTTATCTCCTTCACACAGTTAGTTTTGCATGCATTAAGAAAAGCAGTGATTATGATGTTGGGTTTAATGACGCAAGGGCCATATTTGACCAAACTATCCTTAACAAAAGACTGAAACGTCAAGATATGTGCATACACACAAGGCAAGTTTTACTGATACAGAAGAGAGAAATACACCTACTATTGTAAGTTACAGGAAATGAACCTGCATCGTCTACGATTCCCATGTTAGCGCAGTGAGCAAATCCGTAGAGCAATGGAAATCAGTCCCTCCATTTATAACCTTGTGCACTCATATGCAGTTGATTACAACCCATATTCAAATAATCTAATCATTTATAAATTAATTCAAGTATATTTTTATTTTGTATCTCATTTTCTAATGGAAAAGTGATCAAAATAGAAAAACAACATTTTACGTATATTTAATCGTGTTTAATTCATGTTGTATATGAAGTATGACATAATATGCACGATTTAGTCATGCTTTTCAATTATGCGGCTGAATATTCAGTTTAATTGCATCACATACATTTGTTGGAAGAGTTATATAAAAATATATTCCTATTACATAATTATTACATACATATAATATTAATTAATTTTTTCATGTGTTTCTTAATCATCTCAAGTGAATATTACAAATAGAAGACAAAAAAGCAGAAGGCTCGATTAATAAAGTGACATTTTTACTCGTGTTTTCAAGTTAGCTTTTTATATTGTTTATTGCCTGAAACTTGTTTAATTTAAATCGAATTACAACATTTGGTGTATTCAATTTCAGAGTACAAAATACCTGTGACTAACAAGTAGTCATACCAGACCGTATTATTCTTATGTTGCATAAATTTTCAGAAGACATTTCTTACAGGTTTGATAAAAGCATCTCAGGTACAGTCGCGGAAAAAAAACGAACCACCTCTCCTCATTCGAGCAATTTTAAGAGTAGAGAAAATTCACATATGGCGTTTGACAGGAACTAGCGGCTTCTATAAATTCAAATGCATCAAATTTGCATAAGGGGCCATCTTCATATTGAATCGAGCACCAACTTCATAATTTCCAATAGAAACCCCCTATTTCGATGCACAATTTCAAATCTATATCAAAATTTAACTTCAGATACCAAATTTCATGTCATTAGGTCTCACCGTTTCGAAGTTATAAGGACAGAAAGATTGGAGGTCCTAATGTTAAATCAGTTTCTCAGACTTTTATAGATATCTTCCTAAATAATATTTCTATAACCCTGATATTTTGTAGCATATCGTTAGTTTTTGAGTTACATTAAATTTTCCTCATTATTACTGTTAAGCAAATCAAACAAAATCTATCAAATATTTTATTTTTAAAATAATTTTTAGTATGCAATAATAATTATTAAATTAATGTTTTAAAAATTATTAATTGGAATCTTACTATATTTTGAAAGGAATCGGTTTAGAAGGACTTTTAATATGACCATGCAAATTTCCAGCTCATTCCAATCGTTAGTTTTTGAGTTACATTAAATTTTCCTCATTATTGTGATTTTAGAGGGCAACCAAAGGTAATTGTTACTTTGAGGTTTTATGGCGCAAGGGCCATATTTGGCCATGCTGCGCCAGACACAGTACAATATCAAATAATTGACACAAGACATACAATATCAAGTAATTGACACACACAGTGAAAGCTTTACTGACACAGAAGAGATAAATACACCCAGTGAGGAATGCACCTGGCAGGAATCGAACCTGCGCCACCTGCAACTCGAAAGTTGCTTGAACGGTGGGCATACCCACTGAGCCACGACGTCCCCAGGGGCAACCAAAACGTCTAACAAATTTCGGATAATAATTCTCGGATCGTTTGCGCATGTAATTCTCCAATCGTTTTCACTTGCATAATAAATAATAATTTGCACGTGCTGACAAATACGTTTGAAGTAGTGTTCAAATTTGAAATTCCGGTAACTATAACTACAATTAATCTCGATCTACGAATAGCGATTTTTAATGTGGAGACGTCTAATTGACTGCAACTTTGACATTGAATATCTCCGGATATAAAGATATTAGAGTTACGAAATTTCATATTTAGACTAATTTAACGATGCCAAATCTAATTAAGGTCTCTAAATAAGGTGTTTCCATTGGAAATTTTGTTGTTTGTACAAAATTTGATATGAATACGGCCCCTAATACAAATTTTTTGCATTGGAATTTTTAGAGGACGTTATTTCTTATTGAATGATATCTTTGAATGTGCTCTACTATGAATAGTGCTCGAAATAAAGGGGATGTTTTTTTTCCGCGACTGTACATCACACCGATGAACATTGTTACATTTCAAATAATACACATTTTCAGTAGAAAAAAAAGCCAAACGTTCATTCAGTTCTGAAGTAACTACTATCTGTCTGAAACGAGAACTGCTACAGACCGCCTTTTCCGCAGAAACGGACCTTATGCCATTTACAGAAATGCTTGTATTCATGTCCACGCACTGGAGTACTTAATTGCAAATCGGAAATATATTTGTTATGGTTTTACTTGTTGTCACGGAGATCTGTACTTGTAAGCTACCTATAAGATGAGGACATCTGCAGAATCACAACTGCTCAAAATGTACTAGGCTTGCTCCTACAGAGAATGCCACCGCACAGAACTAGTAGCAATGGTAGTTCTTGTGGTAGACAGACAATAATTCATAATGCGATTTTTGGTTATACGGTCTGGTTCAAAGCCCCATGACGTTAAGCATAGGAGCATGGCAGGTGTTAGTTGGGTATAAGGTAGACTTACAATGTTGTTTTTTCCCATAGACGTGTGAAATATAAGTTGACTGAGCATTGCTGTTGAGAGGAGCCTGAAAAAGTGTGACCAACGAGTTGACTAGTAGTCACGTGACTGCTCTGTGAAAATTTGAATTGGTCGGCCGATACGACATCTTTTCGCCTCGTTAGACGATATAATATTTTTTGACAAAGTATGTGCATGAATGCGCGATTCTGTAATGTGGGTACAAAATGGTGAAATCGCCAGTCTACTACTGTGCCGCACGAACCAATCAGACGATGAATCAATGGATAGGCGTTTTCTCCCGTCCCGTTAACCAATCAGTTGATGAATGTTAGTTTCCACCAGCAGACGACAGTGGTATAGGGGTGACGTTAAACTAGTTTTGGTCACATGATCATGGGTACATAAGAAGGTTACCATTGCGCATTGTATTTGTGTATTTCCTCTTCCGGTTTTTTCATAAATATATAATTTCAGACATACCTCCTGCGGACTTGAAAATGTGTTTATGATTTAGGACACTATTCTTCATAGAACTGCTGTTGATATCATGTGTATACAGATTTCCCTTTCACTGTCCTAGTATGCGACTTGATTGGAAAATTCCAAAAGGCGTCTTCGATTAAAGTACTACAAAAATACAAACTTCCAATAATTATTTAACATTTAAGTACAAAATATCACATTAACTGGTTGAAAACACAACGCTCAACTTGAGTGGAAAGCGAAAGAACAAAGAGAACGTTTCACAAGGAAAGTTCGCTTCATGTGGGAAATAAAGGAACTTTGCATGTTTCTCTTCTTCCATTGTGGTTCCGCTACATTTCTAGAATTCAGTTGTCTAAGTAGAAATTACTTAACGCTTCTATTGTTATTGTGCTGAAAAGAAAGATTCATTTGAATGTCTGATCAGATAAATAGAAGGTACTATTGTTTGGTAACCTGTTTCGGGACTAGTGATTCAATTTGGAATGCTACCAGAATGAGAATTTAGCATATCACTTATATTAAAAATTACCACCAAACGCAGCCAAAATGGTAATAAATCAAATTAGTTCTTTAGCAGATGTATTTTTTCCTCTTAGTTACTTTATTTATACTAAAAACACTCCCATAACAGGCTTTATTTGACTCTTGACAAATAAGTGGAATTTTAAAAACAGTTAAAATTAAACATGATTTTTATTTCAGATTATATTTACAAATACACAGGCTTCTATAAATTAAATTAACTCGTCATCGGACAGTGGTTCAAAATTACGTGATGTTGCCATTGGATCTTTCCCTTCTTGACTGATCCAAGACCTTCGCCAATAGTCCGTTGCGACGTTGAGTCGCCCGTACCATTGAAAACGTTAATTAAACTACCTACCATAAATTAAAGAAAAATCAGAAACGTCCTGATAATTGAAAATCAAATTAGTAGACTTTTATGAAATTTGGGGTGAACATTAATTAAATAAGTTATTGATTATACTAAAAATAGTATTATTACTATTTTTAGTATAAAATAGTACAAAAATTATTTTCAACGGATAATTCTACAGCAAAAACAAATTTGAGCTAGGTTGGTGTAGAAGTACTTTGCATTCCTGTTGTTAACTACTAATATCGTTCATCAGCAGAAGTTGTAGCTCCAGGTTGTACCTTGATGCTGAATAGATTCATAGAAATGCATTTCAAATATATGGAATGTAGGATTCACATTCAACCATTTTGTCACATCTGTTTGATGCCGATCTGCCTCCAATTGACCAACAACTAGTCCCAACTTTTATGGTTAATGCTGTTTCAGACTCATGTCTATAAAATGGCTATACTATTTCTGATGTGAATACGTCTTTAAAATTGGAACAGTACTGGAGACATTGCATGAAAAATCGAGTGTTAACTATTTTGTGTTTTGATTTCAGAACTAGAAAAAAATCCACAATATAAGCAGAGTGGTGTGGGAAGACATAGGATGTCCGTACCTCACATGACCTTTGGACCAAGTGCACAGGCGTACTGAGCATGGGGAGAGGATCCGCAATATGTCAAAATTCTTCGGTGTTGGGTCAGTGTATTTTGGATTGCGTGGAGGTGAGAACGGCTTATATGGTGTCATTCGAAAGTTCCGGAACTACGCTACAATTACAAGGCTTTGATCGATTATACTATTTTTCAATATTAATAACAAATTTCACTTTGATCGTTCATATTGTAAATTAATTGCTGAACATTAACAATAAACAGTCTTTAAAATTTCCTACGTCTGCTCCATTCCACAATTCAACATCAGGTCCGAGTTCACATTAAAACTACGGTTTATGTCCTCGACACAGCCCACCATTTTCTTTCATCCAAATTCTAAACAAGAAATCAAGGCATGTTCCATAATGCGCTTTTTTATACTATCATCTGATGGTGTCACAACAAATTTGCATATTGTGCTCTGATGAAACATTATTCTTATGTCATATATCCCAATCTTAAGAAAATTAATTTTCGGGTAATGGCGATTTTGTGTTTTTCGACAATTTAGTGAAACCAGTGTACTTAAGAAATATTTAATGCATACTTTTCAATAGTTACTAGTATAAGGTTGATGCAAAAGTTCGTCCGTTTTTTATGGCAAAAATTGAAGAAAAATTTTATTTGCTACAACTTACATTTAATCAATATAGTATGTGCCGTTCTGTTCGATAACCTTTCTCCGTCTCTCAGGCAGCTGCATAACCCCGCACTCATAGATGTTCTGAGGTTTCTGGGGCTAAAGAACTGTTCCAAGTGACGATACTTTCTGAACCACTTACGGCACGTGGAATCGTCAACGGCACCCTTATCATATACAATACATATCTTCTTTTGCGTCTGCGAAGCATTCTTTCCTTTTCAGAAATAAAAAAGCATAATATGTCGAAAATGCTCCTTATTTTCTGCCATTTTTAATGCTTAACAAAATTTAAAAAACACAACCAAATAACACAATTTTTTCCCAAGTACTCGCTGAAATTCCTTCTTTCAAACATCAAAACTTCACACGTGTGAAGTGGATTTGCGATGCAATGCCATCTAGCTTCAAAAACTGGACGAACTTTTGCATCAACCCAATAACTGTGAAAAACATTACTCGGCGAGGAACGCTATGTGAATAGGTAAATCAATTGAAAAGTAGAGTAAAAGCGAGATGAAGATTTTATGTATTAGTATTCATACATATTGTTGCTTACGGTAGAGGTTCCAGACGAAATTCAATCAACAGCGCAGAGTAGCTTCGACGTTGTCATGGAAGCCACTATCTTCTATAAATATTAAAAATATAATATACCCTGACCTTGTTTGTTTGCATTTGGGAAGGAAAATAGAAGAGTGAACATAACATGAGAAGCTGCATCGATTCTGAGCATTGTCTAGATTGAAATTCTTAGGTTTCTTAAGATTGAAAAGGAAATATTATTTAAAATTATTTTTCATGGACCTTAATCGACACATTACAAACTGTACAAAAAATTATTGACAGTACTTTGCGTGTATCGGTAAATTGAACCACACACGTAATTTTTGTAAATTTCCATCAGGTGCAACACGCTTTTTGACTGATTTTTAGTCTGAGAACAAACTAGATACTCTGCGAATATTTTACTTCTGTGTCCAAATGCTCTAACATGATACATATCGCGATTACCTTAAAATGTAGCTTAATGCCATTTTGGTGACGTTTGGAGTTTGATATAATTGATGTTCGACCATATTGAACTATCATATAACAATTCGGAATTCATTCTTTAGAATTTCTATTGTCGACGTGATAAACTTTCGTATTCGAAAAACAGACCAAGTGACGTCATGTCCGGTATACGTACAGGAAGCATGTTGTACCACAGAAACACTATCGCCACCTACATTTAGCTTGGAAGAAAATTCTTCTCGTAATCGCACACAATACATTTATCTTTGTAGTTCATGCAAACAATGCAGTATATAGTTCAATCTTGTAATTCCTCGTATATTCTTAAAACGTGGAAAAGAAAAATAATTTCAATTCCTGAGTGCAAAATTCTACGTGGATTATATCTTTGCTCAGGGTAAATAACAGAAATATCTTGAAGCGTAATCGAAATGTAAATATTTAGAATGTCTCTGAACCTAATAGGTAAAAGAATAAACTGCATGAGCATGCATGTTTTGTCAAAAATAAAGTATTATATTCAAATGTTTATAACGAACTGGAATCTTCGTATCTTGAAACCTTTATAAAAGGTGAAAAATTTTCTCTAAAGTGTGTTTTAGCTATACTATCAGCTTTGCTCTCAATCATTGTACCTCCTAAAAAACACGATAAATCGAAATAATAAGAGCAATAAATCTGTAAATCAATTCAGTATTATATTATTACACATACCAGTCGGTTGTCAAGAAATCGTCGGGTCAATTCAAAGATTAAAAACTTATGTTGAAATCTCAAATTGAGTAATGTTCCTTTGTATAACGTCGTTTGTTCGTATAATGTTGTTCCCTCGTATAATGTTTGTTGTATAAGATCTGTAATAATGTGTATACCTCATAAATTAAATGTGCGTACTATAAATATTAAACATATCATTTTAACAATTCAAAAACCAGATCAATGAACACAAATGGATAATTGGATATGAGATAAGATCTTAGCTTTAAATCTACAACAATTACAATTGAAGGCCCATGGGTTATATGTACTCTGCATGTCCTGATACAGTTGATCGGTTGTACAAAATCATTGTAGAGATATTTTCTCTACTGAAGTTGAAATCAGGAGAAGGATTGATAGATGTATTAGTTATAATCTGTGTTTTTCCACACTAGCTCAGAGATATAAGTGAATTTTTCAATTGCAACTCAGAGATATAAGTGAATTTTTCAATTGCAACAAGGTTTGATATCCAATTAAGTATTCAAAGAAATCACCTTAGCTGAAAGTCAAAGATAAAGAAAATGTAGGTATGATTATGTTATTACAATGATTATTTATGCAGAACTAATTGCAGATCTTATTTTGTAGTTCTGCTTTGATGGAAGCATATGTTAATGGATAAGTTAATACTTTTGCTTTAATTTTGTTGAATATATTAAATATAAAAGTGTTAATACGTTTTATAAATGCTTTACACTTTTATTTATAGTAAATTATGCAATGCGATAGGTGAAAGTAGTTTTGCATAAGAATTTATTAAGTGAGGATTATTACTTGAAAGAAAATTTTGTGAAACACTGCCATAACCTTTACGCTACGGCTGGTACAGTAGTTGCAGTCAAACTTTACAACTAGAGCAGCTCCGTGCCAAATATAAGAATCAGGAATTTTAATTAAAACCTAGTTTTAATACTACTTTTTGACGTAACTACGTCTTTAAAATAGGAAGAGTACTGGGGACATGAATGAAAAGTCGAGCATTACAAAAAAAAACCCGTTATAATTGTTTTGTCTAGGGATTTCAGAACTAGAAGAAACATCCAGAAGGTAAATATACCATCGTGTAAACAAAGGATGTCCATACCTGACTTGACCGAGTGCGCATGAGCACTGATCACTTCGAGGGGATCCGCAATATATGCAAATTCTACGGTAATGCGAAAGTTTTGGCGCCGCGTAAATTTGAATTGTGCGGAGTGAGAACTGCATAAGTGGTGTCATTTGAAAGATACCGAACTACATTATAATCACTCTCCTTTATTCAATCAAGTGAGGCGTCGTTATCTCAACGTGGGTCAAAATTACGAGGTGTTGTTCTGGGATCTTTCCCATCGGGATTGATCCCGGATCGCCTCCGGGTATGTTGATGCAGTGAGAAATTAATTCACTACCTAACCCTTTAATCAATAAAATTATCCTTCAATCAGACTAAACTTTAATCGTTCAAACTGCAAATTAATTATTCAATATCCACATCCACACACGTAATAACAATGAAATTTCCTATATCTACTTCATTCATTCCACAATCCAACAAGCCCGCGCAGTCGCTTCAAAACTATAGGTTGTGTCTTCGACACAACCAATATTTTTTAGGACTGATTTTAGTTTGCTGAGACGAAACATTACTTCCAAGCCACAAACTGTCGAAATAAGCCACACGCGCTTTTATGATAATCGCCAAAAGATGCCTCCCACGTTAGCATAAAAGGCATTATTCACATCCGGTTACATATTCGAAAGATTCCGTGTTGTGACGCGCTTTTATCAGATCGCAGTATCCCCCGTTGTTATCAGTCGATTCAAGATTTCCTTCACGTACGAATCACAGCCGGAGACGCTAAAGTGATCAATACAACATACGCCTTTAAGGAAACAGTATCAGGAAGCGTTCTTCTATATCATTTATCACCTTAGATAGTTTCTGATGTATTTCTCCCTCAAGAGTAGCTTTTCCCGTCGTCTTGACTATCTTTCATGGGGTGATTTATCTTGGACCAGATGTACGGGTCTGGATGCTTGTTTTTCAGGCTCCTGACTGATGTTCGGCGTCTCAATTGAAGAGCTTTAAGGTAGGCGCTGCAGGACCTTCTTAAATTGAAATGCAGTATTTGACCCTCTGAGGATCTCGGGATTTCCAAGTAGCGCGGGATTGCTTTACTCCTTAACACAATGACTGAGCAACCACATTTTTCTAAAGAATCCATGCAGTCTTTCAAGCTTTAGATATATTTAGATTTGTCCTTTCCTTGCAATATATTCTTTCTTTCGAGCGATTCTATTGATCCTTTCATTGGAATAGAATCTTATGAACCGATTCCATTGAACATTCTATAGAATAGAATCCTTTGGAAAGATTCTACTGCTCCTTTCTTTGAAATATAATCCTTTGGGAAGATTCTATCGGCCCTTTCCTTAGATTATAGTACAGATTCTATTGATCATTCTATAGAATAGAATCCTTTGGAAAGATTCTACTGCTCCTTTCTTTGGAATATAATCCTTTGGGAAGATTCTATCGGCCCTTTCCTTAGATTATAGTGCATTAGATTCTATTGATCATTCTATAGCATAGAATCCCTTGGAAATATTATATTGCTTTTTCTTTAGAATATAATTCTTTGAGAAGATTCTATCGGCCCTTTCCTTGGATTATAGTACTTTATTCTATTGATACTTTCCTTAAAATATAATTCCTTGGAAAGATTTCCGTCCTTTACTTAGAATATAATACTTTGGAAAGATTATATTGCTCCTTTCCTTAGAATGCAATACCCTGAAGAGATTCAATTGTTCCTTTCCTTCTACTCACCATTTCCTTAGAATAGATTACTTTTGAAATACTCTATAGATACTTTCCTTAGAATATAATCCCTTGGAAAGATTCTACTGCCCCTTTCCTTCGAATAGAATACTTTGCTCTTTTCCTTCGAATATTATCCCTTAGAAAGATTCTTCAGTCATTTCCTTAGAATAGAATACTTTGGAAAGATTACATGGCTATTTTCCCCTTCGAATATAATCATTTGGAAAGATTATATTGATCACGAACGTCAAAATTGGTTAGTAATCATGCAGGGAAACCTGTGAAACTATAAGGGTTAAAATCAATCGCTCATGGACTGCAACAATGGCTGAATTGAAAGAATCACTTTTTGAGATTAATTGCGTTTAAAGTTTTCATTAATGTGAATATACGTGCGTTCTTCGGATGTCGTTGGTACTAGTAAATTGACTGTCTAATTGAAACTTATTTATTTACAAATCTATATACTCTATAACAAAGGACGTATCTCTAAGACAATGCTTCCATGCGTCCGTCCAAATACTTTGTGCCAAAGCGTGTAAGTTGACGTAAAATTGGTCGAAAATTAATGAAAACGAAAAAGTTTTGACGTTATTTTTCAAATGCTGCCCCCCACAACTGGCGTTAAAGAATAAAATAAAATTACTTAGAATAAAAATTGACTGTTTTTTCCCACCAACAGGTGTCTCAAGAATAAAACAGATTAATTAAAATACCAGCTGTACTTGTTATTTGCAAGAAAGTTACCAGCACACGAACTCAAATAAAAATTATTTATCATGCGTTCATAGAAACATATACTGCAAAACACTTCCATTATCTAGAGGTTCAGTACTTGTCAGTTTGCTGCTGGATACAATGTAGGTTTTGCATTGAGGCAAGTACTTACTCCAAGAATAATAGTTTTGAGTTGTACCCCTATTGCAGTCAATGAACGATACATTTAATACTTATCACAATTAAATACAAGGGTATTTCCTTCAGTAGGGTAGTATATTTTTTCCAGTCTCTCTTAACTATTAGTACCAATACGGTGAGTACAGAGTAGGCAAATAAAACATTTTGAGATTAATATTTTGCAAGGAGCTTTGCTTTTGTTTGACAAACGCTTTGACCATTTAAGCGTCTATACAAATTGCAGAATATGAAAAATGGTAAACAAAATGAAATAAGTATCCACGTAATGTAGGACCGCGGTAGCCCGGTTGTAAGAGTAAATGATTAACAATCGGAGGGTTGCGAGTTCGAAACCAGCTCCAGCCAAAATCAGTCGCGCACAGGGGGACTTGTGCACGTTAAATCTGTCGTGGCCTTAAATGTCTAACCTTTGGAGTGGTGTGGAAGTTCGGAGAGTGGGATTCCACAGTTCAGGTGTTGACCTCGTCATCTGACCGTGGTTCGAAATTACGTGGTGTTTTCCTCGGGTTTGATCCCGGACCATCGATAATAGCCCGTTGTGGTGATTCAGTGTGACATCAATTAATTACCATGTAATGGAAATATGGATGATACATTTGTTGGTTATCAAGGAAGGGATAGTAGTTACCTTCTTTGTGTCTAATTATGTATCTCTAACTGTTTAAGTAAAAACAAACGATGCGCTCCTCCATTTTAAAAAGGAAAGAATAAAAAAATTACCTAATCAAACAATGGATGTATGTTGATACACAACACACAAAGTTCAAAATTAATTATCGCGTTAAAAATATATTGAAAGGATATACGAGAAGGAAAATGGAAAAAAAAATACATGAGACGAAACGAAGAGAAAAATTTTAAAAATGTGAGAACAGGAAGTTTTAGATTTTGTGCTTCGGCTCCAAAACATGACGCTTTAATAACTAAATCTTTGCTTCAGAATTATAGGATTAATTTCTCTCTACGTGATTATGTTCCACAGATTTTACAAAAACGTTTTGTTAATGAATCATTCCCAGTTGTAAATCTGAAGTTTACTTAGATTATCAGTGTCTAAGAAAGTAATTGGAATTGTTTGAAATTGCCTATTGATCGCATTTGGTAAATATGTAAAGATTGATTGGAGTTTCAGGGATTCGAGATTCTAATAGTTAGTTTTTATTAAAATTAATAACTTTAACAGTTGTTTTAGTTATCAGTATGTATGTGCACGTAATTTGTTTTCCATATCAGTTTCTTTAAAATGATGTTCGCTCCGTGCGTGTTTCAGTGACAGTTGTTGGCGTAACTTTCATGAACTTGGCGAGCACCAGAATGTTGCCAACTTATCAGTTTGTGTGTGATCTCTTGATGACATAAGACGATATCGCCCGAGTTTCTTTTCAGGAACCATTCTTTGTGTATGGTACAACTCTTTCTATGTACTTAGGATAGTACATATCTTTCTTTGTTTATAGGACAGAACAGCAACAATGTAAATAAACATAATAACAGTCCACTAAAGTTCTTATTTTTGTGTGAGCCCCGCCAGATATATATATAATTCCAAATCCATGAAAAACGTTCCATGCATCATTGAATACATACTCTTAATACGTTCATTGAAGACTTGAAGAGAGACCGTCATACATTTTACTTGTAGGAAAATATATTTATTTATTTCATTTGAACCGTCCGAAGACATGCCATTTGTATAATATTTGCAACAGTTTTTTCCAAAATTAAATTTAAGAGATTCTTTAATCACAGTTTCTATAGGAGGGTTTCTATTGAGGAATTTAATTCCAACTGTTGTATATATTATAGTGCGACTCACAGAACAAGGTGCCGACCTTGTATCAGTTCATTTCTGAATAGGTGTGAAAAGATATCTCAAATAAGGGCTAGCATATGTCCTTATCTGCTGTTCGTAAAATCTGTCGTGGCTTTAAATGCACTTTGGCGTGGTGTGGAAATTTGGAGTGTGGAATGCCAGCTCAGGTGTTGACCTTGTAATATGACCGTGGTTCACTGGGTTATCCTTGTATTCTTCTCTTCGGTATTGATCCTGGATGATCATCAATAGCTTGTTATATTCCTTCAGAGGATTTGATTCGACATACATTCAATTACCTAGACATCATTCGATATTGTCTGCCTTGTGTTTGCAACATGGCCAAATATAAAACTTTCTCCATGAAAACCCAATCCAACCAATCAATCAATTACCTAACCCTAACCCAACCATTTCTTCGAAGTGCACTAAAACTAACTTCATCGTTCTTAAAAAAGGGGTTCCATATTACGATTAACGCGAAAATTAAAACACCAAAAAAACATGCGCGGAAGAAGTTAAACTCACTATAAATATCAACGAAGAAGATTAAATGTTTATAACTCGTACGTTCAACATGACTTCGTTATAAATTGTAAATTTTCATTACTTAAATTAGGAGTTTTAACCCCATACTCTTTTGACATACTTAGTAGATCTCGGTGCTTAGAAAAATAAAATAAGGTACATTAAAGAACCTTTTCAAATGGATACTTCGAAAAAAATGTCTGGAATTCATGTAAAAATTCCAACGTTCATACTTAAAACAATTCACAAACTCGTATACTATTAGTATATCTAGTCAAAGTGATGTGCTCTTTAAGAATAAATGTGGGATGGCTCTAACCACTTTAGGATGAGTTTGCATCCAGAATCTCTACTTTAGCAAAAGGGATAAAAGTGACATAATTAACAATTAAAGAGTTTATTTACAAGTAAAGGGGGAATATTTACAGATTAGAATAGTTAACACTTTCACTTCATCGTTAGACATGGCCGTACGCCATCCTCTTCTCGCGTCATCGTTCTGCAACTGTCTCTGGACTCTCGTAAAATCGTCCTAAGCCAGTCCATCTAGACTTGGCGGCGCTTCTTCATTTCCTGTATTACACACAGGGAGTGGCAGATGGAATGCTGATCTTTAAAATATGACCCACACTCGTCCATCTTGACATAGCCAGGTCCTCCGGCTATACACAAAATCAGAGTAGGACATCATCACTACCTGAAAAATATAAAAGAAAAGAGAAAGAAAGCGAAAGAAAAATGTCAGAGTTGAGCATTCTCTTGCACATTTTTTCACAATGCAGCACTTTTGTACAACGGTGGGTTGATTTCAGCGTCTTCTGCAGCGTTCTGTTCAAAAGCATCGTTTCATCGTGTGCAGTGGTAAACATCGTTAGTGCGGGTTTTCTTCGTGTGGCCGTCTTGAGTAGAAGCTGCATTCGTCGTTGTCTTCAATCATGTACGTCGTGGAGTTCTGCATCGTAAAAATCGATAACACAAAAATACAAAAGTTGTTTGAAAAAATATATATATAAATTGTACAGTTCAGTTTTGTGAACGTGGTTCAATGTTTTTAATTGAACCAGGCTGTCATGTGGTCGGCTGCAGTTGAAGTTTGGTTGGGTCCATCGTGTTGACCAATTTTCTTGACTTCATACCGGTCGTTTGGGAGAGCTTTAACAATTTGGTATGGACCATAAAATTTTGGATGGAGTTTAAGGCCAGTTCCAAACTGTGTTCGTTTGATGGCTACTTTGTCGCCGATGTTGTATGAAAGTGCTGGTTTTCTTCGTTTGTTGTACTGTCGTGTATTTTCTGCTTGAATTTTTAAGATGTTATGTTTGGCTTCATCGCGAAGAATGAGTTTATCGTTCATCGTGGCTTGTAGATCTTCTAATATTTGTTTGATTTGGATGTAATCTTGAGTTTTCATTTTTACGCCAACTAAGAGTTCAAAAGGTGTAAATTTAGTGCTTCGGGATGTGGTATTGTTGATTATGCGTTGTACTGTTGCGACGTGTTTGAACCATTTAGTGGGTTCGTTTACGACAATTTTGTTAAAACTGGGATAAGAGTTTTATGATAACGTTCAACTTGGCAGTTGCCTCTGGTGACTCCGGTTGTTATTAGCAAATGTTCGATATCTTTACAATGAGTTTCGAATACTTTGGAAGTAAAAGCACTACCTCTGTCAGAAATTATTCGACTAGGGTTTCCGAAAATGATTTGCTGGAGTTTGGGCTTGTCGAGAGCATCATTTACTGAAGTTGATTTAGGAATTTCATCGTTTAAAATTGTGTTAATTTTCAAATCTGCCGTTTTTGTTTTGTTTATAACTAATAACTACGTTTACAGTATGACGTCTGTGTTATTGATCTTTGATGTGGGACACCTCTATTTGGTTCAAATTAACTGCATTGTTCATAAGTCAGGTTGTTGAAATCTAAATTGGTGTTTTCTCGAAGTATTTTATCGTTTCTGCAAATTTGAATAGTTCTTACACGTGGTATTTTTGTATGTACTCGTATGATACCATTTGTAAAATTAAAATTTACTTGATTGAGAATGTCCATTTCAATCACAAAATTATTGCATATATCATCTGTTAGAACGTAAACATTTGTCGATATAATTACATCATCAATACGAATTTGGGCATTGAAATATCCAAAAGGAGTAATTTTATCACCACTTATACCCATTAATGATATATTGTCTGTAATCAATGCAGTGTTTTCGAGCGCGTCGTATAATTCTTTGTTGATCATTGTCACCTCGCTACTTGTGTCAATTAAGGCAATGCGTTCTGAATCGTTGAGGATAACATTCTTTTGAAGTTTTCGGGAATCCGCAACTACAATACTTTACTTCCAAGTGTTTTGAGACAGTCTCTTGCAATGTGTCCATTAAAAGAATTACATTTAAAACATTTCTTACCTTTTAACTTATCGGGACAATCAAAAGATTTGTGTTCTGTTTTCCCACAATTGTAAGATCTATTTTCCTTTTTCGTAGAAGTGCATTCTTGTGCGAGTGTTCTATTTTCCACGAATTATTTTTTGGTTCGTCAAAACGAGGCTTCGGAGTATCGAAATATCGTGGTTGATTGTTTCGAAAGGTGTTTGGTCGTTTTCCATGAACAGAAATTTTCTCATATACCTTTAATTTTTCTTTAAATTCCAAAAGATTTTTGGCACCATACAAAAGCAATTTGTCATTATTTTCAGGAATACCGGCATATATTCGATGAGGGAGGCTTCATCAATATCTGAACGACTAGCAATTTGTCTCATTGCAATTAAATATTCAGAAAGTGACTCAGGAATTTTAAGTTTACGGGAACTTAAAATTTTTTGTATGTCAATCGAAGATACCTGAGAACTTATTCCAAAAGTAATTGTTCTTTCAATTTATCAAAAGTAAAAATTTGTTTCAAAATTGATACATACAGTCTGGCAGGATCAGCTAATGCTTTCTCAGCAAACAAAATTTTTTGTTGATCAGAGGTGATATTATAAAAAGTAAACATTTCTTCTATCTCATCCAAAAATAAATCAATAGAATATGTATCTCTTCCGTTAAATACGCTAACAGTTACAATAATATCTTTAAAAAAAATTCTCTACCTTGAGTAGGCATAGGCAAACACTCTCGAAAAGGATTTGTAGCAACAGCAAATGGAATATTTTTTCGCGGAGCGTGAATCATAGGTTCGTTTGAAGAAAAAGACTGTTCTTCGTTTCGATTAAGCTTTGGATGGGGTAAGCCAGAACTACTGATGTTTTGATTAACGGGTTGTTGATACATAAGAGTTCCGTTTTTGAATGAATCATCATGAGAAACTATTTCAGCCGTTGCGTTGGGACGAGAATTTGTTTCGTCTTCACTTTCGTCAACGTCAGAATTGGATTGCGCACTTTGATCGAGGTCTAAATTAGATAATCCAAACAAGATTCGATCAGTTAATTCGTCAATATCAGCTGTTACGTCAAGGCTTAGAATGTTGGCAATTGAAATAAGATCGGGCAAAGGGAATTTTTCAAGAACTGTTTCTTTTTTCAACGTTAGATCACAATCGGATGGAAGGCCAGAAAATTTTCTCAAACCTGATCTGTTAAGTCTTCCATTGTCTGTTTCAAAGACCAAAGAATGAAAAAGTTTGATATTTTGGTAGAGGCTGATTTTATGCTTTCGCGCACCCTGGGGATATCACCAAGAGTTTTTGCCATGATCAAGGATAACAACACAATTTTCTCAAAATAGAAATTTCGTACTAACAGTTTAGACGGTCTCGCAGCTAGGTAATCCAATCGGGTTTTGTCAGTGTAGACGATTTCACAACGATGTAATCCAATCAGGTTGCTTTCGGTTTCAAACACACAAAAGTTCTGTAAGATAATTAATCACTCGAAGTCTGCTTAATTAACGTCGTGGTCACTTCTGTTTTCTGTCACTTCTGGTATTCTTTGTGTCTAGGAAGGGGTTCTGCTCAGAAAAGCACGGGCCGAGCCCTCATGTGGGATGGCTCTAACCACTTTAGGATGAGTTTGCATCCAGAATCTCTACTGTAAACATCGCATCCTATAATCTATCACTGTCAATACCCAAAAAATCTTCTCCAATCCCAATCCCCTTCGCCAATCTTCTACAATAGCTGAAAAATTAATTTTGCACAACCTCAGTCTATGTCCTGGTGTAGAACTTTCCTAGCACCATGGAATAAGCACCAAACAACGCTGTCACTGTGCATAGAAACTATAAATATGGAGATCCACTATACAGAAGAATTTTATAGCAGTCGATGTTCTCCTTCAATTGAAGGTGGAAGTTTCCTAGCACCATAGAATAAGCACCAACCAACGCTGTCACGGTATATAGAAACTCTATAAAATATGGAGATCCACCATACAGAAGAATTTTACAATAATTGAAGTTCTTCAACTGAATGGGCTGAGGCTATGCAAAATTCTGGTGTTTCCATTACGAGTGGGACAGCAGAGACATGGAAAAGTATTTGAATATGAAATATTCGTTTCAATTGAACATCATTAACCCCAAGAAAGTTTATTGTCATAAAAAATGCACTTTGATACTCTGAAGATTTACCTCTCTTTGTTGTACATTAAGCTAAGTTATAAAAATTTTGCTAGAATAATGGATACATTTCGACTAGGATCCATGCACAGTTTTTGTTAACGTAAAGGATTATTAGCGTAAAAGATCCACAATGGTACATTTTTGAAGCCACAACTTAAGAAGTTCTTTGGATTAGAAATTTGATCTTCAATTGAATCTAATTCAAAAAGCTGCAGGGAGCCTTAGAATATTTTCAGAAATTGCCTAAAGAAGCTTAGGGAAGAGAACTATTAAAACGTATTGGCTGTTCTTTGAAGTCACTCGAAGCCAAACTATATTAAATATTTTTAAAGGAATCTTGCTTCACACATAATTTTCTTCCAAGTCTATATTAGAGCAGTCAACCATGAGCTTCAGCATTTAGAACCATTTATTAAATTTCTGACGTTGAGAAGTGAAATCAAGGTCATTGAAGTCCAAATATGCTTGCTGATTTCTTGGCTTTAGGAGAGATGGTCTTCAGATCAAGTACTACAGAAAATCGTACGCTTTCTCCTTTCCTGCCTTGATGCAAATATTAATTTATATAATCTCACACAAACCGTAATTGAGTGTCACAAAAAATCTCTGTATGACGGGAAAAATTTAATAGACGGTACAGTGATGATGACAACAAGAGAGTGATTCTCTTAGCAGATAACTGACTGGTGAAAGTCTAATAAATATGTCGTTTACAATGCTGTCGTTGTCCGATTCAACAGCCTGCTTTGATCTTTTAAAAGTTAATAGGTGCGCTAGGATGAGACCGCTATTAATAAAATCGAAATGGAAAAAATCTCATCCACCAGTCACATAGATGGAAATGTCAGTGCTTAACTGATTGCAACATTATTCAAAATAAAGTTGTTTACGACACAGTTGTTTATTGAACACACATATGATTAAACTTAACAACGAAGTATAACTAACAGAGTATCTCCACAATGGTATTTGATGGATACAATAGTGGAGGAATAGGTGAAAGCTGAAAACGTTGTAATCGATGTTTTTGTATATTACAATCGGCGAGTGAAGAAGTTCGATTTAAAGTTAATTATTTTGGTGCTCTTTAGAGTTCTGTTGTAATTCGAGAAGGCTTCCGTAAAGTGATCATAACAGTTAATAGAACTAGAAATTTGAGGAAATGTAGCGAGACGAATGGAGTCTTCTAAGAATAAAGCATCGCTCACTTGAGTATTAAAGCAGTTTCTGAAAAATTACACAAAACTTCAGGCTCAACTTAGCCATACATATTAAATTGATTTATAAAATTTTCTGATTCAAATTTGTGGATATTCATTCGTTTCGTTGAAATAAATATAAATATAGATGATGCATTATTCATAAAAAAGGTAGAGAACATTATTAATCCAATTCCACTTTAATCTAATACTGGGAGAAATACCTTTATCGAATGACAGAATTTCGAGTCAGTCTTAAAATCTTGCACCAAATTCATAACACATTTTTTTTATTAGAATCGTATAGTTTATGTAGATTGAGTTTCATTACAATTTTAGATTGCATTACATACAATAAAAGACATAGCAGAGCTTTAAAACAGTTCCCAACATCTGTGATTTATCCTTGCATTATTAAATCATGATGTGAGTCTTAGTACTTTTTTCTTGTCGACTACAGAAGTTTCAGAGGGAGTGGCTTTAATCAAATGACACACAACAAAAAGTGTTGTATGATCTCAGAGGTAGTCTTGAAAATTGTTTAAAATATATACAGCAGTTATTTTGATGCGATGTTTCTTCTGGATAAACTCTATGACTAAAAAATTAGGCTAAATCATATTTTTGCATTTCCTTTATTATATTATTTTTTGCATGGTAAGAAAATGATATTTGACTTTCTATTTATAAGCTAGACAATTGGATGGTTTCTGGGTACAATCAGAGCAAAAAGCTCTTGAATTATAGATGTCTGTATCAGAGCACACAGAATAATGATATAAGTAACAAATACTAGCCATAAAGGTAATAACTTTTGTATAATAATTGAGTATGAAAGATTTCCTGCTGGTTACATTATATTTGCAGAACACCGACTTTATTTCATTACGAACAAAGTAAATCATTTCTCATTTACAAAAACATATGGTATTAGGATTGTTTCGTATGATATATCATTAATACAAGATGTAAATAGTACGTATCTAAGAGAATATTTCACTAGACTGGTGTAGAATTGAAATGTGACTATATCTCCCACAATACTAATATCTTTCTTATTAATAATAGCATTTGTTATGAATTAGAGACGAGTTGCTCCTATCTTTGTCTTCGTAGCATTGCGTTTCTGTTTTTAAGAAAAGACAATACTTACCGTTATTGTCTGCCATGATGGGTATTAAAACTGCTCATCAATGTATGGAAATGAAAAACTAATGTAATTTTTTTCCAATGAAAATGAAGTATTGACTCAATCCAACTACCTTCCATTTTTATCGTCCTCCGGGGCACACTTCTTTAGGTGTATGAGGGCATCACAACCCCGAGGTACCCAAGTGATCTGTCTTCCCTAGCCTTCCCTCCTGTTTTTTGCTTTGTTTTCTCCCTCGTTGTTTTATTGCGTTTGACACAGCTTGTTCAAATATGACCTTTGCGCCATAAAACGCAAAACCAACCATCCATTTTCATCTGACATTGATAGGGACGTTTTGATCCTATCAATTAATCAGAGCTCCATACAACATCTCAGCAAGTGGTGGAAACTCAGTGACCCTGCCAGCAGAAAAATCATTAGCAAAATAAGATGTCTGGTAAGAGGAACATGTTTCATCTTCATTGGGTCTCTTCACATGTTGCTCTGCAAGGTAACGAAATCGCCCACCGAATTTCAACTCGAAAAAATTAATAAAATTCTGTTAGCAGTAACACCTTTTTTAATTAATTCTGTATTAAGCATGATCATTAGAAAGGTACAACCATATAACAGAAAAGTAACCATCATACAACTTTAGATAACGAAACATCTCAGTTGATTTCAATTTTATTAATTCAAAACAGTTTTATTGCTATATTAATTTTATTATTGCAATTTCGTATTTCTCTTCCATGTTGATGTATCACAACTACAATATAATACTTACAAATTAGTAAAGCACATTATTAATTAGAGTTTTTATTGGTAGTTAGCTTATTAGTAGTTTAACACCCCTGGTGATTCTCTCGTCGAGTTATCTCATCATTTGCTAAACGGACAAGATCTTGATGGGCGAGATATCTCGTTATTAGAAGAAAACCGACCAGATCTGGATTTCGTCATCATCCAAAATTCGGCAAGATCTTGACGAGGTGCCTCGTCAATGGTAAAACTGTTCAAATCTTGATGGACGAGATATCTCGACTAAACCACTTGGATCGTTAATTCATTGTGGTATTAAATTTAGATATTAATTTATTTAATATCGTTTTTAATGTCACGGATGTGAATGGGCAAAACGAAGTTGGAGAGAATAACAATGCATAATTATACATCGCATTACTAATCATACTGCAATGCATTAAATTAAATCTTAAAATGGATATAATTTGAAAAGACCAAAGTCTAGTATTTAATTTGTTTCAATTTTCAGGGATGATATTAGTATAGAATCAAAATAAGTTATCACTTTCAGAATTAGCTTACAAGTTTAAAATATTTAATATAAAGTCAATATATTTTATGTCAATAGTGTAGAGCATTAGAATTATTTTTTCTTACGGACCCTTTCTGGAAACAGATCGATCAGTAGATTCAAGGTAACAAGTTAATTATTTAACCATCGCAAAACAATTCTAAATATTGCAACACAGTAGGCTAATGTTTCAAATATACTTGTTGAAGATACGCTTTCTGAATGAACGTACTAGCATAATTTACGAACACTAATTATTCATTTATTTCCCTGAGGGAAGTTTAAGAGAGTAATGGTTTCTATGTAATGTTAACCGAAATTTAATGCAAAGCTATATTATTTCGGATACTTGGTATCAAACAAGATTTTAATACTAAGTATCATGTTATTTTTATTGCGTGAGCCATTCTATTCTCTTTGCAGTGGGAGATTACATTCTTGTTTTATTCTTACAGTTTCGCAAGTATGTTGGCAAAGAAATACAATGAAAGGTGAATTTGATATGCACTAGGAAAATCAAACTGCTTTAGTTTTCACTCAGTATTTTATAAGAGAAGGGTTCATTTTCGTCAGTAAGCATGATTGTAGTGTTATTCATTCGAACTCATTGAATCTACCTGAATACATCTATAAAGAAAAGAAAACAGTCGTACGTGTCGACAGAGTATTTTGATCAATCACTTCATTTGCTTTTTGTAATATAGTGCGCAGTTTATAAAGTTAGTTATTTAATTTACTTATTTGTGCTATCTTGTTAACACACTTAACGAAGATACAGGAAAGTTAAAATAAATTAGCATTTTTGCTTTTTAAATATATAAATCAATACAGATTTTGAGTTATTTTCGAATTTCGGATAATTGCAATAGGTTATAAATTTATAATGTTCAAATTGTTTAGATAAATGTTGTAGATCTTATCGTATAAGTTATATATTAAATTTTGAGATTAACACTATGAGTGTCAATCTAACTTAAGTAAGAAATCAAAGATGAAATTTGCAAAGTATTCATGCTGGCACTATTAGTAAGGATAGGGATATTTGTAATTTATAATGCATGGCCGTTTGAAATTTCGACTGCCTAGAGTCCAAATAAATATACTTTTCAATCCATTTAATTTTTATGTTACATTTTGAATATATATTCCCATTTTCCATATATATTCACACTTAAAATACTAACTTTGAACAATCTCTATGAGAACAATCAGTATGCAAATGCTTGTATAGATACAGATTAGAATTGCTAAAGAAATCTGTTAGATATATACAGCATAATAATTTTATGTTTCACGTTTCAATGGATACTTCGAATATTTTTTAAAAATACATGAGTATTTCATTAGATTTTTATTTTTTATAATACTGATTTTTCATCAACAACAAATGAAATCCTCCTAATGGAATAGAATTGCTGACAATGGAACACTGGACTCAGATAAGCACCTGAGGCACAAAAAGAAACCTTTTCGTATAAAGAATGTAACAAAAAATATTTTTATGTTTCAATACTTTTATTTTATGTTGTAAATCTTCTCATGCATTCATTTTTTATTATAGAATCGTATTATTTTCCAGCTAATTTGGCAAACGATTTTGAAAGAGATAAAGGGATCTTTGGTTTCGAAATAGTTTAGCTTTTGATAAAACTATACACTCTGCCAAATTTCAAATAGTTTTCCATCCATAAGCAATATTATATCGCATATAAATGAACTATTTACTGTGCAAGTTCTTCAGCAAACTATATCAAGAAATATGCATGTAATTAATAAAAAATTCATAAGAGATAAAAAACCTCTCAACATATGAAAAGAAAAGAATGTTTAATCAGACATACAGTTTAATGGAAGGTTTAATAGCGTGCATACACAGGTAACAGTAGGTTATATACAGACACTTTTATCGAATAATTTGACTGTGAAGGATTTCGCAAACGAATTGTTGGAATCATATTATCTTGGTCTGCTTGGTAAATACAATATTAAAAGTACACGAGAAAACCGGCAATCAAAACAACAAAATTGTAGCATTAGATCATTCGACTCAGATTAATAGGACAATATTTATGTTGTAACAGTATCCTCCGAACAATTTTCGTTTAAATCGTAATTTTTGACTAACCTTCCTGGTGGTTATCTCGACGAAGTATCTCGTCCTTAGCAAAACTGATCAGATCTTGTTGGACGAGATAACTCGTCATTAGAAGAAAACAGATCTCGATCTCGTCATCATAAAAATACGGCAATATCTTGATGATGAGACATTAGCAAAACCTGTCTGATTTTGATGGACGAAATATCTCGTCAAAACCACTTGGAGGAGGAAAAAATCACAATGCACTCAAAAACTGAATTTCAATAAAATTTATTCGAAACTTAATTATTCAAAATTTGACTTTTATTGGAATTTTTAGCGAATGTTTGCAACATTTTCCACTAATTTCCAACTACCCACAGAACTATAGACTATAGGTATAGTAGTAAACAACAAATCGTCAGATTACAAGTGAAACACACCAAGTAAAATTTCGAGATTTTATTTGTTTTGGATTCTCAAGATCGTAATATAGTTATATTTAGACTGGTGAAGTCAGGCACTTTTTCTTTGCATGAATATTAGATTTCTTCTTGAGATACACTTTGATTACCTTCGCTTACCAATAACTATGTTTTTGTCAAAGAGTTTTTACTTCTAAGCCGATAAAATGTTCTGAAAAGAGCGCAACACCACTGTGCATAGCCTTTATATGTTTTGCGCAATCGTTTTGTCACGACGAAGAATATTCAAAAAGGATTCTAATGCTTTTATCGTAAAAAAAATAAAAGTTAGCTAAAACTAGAAATCGTGTATTATGTATGTCTTCAAAAGTATATCTTTAAATCATATAATTGTGTCTTGGATTCGTTTCTTCGCATCGTGCTTGGAATACATCATTTGGGGCATGAATTCCATTAGTGTCTGGATATTCCATGAAACCAGGGTGTGTCAAAATATATGTACACTTTGGTAACTTATATCTTTGAACTTAAGGGATAAAAGTATGAGCTATTTAGACAATATTGTTTATCATGATTAACATAGTAGCTGTTTGGATGGTATTATACCTCAAAGAATTATTTTATAATATCTAAGGCCCCATGTGGTAAAGTCGGTCCAAAAAGAAGCACTCCTCAAACAGAAATATATCTTGAAAACTATCAGTAAGCTGAATTTTCCGACCATAAATGTATCATTTTATTCAACACACCGATACGTTTCTTAACCCTCCTGGTGGTTGTCCCTACGATACGGTTATCTATTCCGTCATTAGTGAAACTGACCAGATCTTGATGGACTATATATATCTAGTATTTAGATAAAAGCTGACCAGATCTTGATCTAGTCATCAAAAAAAGAATAGGTAATACCTTAATGACGAGATATCTCGTCATGAGCCTTCTGTACAGGCCCTCCTGAAATGCTTGGACGTATTGATAAAATTAATAAATGATGCAAAAGTATAAAACTAAAAAACGAAGATAAAATTAAATACAAAACGAATAATTGCTTTTGGTTAAAAACTAAATCATTCTATGAAATCAATTTCAAGACAATCCAAAGCAGGAAATTTCTTGTATATTTTCTCGTAGAAATGTTACCGTTGTGTTCTTACCATTATTACATTCCTGCCTTCTAAATGTTTGGATAAAATAAACTGCACAATCAATGGCGAAATTACCATCTAGTATTTAACATCTATGTAATTTATAATATTCAATATTATCTATGGGTTTTTATATATATATATGTATATGCATTACAGAATAATGTATATTTTTTCCAATCAGGGGCAACTTAGTACTTTGAGTGTCAATGAGGCCCTCCTCTCAATACGTTAGCTTTAGAACTCATGATCTAAAGCTCTCATACGTTAGATTTAGAACTCATGATCTATCTTTATACTAAAGATAGTTCAATCGTAATATATATTGTTCACACATCATAATAACAATTGACTAATGATCGCAGTGAACATATTTGTATGTTGAAATTGTAACAAGTGGAAAGATAAAATTATGCTACTTATATGTTTCTTTAAATTCCTCAAAGAATAAAATTGCATTCTTCGCTTGTAAAGTAGCCAAGTATTTGCATTTGTTTTCAAAAATGTTTTGAATACCGAAGCGTTTTATGTAACTAAGTATGAGCATTACTCTAGTTAGATCAACAGAAATTGAGGTCAGATATTTTTTTAACTAGCAACAAATAGTCGGAAGTATATATTGCACATAAATTCTTGTTGCAACATTCTTAATCATAACAGCAGTTTGGAGTTCAAATAGCTGAATCCTTTTTGTGCAGTGAGCCATTTTGTAACACTCGCAGCACTTAAAAGGTAGAAATAGTTTTGCTTCCATTGTCCTTCTATTGAAGTATTTCTGTAACTGAATGGAAGAGAGTATAAGAGAACAAAATATTAAGTGCCCTAAACGTAATAAGTAAGCTCATTCCAAGTAATGCTATTTTTCGAACAGTGGCTGGCAACGTTCCAATTGCGTTAATTCGCTGTTCCATCTAAAAGCCAAAAATATCGTTTATGTTATGACGTGGAAAAATACTTTCATACCACTGAATCCATTAGTCATAACTCATAACATTGACCGGTTAGCTTCGCTTTAGCTATCAGGTTTATACAAGCGACAACGTGAAGCAGGAACACTGTTACGTATTTGAATGTCCAAAATGGATAAAATGATAAATGTACAACAAAAATATGTATCTCTAAAAAGCAGTTATTGCAACTGTTAACATCGCAGTTAGGGAGGAAATTGTATTCTAGTTAACTAGTAATGCGTTAGTTACAAAGCTAAATTTTAACGTAGAATAAATTAGTCATTAATGTTCAGGACTTTTAATTATGTTCCTAAATTATTCCTTGATAGGTAAGTAGGTAATTAACGTTACAGGAGCAGCACAATTGGCGACTATCAGGTATCAACTCCAAGGAAAGTATCAGAGGATACCTTGTAATTTTGAATCACGGTCAGAGGAAAAGGTTAACACCTGAGCTGAGACCCTAGTCGGAAAACTTCCACACAACAACAACGTGAGGACATTTGAAGCCATGGCAGATTTAACATGCACCAGCCCCGTGTATATGACGGTCTTTTGCCTGACCGAGTTCCGAAATCACAACCTTCCGGTTGCTAATCAGTTACTCTTCCGACTGGGCTGTAGGAATCCTTACTCGTTCATAATTTACAAACAAAATTAATAGCCAACGATTAAATTTTAATACGATTAAAATTAATACGATACAATAACTAATAGTCAACCAATTGGTCTAGTGTTGAAGGTTCTAGATTCTGGAGTAAAATATTCCTTGGGGGAATGCGGGATAAGGCATGGATGTTTGTCCGTCTGAAATGAATGCGTGTCCTATCTAAAAACGAGTTGTGCGTAGAATATGAAGTATGCGATTAAAGTGTAGGTAGGTAGTTGAATTAGCGTCGCATTGGGGCAATACAACGGGCAATTAGCGGCTGTCAGGGATCAAGCCCGAAGATAAAGATCAGAAGACAACTAGTAATTTTGGAAAATTTGAAGTGGTTATTTCAATATTATTTGTGTGCCGTTTTCAAATTACAAACACTTTTTAAAAGTTTCACTTTTAACACTCCAATGGTGGCGCTGGATCTGAGAGATCCATGCTCGCATAATCATAAGGAAATTGGTGATATCAAGTGCAATTAAGTGAGTCATTCT
This sequence comes from Meta bourneti, assembly GCA_933210815.1. Classification (NCBI taxonomy): domain Eukaryota; kingdom Metazoa; phylum Arthropoda; class Arachnida; order Araneae; family Tetragnathidae; genus Meta; species Meta bourneti. The sequence goes on along the minus strand of OW119923.1, from coordinate 77,883,933 downwards.
AGTGTTCTACAATAATACATACAATTACATATTCTACAATAAGTAATTTTTCAAGTTTTTGTTCAAGAAGAAATTTTTTTATGTTTAAGTTGATATTTTTCAAATAAAAGTTTTATATTAATACATCTGATTTATTCTATCACCTTTTCCCAAACAATATGATATGTATTTGTAATTATATGATCGATTTTCGGTCGAGGACCTCACAGATACGATGCCACCATTGGTGTTACTCCATAGGCGCCACCATCGGAATGTTAAACATGTGAATTAGTATATTAATGGAAATAACTACTACATTAGTATAATAACTATTATATTACTGCGTAATATGAAAATATTCCGCAGTTCAACTGTGTTTACCAAATTTAAGCTTCATCCGAAACTAAATTATGAAAAGAATAAAAGGTTTACGTGTATTACGTAGACAATTTCGAAGATTGTTTAAATCGTGCTTATGATATTAACCGTTACATATATTACTTATGTAGTACCCAGCAACAGGAGTTCAAAGCATAGACGCGTTATATAAGTAGACTGAACATTTCTATGGAGAGGAACTTCAAAAAGTGTCGACTAGTAGTCATGTGACTGCTATGTGAAAAATGGACTTGATGGCCGATTTGGCATCTTATCGCCTCATTTGGCGATATAACATGTCCATGCGCATTTCTATAGTGGCGACAAGTGATGAATCCCCCAAAGTCTACTATTATGTCGCGAAGACCAATCAGATGATAAATCAATCTATGGTCGTCTTTTCCCGTTATGTGGACTAATCAGATGATGAATGTTAGGTCTGGTAATTTTAATAACGTTTAGCACGTGTAGAAAGAAAATGATCAATTACAGATGTAAGTCTTCAAGATACACGAATTATTTTGTGGTGTATGATCTATTAACATATCGAGAAATAGTACGATCGTTCCTAGGAAGTACCATGTATTTAAAATCTTTAGAATAGTCTATTCCATAATATGTTTTGCTGGTTATTTTTAACAACATTTTCATCCGGATCATCAGATTTATAATCACATAGGCTAAAACTGGTTTATTTAAAGTAGCGGGACAATCCAGTCATTTCAGAAATACTTTCCCATCATTGTAGCACTTCGCATAGTTTTAGAAAAAAATTCACAAATCCGAAAGCCAGCTCAGCAAAATCTCACACACATTATAAATGTCTTCATTATGCTCGATGAAGCCTTTTACATCCTAAATTAATTTTTTTCTGTTTTTCTTACTTCTCTGATCGAGCCTCGAAGATTCAATTTACTATATAAGTGCTCGATCCTTTACTTGGTGCGAATACAATACTTGATATCATAAATTAAAAGTATTATTAAAATATTTTTGCGAACGTAAAACCACTCGTTGCACTTGTTTTGATTTTCTGTCGACATGTATACTTAGCGAGCGAAATTTCGGGAGGCTTGACCTAGTCGTGGCCATATAAAAACGTAAATGAGGTATCTTTTCAATGCCATGCAAGGGTGGGTAGTTAATTAACGTCGCACTAGAGCAACGCAACAGGCTATTGGAGACGTCCAGGGATCAATCCCTAAAGGAAAGATAAAAGGACAACGCCTCGTAATTTTGAACCACTTTCAGATGACGAGCTCAATACCTGAGCTGGTATCCCCACTCTCCAAACTTCCACACCACGCCAACGTGAGGACATTTTGGACCACTACTGATTTAACTTGCACCATCACCTTGTACATGACAATCTTTTGGACCGAGTTTCGAACTAGCATTATGTCTCTAAGGATCAATTTACTAATTGCTGGAACCTTTACTACGAATACAGTATTTTATATTACAAATTAAAAGCACTTTTAAAATATTTTTTGTGAATATGAAACCACTCATTGTATTTGTTTTGATATTGTGTGGTTAGTGAGTGAAATAGCTTAATGCTTGATATAGTCGTTTCCATATAAAAACACAAATGAGGTCTCTTTTTCATGTCATGCAAGAGAAATATATTAATAGACAGTTCTGGTAGGTAGGTAGTTAATTAACGTCGCACTGGAGCAACGGAATGGGATATTGGTGACGGTCCGGGATCAGTCCCGAAGGAAAAGATCAAGGACAACGCCTAGTAATTTCTGAACTACGGTCAGATGACGAGGTCACACCTCAGCTGGCTCCCCACTCTCCAGACTTCCACACCACGCGAACGTGAGGACATTTGAGGCCACGACAGATTTAACGTGCAACTCCCGTGTACACGACCGAGTTTCGAGGACCGAGTTTTGAACTCGCAACCCTCCGGTTGTTAATCCGTTGATCTTCCAACTGGTCTACCTCGTGCCCCTAAGGATGAATTTACCAAGTGCTTGAATCTGTACTTGTTACGAATGAATATTTGATATCACAAATTAAAAGCAATTTTTTATTATTTTTTACGCATATGGAACCGCTCGTTGCATTTGTTTTGATTTCTGTTGACTTGTGTGCTTGGCGAGCGAAATGACGCGGTGCTTGATTTAGTCTTGCAATATAAAAATACAAAAATGTGATCTGTTTCTAATGCCATGTAAGAGAAATTTATTAACAGGCCGTTCGTTATGAGTGGAGTACTTGGAAAAAAGAGAGGGTGAATAACATTGCGAGAGGATCCTAATCCCCATAGCAGCGTAATAACGGAATGTCAGAAGTGTGATGTTGCTCAATCCATTAAACTTCACTAAGGGTTAACGGACTTTCAAGTATTGGAAAGTGCTGTAATAGTTGGGCGTGAACTCTATATAGAAGTACTATGGCTAAAACCAAAAACAATAAGACGAAAGCTAAGAGTTTCTTAATTATTTAAGCTAAACGAGATTTCCGCGAGTAGTGTAGTATTGCTTTTACTTCACAACACACATGACTAGATATCCACATGATTGGTTGAAAAATTCCCGGGGGTATTATATTGGTCAAGATGGTGAAAATTTTTAAGTCATGCAAGGAAGACTGGATTTCAGAATGGATTTATGCGTGTGAACCCGTAAAAGGGTTATAATAGACTTTCCTCTGTCTTATTTGATAAAATTTTTTATGAACTTTACATTTATTTTTAGTGTTTACTAGCACGTACTTGGTAAATCTACTACATAAACTATCATAATTATATGCCATATACTCCAATGTGTAAATATGTATACGTATCTTAAATATTAATAATGCTTTTCGTTTTTACGTTTCCTTTTTTATGTTTAATTATTTTTTAACATTTCTCTCTAAATTTGTTCTCCAAAGTAGACTTAATTTTGTATACTTTTTTAGGCCAGCAAACTTTATTTCTATACTTATGGCTATCTTCATTTTGGCGAAAGAAAATATCATTCTACATATGTAGAGATCATAGATTGATAAGTATCATTATTTATGTGTTCAATAAGAAAATTATCTTTTGTAATAATTGAATTCAGAACCTGTAAAATTACGCTCTGGTGAAAACAATTCTTATATTTAATTACACTGCTTAATAGAATTGAATAAATCTTTCTATATCTTCATTTCGCTTAAGAATAGTCTTTCTTTCATATTCATTCAATAATAATTTTTGTACGCATAGAAACAAATTATTGCGGAGAAATACACTGCCGTGTCAAAAGTCATGCGATAGCAGTATGCAAATTTACAAGTGGCGCTCGCATCGCGTTAATTGGGTATAAAGAGTCAGATGGTTATCAGTACTGTCTGTTGGACTTCTGAATGTCTTGTAAAACGTTTAATAATGTGTTAATGGCTACCCTACGAGAATTAACCGAGTTTGAGCGTGAAATGATAGTCAGAGCTCGACGCATTTGGCATATCATTTTGGAAGTTAATGAGACTTAAGATTTCTCACTCCACAGTGTCAAGGGTGTATCAAAAGTACCTCATGGAAGGCATTACCGTCCACGAGGGACAGAGTAGTGACTGGCCACATCTGCTGAGTGATAAAGATAAACTACGTCTGGGCAGAAGCGTCCGTGCTAACAGACGAACGACACTGCCTGAAATGAGTGCCACATTCAATAAGGGCCACACTAGAAACGTATCTGTGAGGTCCGTGCAGCGAAATTTGGTGTTGATTGGCAGCAGAAAACTGACTCGAGTACCTTTACTCAAGCACATCACAGCACTTAAGAGCCACACCTTGGCTCACTAACACATCGAACCATAGATTACTGAAGAAAGTAGCGTGGTCCGATGAATCACGTTTCCAATTGGTACGAGCTGATGGTCGAATTGGGGAGTGGTGCTAACCCCATGAGGCTACGGATCCAACTTGTCAACAAGGCATTATGCGAGCTGGTGATGGCTCCATAATGGTGTGAGAAGTGTTTACCTGGTGTAAATTGGGTTCTCTGTTCAAATTAAACCGGTCATTGACAGGAAATTGCTATGCTCAGCTGCTTGGTGACCATTTGAAACCCTTTATGGACCACTTATCCCAATAATGATGCAAGTATGATCATGCTCTGTGTCAGCAGGCCCATTTTGTTCAAGATTGGTTTGAGGAGCATTCTGGACAATTCCAGCACATGATTTGGTCACATAGATCACCAGACATGAACCCCGTGGAGCATACCTGGGATGTGATCAAAAGAGCCATTCGTGCACAAGATACAGCACCTACCACTATCATAGAATATTGGGTGGCTATCGAGACAGCATTTCTGAACATCTCTCCTGTCGACTTCAGCTGACTAGTTGAATCCATGCCACGTCGAGTTGCTGCACTTCACCGAGCTAAAGGTGGCCCCACACAATATTAGAGAGGTATCCCATGAATTTTGGCACTTCAGGTTTAATATGGATCACCAGACATGAACCCGGTGGAGCATGCCTGGGATATGATCGAAAGAGCCATTAGTGTACAAGATCCAACACCTACCATTACCATAGAATATTGGGTGGCTATCGAGACAGCATTTCTGAACATCTCTCCTGTCGACTTCAGCTGACTAGTTGAATCCATGCCACGTCGAGTTACTGCACTTCGCCGAGCAAAAGGTGGCCCCACACGATATTAGAGAGGTATCCCATGAATTTTGGCACTTCAGTTTTAATATGGATGATTAGAACTGAAAACAATTTTAACAGCTAAAGCTAATAACGAAAAATACAGGTAACCCTTTATCTACAAAATTTCCCATATAAAGGGAATGTTACGGAGAAAATATTTATTGTATTTGAAATGAATGGTAAATTTTTATCTTGTTAAAGTATTTTAGAAATATTTAAATATATTTTTTCTAATTGGAAAAAATCAAATTTGGGAGATTTGAAGGATTTCATTTCGTTGATAAGAGAAGCATTGCTCAGAACAAATTGCACATTTACTCATAAAGATTCATATGATAGTAATGGTCAAGATTGTTTAGGAATCCATTAATTATGAAGAAAGATTCGCTGTGTTGCTCCAGTGCAACCTTAAATATCTACCTACCTTTTTATTTTAAATATAATTGTTTATAAGACATGAAAACAAAATTTCTGTTTTAAAAAAGTGTAAATGCTAAATGTGTTTATATTAGATATAGGTGAGAAGGTCAAAATGTACTCCAAAAGCGGGGAATTAAACCTCCTAGTGATTGTCTCTACGAGACATCTCGACACTAGAAAAAACTGACCAGATTTTTATCTCGTCATTAGCAAAAGATTGGAAATATCTTGATGACGAAATATATTGTCATTAGCAAAATTGGACGGATTTTGATGGATGAGATATCTTGTCAAACCACTTGGAGAGTTAAGACAAATAGTGTGAGAACTCATGAAGTAAAGGTTTCACTTTCAAACGTATATGGATATATTCACTTGAATAGATGAAAATATAATATTTTATTTGAATTGAAGATAGAAAGTATTGTAATATTCTTGTTACAACGAGAAAGCGAAAAAGTTTGGTTCACTCGACACAAAAGTTGAATAGCTGTGATAAATAAAAAAAATGTGTAATAAATACTATACTATATTAAAAAAATTAAATATACACAAAATGAAGATGGGTTAAAATTTTTATTGCTTCTTTTAATTTTAAATATCGTAGACTGATTTAATTTATTTTTCAAATGACAAAGTTTAAAAAGGTATGGCATGCTCTCCACCAGTTGCTAACAATTTTTCATGAGTCAACTTTTTAAATTTTCGTGAGAGAGTTTTGTATGTTGTTCGATATACTATGGTAAAGAATCCTGTAGGTTTATTGATTCTTATTAATGAAGATTTGGTGTGCTGAAACTATATTTGATATAGAATTTCTCAAAGGGATACACTCCTTTCCCATGGATGGCGAGTATGATTGTATAAAATGAAGAATTGTATAAAATGATACATCCCAAGTCTGCGTTGTTCGCAACGATGACATTATTTCGGTCGAAGTTGAAAAGTTCAATCCATTCAACTAAGAATTCGATCTCTATCTGCTTAGATAACAGGAAGAAGCACTGCGAATCATCAGGACAGCACTTTCTGAGCATTTATCAGCTTTTTTTTTATTTTGCAGGGTTTTCATAATCTGAATATTCAGTGATCTCATCCCACAGGTGTGAAATTAGGCTGATGCTCCGTTATCATCGGTGCTATCAGAAGTTTTGTTTCCAGAGACCATATTTTCAAGGTTATTCGATCCTTAGTTGTGAACATTTGAAGATGCTACTTCATATCTGATTCTATTCTTCACAAAAATGTCGAATTAATCGTCTTCTCCGTTGAGATGTGTGGCAGTTTCTGCGGTTGATGCATCAACAGCTGGTGCAGCAATTAGTGCCCTTTCTGCCATCTCGTCTTCGATGCTACGCAGACGCAAGTCCATGAATTCTTCGGGATGTTCAGCATTCCACTCTGCAAGGTAGTCACGTTCAACGTAGGGTTGCTCTTTCTGTTTTTTGGCCTCCTTTTTAGCCTGTTTCCTTTTGCTTCGCTTTTCTCGAAACTTCTTTCTGGAATAGCAGATCGGTATTGATTAATTTTTTAAAGAGAAGGACACATTTCATGTATTTAAAACAGTTTAAGGAAAAAATAATGTTAATAGACACTAAAGTGAATACAAATATTAAAGAAGTATTTAAAGAAGAGAGATAAGGAATTGATCACACACTTACATTTGTTTCCCGAACCAATCCAACATCTTGAAAGGTGAATATAACGTCGATAAAAATGACGTAAATAGCACTGAAAAGTACTGTTTGCAAAAAAATTGCAGCAGAAGATTCCTCTACAACAAAACATCGCTTTAATCAAACGTATATTAATCTCACTTGATCAAAGTTTTCAAAGGAGCTAGTTAGCGGTTTTACAGACATAACATGAATGATGAAATACTTTTTAAAACAGTATTGCTTACATTCAACCATGTTAGGGTAATAATGATATAAACATTTCGTTGTTTTGTTAACAATGAACGTATCGTTGTTATACTCAAAATAACTTACTGTTTACGAAAATTGCAGGGGGTTTGTTGTGTTTATTTCCATTATTGTAGCTAGGAAGTTTGAAATTTGATGCTAAATTCAGAATTAATGATATATGTATAATTTTAATTGATTATTTATTTTAATATTTAGAGGTTCATAGGTCATTAATACTTTATTTCCAAAAATTAAAACTGTTGTTACTTTTTATACTTTTGAGACACATGATGTAATTTGTTTTACTTTATACTTTTAGACCCATATAATTCCTTTTCAAAATCCATTTAAAGTTGACAAAATGAATTAAATAAATAAAGCAAACTGATCATTAGTACCATGATGAACTGAAAAATCAATTTAGAATTTCTTTGAATTTTCCTCTACAAGTCACTTAATTCACCGAAGGCTATTTATTTTATTGCTCTCCAAGAAAAACTGCGAAAAATGAAAATTTTCGAGGTCTAGCCAGTCATGAAAACGGCTGTATCTTTTACAGATCTGTCATAGTCAAAGAACTTATGAAAGTAGTAGCATAGATTTTTAAAAATAGTTGCCTGAAAAGTTTCCTCTTTAGTAGGGGCTGCGGTAGTCCGGTTGGAAGAGAAGCGCCTTAGCGACCGGAGGGTTGTGAGTTCGAAATTCCATCCAACCAAAGGCAGTCGTGTTCGTGGGTGCTGATGCACGGTAATTCTGTCGTGTCCTCAAATCTCCTCACGTTAGTGTGGTATGAAATTTTGGAGAGTGGGGTGTGGCTATCTTTAAAGAATCGTAATTCCCTCGGAAAATTGAAATTTTGAGTCTAATTCCATTTTGATTCCAAGTAACTATTTAACGTTATTTGAAAATTCCCAGATAAAAATATGTTGGAAACAGGGTTTGTATCTCCAATTATAATCCTTGATAGTCAATTAATTTATAGTTTTTAAGTTCGGATAATAAATCGAGTCTTTAAATATTGGATGGTAATGGTAATTAATTAACATCACACTGGAGCAACACAATGGGGTATTGGCGAGGGTTGGGGACCAATTCCCAAGGGAAAGGACAACACTTCGTAATTTTCAACCACTTTAAATATTTGAAGATGCGTCGTAAAACGATAGATGATACTGGCGAAATCGTTCGTTACACAGTATTTTATTTCAGTTCCTATTGTTACCATGACTACATACATACCAAGTCTAAGGGATCGGACTGGCTTATAAATATAGCTTAATGGCATATTCATTCATGAATAATCCTGCATATGCTAAGATGTGCATTTTTGAACCATCACTTCGTAGGTAATTTAAAATATCAATGGATATTTACCAAATGCGTTTTAATTGAAAACATTTCGTCTTCAAGCATTCATAACTATTGTATAAAGTCTGCAAGAAATCTAAGTGATCGTTTTGTTGTATTTTAGAAAAAAAATCGAGATCTCGAGGAACTCGTATTAATATGGAACTCGTCATTGAAAATTTATTAAAGAAAGAAGGATGGTTTGAGGCTAAGAAATATTTTTAAAAGAATTAATAAAGTAAAATAGGGTAAATATAATGAAAATCGCAAAAAAGTATAAAATAATAAAGTTTTCTTCAACGAAAATATCTGTTTATGAATGTATGAAACCATTTTTTCAATGGTTAACCCATTGAAAAATATGAAAAGTAAAGATAATTTAGAAATTGTGTAGAAACTGAAATCAAGATATAAAAAATTAAAAAACCTAATAAATAGTTTTGCGTCTATCTTTTCTTTTATTCAGTATAACCTTACGTTTGTATGTAATTACTTCCACCCAGCAGAAATTAGTCAAAGGATTACGTTACTACTAAATGTGATCAAGTGATCATGGGCACATTAAAAGTTACCAGTGATCACTCTACTTTTATATTACATCTATGGTTCAAACTCGATCCAACGAAACACCATCGTATACGTGGGAGGTGGCGCACGTTAAATCTGCAGTGGCCTCAAATTTATTCTCTTTGGCATGGCGTGGAAGTTTGTAGAGTGGGTTGCAGCTCTGGTGTGACCTCATCATCTAACAGGATCGGATCTTTCCCTTCGGGATTGATTCCGGACCGTCGCCAATAGCTTTTTGTTTTTCTCCAGTGTGACATCAGTTCAACTATCTACCTACTTACGTAGTTACTTATTTTTCAGTGCTTAATTTAATGTCTCGAAATATTTTTTATGAATGACTGAAAGAATTTTGAGAAAGCACACTTTTAGTAACATTAGAAATTTAATTTATTTGTGAAGTTATTTCTGTGGCGATGGCTTTTTATACGCTCATAAAATGAGTATCACGCGTTTCGATTTACTACTATTATGAATCTTAACGCATATTAAAACAATTAACTCAAAGGATGCTTGTCGAAAATTGTCGAAATAATTTATAACTAAGTCAAAAGAAAAAAACTTTCTATGTATTTCAGTTAAATGATTAATTCCAAAATTTAGATAGTGCTAAATTTAGATAAATACAACGTACCGTAATGTGGCAATCCAAAAATATTTTTATAGTGTCCCTTACGTTTTTTTAATGTAATAATGATAAAAGATAACCAAAACATAAAATAATCTGATATAATTTAAGATATTTAAATTAAGAATATCTTTCTAACTGGCATTAACCCAGAACTTCAAAATAATGGTGCACTATAATTTATTTATGAATGGGTAAAATATATTAAAATAATAAATATGGCGCAATTTTGTTTTTGATACTTATGAAAAGGCTTTTGTAGGGAGTATAAGATACAGTGTTTTCGAATTACAAAGGGAAATTACGAACTTTTTCCGTACATTGTATACATGATTTCTTATTCGTGTACTCGAATTACCTATTATAAAATAAATAGGGTAACCGATTTTAGTAACACTGATTTAAATTTAATCCGTCCAATTGTTTACCTTTTTAGGTGTTGGTTGAAAGAAATTTTTTGAAGCAAGAAAATAAACGCTTGTAAAGAAAGAATGATTACAGATTTAAATTTATCGTCCACCTGTTGGTACCACAAACATCTTGATGGAATTTTAATCTATTATAGATTATACGGATAGTGCAACTTTTATACGTGTTTTACGTCATTTGTTGTGCAAATACTTTGAAATGCTAACAGGGAGCAAAAATAAATGCAGAAATTCGAGAGCTCTTTTTTAGAAAGGAGTGAGATATTTATTATAATTTCAATAGCTATTGAATTGATTGTGCTTAGCCAAGAACTTCTGGAGTCATGTATTCATTCAAGTCATGCTTATAAGACAATGCTTCATAGTTAAGTACATCTCTTATTTAAGCAAAATAGTTTTCATGTTTCATTATTATTTCATTTCTTAATATTTTTCAATATTAAGAAAGAAAATTATCATTTTAAAAAAGAAATAATATCTTATTTCTTTCTTAAAATGTTCGGTTATTTGATTGCAGTAATTCCTTATAAGGTCTGTACACATGCTCATTCAATGACACAGATAAATACATATTACTTGCAAATTTCTTTTAAGGGGTTGGATGTATTATTCACATAGTGTCATATGCAGTTCTTATTATTGGTAAGCATTTAGAAAGTAATTAGAATTGAAATAGTATTCTTTGTATACATGGTATACGTATATCAGGTTTGATTTTTTATGGTGTTAGGAGATCTGGCCAAGCTACACCAAACATTGCTTTCTCCGTCATGTAAATGGATGTACACACATAAGGAAAAATTTACTGACACAGAATAAATACTTTCAGGGTAGTCATGGGAATCAAACCTGACTCGTATAGAACTCACAGGTTGCTAGTGTGGTTGGCAAACCTAATAAACCACTATTCTGTTCACCAAGTAATCTTCGTGCACTAAAAGTTAAATCCTTTAACAGCAACTGCTAAAAGTAAAACCTGCTGCTTATATAGCACTTCTACATAATTCGGGACACACGTATTTATACTTTACCATCTATGTGGCACATAAGTAATCCTTATCTGTACATAAGTGCATAGGAAAATTATAGTATGTAAAAAATAAATCAACCTCTAAGGTAGGTAGATAATTACACTGGTCAACAGAACGGACTATTGGCGAAGGTCCGGAATCAATCCCGAAGGGGAAAATTCAATGACAACGCCTTTAATTTTAACTATGGTCAGATGACAACTAATGATCTGGCACCCCATTCTCCAAACTTCCACACAACACCAATGCTAGGACATTTGATACCACGACAGATATAACGTTCTCCAGCCTCCACGTACACAACGGTCTTTGGTTGGATGGAGTTTCGAACTCGCAACCTTCCCCCAGGTTGTTGATCAACGATTCTACCAACTGGGCTACTGCTGCCCCAATCTCTAAGAGATTATATCATTTTGCCGGTTTATTCAAATGTGGCTTGGTTAGACAATCACCTCCTGGTGATTGTCTGGACGAGGTTTCTCGTCATTAGCAAACCTGACCGCATCTTGATGGACAAGATATCTCGTCATTAAAAGTTAATCATTAAATCTTAATCTCATCCTAATAAAAAAATCGACACTATCTACACCATTCGTAATCCAATTGGCATTCTTTATCACGAAGTTTCTCGTCATTGGCAAAATTGGTCAGATCTTAATGGACGAGATATCTCGTTGGAATCACTTGGAGGGTTAATATTTATTTTACCTACACTTTTGGCTTGGTGTATGGAGTATATTTTATCACAAAAATGGTGAAACTGTAATCTTAAGTGATTGATTTCCATTGCAATTTTAGCTAAATCTAAAACTAGAAAGCGAACATCATCAATAAATACAAGCAATAGACCTTTTAAACAGATGCTATGTGATGTTAGAATAGTTATGAAAGATTTCAAGAAACTTTCAAGAAGCTTTTATACTGTGATTTAATCCTCCTGATGGGTGTCTACACGAGGTATCTCGTCATTGGGAAAACTGGTCAAATCTTGATGGAGAAGATTTCTCGTGGAAACCACTTGGAGGGTTGAACAACTCTTACGGCTGCGCTTTATTTAATAATAATTTCAAATAAAGTACAGTGGCTGTTCGGACATTTTTGAACGATTTTGATGAGCTGTAAAAAATTGTATACCTACGAAAGAATTTTATTTTCACAGCAGTTAAATAGTTAAAGTATAACTTATCGTCTGCTAACGCAGAGTTTTGTTTACTTTCAAAATGGAGCTTTTAAATAAGCAATGGATGGAAGGCTATGTTTCCTCTCTTTCCAAAAAGAGAATTATGCTTATTCAATTATTCAAAAGTGCTATAAAAGTCATGGTTTTTCGATATCTAAAGGTACGATAAGTAATATTATTAATGGGAAAGGAAAAAGACGTAAAAGTGGAAAAATACTTCCAAAAAAGTATCCAAAAAAGAAAAAATTTCTGAGAATATTTGTAAGGTAAGATCTTTAATTTTAAAAGAGAATCCGCCAAGTCAAAGGTCTATAACAAAGTGAACGTGAGAATTTTCTCTAAGAGATTTATGATTGTTGCCGGTTCTGCATATAATGGAAAATTAAAAGTAGAAAGAGGGAGGAAATGTAAAAATCAACTCCCACATATTATCAAGACCATATTTTATCCCCAATATTCAAAAAAGAAATACCACATCTTTACCCACAGTGCCAACAATCAGTAGAACTGCATCAGGGTAAAGCAAGCAGCCACACATCTAAATCGACTATTAAATTCTTGGAAAAAAATGGAACAAGAAACTGGTATCAAGTCAATACTGATATTCCTGCTAAATCTTCAGATGTTTCACCCATGGACTTTTGTGCTTTTGGACCTTTAAAAAGGGCATTATCGAAACGTCGACCGAAAACCATTCAAGGACAGAAAAACTGTGGAACAAAAATGGGACAAAATACCAGTGTCGATAATACAAAAGTCATTATTATCCTTGAAATTAAGGTGTAGAAAGATAGTTAATAATAAGAACTATGAAATGGAACATTTAAAACACAAAAATTTCATGTAAAAATTTGAGCTTCAGTCCATTAAAATCGTTCAAAAAATGTCCCAACAGCCTCTGTATTTTGAGAAATAGATAAAACATGTATGATTTATAACCCTCAATAACATTCAGAAAACACTGGTTTGAGTAGGTAAATTCATGATATCAAAAGCGATATTGCTTAAATGAATGGAGTGATAATGTTCCATGGGATAGATGGACCTTCAAATGATATCCGAATCAGCTAATTGTAAATTAATCCCCCGTAGTACTTATTTGATGTCGGGAAGAAAACAATTATCACTATCTAGACCCTAATACATTCTTCTTGGTTTGATAAATAATGGAGCTCTCATTCTCTCACAATTTCTGGAGTATTCCAAGGAAGAGGATGAGGCCTTAATAAATTTACCCGCCTCGAAATTACAATATTAAGAAGCCCTAGTGAGCCAAGTCGTTGGCCAGGCCTCGGAGTAATCTCGGGAAACAAATTAGACCCTGTAGCCAGATTAATATTTTTCGAGGACTAAGTGTTCCTCGAGAATTCTATTAATGCCTTTTCTGCATTCAAATAAATTATATTTTCTCACTTGTGGAAGTTAATTAAAATTAGTGAGGAAGGAATGGGTGAAAGGGTGTTGTGTGTGATTTTGAAAATTATACGTACCTAACCTGAAAGGAAGTAATATTTGTATTTGCCTTTCAGGGGAATCAAGAGTCATCTTACAATTTCGAATTACATCTAACCTATTGGGAAATTATATCTATACTATAAAGTGAGCAAGAAAATTATACGTAACATCAAAGGAAATATCGTTTGTATTTATCTTTCAGAGGAAACAAATCATCTTACTTTTTCGAGCGACATGTAACCTATTGGGAAATTACATGTTGTATCTACACTATAGAGTGAGCAAGAAATTTTTACGTTACCTAAAAGAAAATAATATTTGAATTTATCTTTCTGGTAGGTAGGTATTTTAATTAACGTCAACGTCGTACTGAAGCAATACAACGAGCTATTGGCGATGGCCCGGGATCAAACCTGAAGGGAAACATCCGAGGACAACACCACGTAATTTTGAACCACGGTCAGACGACGAGGTCACACCTGAGCTTTCACATTATTCTCCAAACTTCCACACCAACGTGATTATCTTTCAGAGGAAACAATTAATCTTACTTTTTCGAACGTCATAACCTATTGGGAAATTACCTGTTACATATATACTATAAAGTGTGCAATTATTATATATTTTTAAATTTTATCTTGAAAACAGGCCTAAAGTAGGTAGGTAGTTAATTAACGTCGCAATGGAGCAATGCAACTGGGTATTGGCGATGGTCTGGGATCAATCCCGAAAGGAAAAATCCGAGGACAACACCACATAATTTTGAAACACGGTCAGATGAAGAAACAAGCCTAAGGATTTGAATTAAATTAGGTGATTGTCACCATATCGTGACATCTTGAAAGGTGAGAGGCATCGCAAAGAAGCTGCGAATATAATGAATTGAGAAGGGGTTAAACAGTCATTGTTGGAATATGGGATATGTGAATTGCCGGCATTGGGTATGAAGCTGGATTTTATTGGGGGAGGAGCAACCAGTAAAAGACAGAAACCGTGTATCTCTGTGAAGACGGATCTGAAAAACGCTGAGAGTACGTGAACGGTAAAGAGCGATCTCAGCGACATACCCAGTAGTGAAACCTTCGAACGTTATCCCTGGCCCCGTAGAATTGTCATCATCATCCCTGATTCATTGACAACACAGTCCCAATTCCCGAGACCAGTCGGTGAGTACCACTCTCTTGAACTTTGCATCTTTTCATAGTTGACTCCTAGAAATACCATACCTATAAACAACCATAATTCTTCCTCGACAGCAATACGACATATTACACGAACTATTCACGAAATTAGTGTTTTCATGATCAGTGTGGAACTCAATCAAATTAGATTTGTGTGCGGCACCTTTTATTCAATGTGATAATTCTTGTACTCTGTACATATATTCACATGTGTGAAAATGTATGAATAAATTTATATTTAACTTTTAACAGCTCACTGCACTTGTCTGTCACAATCAGTGATGTACAGTTATCCGGTGAGGGAAATCGATTTAGATGGGCCTCGTTTTTGAGAAAACTTTTGGAGGACTTCCCTACGAGACATCAGTGACGATGGAAAGGTTGAACGAAACCAGCTTTCGACAATTGGATCAAACCCACTTTCGGCGATCGGAATGTCTACTGTACTGATTGTAAAAACCACTCAACTCTTCGTGAGTGCTTAATTTCATGCATTTTCGTACAAATTAGTGCATGCATTAAGATTAGAATTCTCTATTTAAAAACATCGAACCTTCTAACGAAATAGATGGAGCATATGGGTGTTGTCGCTGTCGTAAGATCTTAGAAGGTTAAGTCACTTGGGCTTACAAATCGATTTGGCTATCGAAGCCCAAACAAGCGTTTTTAGTAACGCTGTGTGGATAATCACTTCCGCCAATCAGTAATTCGCCCCACATAAAGAATCGTGCTTTTTATAACAACCCCGTGACAGATCTTCAAACCGAGTAACCAAGAAAAAGCGTGAAGCTGTGTTCACATAATCCGTCTATATCGTTGTCGCGTTTAAAAATTAATGACGATAAAATTTCCCCTCTACGAAGGTTTTGACTAAGCATTTAATAATTGGGAATAACAGCAAAATATAAATATTTTATACATAACTAGGTTAGGTGTAAGTCCCCTTTTTAACAAGCGAAGATCGGTTTTCCTGCTAGTTTATAATTTCATTTGGAAATGTCTTATTCTTACATATGTAAAGTTGACTATATTTACTTCCCTTGGGATATTTTTTTGATATACCATTGACAATTTGGTGTAAGAGAAGGCTTATATTCCAATGATAATGTTCTCAAATATCAATAAATATTAAGTATATATCACACATCACCTTCTAATGAAATAAACGGAATGTGTTGATGTAGCTTCATGCTATTTCTTTCGGTCACTAGGTTTGAATATCAATAAATATTAAGCATATATTACATCAACCTTCTAATTAACTAAACGGAGTATGTTCGCGCATCTTCATGCTATTTCTTCCAGTCACTCGGTTTGAATATCTGTCACGTGATTGTGGGAAAAGCATTAATCCTAATGTGGAACAAATTATTGATTGGTCAAAATGACTATGCAACGTGATTAAAAACACTAGTCTGCGCTTTGATAGGCAATCGGTCAAGTTGATTCGTAAGCCCACATGACTTACTCTTCTGAGATCTTACTACAGCGACTTCAACCACATGCTCTGTCTATTTCATTAGACGATCGATGATATCCCACACCGGATGTAATACCATCATAACTCATAAGAGTAATTTCTAATTTTATGTGTAAGTACGTAAAATATATACTTCTGCCATTCTGGAAAACTGTCACAAATATAGATTCTAGTAGTGGGCAATTGAGGCTCCAGTAGAGGGCAGTTTTGCAGAAACGTATATTTAATCTTTCCACACATAAAACTAAAAATTCAGCTCTTGAGTTATGATGGTATTACAGTCGGGGTTCAAATATTACACAAATACTATAATTAGGTACACATTACAAAAGAACAATGCATCACATAATGATGCATTGTTCTTTGTAAGGTGTACTTAAATGAGAGTACTGGTATAATATTTGAACAAAGTAAGCAGCAAAAGAGCTCCATACTAATATTTCTAATTTTAACAACACAAATATTTTTTTTCTTTTTGTGTAATAGCGATACATTATTTAGGTTTTTCATATAATCCGGTCATTTTTCGTCCCACTAGATTTGTTAGATCAATATAAAAGTTCAAATCACTTTCAACGAAAAATATGTCACAAATAAAATATGATTAATCTTTTATAGGCTATATCCAATTATTCGCCAATAGCAATTCCGATTTGTAATTTATCATTAGTAAAAAAATGGTCCATGGCTATTTTGGTGGATCATCATTGATAGGAACGAACAATAAACGTGAGCCAGAGAACTTTTGATAATAAATAAGAAATTATATTGTATTTGAATCAGAGTTGTCAGTTCTAAGTAAGCTTTTCCAAGCAGCGTCTAAAGTGAAAATGCACTAGCGGTTTTATTGAAAGAGACCCATCAAACATCTTATTTAAAGATAAGCTTGTTCAGTCAGACATAAGCAACTGCTTAGGATATTTCTATTTAAATGATTAATGTGAGGTTTCATAACTATTCAAAAGCTCTGCATCCATTTCAGGATGATAATATTTTATCATTTATTTCTATTAGTATTACTATACTGGGCTTTCGTACACATTTTCAAATTTTTGCAGGCAGAAATCGATTTACCAGAATCGACTGAAATGAAAGCTAACAACACTTGTAATATCAAATTTATGAACTAGTACCACAATTTCTGATTGTGTCCCCGACTACTTCATTCTACTATATTTTTACTTTTATAAGTACTTTAAAAAATTTTGTAAATGAACTAGTGGCGTTAAGGAAATATTTCATCGTCACTTTGAGTACAGAATTAAAGTCCATTTTAATCTTCTAATCAAAACAAAAATCTTATTAGACATGCAAGTGTAGAATTGAAGTATTTATTAATATTCAGTCGAATATAAAAATTTGAGTCTTAAAAATAGTTTCATTTCGCATTACCGTTTCAATATTAACCAACCAGGTACTTTTAAATGTATTTGTATAAAGATATTTTTCTTTATGAAATGAATGTCTATATTTTAAGGAATATTAAAATGTTATTTTAAATTCAGCGGTTTTTACTGACTACAATTTAATTATACTAAAAATTACGCGTAGTACTTTTCGTATGTATTCAGAACTACGAGTATGTGTAGCTATTTTGTGTAATAGTTTGATAAATTTTAAAACAGTTTCTAGTGCTTGGAAATAATATTGAAGGGTAAAAATGTATCTATTTCTCAGGAAAAGAATAAGCTTACATAAGTTTATAATTTATGGTTATGAAAAGCCCCTACTTACCGAAGGATGTGAAGAAACTGCAACTTCTTATATGTGGGATGATGTAATTTATGGAAATGACTAAGATGTATAAGCTACTTTGAAGTATATCTGGATTTATGCTTTTAAATTGTAGATAAGTGAAAGAATTTACATTAATTTTAAAACACATTGTCTGAAGGTTTGATTTTCTCAAACGTTTCGTTAAAAAGCACGCTTTATAAATTAATATATTTTGGATAAAAGTTATATTCCTACATTGCATTTAAAAATCGTTTATTTGTGATAGCTAACCAATACAGACGACTCAGTAACGTTATTAAATTAATGTAGAACGTTTATGCATGTTGATCCAAAAAGAGCAGAATAATCCTACTCAAAGGATCTGATGTGTTGTAAACATATTAACTAAACTTAAAATTGGTGCAAGACGTTAATATATATATATATGTTGGATAGAACAGGAACAGTTGATTGACAGGAAGAGTTCTACTTTTTACTAACACAGAACATTTATTACAAAAATATTTAATTTAGCATTGATGTTCAGGAGGAGTCCACATTCAGAAGAAGTAACAATTTTTATACACAGAGGATTAATAAGGAGCCACTAAGGTCTCCCGTTCTTAAGATGCACGATCAGCCACACAGGTCTTGCGCCATTTCACTCTCGCTGCCAACTGCATACGAAAATTCCCATGTTCTCAAGTTAGAATGAATTATTTTCCCGCTCTGCTTTGAGCGTTTCCATCTCGACCAGAACAAACGGAACTCCAACCAATTAGAAGATCGCTCTCGGAATGCGAATATGATTGAGTGTTCTAAGAAGAATGGGAAAAGGCGAACTAAAAAAACTGAAGACTCTCCGCCGCCGGCTGGATCAAGTCTCTTGACTCCCTTCAGCGTTTGTGTCCTCCGCCGCCCCAAGTAAAAAGGTCCATCGCCTTTCGGTGGTAGGTGGGAAGGGGAAACGATTCAGTCTTGACACTTGTCCATCCTGACGATGTTCGACCCGAACATCACCGTTCTCATACAGGCGTCTATCATGAGATCTGAAAAATAAAAAAAAACAAAATATCTATTTTTCTTTTGAGTACCGCTGAACATAAACATTTTTCTCTCGTGGCTCCACATTAATTTCCCTTTCTCAATGTTCTTTGAAGTTGCTTTTTTAAAGTTAATTAGTCCATGGTTTCATGTGTTCTGTCCCAGTGGACGTGTGGATAGGTCCTTCGTGAATGCCAACTTTCCTCACCTCATAACGGTCGTGGGGTTTCGCTTTGATAATTTTGTATGGACCCAAATATTTTGGTCTCAGCTTGAGTCCTGATCCATATTGTGTCCTCTGGATTGCTACCAGTTCTCCTTCTACGTATGTTCTTGCGGGTTTCCTCATCCGATTATACTGCTGCCGGTTTTCTTCTTTGCATCCTCAGAATTTGTTCCTTGGCTTCTTTCCTATGTCCTTCTCGGTTTCTTATGAACCAATCTTCGTATTCTTCCTCCAGCATTTCTCTGATTTTCAGATCTTCCGTATTCTTCATTTGTACCCCCGTTAGTAATTCAAATGGTGTTATTTTGGTACTTTTACTCATGGTGCTGTTCAAAATTCTTTGAACTGAATTGACATGTTTATACCACTTTTCCGTTTCGTTTATCGCTAATTTAGTATGTACAGGTATCACTGTTTCAAATATTCTTTCCATCTGTCCATTCCCTCGAGGTACTCCCGTAGTGATTTTGAAATGTTCAATACTTCTTTCTTCACAGTAGCTTTCGAATTCTTTGGATTTGAAAGCGGTGCCTCGATCTGAAATGATTCTCGATGGATTTCCAAAAATGTGTGATTGTAATTCTAGTTTTTCTAGCGCATCATGTGAAGAAGTTGATTTCACCGGATAGAGCCAAGTAAATTTCGTGAAGGCGTCTATCACTGCAAAGGCGTGTTGATAGCTTTTATTTGTTGTTGCAAGTGGTCCCAAAAAATCAATGTGGTACGTACTGAGCGGTACACTCCCTTTAGGTATTGGGTTCAAATGACCTTCTTGCTTGCCGCGTTTCCTTATTCGCCAGGATACACTTAGCACAGTTCATGATAACGTTCTCCACTTTTTTCCTGAGTCCTGGAATGGAAAAATCTCTTTTCACTAACTCCTCGGTCTTAGCCACGGCAAAATGTCCCTTTTGATGAAGTTCTCTGATTATATCTGACTGCATCTTCTCTGGGATGACAGGCAGGAATTTTCTCAAAGCTTCGATCACTGTTAGAATTTCTAGTTCGTAGATACCGTATTTTCTTTTCCCGAGTCCTGGAATGGAAAAATCTCTTTTCACTAACTCCTCGGTCTTAGCCACGGCAAAATGTCCCTTTTGATGAAGTTCTCTGATTATATCTGACTGCATCTTCTCTGGGATGACAGGCAGTTCACTTCCATTTTCATATCGATATAATCTATCGTTTTTTATCAAATAGTTTTTCTTCTCTCCCTTTAGAAGTAATTCTTTCTTGACTCGAATATGTTCATCCTGTTGTTGAGCTGTTGCTAATTTGCATGTTATTTCATCGCCCGTAGGTTGAGGTATAATCACGGCGACGTTTCGGCTCAAGGCAACAGCATGTTTCATCTGTGCACTTGGTCGATGAATTATCTCATAGTCGAATTCTTCCATGATCAACGCCCATCTCGCTATCTTAAGCGTTAAGTCTTTCTTGCTCATGGTTTGTTGAAAGGCTGAGCAATCGGTCATTATTTTAAATTTTGTTCCGAGTAATTCCGGAATTTTCTCAAAGCTTCGATCATTGCTAGAATTTCTAGTTCGCAGCTACCGTATTTTTCTTGTTGTACTGTTGTCTTCTTGCTCATGTATTGGATTGGATACATCATCCCGTCATCGGCCTGTTGAAACAGTACTGCTCCGAATCCGTGTGAGCTGGCATCGCAATGTAGTTCCAGTGGCGGTCCTTGTCTAAAAATATACAGCACTGGCTCGCCAGTCAAGGCTTGCTTCAATTCTTCAAATGTAGTTTTCTGATTCGATCCGAAATGGAATTCCCTATTATCACGAAGCAGATCTCTGAGGGGCTTCGCTATCTTGGAATAATCTCGAACAAATTTTCGAAAATAACCGGACAACCCCAGAAAACTCTGTATTTGTTTGGCATTTTTGGGATGTGGGAAGTTCCGCACGGCTGCAGTTTTTAATGGTGAAGGTTTTATAGTTCCTTTTTCAACTACGTATCCCAAGAATTCTATCTTTCGTTTTAGAAACTGGCATTTTTTTAAGTTTGGTTCTAAGCCGTATTTTGACGCGGAGTTTAAAACACGTTGTAATTTTTCTAAACCCTCTTCTAACCACTCTTGGATTTGTTTTTCAACAATAAATTGTTCAGTAATCGGCAACAGCCGGGCTCGCTGACTAACTGGAATTTCGTTCGTTAGAAGTATTTTCATTTTCACATCAGTGTTTGTTATTTGCTGAGGTACATAAATAACTACTATTTGACGTATCCTTTCCCGTAAACAAGGATTAAGTACGTGGGAGAGATCTATCTCTTCGCTAGACATATCCAACTCTATGGCGCCTAAAGTGTATACAAAAGCATCTGCTGATGAGTCATTTTCTTTCGCCTCTGTTACTTGAAAGTTGATGTGGAGGGGAACTCACGTATACTCTTTCCCCGTTATTTATAGTAACGCCTGTAATTGCTGACGCTTTGTTTTTTATTTCGTTCCCATTGTCGCCAATTGCATCAAATCGAGATGGTTGTTTTATGTCCGTATCGGTAACGTTTAATGTTCCCTCAGAAAATGCAAACTTTACCCTTGATAATACGTCCATACCTATTATTGCTTCAAATTGTAAATTTTTAACGACATGCACATCAGAACATAAAGAAATATAATCAATAATAATTTCTGAACGGAAAAACCCATCGGTACATATTCTGTGTTGACTTATTCCATTTAAATATATCTTGCCACCATTCAATATAGGAGATCCTATGTTATAATAACATTTCTCATTAATTAGGGTTATTTCAGATCCAGTGTCTATTACAGCACTAATATAAAATTTTTCAATATAAATACACTTTTCAATTTTTTGGGGCGTTACAACATATATTTGATTTACAGTTTTATTCACATTCGCATTTTCACCTTTAAAATTATATGTGCAAGCATTGCTCTTATGTCCATAATTTCCACATGCATAACATTTAATTTTATTACCTCTATATAGATCTCTATTTGGTATACCATAATCAATCTTATTACCATACTTTGTGACATTTGTACTATAACCAACATTTTTGTTATAATTATCAACATTTCTACTATCCTGGTAAGCAGGAAAGTTCGACGATTCACTTTTACATCGGGTTCCATCTTGCGAAACATTTTTTCTGAATTTATTTACATTAAGCATCTCACCCATTCCTAATTGCAACCTCGCGCTCTCGTATTCCTCTAATTTTTTCACTATAACTTCTGCGCTTTTTAATTGATGCCAATCATCTATGAAGTGTGTTTTGATTTCGAACAGCGCTCTACGTTTTATCTGCTCAGATACGATTAGTTCCTTGAGCTCGTCAAAATATGTTATTTTGAGTCCTCATATCCATTCCTCAAAATAATGGCTTATCTCGAACGCAAAATCTCGCCAAGTGGCTGTACTTTCCTTTTCATGATTTAGGAACTTTTGTTTAAACTGCTCAGAAGTTAGTTTAAATATTTTAAGTAAAATTTCTTCGACGTATTCGTAGTCGTTCGATTTTTCCTCCGGTTCGCGGGTTATTATTTGTGCTATCTCTAAGGGTAATAAACCCAGTAAATGTGTTACGAAATCTTCTTTTTCGATTTTGATCTTCGTCGCTTGTCTCTCGAACAGCGCTAAGTACTTATATCGCTAGATTCATTCGAATCAAAATTTTTTATTATCTTCGATAGTTCCTTTCCTCTATTCCAAGCAATGTTTGATTCTGTCATGCGATTTTCCCGAACTATTGGTGTCGCATTTTACAGTTTCAATTTCTCTAATTCGAATTCGCGCAATTCTATTCTTTTTCCTTTTCTAATTGACACAATTCTTTTTCCTTTTCTAATTGACGCAATTCTGTTTCGACTCTTTCACTTATTATCGTATTCAGAAATGTTTTCGTATACTCCTCATCGTAATCTTTGTGTTTCGTCACTATCGTCTTTAATTTCGTTATGGTTGCGTTTAAAGGAATTTCTAAATCTAATTCCGTTTCTAGACGGCAAATATCGTCCTTTCTTGCTTTACCAAACTATGACATCGTTTTATGAAAAATGAACAAAATGTACTCACAGTTTGTGATGATGACTCCAGGGTGTTGTAATCCGATTTCACTTCACTCCGGTTGATCCCGGCCGAGCCCCCAAATTTGTCAAAAGTTGGATAGAACAGGAACAGTTGATTGACAGGAAGAGTTCTACTTTTTACTAACACAGAATATTTATTACAAAAATATTTAATTTAGCATTGATGTTCAGGAGGAGTCCACATTCAGAAGAAGTAACAATTTTTATCCACAGAGGATTAATATGGAGCCACTAAGGTCTCTCGTTCTTAAGATGCACGATCAGCCACACAGGTCTTGCGCCATTTTACTCTCGCTGCCAACTGCATACGAAAATTCCCATGTTCTCAAGTTAGAATGAATTCCCGTTCTGCTTTGAGCGTTTCCATCGCGACCAGAGCGCACGGAACTCCAACCAATCAGAGCATAGTGACGAGAACGCATGGAGCCCCAACCAATTAGAAGATCGCTCTCGGAATGCGAATATGATTGAGTGTTCTAAGAAGAATGGGGAAAGGCGAACTGAAAAAAACTGAGGACTCTCCGCCGCCGGCTGGATCAAGCCTCTTCACTCCCTTCAGCGTTTGTGTCCTCCGCCGCCTCAAGTAAAGAGGTCCATCGCCTTTCGGTGGTAGGTGGGGGGAGGGGAAATGATTATATATATATATATATATATATATGTGTGTGTGTATAAACAAATTTACAAAATATTAAAATAATCAAACACACAAAACATTAAAATGTATAACTTTAGACGTATGTACCAGATATGCAGACCAGCAAAAAGCCAGAAGGCCAAAAATGCAGACAAGCGAAAAAGCAAAATACCGGGGTATAAACATAGACAAACAGAAGCCAGACCGGGGAATAAACACATACAAACAGAAGATCGTTGGACGGGCGTGTGGGCTACTTTTGGCGAACTGCCGCCCACACGTAGAAAACACCATATTGTGTTGACTGGGTCAGACTCTTCCCTGATGACTCCCTGATCCACCAACATAATCTTTTCAAAATTTTCTGTCTCCTAAATTTAAATCCCTCCTTACTTTTTACTATTGAATTATATGTATAATTCAACTTAACTTTGCATATAGCAAGTTTGCATTAGCAACTTAATATAGCAAGTTTGATAAAAGTCCGTAAACCTTTATCAACCTTGCAGCGTCTAAAGTTATACCTACTATACTTCTAGTGTTCCTGAAAAGAATCGTTGTTTGACTTAAATTTATTTATTGATGTTTATTTTCATTAAATAACATACTTCGCGACGGAGGGGTTAAGTTTATCATGGCTGTTTTTTTTTTTTTTGGGGGGGGGGTTAGGACGCAAGGCATATAAAATGTTGGGTTTTGTGACATATTTGGCCAAGCTGCGCCAAACGCAAGACAGACAACACACAAGGAAAGTTTTACTGATGCAGGAGAGATAAATACACCAGGGAGCAATCGAACTTGAAGTTTTATATGTGCAGTGGATGATCAAATTATTACAGCCACTGTGCAAAAAAAGCCATTATTTTGGGTAAAAACTGATAATGGCTATATGACAAGTTGTGAAACCAAGAGTTTGGCAACTATTTATTAAAAATTTGTTAGCATGATTAATTAAAAAAATAAAAGCAATTGAATGTAACCAGAATTATTTTATGATAATAACAGGTTGAAATGTAATATTGTTAATTTATAAATGTGTATTCAATAATATAAGCACCCCCACTGAATATAGCACGCATTCTCTCTCGTATTGCAATACGTGCATCGTTTGACACAGTCGTATAAAGCAGGGGTGTCAAACTCAATTAAAACACGGGCCATTTAATGCAACTGGTAAGATTTGCGCGGGCCATATCACATTTACAAATTTTCTTAAAATTATATTTGAAGTTGAGGATTCAGGAATATGGATAGCATAATTAAAACATATTATGTACTAGGAACACATTATGTATATAGTATAAGTGAATTTAGGGTAATAATTTATAATATTGCTATATAATTGCTTTTATTTAAACGTTTATTTAATTTAATGTATTTACAAAACTAAAATTAATTTTTTTCTCCGGAAATGCCAGCGCTTTCCTCCTACTAGTATTCCAATATCTGGATTCAAAGACTGAGAACAGGCAATCTTCATTATGGCAGATGGATGTTTATCAGTTAATCTTGATCTGTAGGCCGTTTTATTTAATTTCATGGACGAAAATAGTTGCTCATACAAGTACGTACTCCCAAAATAGCATAAAATTTGTGTATCAAACCTTTTAATTTCCGGGTATTTTTCACCTAAATAAGAATATATTTTGGGAATTCCTACTTCTCGATATTTGTCTTTTCAAACCGAATCATTCTGGAAATCAATTAATTCCAGTTGTATCGAAGTAGGAGCATTTTCAACTTCAAAAGAATTTTTTTTGTAACTCTTTGAAATCATTAAAACGTTTATGGAATTCGTTTTTGATTTCTTCAATTTTACCACAATATTGTAAAAATGAGCAACCTTGATTTTGTGCTTTTAACTGCTCATATGTAGGAAAATACGTCAAAACGGTTTTTGTAGATGATTTTTAAACAAAGTCAGTTTTTGCACAAAACTTGCTATTGCATCGTACATATTCGTTATTAATTGATCTTTGCCTTGCAATGTAATATTAAGATTATTCAGATGACCTGTAACATATTGTCCTGATTTCATTTTATTTCAGAGCATCGTGGGCCATAAAAAAATACCTCGTGAGCCGCATGCGGCCCGCGGGCCGCCAGTTTGACGCCCCTGATATAAAGTATTCATAGACAATAAATAGAATTAGCAGTCAAAAGTTTACTCATTCTACCACTAGGCGTCGCTTTATGAACATACAAAAGCCCCAAAGAAAAGTTCCTGGTGTCACGTGCAACAAAGTCATCAAATCAGAGTAATCATAACCTATTGAAAATTTGAATAAAGAGCCCTTTCCTGTATTCAAAGAGCGTCGTGAGCACTGCAAACACAACAGAAGTCTGTTTTGAAGCCAACACTCCACCTTGCTCTAAGAGGTTTTCTAATTAGCCCTTTCCGTTTCTATTTTTGCATGCTACCAGTAATTATATAGAGCAAGCGTTAGATGATTGATGTCCCGAGTTTTCTTAGCGCATGCGGCGCTGAAGCACATTTTTCTTTGTTCCTATAACAATTTCATTAAAAGTACGAATTGAAACGTGCCACTTTTAAGTAATACTCCATTTGCTAAGGTGATTGGTACAATGAGAATTATTAGAACAATACTTCATGGTTTGCGCAATTCGGAAATTTTAATAGCATAATATATACGCGTACCTATAAAAAATTTGCAATGCGTCATAACCTGACAGTAAATTAAGGGTCAAAAAAGAGGAAATGATCAATTGTATTCAAACGACATTTTAAAAAATTCATGTGTATTTTTAACCCTCTGAGCTTCACGAGATTACGTATTCATGTCGCATTGCTTTCACCCCACGACACATAGAGATTAAGTAACCACATCTATTGGTTTAAATAATCCTAGATAATATATTATTCAAAAGAAGGTCCCGACTGGTCGGAAGTCATGCAGGTTGGAAAGATTCTATTGTTTCTTTCATTGGAATAGAATCGGATTGGAAAGATTCTATTCCTCATTTCCTTATAATACAATCCTTTGGGAAGATTCGTATAGTCTAGGAGGTCCAAACTGGTAGGAAATCTGGGAAAGAAGACTGATACTTGCAGAACGGATATATGCTTGTAAATCCCTCAGATTTAAATACTATGTAGGAAATAGCATTTCTTCATCCGTTATTGACTTATAAATGGGAAAATTTAATGGATATTTGTTCAAGTTCTCTGTGAGACACATTTTCTGTCAAGTTAAATGAAGATGGTGGTAATGTTTTGATCCTGTATGTTGCACGAACGTGATGTCACTTGGATTGTTTTCCGAATACGGTTTCAACACTCCACTTAATAAAAATTTCAAACAAAAATTTCGAATTGATATACGATAGTTGATTGGTCAACGTCAGTCAAATTAAACGCCAAAACGGTGGTAGACTACGTTTTAAGGTAAACCAGATTTTATGTAGCGGAAGTAAAATTTTCACTTTTTCTCAGATTGGTTTGCTTGCACTGAAAATCCCTCTCATACTAATACACGCTTATCGATTTGATTACAATTAAATAAATATGAATTTGACTTGAAGAGGATCACCATTTGCTAATTGATGTTACTTCAGTTCCATCAGTACAAGGTCTCTGAGTTTTTACCAGTTTATTTTCGATTGAGGGTAAGATAATCCACATAATTATGCGATAATTTGTGTTTGACGTTATGTATTATGTACACATACAATTGTTCGGAGTAATAACTTTATCTTATAACTTACAATAGATTCTTTGATTAATTTAATATTGTTTACGGAAAATAAAAGCAATGAAAATATATTTTGAAAAATTAATTAGAGCTTTATAAAAATGTACTAAAATTCTTCTATGGAACAATTCTAATAGAGAATAAATTTATTCGAAGATAATATATTTATATTTCTTATAGTTACTACATTAAATTAAGCCTAAAAATTAATTATTTTCCTTTAATTAGGTTTTGAAACTACGTTAAAAGTTTAATTTAGTTAAAATACTTGTAAGGCATATTAAAAGCAAACTGAAAATTAAAAACAGTCAATTCAAAACTGCTTAGAGTAATCTATATAATGCAGTGTAAGATGCTTCGACTAGTAGTAGAGTTACGTTAATAATTATCTTTTTTAGTTGATTTTTAAATATTAAAATTCCTGAAAAAATCTTGATATTTATTATGCTTTCTTGATGAAAAAAATTGTAAAAACATATTGCCTTTAACAATTTGATGGAGGGTCAAGATCCGAAAAATAGTACTATAGGAATAATTTCCAACAGTAATTGCCTTTCTGAAGAAATTAGAATTTGAGATATCACTGTTCAACACATGCTAATTTGTTAATTATATCTAAATTAGAAAATTAATGATTAGCTTTATCTGATTTGTTCACACTGAAACGGCCTTTAGCAAAAACTAATGACCCATTGTAAGAACTGGATTTTGAATTTAAATTTTAAAAAATAAATTTGTAAGAAGTAAAATTGAATGTCAGAATTCAATTTTACTTCTTACAAATTTATTATAGAGGTGCGTTGTAAAAGCATCAATAAAAAAATGTTACACGGAATCTACACCGTATAACACATGCTATTTAATGTATTTATGATTACAAGCTCATATAATGCACATCCCGACACCCACGACGTTATTTTTCTTCAATTCGTGTTTCAATTTGAAGCGTGGACTCTTCTATATACCTTTGGCTTAAAAACCTTCAAGGTTATAAAGCAAATGAAACCCATTTTTATACCTCTAGATAAAATTTCTAATGCTCGTAAATTACTTTCTAATCCCAAAGGTGCTAGCTGTCAATATTTATCCCCAAGTTAAGCCTCTGTCCACTGAGCACTGAAAAAATCCCTCCCAGAATGTGGAGTGAAAAGCTCACCGACAATTTTAGAGATCTCGGAAAGAAGTATGCTTACAGTAAATAAAAATGCAAATGCCCATACTAAATTGACTTCCCAAGCAAAATGTTTCTATGATGACACGTACACATATTAAAAGAGGTGCTGTTTGCGCTGCCCGTTAAAATAAATTACTTTTAGAGACTTGTGTTTCTGCTGGTGAACTTTTTATTCTACGTTTACCGAACGCGGGAATTTGAATTTCTTTCATAAGTGTGTCATTTGTCCGGGGTGTGTTTCGCTTTTGTGATGCATCTTATGAGCTGTGTATGACTTAGTGCTGTGTATTTTGAAAATTCGTTTTTCCTGCTTAACGTTATTGCTGACGTCTAATTTAATTTGTGTATTTTCTGTTTTGTTCTTTAAGGGTCTGGTTACCAATCGCCATCAGATGGCAATTGGGAACTAGACTGAATGCAGAAGCTTCTATTCCAGTAACTCATTATGACCATGGGGCCGTCGTGGCTCAGTGGATGTGCCCAGTGCGCTAGCAACCTTCGAATTGTAGGCGGCACAGGTTCGATTCTTGTCAGGTGCATTCCTCCTTGGTTGTATATATCTCTATCTTCTGTGTCAGTAAAAACTTTCATTGTGTGTGTGTCTATTATTTGATATTGTATGTAAACGGGTGGCTAAGTCGGACTGCTACAGATATGATTCCCAGATCCTTTGGTCAATAGCAGACATGCTCTACCCATGACTGGGATAAGACAGAAGAATAAGATTATGACTCTTGCGCCATGAAGTCCAACCCAATCAACCAATCAGCCTTGGCCTTCTAAGAGCAACGGTCTGAATCTAATAGATGGTCTTGGAGATGAACTCGAACGTAGGTTGCGGAACTTATAAACATGCTCCACATCCCTACGAGAATCAACGATCAGGTTTACAGAAGAATGATAATAGCCATTCGTTAACCAAAACGGATACATGGTTTGCCGAAATAGGGTAACGTAGGAATAGGTGAACAGAAACTCTTTTGAAATTTCAATAAAGTTTCATTTTTTGAAACATTCTGGTGTCCAGAGACTTTTCCACATAGTTGATGGATAGTAGGTTTCTCCCACTGATCTGTAAATTAATAAAAGATAAAAGTGTTCTGCAATAATCATCCTACTTCTGTTTCCTTGTCAAACGCATCAAAGGGCAATTGCCAAACAGACTTTAGGCAGAAGTTTTATTCTAGCAACTCATGATACCCTCGAAAGAAAACAAACCTAAACTGAAATGCTGAAGGGAACAAAACAGAAACAAAGGCTCGTAAAACTGCAGCCTTTTGCCTGTGGTAGTGATAACAAACGAAGATGGACCCCAGAAAAAGATTTTTCGGCTTCCATCACAAAAAGAGATCTGCTTTACAAGTGAATGGCAACATGAATATAAACATGAGAAAATCGGGTAGCACGTTCGCCAATGAGTGTTTCCGGTGAGGTTCTTATAGGGGTAGAAAGCATTATGAAGAAGAAAGAGAAAATTTCTTTCCCGATATCTGTTTTCTTTTTAAGTTTTTTCCATTTCCCTATACCATCGGTTCGTGAGTTACACTATCATTACCCTTTTATTAGATTCTCTTTGTATGTGCCTGTGTATTTCTGGTAGTGGGTTTCCCATTGAGTACAATACTGGAAATTAGACAACTGCTCTTTGTTACAAAATGGGAGATGTATATTTAGATGGGAAAACGCTTTAAGGAAATTGGGAATATCCGTTTCTGAGCTTCTTATCCCACTATATAAAAGGAAAACTTGCGATGACGTAGATAGCTTTTTACTCTCTACCCCCCCCCCCATGGGGTAAAGTTAAATAGAATATTTAAATACTTTCGCTAGAAATTGCTCGGGCGAAGTAAATAAATATTTAATCTTGGCATATATGCAAGGAAACGAGTAATGCAAGAAATAATAGTTGTGATAAATAGTTGAAAACTCAAGCGATTTTTACGTAGAAATAGCAAAAACTCTCGCGTGATAGTATAATTCTTCAGTGCCAGAGTAAAAGGGGTAAAGTCTAACTTTTGATGGGGCCAAGGGAGTCAAGTGCATCATTAAAAAATAATCCATGCTTAAGATCAAAACTAAATGAGTACGAATCTAAATTACAATTATTTGTATCATGGCATGCTTTTTTTTCTCCCTGAATATTTGTGAGAAAGAAAAATATTCAACTTAAGATTCTGAGGAGTAGCCATTTTGACTTAATTCCTTATGTCCTGACACGGAAGATTTAAACTAGTAATAAGTACCTAATTTCCTGTTTTTTGCAACGCCAGTATGTTTAATTTTTTATTTCCATTAAGAATTACTAATTGTGAAGTAATTTTAAGCTGTGAGTTTAATTAATTTATTTTTTGTGATATTATTCCTGAGACAGACATGCATTTTTGAAACGTAATATTTACTGACTTACTGTTATGACCTTTTTTGAATTGTGAACATTCATGAACACTGAAGTATATGAAAGAGTATCCTTCAATGCAAAGTTTATTAAGTTATTTACAATTACCCAACAAAAGATAATAATCAGCACATGAATAGCAATAAGAAATTTTTAGAGCCCACTATGTAATTAAGGGGGCACAGTACCTTTAAAACCTTAAAAAAAATCGATTTTCCAATTTTTATCAATTTAGATAGTTTGAAATGTTCTGATTCTGGTAAAAAAAACGCATGAAAAATTTGCATTCGTTCGTTCGTAATGAGGATTTTTCGAACACACCTATTTTTATTTTCAGCTGTTCGTTTGTTTACGTTTCTTAGTTTTGGTTTGGAATTATGCTATTAATTTTTGGAATTATGCCATTCATTTTTTTCGAAAGTTTTAATAATAATATTTTTACTGTAACAAATATAAGCAGAATATGTACTAATCAACTCTTTCATTTCACAAATCTATTTGTTTACTTGAACTCACGTGAATGCTAAAAATAACTACTTCAACTTTAATTACATTTATCTCAGAATGGTAATTTTCAAGCTTGCGCGCACTGGAACTCTGCAACTAATGAACGTAGACTCCTGAAATTTTGAATGTAAATAGATTATCAAAAGGGCTTCAAAATGAAACCAAAATTTTACTCAAAAGCTAAAAATATATTAAAAAATTTTGATATAGTATGAGTGATAATTTGGAAAAATTAATGAAGTGAAATATTAATTGATTATGTTATATTTATGTGTTACTTAACTACTATTTTTTGGTTTTAATTTAAAATAAAAGCATTATGTTACTCATATCAGCCATTAGTTTTATAGAAATGCACAGGATGACTCAGAATGTTGCGCACAAGTTATGCTTTTAAAAGATGACCTTATGGTAAATTCTAGTAAAATATTATTTAATTTTTTAAAATCTAACCAATTTGTCTGCATTGTGTAGTATAAAGTATAAATAAACCCTGCAAAAAGTTTCATTATGATACACATAAAACTTTTGGTGATACAGTTTATCGAAATTAGTCTATTTTACCTGCTGATTTGCATGCTTAAAGGTACTGTGCCCCCTTAACTAAGTTGTACTGTCTTTCTCGCGTCTTGCTAAATTGGTGACTACTAGACTGGATGTGAACACGCTCGCCTTCATCGACGCACACTTTACTGGATAGTTAACGATGAACTGTTGAACTGCCAATGCGATAGTAACTTCCAACAACTGTATGAATCCCTGTGACACTGATCACACTATGACTGTAATCAGGCACTGCTTCTATTCCAATCACAGCTTAATTCTTCATTGCCGCTTAGCTTTCTTTTCACACAGCACCACACACTCGACTCCTAAAGGCGAAAGAACAGTCAAAACTCCCAATCATTCACTGCATGGCCACTCATACGGAAGCACATTCATGATCTTAATATAGACTCACTCTCATGTAATTGACAATCTCTCCACTAGTGGTAACATTTATCGAATTCAGCCACTGCTAAATTCAAACAAATGTCTGAAGCCTTGTGATAACAGATACTGCTCCTATTCATACGACAGCTTCATTTTTCGTTACCACTCAGTCTTCTTTTCACTCAGCACCTCACACTTGACTCCTAAGGTCAAAACAGAATAGTCCAGAGTCGCAATCACCACGCATACTGAAGTACACCTGTGA
This sequence comes from Meta bourneti, assembly GCA_933210815.1. Classification (NCBI taxonomy): domain Eukaryota; kingdom Metazoa; phylum Arthropoda; class Arachnida; order Araneae; family Tetragnathidae; genus Meta; species Meta bourneti. The sequence continues at coordinate 77,850,629 of OW119923.1, read as the reverse complement.
TCTTAATACAGCTCTCACGGTCTCTGGCAATCTATCAACTAGTGGTTACATTTATCGAATTCAGCCACTGCTAAATTCAAACAAATGTCTGAAGCCTTGTGATAACAGATACTGCTCCTATTCATACGACAGCTTCATTTTTCGTTACCACTCAGTCTTCTTTTCACTCAGCACCTCACACTTGACTCCTAAGGTCAAAACAGAATAGTCCAGAGTCGCAATCACCACGCATACTGAAGTACACCCGTGATCTTAATACAGCTCTCACGGTCTCTGGCAATCTATCAACTAGTGGTAACATTTATCGAATTCAGCCACTGCTAAATTCAAACAAATGTCTGAAGCCTTGTGATAACAGATACTGCTCCTATTCATACGACAGCTTCATTTTTCGTTACCACTCAGTCTTCTTTTCACTCAGCACCTCACACTTGACTCCTAAGGTCAAAACAGAATAGTCCAGAGTCGCAATCACCACGCATACTGAAGTACACCTGTGATCTTAATACAGCTCTCACGGTCTCTGGCAATCTATCAAGTAGTGGTTACATTTATCGAATTCAGCCACTGCTAAATTGAAACAAATGTCTGAAGCCTTGTGATAACAGATACTGCTCCTATTCATACGACAGCTTCATTTTTCGTTACCACTCAGTCTTCATTTCACTCAGCACCTCACACTTGACTCCTAAGGTCAAAACAGAATAGTTCAGAGTCGCAATCACCACGCATACTGAAGTTCACCCGTGATCTTAATACAGCTCTCACGGTCTCTGGCAATCTATCAACTAGTGGTTACATTTATCGAATTCAGCCACTGCTAAATTCAAACAAATGTCTGAAGCCTTGTGATAACAGATACTGCTCCTATTCATACGACAGCTTCATTTTTCGTTACCACTCAGTCTTCTTTTCACTCAGCATCTCACACTTGACTCCTAAGGTCTAAACAGAATAGTCCAGAGTCGCAATCACCACGCATACTGAAGTACACCCGTGATCTTAATACAGCTCTCACGGTCTCTGGCAATCTATCAACTAGTGGTTACATTTATCGAATTCAGCCACTGCTAAATTCAAACAAATGTCTGAAGCCTTGTGATAACAGATACTGCTCCTATTCATACGACAGCTTCATTTTTCGTTACCACTCAGTCTTCTTTTCACTCAGCACCTCACACTTGACTCCTAAGGTCAAAACAGAATAGTCCAGAGTCGCAATCACCACGCATACTGAAGTACACCCGTGATCTTAATACAGCTCTCACGGTCTCTGGCAATCTATCAACTAGTGGTTACATTTATCGAATTCAGTCACTGCTAAATTCAAACAAATGTCTGAAGCCTTGTGATAACAGATACTGCTCCTATTCATACGACAGCTTCATTTTTCGTTACCACTCAGTCTTCTTTTCACTCAGCATCTCACACTTGACTCCTAAGGTCTAAACAGAATAGTCCAGAGTCGCAATCACCACGCATACTGAAGTACACCCGTGATCTTAATACAGCTCTCACGGTCTCTGGCAATCTATCAACTAGTGGTTACATTTATCGAATTCAGCCACTGCTAAATTCAAACAAATGTCTGAAGCCTTGTGATAACAGATACTGCTCCTATTCATACGACAGCTTCATTTTTCGTTACCACTCAGTCTTCTTTTCACTCAGCATCTCACACTTGACTCCTAAGGTCTAAACAGAATAGTCCAGAGTCGCAATCACCACGCATACTGAAGTACACCCGTGATCTTAATACAGCTCTCACGGTCTCTGGCAATCTATCAACTAGTGGTTACATTTATCGAATTCAGCCACTGCTAAATTCAAACAAATGTCTGAAGCCTTGTGATAACAGATACTGCTCCTATTCATACGACAGCTTCATTTTTCGTTACCACTCAGTCTTCTTTTCACTCAGCATCTCACACTTGACTCCTAAGGTCTAAACAGAATAGTCCAGAGTCGCAATCACCACGCATACTGAAGTACACCCGTGATCTTAATACAGCTCTCACGGTCTCTGGCAATCTATCAACTAGTGGTTACATTTATCGAATTCAGCCACTGCTAAATTCAAACAAATGTCTGAAGCCTTGTGATAACAGATACTGCTCCTATTCATACGACAGCTTCATTTTTCGTTACCACTCAGTCTTCTTTTCACTCAGCACCTCACACTTGACTCCTAAGGTCAAAACAGAATAGTCCAGAGTCGCAATCACCACGCATACTGAAGTTCACCCGTGATCTTAATACAGCTCTCACGGTCTCTGGCAATCTATCAACTAGTGGTTACATTTATCGAATTCAGCCACTGCTAAATTCAAACAAATGTCTGAAGCCTTGTGATAACAGATACTGCTCCTATTCATACGACAGCTTCATTTTTCGTTACCACTCAGTCTTCTTTTCACTCAGCACCTCACACTTGACTCCTAAGGTCTAAACAGAATAGTCCAGAGTCGCAATCACCACGCATACTGAAGTACACCCGTGATCTTAATACAGCTCTCACGGTCTCTGGCAATCTATCAACTAGTGGTTACATTTATCGAATTCAGTCACTGCTAAATTCAAACAAATGTCTGAAGCCTTGTGATAACAGATACTGCTCCTATTCATACGACAGCTTCATTTTTCGTTACCACTCAGTCTTCTTTTCACTCAGCACCTCACACTTGACTCCTAAGGTCTAAACAGAATAGTCCAGAGTCGCAATCACCACGCATACTGAAGTACACCCGTGATCTTAATACAGCTCTCACGGTCTCTGGCAATCTATCAACTAGTGGTTACATTTATCGAATTCAGTCACTGCTAAATTCAAACAAATGTCTGAAGCCTTGTGATAACAGATACTGCTCTTATTCATACGACAGCTTCATTTTTCGTTACCACTCAGTCTTCTTTTCACTCAGCACCTCACACTTGACTCCTAAGGTCTAAACACAATAGTCCAGAGTCGCAATCACCACGCATACTGAAGTACACCCGTGATCTTAATACAGCTCTCACGGTCTCTGGCAATCTATCAACTAGTGGTTACATTTATCGAATTCAGCCACTGCTAAATTCAAACAAATGTCTGAAGCCTTGTGATAACAGATACTGCTCCTATTCATACGACAGCTTCATTTTTCGTTACCACTCAGTCTTCTTTTCACTCAGCACCTCACACTTGACTCCTAAGGTCAAAACAGAATAGTCCAGAGTCGCAATCACCACGCATACCGAAGTACACCCGTGATCTTAATACAGCTCTCACGGTCTCTGGCAATCTATCAACTAGTGGTAACATTTATCGAAATTCAGCCACTTCCAAATTCTGGAAGGGTAGTATTGTGGTCAACAACCACCACTAAAAAACTAAATTACAATACAGTAAAGTAACCCATCTCCACGTTGAAGTACTTTTTGGTAGACAAGGCTGCACAATCTTCCACACGTCTTGCTAAATATGCTTACATTTCATTCAAAATTTATGAATTGTGTTGTACAAAGCGTCTGCATCCTTTCGATGAGCAGAAAAAGCAATTTATAAATAGGGAGAACTTATTCTGATATTTCTCTTAAAAGTGTGTTCTTTTCAAACCAGTCCCAACCATGCAAAGCATAAATCTTTGTATGTGAAAATAATATTTCTCAAGTTTTAGAGACGGCGCGGGAAATATTATACTTGTTGTCAAAAGTGACGACAAAAAATAAAACACTCTTGGCATTTCCAATTCCACTATATATTTTTTATCTAAAGGAATTTTTATAGAACTTTCTACCTGAGATATTTTTGATGTGAGCAATTCCCATCTCCACCGAGTTTCATATCATTTTAACTCAGTTCTCTAGTCAAACACTCTTGCGAGAGTTTTGAATTTTATTTGGTTATGCATGCGATGTCTTTAACTTTCTAAGTTCTTAACTGAAAAACTGCATAAACGTATATTACGTTATGACACCAAGGAATATATTCATCTACCCTTAAGAATCTTTAAAGTATAAAACGGTAATGCTTTCTCTCTTCAAACATGATACGTATATATTGTGTGCTGATACCTGTAAACACTACAAACTTAAACCTCCGAGCGTCATGATATTTCAGAGTAGTCATGTTTAATATACAGGCCTAGTATAGTATAGTAGTACGGTATTGCTTTTACCCCACAACGGCCATAATGACTAAATATAATCGCATCTGTTGATTGAAGGAATCCTGGAAAGTTTCCATTGGCCAAGATGTTCAAAACTGGTTACAGGCACTCAGTTAAAACAGCTGGTTGGAGAACTGATGCATGCGTGTGAACCCCTCAGAGGGTCTATAATGGTTATATTTATAGTTGTAATTATAATTGAATCCCCTTTTGACCCTCCAAGTGGTTGACGAGATATCTCGTTCATCAAGATCTGGCCAATTTTGATGAGTTATCTGGTCATCAAGATATTGCCAATTTTTTTATGGTGATGAGATCGAGATCTGGTCAGTTTTCTTCTAATGAAAGATATCTCGTCCAGCAATATCTGGGTCAGTTTTACCAAATGACAATGTATCTTGTCGAGACAACCATCAAGTGATTTAAACAATGAATAAAAATGTACTATTTTATATTATTGAGATAAAAGTAGAATAAACCAGTAATAAAAAGTAGATTCCCAAATTGGTTAAACAGCCTGTGCAAAACCCTTCAAAGATGCAAGCAACACCGTGAAAGAATGATGGTAATAATTTGATACTTAAGGCACATGCAGAGCATGAAATGGAAAGTATTAGATTTGAAGAATGATTGCAAATACCTGGACCCCGTGGAACTCGCGTGTTAGGAGCATAATAGAACACTGTTTAGGGTCCACACAAGTAGTAGATTGTGACAGCGACATGTAAAAGTTTCTCCAGGAATCACTAAGCATTGATCGTCGACGAAGGGTGAAATATGAGCAAATGACAAAGTTGGAACAAGGATGAATAATAGGACTGCGTGAAGGAGGATATTCGTACCGCGACATTGCTTCTCGCACGCATATCGCCACGTGTGTATGGAAGCAGTGGACTGAAGAAAACCGGACATATTGAAATTCCGGCAGTGTACCACGAAATGAGATTACACCGTGGAATGGAAGACATTTCGTTTTTATGGCAGTGACAGACCTCACATTTTTATCACAAGTGTAGGAGTATAAGTGGAGCACTGTTTAGGAGCCATACAAGTAGTGTATTGTAAAAGTGAGGTGTATAGTTTTCTCCAGGAATCATTGAGCATTGGTCGACGACAAAGAGTGCAATATGAACAGAGTTCGAACGAGGACGAATAATCGACTTGTGGATATTCGTACCACGACATAACTGCTCGCACGCAAAACGCCACAAGTGATGTGTGTATGGTAGCGTGAACTGAAGAAAACCGGACACATCGAAAACCTGGTGGTGGATCACGAAATGGGCAGATACTATGGGATGGCAGACATCTCGTTCGTATGGCAGGACTTACATCGTTATCACAAGTGTTAGCCCAATGGTCAAACACTGAAACATGTGTGGCTTTGTTTGCTTCCACAATGAGATGATGTCTACTTAACAGAGAATTGTCTGCACACATTCCTTTGATATCTAACTATGCATAAGGCTACAATAGGCATGTGAAAACAGACAATATCGACCTTAGTGGCTTCGTACGAGTCCTATCTCACCTTGGGCTACAATGATGGCTTTATACGCATAGAATTACTAGTGAGGTGTATTCAATTGTTCAGCATGCATTGTAGAGCTTCATAATGTCCGAATGCCAAGCGTGAGGGTGGGAGATCATTAGGTACTATTTGCTATTTCTATTGCTACGAATACATAGTAATCTCAACAACCACTATATCAGAGATGTTGTAGAAGCCGTACACTTCCTTCAAAGCACTTCTGACACTATATTCTAGCACGACAATGGCCGACAACGTGTTATTAAGAATGCCCCAAGAAGCACAACCACGTATTTAAAATATGTTGACGATTATCGATAGATAGGTAAAATATAGACGCTCAGATATAAATGGCTCTTATAGGTACTTGAATTAGATGCTCAGATGTCAAGAGCATACCTTTTCTCCCTATCACATTTGGAGAAGCTGTGGCAAACGCTACTATCGTAATAGTTTGGCCTTAAGATAGAAACATAAACGATGTATTTGCTATTTCTTTAATGTTTTTTTGCGACGAAGCGAAGTGTTGGCATCTCATGGCATAAAATATGTGAAAAAGACGTTGCTGGTGTATTTGCCACGACGTGTATTATACAGCTGATACCATTTTAAGACAGAAAACCCCCATTTCTTGTGCTAGTTGTAAAATCCTTCATCTCAGTATGGCACATACCTCTTCTTCTCCTCTCAATCTACGTTCACCATGCATCCCGCCTATTGACCATAATAGGCATAATCACTCGGTAACTAATCCCTCAGTCTTTCAGCAGCCAGTACCACTGAGCTGCAAATTCGTATATAAGCAGCATGACAAGCAATTCCCCAGGAACATATCCGAAGTCTCTTTGATTTGATGCCCTGATATATAGCAGTTCTGTTTGCAGCTCGTAGAGGCTTAACCATCCAAGTTGTTTCGACGATATATCTCGTCCATCAAGATGTGATCAGTTTTGCTAATGACGAGATAACTCGTCAACAAGATGCGCCTGATTTTTTTATGATGACGAGATCAATATCTGGTCAGTTTTCTTCTAATGACGAGAAACGACGTCCAACAAGATCTGGTAAATTTTTCTAGTGACGAGATATCTCGTCAAAACAACCACCAGGAGGGTTAATAACACATTGATATTTTCAGGTTATAATAGTGGTTTTGTTTTGAAAATTTTATTGTTTATGTATGGTAATATCACTAATATGTGGTAAAAATCTCATTTTAATCGCAAGATTATATAACGTTAATTTAGTTCTGTAGCTTCTGTTATTTGTGCTTATTTGGTTAGAGTATGTGATGCTTCGCTACAAGAGTGGCTGATGTTATCCAGCTGATAGTTGGTTTTATATTTTCCTTATTTGGCTCGTTTTGAAAATTGATTCTGTATCGCCTTTATAGCTGCTTGGCTATTTGAGTATAGGTGAGCGGCTATTGAGAATGAAACGAAATAGAGAACTTTCCTTATATGACCACTTTCTCTTATAGTGATTGTAAGACAAACAGTTCTATCGATTGTTTATTATTAGACAAACTTACGAATTATATTGATTAAAATAATTTATTTTCACTAAATAATGCTTGCAGTTCAACGTAAAAATGCTTGATCAACATTCATGATTAAGATATAAGTGATCTTCATTTACATTTTTGCAGAAAAGCACCATTTTTTAAACTCAATTACATTAAAATTGATGTACTAACAATACTGACAAGTATGAGAGGGGATAGTTGAATTAACTTCGCAATGTAACAATACAATGGGTTATTGTCGACGTTCCGGGATCAATCCCGAAGGAAAAGTTTCGAGGACACCTCGTAGTTTCGAACCACCTTCAGATGACGAGGTGAACACCTGAGCTCAGTATGAGAAGGGTTTTAGTGCAAACAAACAAACCAGATGAAAAGTTAAGATTTTTCTTCCTCTACCTAAATGCTGTAGAATAATACATACCAGGTTTACCTTACAATGCAGTTCATCACCGTTAGTGAGAAGTTTGGAGTTTACCTCCATTTAGTACCACTCTTTAATGGGTAGCCTTTGGTACATAAACCTGTTTCAAACTGTCGCCAGTTTTAGGTAAGAGATATTTTCTTTTTCTATTTCATCTTCACTATGGTACAACATGCGTTGGAGTAATAGGACAGTTTTGTCTCGACGAGGATTCTCGTCATTATCAAAACTGACCAAATCTTGGTAGACGAGATATCTCATAGAAGCCATTTGAAGGATTAATCTAATTGGTGTAGATCAATGAAATATCACATACCAATTCGGAATTCATCTTTTTATCGGCGACTTGCGGAAATAGTATTCGAAAGACAAGAAAAGTGACGTCACTTTCGGAATGCACAAAGAAAGCATATTCCGTCTCAGAAACACTATCACCCCTATATTTATCTTAACTGAAAAAGTTTCTCATAAAGAACTTTGCCCTTAATTACGTTTAAAGTGGAAAATCAATTGTCTACATATTATCGATAAATTATTTAAACTTGGATGAAAGAAAATTTAGTTTTTTAGAAAATAAGAAAAACACAGCAAAGTATAACAGAAGAGAAACCATAAATAATTAATAATCTGCTTTACATGAAAGTTATTTTTAATGTAAATCGGGATAACGTTAAAATGTAGTTTATCACCGTTACTCAAAGCTTGGCGTTTAATGTAACCCTCCAAGTGGTTTCGACGAGGGATCTAGTCAATCAAGATCTGACCAGTTTTGCTAATGACGAGATATCTCGTCATCAAGATATTTCCAATTTTTTATGATGTCGAGATCAAGATCTGGTCAGTTTTCTTCTAATGACGTGTTACCAGGTAGACAGGAGATTTAATCGGCTACCACCAGGAGGATTAATTGGCGTTGATCAATCAACTATTCAGAATTTATTCTTTGGAATTTTTATTGGCGGAGTGCTGCAATCGTCTTCGAAAAACAAACGGAAAGTTTACAGGAAACACGTCTTCCCTCAGAATCCCAAACGCCACATAAATTTATCTTGACAGAAAATATGTCCTAACTGTTTTGAATCTGCATCTAATACTGCCTTCTTTCTATTGCCGATCGTTAGTACAGTTCTGCACGTGGCAATATCATGATGCAAAATTAAATAACCCGTGCTATGTAAGATACGATTTTATTTCTTCTAATTTCCTAAAAAATAAAAGCCCATTCAAATAGCAAACTTTTAAATCTTCCATTTGCAGCATGTAAGGGAATACAACGTATGCGTAAGCGAATACCAATTTCTCTTTCGGAGTTTTCAAGTCGGAAATTCTTAAGTCTCCGAAGAGCCATTCAAAGTACGTGCCATTAGGATTAAGGAAAAAATTTACGTTCTCCACAGAGAGATATATTTCTATAAAAAGATATTAACTTCGGAGCCTAAATAGTTAAAAAGAGATATAATTTCTGTCTTTCCGATATGCAGAAACATCCCTATCCTTTCCAGGTGAATCGCAGTTTATATCTGAGAATAAAGATAAATGTCTTCTTCCATGGTAAATGCGCTGTGGAATTTTTCTTGACACTGAGATTTGGATTCTTCCTTCGTAGCATACTTGCTCTATTCCAATGCATATTTTTTTACATAAACATTTCTTTTACTTCTTTCTGGCCTCAGTAGCCCGGTCGGTAAAGTAGCGGATTAGCAACCGGAAGGTTGCGAGTTCGAAGCACGATCCAGCCAAAGATCGTCGTGTACGAGGCGGCTAGTGGACGTTAAATCTGTAGTGATCTCAAATGTCCTCACGTTGGCGTGGTGTGGAAGTTTGCAGAGTGGGGTGCCAGCTCAGGTGTTGACCTCGTCATCTGACCTTGGTTCAAAATGACGAGGTGTCCTCGGGTTTTTCTCTTCAGGATTGATCATGTACCGTAACTAATAGCCCGTTGCGTTATTCCAGTGCAACGTTAATTCCACTAATCCCTGTTACTTATTTCTCAATAATTAGAGAAATTAAAAAATCATTTGCCGTTTAGTATTTTAAAATGATTGAAACTCTATGACTTTTCACGATTGTTAAATTATTTTAACAATATGTATGTATAGATGTTAATTAGAGATTTTATTGGATATTTAAAAATTTAGTCGGTTACTATCGTTGGAAATTCCAAAAATGCTTTGCTAGAACTTCAACTATCATAAATTGTTTCAGCAAAGCCTTGCAAATATAGAAATATATACGTATACGCAATATAGTAAAACATAACTGTTTTAATGTTTCAAATAATTCCTGGCTTAGAACTGCATGATTATATCAAATTTGGTAAATTTAAAAAAACTAGTATGGTAAAATTAAAATAATATAAAATAGTTACGAAACGGAGAATTTCTGTAAATTAGTCCTATTATAATTGCATCATATCCGAGAAAACATTTGATTACTTGAAATTTTATTGAATTCTAAAATGTTAACGACTATAATGCAAGCAAAAATAATTTAAATTGAGTCGCATTAATTTATTTTAAAACTGTAGAATAAAATAATAAATGATAAACAATGATGGAATAAAAAAATTTTCAAAGGAATCAACAAGATTAAATCTCGCTGAAATTGCGAGATAGAAAGGCAAAAGTATTCCAAATATTCAGACTAGTCAATAACCTTCCTGATGGTTGTCACATCAAGATATCACGTCATTAATACAACTAACCAGATCTTGATGGACAAGATATCGTCATTAGAAAAAACTAACCAGATCTCGATCTGGTCATAATAACAAAAATCATCAATATCTTGACGACGAGACATCTCGTCTGTAGCAAATTTGATCAGATTTTTATTGACGAGATATCTTGTTGAAACAACTTGGATAGTTCATATGCTACAGTTCTTGAACGTGTTTTGCAAAAAATAATTTGAACTGGATCACTCTCTTATGGGATAACTTGGTCAACTTGCGAAAGAGTAATAATATGGCTGTACGCGAATTGTCAACATAAACTTAAAAGGAGTCTTATATTTGTGTTTTGTAAAGATTTCGATCACTTTATTAAAGACTACAGTTTTTCAGTAAGCTGTAAATTCCTATTTATAAAATAAATCTTACATTTACTTCACCAATTTTTGATTATACCAAAACTATACCAGACACATTCACACGAGACGCACAAATATACATATAATCACGATTTTCCTTATAAGATCAATAGAAAATTATAATTGGAAGATAATTCTATAAAATATCGGAAAATACAAACTTCGTTTAAAAAGGCTTATACTTATGCAAGGAATAATACGAAATAAAAAAATATTGTATCCAACTACACATTACATTAAAAAATCTGGAAGAGGTGCTTAAAATGCCATGACATACACATTAATTTTTTTATGGGAAACGAAACGGAAGCCAAAAATATAATTCTAGATAAATATGTCACGACTTTCACGCAGAGCGAAACGAAAAAGAATTATTTGACAAGCAAAATTCAATTACGTCACGTATCAAATTTAAACATATTTTCAGCGATATTTTACACTCCATTTCGTTTTAAAATGACATTTAGCACAAGTGATAAATTTTGTTTGCAAGGACTATTCCCTCGTATGATTATACTATGAGAGAATTCTAAATTAACGAATCGATTTTTGCGGTAAATGCTGTTTGAAATGGAAGATACACTTGCGCGATCTTACCCCATTTGGAAATTAGAATCATTACGCGTCTGCTAGTTTTGAAACAGGTGTACACTGGTGTGATTTTGATAATTTGTTATTTCATGCACTAAGTGGCTATGTCTAGACGGCCATAATCAGCACAGATGCCATTTCACAAAAAAATACCTTTCAAAATTTTCAATCATTCTTATTTTTAAAGATACTATTTTACAATCAATAATAGTATAGATATGAGTCATCTGCTGTCAGAATGCAGGTGGTGTTAGTAATTCTGAGACGTAACGTGTTTAAACATTCCTTACGTGACGTCATTTAGCTTGTTTTTCGAATTCAATTTTAGCAGTTCGCCAGAGTAAAAATTCCAAAGAATGAATTCTGAATTGTGCAGTAGTTGATTGGTCAATGCTAATTAGATTAATTGCCAAACAGCGATAAACAACATTTTAAGGTAACCCGGATATGTATCATGCGAAGGCAATTTGGTAACGGAAGTAAAATCTTTGCATTTCATCTTGTTTGTTTAATAACATTGAAAGTCCCTCTCATAGGCAAGTATAAACAAAGAGATAATGTATTTAAATTGCCATTTTCGTTTTACACAACACTAGCATGGATGTGCACATATTTCAGAACATATTTAATTCATAAAACGTTCCTGGTAATGTTCGTTGATTGGTCGGACCGGATATGTGCACAATACCATCTACTTATAAGTTTAAAATCATGTATAATGTTTCATAGGCTACTTTAAAATTCACCATTAAAGGGAGACAGTGGTAGCCCAAGATCCTAGGGTCACAGATTAGCAACGGGAGGACTGCAAGGTTGAATCCAAAGACTCGTATGCGAGGGGAATGGTGCACTTTAAATCTGACGTGGCCTCAAATGTCCTCACGTTGGTGTGGTGTGGATGTTTGGAGAGTGGGATGTGAACTCAAGTGTTGCCATCGTCGTCGGACCGTGGTTCAGAATTAAGGTTGTACTTGATCTTCCCCTTCATGATTGATCCCAGGTAGTCACCAATAACCCGTCTAATGCGTCGTAAATTCAACTACCCACCTACCATTAATGGTTTTTCTAATTTAAAGATATCTTTTCTGAATAAAATTATTTTTGATAGTGAGATAAGAAGAAACACCAGCATCAAGCTATGCATACGAATTTCTTCATACAACCTACGGTTTAATTTTGAAACCTAATAATTTTAATAATACATTTCATAGTTCAGACACACTGGTAGGTGCATTCTACACACACAAAAAAAACTAAACATTTTATCATTGATGACAGGAAAATGTATTGACAAAATAGCATCTATTACTGAAAAAAAGAGAGAAGTCTACTTTATAACATATTGAGATAAACTGAATTTATATCTCCATTTCAAAGTGCTTTTCAGAATTCCAATTACAGAGTTTTCTTTCACAAAATTTCTTACACAGTTCAAGTACCTTTGTGATCGCGAAATTATTTGAATTATAATTCTCAATTGTATTTTATTTTATGATGGTATTTTATATTTTTGTGTGCAGAATGAAAAATTGCATTTATTCATCACACTATTAGACATCAACATGATGTATAGATAGTTGAGTTTCGTTACAAGATTTGCATTATATAAATAAAAATCATTATAGATTATTGTGTTTATAGATAAGCACTTGTGTGCTCTCTTGTAAACTATTTATATTTTTCAAGATAGGAAGAAACTTTATTGAATATTATATTAAATAACAAGTAAAAATAAAACAATAACACAGAAGATATATAAGTGTAATAAATAAAATAATTTGTATTTAGTATTATACTTTAAAAATGTAAATACTCATAACAATTAATGACATCTATAATACTACGGAAACTGAATAAAAATATTCATTGCAAAGACGATCTTAATGCAACAAGAATTCATGATAGTTAAAAAAACAGTCAGTATCTGCAACAATTGCATTTTCCCTCTCTCAAATATCAAAAGCAAATATAACTAATTTGAAATGAATATAGCATGCAAAATTAGAATTCGTATGTTCTTAGTAAACTGAATTGGGGATACATTATAAGAACTAGGTGGGAAATTTTTTCGACATTTATCAAAGAATCGAAGACTGAAAATGAATACTTTTTTTATTAACCAACAATCAAGAACACATTTTTGGAATTTTCTTTTTAAGTAACCAATACTAATGAAAATAAATTTGATTAAATTGGAAAAGAACTGATGGTGTGTTAATACTTGATTAACTTGATTAATTGATTAGTTTAAACAAATTCTGATTTAAGTTTTCGTGAGCTGTATTTTTAAAAATATTCTATCTATATTTCAGAGTATCATCAGTCATAGAAATCACTTCAGAAAACTTTATATTACATAAATCAATTTGCTTTGTTTACAATTAGAACAAAATGGCTCGAGTAGAAGTGCACTCAATCGTTCTCCCTAGTGTTTCTAATCTAATTTATTTACATTTGTACAGATCTTTTAACGAAGAATATCTAGCCTCGTGAGAAAATGGCGTTAAACAAACTACGCAAATCAGGAAGATAAACACATAGGAAATCTATTCTGTACCCATCAACTACATTGTTGCTAGAATGCAGCCATTGTTTGAGGCTACATTCGATCCGAAATCTATTCTCGATAAAATTTACATAATCAAGTTTGTTTATATAGCTTTTATTTTGTTTGTGGGAGGGGAATTTTTCGTGTCTTGCTGTTCCACGGAAAGTTTCCACTCAGATGATTGTTAAAAGATCGAGTTACTTAATTAAAAGATTAAAAAGTGTTAGACTCAAAGCTCAATTCATTAAATAGTAGTTGAGTTACTCTATTGTTAGTCTGATTTTGTTCAACCACAGCTAGAGAAGTAAAACGCTTAATCAGAAGAGCTTGTGTGTCATTGGATTTTTATTGCTCAATTCAACAAATGTTAAATTTTAATCACTTTACTTCAAGACGAATTTCATTTGTAGAAACGGCTTTCATCACATGGGGAAAGCCTGTTTATCCCTCTGAGTTGTTCACACTCATAATTCCATCTTGGAACCTACAGTCTTCCCTGCATAACTGCTAACCAGTATTTACCTTCGTGTCACAAATAGAATATTTCCAAAATATTGTATTCTAATAAATAAAGAGTAGAATCTTTTCAAAGGACTATATTCTAAAGAAAGAAAGGATACAGTCTTTCTAAATGATTGTAAAGGAAATTAGCAGTGAAATCTTTCTAAGGAATATATTCTAAAAATAACAAATAGACTTTCCAAGGTTTTCTGTTCTAAGAAAAGGAAAAATATAATATCTCCAAAAGATTCTATTATATAGAAGAACCTAATAGAATCATTTTAAAGTTTGATTATAATCTAAGGAAATGAGCAATAGAATTGTACCAAAGAATTCTATTACAAAGAAAGGACCAATCGAATATTTCCAAAGGATTCTATTCTACGTAATGGGCCAATAGAATCAATCGTTCCAAAGAAATATTCTTTCTAAGGAAATAGCAAATGGAATATTTCTATTAGCTGTTTCCTTTAACCATTTCCTATAACCATAACCATTTCCTAAGGGTTGAAAGAATCCATGGATTCTTTGTGGAAAGGTGTGGTTATTTAGGCATTAAATATGTTGGGTAAAAGCAAAACTACGCTACTCGAAAATGTTGAGATGCTCAGAGGGTTGATGTCGGAAAAATATAGTACTAAACAATTGTTTAACACATACGGTAAAACTTTGATTATCCGCGCTACGATCATTCAAGTGTCCATGTTATCCAGGCCGAATTTGATACCAGAGTGCTGCCTGTTACAAAGTGAGATTGACTCATTGTAAAATTATCACAATAAATACATACTGTGACACAAATCGGAGTATAGATTATTTTAAATTCTTTTTTTAGGAATCTTTCAGTAGCAGTAACATGTAAAACTGTAAGTTTTTGTCTATTCGTATAGGCTGTTTTGTGTTTTCACGGCCGCATTATCACAGTTTTTGGTTATTCGAGGTGACTTTACCTAGCGTATTCAAGGTTCTACTGCAGTTGTGTTTTCCACTTTAGTATAAATATGCAAATGATTTCATCATTTTTGTAATCCTCTGACAAGCACTATGCTAAAAATGTAGATTCTTTATGTGTGAAGACTATCATATTGAAAGTCATACTACTTGGAAGTCCTAGACTACTTCAGAGTCCTACTACTTGGAAATTCTAGTCTACTTGAGAGTCCTACTACTTGGAGTCCTAGACTATTATACGTATATATATATGTCAAGACTGAATCGTTTCGCCTTTCCCCATTCGTCTTAGAACACTCAATCATCTTCGCATTCCGAGAGCGATCTTCTTATTGGTTGGAGCTCCATGCGTTCTCGTCACTATGCTCTGATTGGTTGGAGTTCCGTGCGTTCTGGTTGCGATGGAAACGCTCAAAGCAGAGCGGGAAAATACACTGCTGGCCACCGTAAATGCAACACCCTGAAGGAAGCATGCAAATAATATGAAATTTACAACATGCATTAGCGGAGGTGAGATATGCAAATGATTAGAATTTCAGCGCAGACGCACATCACGCGCGCCTGTGGCGCCACTTCAAAGCGCTATTTAAGGCTTGGAGATTTCGACGATTTCAAGTACGGCAATTGTGTTTTTCTTGTGGTTTTTTCAAAAAAACGATCAATTATGCCTCGTAGATAACAGCGATCATCTTTTGATCAAGTATCCGAGTTCGACAGAGGAAGGATAGTGGCCTATTGAGATTGTGGATTATCTTTCAGGGAAATCGGTAGTCGTGTTGGACGAAACCAAACAACTGTAATGCGGATATGTGATCGTTGGATGCAGGAGGGTACGACGGACCGACGTGTTCGATCGCATCTACCTCAGTGCACCACTTCACGTGATGACAGGCATATTGTGCGTATGGCAGTGACGGATCGCTCAGCCACATCACGAACCATAGCACAGCACATTCAGTCTGTACCGCATCATCCAGTGTCTGCGCGTACCATTCGACGCCGTTTACAGCAAAGTGGTCTGTCCGCAAGACGTCCATTGCTTCGTCTACCCTTGACGCAGAACCACAGACGTTTCCGCCGCCAATGGTGCGATGAAAGAAGGATGTGGACGGCAGAATGGAATAAAATTGTCTTTACTGACGAGTCACGCTTCTGTCTGCAACACCACGATGGTCGGATTCGAGTCTGGAGACACCGTGGAGAGAGGATGCTGAACAGCTGCGTTATGCACCGCCACACTGGTCCTGCACCGGGTATTATGGTATGGGGCGGTATTGGATATCACTCTCGCACTCCTCTAGTACGCATTGCCGGTACTTTAAACAGCCAGCGCTACATCTCCGAGGTGTTGGAGCCAGTTGTCCTTCCTTACCTTCAGGGCTTGCCCACAGCCATATTTCAACAGGATAATGCGCGACCACACGTGGCACGCATTGTCCAAGGGTTCTTCGTCAATCGCCAGATTGAATTGCTTCCCTGGCCAGATCGCTCTCCGGATCTTTCGCCGATAGAAAACATGTGGTCCATGGTTGCTCAACGATTGACCCAGAATACATCCCCAGCTGCCACACCAGATCAACTTTGGCAACGTGTGGAAGCTGCTTGGTCTGCTGTACCCCAAGAACACATCCAAAGTCTCTTTGAATCAATGCCGAGGCGTGTGGCAGCGGTGATCTCCAACAATGGCGGCTACTCTGGCTACTGATTTTGGCAGGAACCACACTTCACAGAAGTCTATAAATTTAATCATTTGATACTTGGTCAACATGTTATCTACAAAATAAATTTTGTTGTGATATCTCTTGTCTTTCTTGGTGTTGCAATTTGGGTGGCCAGCAGTGTAATTCTTTCTAACTGGAGAACATGGAAATTTTCGGATTGCGCAAGACCTGTGTGGCTGATCGTGCATCTTAAGAACGGGAGACCTTAGTGGCTCCATATTAATCCTCTGTGAATAAAAATTGTTACTTCTTCTGAATGTGGACTCCTGAACATCAATGTTAAATATTTTCGTAATAAGTGTTCTGTGCTAGCAGTCTTTCTCTCTCTCTCTCTCTCTCTCTCTCTCTCTCTATATATATATATATAATATGTATATATATATAATATATATATATATATATATAATATGTATATATATATATAATATGTATATATATATATAATATGTATATATATATATAATATGTATATATATATAATATATATATATATAAAGACTGCTTAAAAGTCCTAGACTACTAGAAATACTACTTGAAAATCCCTATTTTGCAATTAGTCAAATTAGTAAAACTATCAAATTAGAAAATACTTACATACCTTTGCAGGCTTAATATATCTATACCTTCCTTTAACCATTTCAAGGGAGTGAAGTTCCTTCCATGAAAGGGCAGAAATGCGAACAGGCTGCCACTTCAACAACAGAAAAGATGTTATTAAAACACGGTAGCTGGGTATAAAAATTACATCACAGCATATTAATACAGCATGAAAAGAAGATCCTTCCCTTTCAAAACCTCAAGTTGTTACTAAATCAAGAACTATACATCTATATATGGGTACTTTTGTTTATGAATTCCTTGTACACTGATTGGTTGCTTATTTTATAATTAGCCCTTCGATTAAGTTCATCGATAAGATACCGGAACTCTCGCTGTTAACGAAAAATTATTGATAGATGGAAGAAAGGTCACCGATTTGGTAAATAGTCAACGTGAGAAATTTACCGTAACAATAGTACTTAGTAAATAAAAACTAGAGTGAAATAATTTATTATGTTGTGATGATCAATAAAGCAGTCTCGTTTACTCCCAGCTACCTTGGTAATTCCCTTAAATAATCTCCTAGGATATAGTTAGACTGGTGTGAAAATTCGTGCTGTATTTGGAAAAAGTCAAAAATATTCCCGATTATAAGTCTACTATAAACTGAAATTCATATATTATTAAAACATAAGATTGAGTCTTCATTATTTATAAAGCGCATCTATATTTAAATTATCCACACAGCTCTCTTTACATTGAGTTGGTAGGATACGACACATGCTACTCATGCCATCGTTATTTGAATACTTACAATCGGCTTAAAAGATCTCATTTAATGGAATTAGTTCATGTATAATTCAAAAATTGATTGTATATTTATATATTATAACGTATACAATATGATAAAAATATCCCATTAATTGAAAACAAAGTTAGAATTTTATGCACACGTGTTTTGCAATTTAGTTTTCTCATTTCTGTGAAAGAGAACATGTATTGACCTCGTCATCTGACCGTGGCTCAAAATTACAAGGCGTTGTCCTTGGATCTTTCCCTTAGGGATTCATCCCGGACCGTCGCTAATAGCCTCTTGTGTTTCTCCAGTGCAACGTTAATTAACTACCTACTGCAAACAATAGATAAATTCATCAGATCAATGCATAAATTTTCTCCAACGGCCTTTTAAACGTTAAATGACAGCACTAAGTGGTAAATAAATACATTTAAGTGTCAATTGAAATTAAAACCATATCGTTTTGATAAATGTCAAATCTAAACAAGAAAAATAAATTAATATTCCTAATTGTTGAAAAAGTTTTTGTATCTCATTTAATCACGCCATTTTTAATTATTTTTTATCATAAGTCAAATGAATCCCTTGGCATCGTAAATTTTAAATAGAAAACCAGAAAATAAATTCCTTATTCAAGGAAAAATGAAAAATATTTCAATAAAACAATTATCAATGAAAGAGTATTTGTGATTCAGTTTAAAACTACTAAACTGCATTAAACTTGAGAGCATTCGCAACTAATACATTAATTGATGAAAGCGAATTCAATAAATAAACGCTTTATGTTAGGCTATTTTAAAAATCCAGCTGTCACATCTTAATATTTGAATTGATAAGGACTTTCTGTTGAAGTTCTTAACACAGAAGAATTCTTAATTAATTTTGAGAAACGTAACAGAATGCTCAATGCTTATTGAAAATTTAATAACTACAATTTAAATGAGAGATAGTAATCAATTTTTGAATGGAGATAAAGAAATGGATGATTCGTATTAAAAATTAATTATACATTCAGATGAATCTAAGGAAATAATTGCTAATATTTATTACAAGTCTTAGAAGTAAAAAAAACGAATGCAGTCGAATTTCTAAGGCATTTAGGTCCTCTTTAATTATAAATTAGAATATCAAAGTGTAAATGGATTATAAAAAATATTTACATGTAAATAAACAAAGATGTTCTTGTTAAATTTAAACATAAATTTTTTACCGAATTGTTTGTTGCGATGAGTGTAATTGATTTAAGCTAACAATATTCCATTTCCTGTGATCATACTTTGGTGAGACACTTCAGAAGCGAAATCAAATTAAAACATTATAAATTTATTTGTTCTCTACATATTTAAATAAAACAAGATAATAAAGAATTTGATCACCAATTGTAGGTCTTTCCTAGATTCTCTCCTCTACAAGTACCATACTATATTTGGATCTGAATACATTTTTAATAAAATATTAAATGAATCTATATGTATAAATCCAGTAAAAAAGAATTCAAATTTCAATACACGTAAATAACAAGGATGTTATTATTAAATTTAAGTATAAATTTCTCCCGCATTGTTTGTTGTGATGAGTGTAATTGATTTAAGCTAACAATATTTCATTTCCTATGGTCATACAATGGTGAGGCACTAAAGAAGAGAAATCAAATTAAAACATAACATACTTATTTATATTTGACATATTTAAATGGTAGTAAATAATGGGTAGCATGAAAATAAATGATTAATGAGTAGTAACAATGTGAGTCCTACATAAACAATTGTAGTTATTTTCCTAGTTTCTCTCTTTACAATACAACACTATAGTTTGACCTTTTTAATAAACGATTAAATAAATCCATAAGTATAAATCCACTAAAAAGTACATTTCATTAGAAATATTAGACGAAGACGAAAGTTAGCACCCCTACATTCAAGGGGGCTTATCACCTTAAAAAGCATTCTCAGTTAAGGAAATATCTTTCATTTTTCATGTCATGATCACATTCATACTCTCTTACCTTAAAATGTATCTAAAAACAAAGATAAATTTACAGTCAGAATGGCCAACTCGCTTAATCAGTTTATAAAAGAAGACTTCAATCGGTGACCTCAACATTCTCGATACTGAAGACATTCAACTTTCAAAGCTATTTGTTAATTCAAAAATACTAAATGGAATGTGCAAGAAAAAAAGAAGAATGGCCAATTCGCTTAATCAGTTTATAAAAGACTTCAATCGGTGACCTCAACATTCTCGATACTGAAGACATTCAACTTTCAAGGCTATTTGTTAATTCAAAAATACTAAATGGAATGTGCAAGAAAAAAAGAAGAATGGCCAATTCGCTTAATCAGTTTATAAAAGACTTCAATCGGTGACCTCAACATTCTCGATACTGAAGACATTCAACTTTCAAGGCTATTTCTTAATTCAAAAATACTAAATGGAATGTGCAAGAAAAAAAGAATGGCCAATTCGCTTAATCAGTTTATAAAAGAAGACTTCAATCGGTGACCTCAACATTCTCGATACTGAAGACATTCAACTTTCAAAGCTATTTGTTAATTCAAAAATACTAAATGGAATGTACAAGAAAAAAATAATATATTTTGAACATTTATTTAACTTATCATCCTTTCCTTAATAATAACGAAATTTGAAAATTTTGCATTCCGTGTTCAAGAGAGCCCTTAGTTAAAAGATATTGATAAAAAAATTGGTAGTGCAAAGCTGTTCGTCATTTTTACGACTAGAATTACTGCAATTTAACAGGATACGAATTTAATAAGGGCTTTTCATAATCACTCTCGAACACAAAATTGATTTTTCTACACCTTTTATAGTTTTGTCTTACAGCAAGTGTGTGATTTCTGTAAAATTGATTATATAGATGGATATGACATGCATACGATTTGCGTCGAAAGTAAGTTGCAGAAACTATAAAAATGTTGAAAGATTGTTAAAAAAAACTATTTTCCAGGTACTTAAATACTTCTACGAAATAGAAGAATAATCATTCTAGCTAGTTGTTCAATCTAGAGTTAACCAACCCGAGTAATGCCGGGTAAATTCTGTTTAAAATAAAATCTGCTTTAAATAAAATCATTCTTTGCATTTTGTGTGCAATACTTAATTACTTTTGCAATGTATTCTAACATTAAAACTACGTAATATTCCAAATAAATCCGATTCTTCTTTTCTATAAGTTGTAGGTTTATATCCAATTATTTTTAACTTCAATTCAGTTTGAGCAACAGAAAAATAATAAAGAAATTAATTTATAAGGTAGAAGAATAATCAATTCCCTACTTCCCTTCGTAAACACAGTGAATTATTAATTTCAACATGATAGTAAAAAGCAGAAACACGATTTACTTTTCAGAATACCAATATTGTTGTCATCCAGCAAGTTCTATTATGCATGGTGATGAAATAAAACATGAAGAAAACACGAGTATGTCTTTCTTTCCCCCAAATCGTTTCGAAATACTCTCAACAATACTGTAGTGTCTCATGTTTTATTAAGTTACTTTAAAATGTGTTCCCACAGAAAAATATAAATCCTTATATGCAATTGCATATACAAGTACTACCTGACAAAGAGATACCTGGTAGGATGATGAGGTTTTTCAATGTGTTATGCAAACTGCTGGTTATATTTAGACAGATTCTTTTATTTTCCAATGGCTGGTGATAAAGACAGGCCTGATATCCACTAGAGGATAATCTCTGTTTTTGTAGAAAGACTGTTTAGAATAATGACATTTCCTTACATTTAGACAGGCAACAGGTACAATACAAAAATTATTGTATATTTGGATCAATCACATGAGAAGAAAGAGGACAGAAAAACATTAAATAACATTTGCGACTTGAATTTGCAAGAGTAAAATGTGTTCACTGCAGTTGAACTACAAGGCTTACGAATGAAATAGAGTGTGGAAACCGTACGCTAAAACTAATAGTACAATAGTTAACGCTATATGCCATAGAAACTAACAAATCTTTAAAATAAAACACTTTTGTTTGATTAAAGTTCTTCTACTGTCCGACTAATGCTACAGTGGTGATCGGGACGAGATAAGAATACACCTCACAAAAAGACCAGATAGATCTCATTGCAGTACTACTTCGTCATTTTGATGGATGGTTCACGATGAAAAGGTGAGATTTTCCACTGTAAACTACTCTCTTAAATCTGAAAAGTTACGTGATCTCGAATGATTCGCGTTAGCAAAATATTGTATAACCAAGAAAAACTTAAAAATCATTTTTTCAATGCTATTTAAAAACGTTGACTGTATTTTAATAATTTTAATTAACATTTGCTATGTTGGTGATCCGGACGAATTTATGATACGAAGCAATTGCAAATTGTTGACCATAATTTTACAATTATTAATTTCCTTTTATGTACATTAATATGCATTAAACTACATTAAAAAGTTGCAAAAATAAATCATCTAACATATTCAAAATTAATGTTTCCCAAGCTTTAATATTATTCTTATAGCAGAGCAAGAACGAAAAATATTTTTACCCTTCTCTTATGAATCTCCTACTACTAAGTAATCTCTTATTACTAATCTCCATATCTTCAACGAAATGCTGAATCAGTACGAATCTGCAGAACTTATTTTTATTCTATTGTTTGATGCTAAAAGTCCACGGATAACAGCTTTAATAGTCTAGTTATTAGGTAACCGGGAAAATTCGTGTCGTTTTGATCAATATAAATGACGCACAAAGTGGATGAAACAATACTTTATTCAGAAAAGTAGTAACCTTCGGCTTCTTTTACCTATTCTATTACCCTTCAACAACTTTTCTATTCCCTTTAGATAAAAGTTTTCCTCTCTGATATCAAAAAGGGCTTCAACTCCCTTTCGACGTCTTTCCGATTTTGGAATCACTGATTTCGTAAATGATTGCATAATGCTATGAAAAATGATAGTCTGAAGGCGAGATGTCTGGGGAATATGGGGTAGATGTTCTCAGACGAGTTGGCTAATTTTTTCTTTGGTCGCTCTTGCTGTGTATAGTCTGGCATTACCCTGATGGAAGAGAATTCCCTTTCTGTTAACCCACACTAACCTGCGTTTGAATCAATACAAGTAAAACCCATTGCAACTGCAGTGGGTAGACTTCAGATGTAATGGTTTTCTCATTCGGCAGAATGACAAGGCGCATGAAACAGTTCATGCAATGATGCACAAAACACCTTTGGCTGGTGGATACTGGGTTTTGCCGTCAATGGCTTTGGAATTTAGACCACAACCATGGTGAAAACGCTTCGTGTCGTTCTATTGTATCAACCTTTCACCGCATATCAAAATGCGGTCTCTAAATGGTTTGGTTCTATGACGTGACAACAAATGATTAATCGCACGAGCTCGTTGGTAAAGTTCAGCTCGGGAGAAACTCACCTGCTCAGCTTCCATGTTTTTCCAAGCAGATACAAATGGTTACGGATGGTTTTACCATTTACATTAAACTGTCTTGCAAGTACTTGACGAGTCTGACTAGATTTTGGTCTCTTGGAGGCCTGATGGTCAGCAGGAGAGGGGGCATCTCAAGTGTATAATCTCCGGATGCAAATTTCTGAAACCACTTTAGATTACTTAGACGTTCGCTTACTGCATCATCCGTGAATGTAGTGAATATTTTTCGAGTGGCCTCTGATGTCCCTGGTTGTTATTTGAATTCATAATGTAAACAAGTCCGAATAATTGATTTTGGCACAATCATACTAGATCGCTTTTTCAAAACTTTAAATGACTAACTTCCGTAAATTTCATACACCGGTAAATTTTCTGTTACATAATTTTTTGTCTAAGCCCACATAACCACACTTTTAATTGATAGAATGAACGAATTCGAAGTTTGTCAATGACAAAAACTAGAAAACGGCAGGAATTGTCTGTTACCTAATAGCAGTTAATAAAAAAATATTAAACTTATTAGTGGAGTGGTGTTTTATTGTTTTTCACAATGATTTATTTCATAAAAAAACAAAAAGGTGGGAATTACAGAAACAGTACAAATGAAATATCTTTACACTATCTATATATATAAAATATGATGTGTGTGTATATACCTGTATGTATATCTCTATATATAAAATAGGATGTGTGTGTGTGTATATATATTTTCTATACAAATCTACACCGTTTGACCAATCCACACCAAATTTGGTACACTTATACTTTAGAACACTGCGGTCAAAATAGGCTAACTCTTAACCCCCGTTCTATTGGCCCTGGGGGGCTAAAAACTATTCGAAATCGCAATAGAAATAACATTGAGCATAGATTGATTGCTTTAGGCAGTGATGGTTGCTTTACCAGTGTTGATCGAAAAACAATTTTTTTCCGAAACAAATTAAATTATAATATTTATGTTTGAACAGACTTTTTAGTTCTTCCCATGATGTAAATAAATTATAGATATTTTATTGATGAAGGAAAGACTATTTTAAAAGACTTATTTTTGAAAGGAAATTCAAGGAAAGGTTTTCAGTTCAAGGATGATTTTTAAGGAAAGTTGGTGTATATTTCGACCAACTTACCTTAAATAATTTATTGAATACGTAATGATTTGTAGAATTCTGTTTAATAAGCTTTTTAGGTAAGGCGTGTAACTTATTTTAAAATGTCCGGAATAGTTACATGTGAATCCTCCGTTGAAAGCAGTGATTTTATTTCTTAAAATTCTGTAAAATCGACCTTCTGCTTTTTGAAAAATTCCGTTATTCCGAAAAGCACAAACGAAAAACTCATTCATCATAAAAGCGTAATTTTGCTACTCGGTATCTGGCAGCACAAGAATTAATGTTTACGTTTTTTATAAAACTTTGTAGAACGCATTTTTTCGTCGGAATTTCGTTTCTGTTTGTATTTATGTCTTAATCTTTTACATATTGCAATATATTCAGGAATTAAATGTATATATTTGCGTCCGAAGTATATTGTAGAAGCTATGAAAAAGTTAAAAAGTATTTTCCGCACAACTTAAATGATTGCATTTTTCTATGAAGGAAAAGCGATTATTCTAATTCACTTTTCAAGCAACATTTAACCATTTCATCCCGAGCAACGCCGGGTAATTCAGCTAGTACTGCATAAAGAAATACGGAAATGCATAAATATCCTTGGTGTTAAGTATAGAGAATGTTCAAAACTAAATAAAAATCAATAGATAAGTTTGAGGTACTCTGTATTTAGAAATGAAACGTTATTTTGCGTTCTATTTGAGTAAGGACCCAAAAAGAAAGCAAAAAGTATTAAATACTTATATTAAAAGCACAATAAATTATAAAAGTTATTAAATACGTATATATTCAACAACCTTATGTATAGTTAGGCAATTACTAAACTTTTTCAGATACACTTGTGTATTGAAAGGCAATTGCATATTGATATGCATCAAATACTTGACATTTACTGCCATGAGTTATATTAATATTATGTGCATAAACTTATATATTCCATTATATGTGCAGTAAAAGCCATTTTTGTGTGAAAAATATCATCTTATTCAATGTTATTCATATATTGTTGCTGTTTCGTATCTTACATGGTCTAGACAAAGAAGACAAAATCCGTGAGTTCGTGTAACTTCTTCAAAAATTCTAAGACAAGCGCATATTAATATAAAGTGCATTAATACTGGTGCATAATTAATATAGCGTACTCTTGGTAATATAGAGTACAGACAGGAGAGAGTAATTCCTCTTAGACAGGACTTTATGATTATTTTCATTACCTATATTCTATGAATGCATAAGTATTTATACATTTGCTATTGCTTTTATTCTAACTACGTTTCGAAGACTAAAAACAACATAAAATGTGAATTTTGAATGTTACGCTGCTTTTTGAGAATTATAAGAAGTTTTATCTAAGATTTATTTGTAAATGAATACAGAAAATTCGTTGGGGATTTATCTGCCATGGTTCTGTGTAAACACCTAGCATAACAAAAGGCTTGTGTTGTGATTGCAGGTTAGAAGTTTCTTTGTGAAACCATTACAAACAAGCAGAATACAACTTACTTCTTTAAATCAAACTGTGTCTTCAGGAATAAATAATTAATACTCTTATATATTACTTTTTATATACATTAATCTTTTCTTAATCATTTCCTTGTTTGCTAAAGCAACTACTTCGTAAAATAAATTAGCATGACTTACACGTATTATGTATAATCTCTGCGCATCTAACTATCGTTGCTGAAGTTTACCAGAAGTCCAATGTTTCATATGGCGAACATTTTCAATTAGATATAACTAATGATAAGGATAAGATATGGCAAGACTAAATCATTCTATTGAACACAATTACTGTGCAATTTGTACAAGTTAGAAAGAATGGAGAATTATACTATTGATAAGAGAATAAATTGACTGAACCAAGATTAACTGAATTAGTTAAGTGGATTAAACGAACTATACTATTTCTATGCTTAAACGTATTCTATTCGGCTATCTTTATAGAAATATATCTATCATTTATTTGTCCTCATTTCTTGAGTACATTCGGTGATTCCTAATATTCAGTTACCCAAAAAGTTTACCATTTAAAGAAGTAATCATGGTATTCATGTTTGAATATTAAGAGTTATTTTATTTAGAGATAAAATCTTGACATATGAGGAATTGTGGATTAAGGACACAGGATTAATGCAGGCTAGCTGCACGAAGTCTTAACCTTGACGTCACGAGATTTCCAAGTAGTGTAATATTGCTTTTACCCCACAACCCATACAAATAATGACTATATTACTACATAGATTGGCTGATAGATCATAAGAAGAATTCTATTGGTCAAGAAGGTAAAACCTGGATAGAAGTCATGCAGGGGTTGCAGAACAGATGTATGCGTGTGAATTTCACTTCTCAGTGCTCACCCTCTGAGATTTCCAAATGGTGTAACATTGTTTTTCCCCCAACACACCACTAGAAAGATTCTATTGGTTCTTTCCATAGATTAACATTCCATGAAAAGGTTCTATTGGTCCTTTCCTTAGATTAGAATCCTTTGGAAAGATTCTATTGGTCGTTCCTTAGATTAGAATCCTTTGGAAAGACTATATTGCTCGAAAAATTCAAAATTAATTAAACGTTATTCAGGGAGACTGAAGACTGCGTGTTTCAAGGTGGAATCATGTGTTTGAATCCCTCAGAAGGTTAAGAAAGAATAGAGTGCAGAGAAGCGCGATTTCACAAACACACCTTGAGCAGTATGGTAAATATCCAATACCCTATACCCAGGGTAAGTCACAGGAATCGAACTTGCCAATGACAACCAACATTTTAATCTTTAACCCTCTAAAAGAACACGCATATATCCGCTCTGCAATCTGCATTTTTTCCTGTTTACCTTCTCCTAGTTTTGACCTTCTTGACCAATAGAATCCTTCCAAGGATTCTTTCAACCAGTTGATGGGGCTATTTTATCATTATGTGAGCTGTGCTGTAAAAGCTGCTTACAATAAACAGAATTCTCGTCTTGCTCAGACAATTAACCACACCACCTACGAATAATCCATAAAAATTAAATGCATCATATATTTGGTTTTCGTATGCATATTTTAAATCTGAAGACAATGTGATTACCATCAGGCAGTGAACATTTGCTTCTGGGACTGAGCTCCTATGCTCCAACACCATTACCGTATCCCCCAAAAGTATCACCGTATCTCCCACCCTTGAAACTCTGACCCCATCGGCATGGCCAATGGGATTCCAAGGGTAAGTGGAGATTAGTTGAGTTGAACGAGGAACAAAACAACATGAAACAAGTGTCAGGGAAGACCAGTACGGGGTAAGAGATCTAACGGGAGTGAAAGATGAATTTTTTGAACATTTTAATTGTAAAGAAAGAGTGTAGAAAGGGAGGCGTTGTGTGCATGTTGTTTACTTATATATTCCCAATCATCATGGGCCGTGGTAGCCTGGTTGGAAGAGTAACCGACTAGCAACCGGAGGGTTGTGAGTGCGAATCCAACCAAAGACCGTCGGTTACAAAGGGGGCTGATGCACGTTAAATCTGTCGGGGCCTCAAATGTCCTCACGTTGGCGTGGTGTGAAAGTTTGGAGAGTGGGGTACCAGTTCAGGTGTGACCTCATCATCTGACAGTAGTTCAAAATTGCGTGCTGTCCTCGATCTTTCCCTTCGCGGGATTATCCCGGATCGTCGCTAATAGCCCGTTGTGTTGCTCCAATGCGACGTTAATTAAATACCTACGTGCCTATCCCAATCATCATTAACGGGAAAGTGGGCTTTCAAAATTATCAAAATGGATCGAAAAATATATTTTAATTTTAGCATAAAAAATTAACCGATATTAAGTTCCGTGGAATGCAAAGAGGATTTTTCAATTACATTCATTTTTGGCGGAGTTACAAATATACATCAAAGATATAGTAGATAAGTATAATAAGTCTACTACAAAAACATCTTTCTCCTATTGAGATTCTTTGACTTTCTTCTACTTGAAATTTAATTTGGATAATCCTTGAAATCTGTTGTATATATCTAAGCACAATTGAGAAATGTATCATGACTTCAAACTTTGATTTACGATGTTATTGCTTTTATGCTTTTTTTGCAAAGATTAAGGTGTTTATGCAATTTGTTTAGCTTATAGAAATTGAGCGATACACTTACCAAATGGAGAGTAATTTGACTTATGTGTACAAACTAATATGTGAATAAAAATTTTAATAGTACATGGAAAATTAATGCACAGAGGACCTTTCAATTTTTGCTAATTTATCAGTTTTTGACCACGTTTTATGTAATAACTTCCCTAATTAATATTTTGGACCAAACTTTACACTTGGGCCATTTAACAGAAAACAGTTAATGGCAATTTCATAACTATCGAATTATAACAGAAACAGTTTGTTTGGAAAAGTTAACTGTCCTCTTAAATGATAAAAGATAATACACTTAATGTTTAGATTTATATTCTATCTCATAGAATCTAAAATGTTATCACCTATTGTGGTAAACTTAATGTAAACTTTAAAAAAATCCGTCACGCAATGGTAATGGGAGTGGGGCAACCGGCAAAGGACGGAAATTAGGAATCTCTCTTGGAGCACAGAAATCTGAAAACTGTTAAGAGTGCGTGACTGGCAAAGTGCGAACTCCTCGACAATCCCAGAAGTGAAACCGTCCAAAGTTATCCCTGGCTCTGTAGAATCGTCGTGATCACAGTGTCCCTTGAATCAGCAACATCCCACGCCAATTCCAGAGACCAGTCACGGTGAGTACCACTCTCTTGAACTTCCATACATTTATATTTGACTCCTCCTCACCATACCTATTATAACCATTATGTTCTCGCGATAACAATGCGATATGTAACATGAACCATTCACGGATTTAGTTCTTTTATGATCACTGTGGATCCCCCTCAAACTAGATTTGTGTGTGCTGCACCTTTTATTCAATGCGATAATATTTATACTGTACATATATAAACATAATTTGCAAATGAATGAAGACATTGATTTTTAACTTGCAGCAAAGCAATGTATGCTTAGATCACAAATCTCTCTTTAAATATAATTTTGTGGTTTGTTAGCATACGCAATTTCAAATGAAATACAAAACATATTTAAAAAATGGTAAATATCTAACCAGATTACAATTAAAATGAAGACTGAAAACATGTAAGTGCGCAACATGTAAAGTCGAAATTCGATGAAAACGACGAAAGAAAAATTATGAATATTCTTAAAAAATACATATAGAAAGTAAGGTAAATTGTACAATTTGTAGACAATTTTAAAACAATTTATGTTAAAATGTCTAGATGAAAAGAGTGTGATAAAATCAGATTAGTGCATTAAAATATTAAAATGGGTAGTAGAGTGTGGGGATTTCCATATCTATGTAATCTAAGACTTATACTTTTAATATATTTTAAATGCTGTAAACTATACGTTAAAAAGCCTAAATATGGTACAAAGTGGAAACGTACAGAGCGTAGAGGATTACCCAATAAAATTGAAGAGCTAGGCGATGCAGTTTTTAACACTCCTTGTTGTTGTCTCGACGAGGTATATCTTCATTAGCAAAATTGATCAGATCTTGATGGACGAGATGTTTCGTCAGGAAGAAAACTGCCCAGATCTTGTTCTCGTTATCATGAAAAAGCGGCAATATCTTGACGACGAGAAATCTCATCATTAGCAAAATTGGTCAGATCTTAATGGACGAGATATCTCGTCAAAACTACTTGGAGGGCTAGAAGGCGCAGAAAAGGATGCCTAAGCCAGATACAAGAGGTCAAAATGTTCGATATTGCAAGGTTTCCATTACAATGGTAGCACGATCTCTGATCAGCAAGTATCAATTGAGCAATCTCAGACTGCCGGTAAGGAGTCTAGTTAAAATGACGTCCAGGTGGCGAATATACAAAGATAGCCGAAAGGAGATAATCAATTCTGTGGAGCTTATTGTCATTGCACATTCCATTCATTCTGCCCATCGTTCCATATGATGTCTCGGACAGTTTGTTGGCGATCATACTATGGAACGTGAGGGCTCAAAAGGCTTGCAGCATTCATCGCAGCAATGTAAGATTAGTTAGTTGCTGGTAATACCGACAAAATCTTTACTTTAATTTATCGAAAAGGAATTAAATTAATAATTTAGAGAAATAGGCTTAAAACAGAATCTCGTTAATTGACAAAACAAATTTTTACTGCGCAGATATTTAAAGACTAACTACTGGCTTTTAGAAAAAATATTATAAGCCTTTTGATAGTGTTATATATCCTTAAGCAGATTACAGTATGAAAATTATTTCTTATCATTAAAATGCTTCTATGCCGACGATATATTTTAAGATCAAGAAAAAATCATTATATTTTCCATCTTTACGTTTCATTAATTTGAAATAATTTTTTTTCAATGCATTTGCATTTATTCAATTGGAATATACATTATATAATTCCGTCAAGATATGGTCATTTTTTTCTAATGACGAAATGCTTCCTTGAGACAACCACCGGGAGGTTTAATACGGTTTAAATAAAAGTGGAATTGTTACTTCGAACTAAAATAAACTGGAATGGTACCTGAAAAATAATATGAAAATATTACATTCTACTTAAGTGATATATTAGTCTCAAGAGAATCGTTACTACAACACTAATGAACTAGGTGCCTATAACAATACAAAATACTATTAATTTTAGAAATATGAATTTTATTCCAATAATTACCTTTTCCCCCGTCTTTCAACTGCTGCTTTGTTTTGTCTACTGAATTGCTTCAATGCCTGTTTTGTACTTTATGTAATTCTGGACGATCAATGGTTGGTTGGGTTTTTTATAGAGCAAGGGCCATATTTGGCCATGCCACGCCAAACAACATCAAATAATATATATACACACAAAGGAAGGTTTTACTAACACAGAATCTAGAAATACACCCAGGGAGAAATAGAACCTGTGCCGCCTACAACTCTCAAGTTGCTAGCGCACTGGGCATCCCCACTGAGCCACTGGATGACCATTGAATAGTGAACATTTAGCCACATGTATTGCACTTAAAGTTTCTGATTGCATTGTTCAGAGATATTGGGAAGCAAGAAGGCTAATAGCTTAACCATCCTGGAGGATATCTCGACTAGATATTTCGTCATTAGCAAAACTTACTAGATTTTGATGGACGGTATATCTCGTCATTAGAAGAAAGCTGATCAGGTCTTGATCTTTTCATCATTAAATAATCGTTAATATATTGAGAACGAGATATCTCGTCGTGAGCAAAATTGGTCAGATCTTGATGGACGAGATATCTCATCAAAATCACTTGGAGGATTATATGTAAAAGGCATTTATAAATTAGTAAATGCCTTTAGAAATTATAGATCTAAAGAAAAATATTTTCTTTTTTTCATATATTCTCTGATTCATACATTTTATTACTCCCAAAAGAACTTAAAACATTTTCTTTAACACACATGGACAGTTAATTTTAATTTAGCTTTCGAAGCGTTATTCTTTGTTTAAACCACTTAAGGATAAGCTTCGGGCGTTTAAGAGCTAAATCTCGATACTGCCCCTGGGAAACAAACAAAATCGAATCCAGATATTAATTTAGTTTTAAGATTTTTTAACCGTCTTCTTCCTTCGTGTAACGAAATGCATTCACTTTAAATTGAGTTTCTTCAAGAAAGTAGATTCGAAAGATTTATCTTATTAGGTTTTTAAGTCTGTGTGGAAGAGAAAATGAAAATATCAGCATCTGAGAAATAAAACTTTTCGTAATTAAATTTGCATCTGCCTTGAAAATAAAATCACGCTACTCATAAATCAGAGAATGTTTAATCTTAAAAGTAAACCAGCTTTTTCTATCAAACTTTAAAATTCCTACAATTGTTCCTCTATTATGTTCCTCTTATATTTTAAGAGAAATGACATATGCTGGATAGCAGCAGAATTCAATTTATAATTGGTATCCTGTAGCTCAATGTTATGTAACTTTAACACTCCAAGTGGTTTCGACAAGATATCTCCTCTATCAAGATCAGAACAGTTTCGCTAATGTTGAGATATCTCGTCATCAAGATATTGCCGAGCTATTGCCGCACCTGGTGGTGTTTCGACGAAATATCTCGTTCGTGATCTAGTCAATTTTGCTAAGAACAGGATATTTCGTCAAAGCAAAACTACTCTATTGCTAAAATGGGAGTGAAGATCCATGAAGGAAAAGGAAACTGTTCCTTGACCAAAACCGATGACAGTTTCGAACATGTTTTTGCAACAGAGGCTGAACACTACAGAGCAGTTTTCGACTCGAAGATAAACCACCAGGAGGGTGAACATA
Source organism: Meta bourneti (assembly GCA_933210815.1). NCBI lineage: Eukaryota > Metazoa > Arthropoda > Arachnida > Araneae > Tetragnathidae > Meta > Meta bourneti. Next base: position 77,817,426 of record OW119923.1, on the reverse strand, counting down.
GACCCCAAGGACAGAAGCTGTTGCAATAACCCTACTTTTTTGGATAAGCATCTCTACCGCCAAAAAATTCTGCAGGACCCCTTCTGCCCCATGTGTACTAAATACCAAGAAATGAACATCCGCCACCTAAAATTTGTACGGCGCTGTCTAGTCGGGACCTCTATGATACTGGGAGGCTATCGAACACATGGGCAGTTAAAAGTATTTCTTTTCAGCGTCAAACCTTTTCTTATCGATTTTATGCATTGTGTATTCGTACTTTTGTGACTAACTTTGTATTGTGTATTTTTTCTGTCATTGGATATAAAACATTTAGGTTAACCCTCCTGGTGGTTGCATCGACGAGATGCCATTAGCAAAACTGGCCAGATCTTGATAAATGAGATATCTCGTCATTAGAAGAAAAATGCCCAGATCTTGTTCCCGTTATCATGAAAATATCTGTAATATCCTGTTAACAAGACATCCCGTCATTAACAAACTTGATCAGATCTTGATGGACGAGATACCTCGTCGAAGCCACTTGGTGGGTTAAAGAATTCTTTGTAATTATTATAACAGATACTAAATTCAGTCACTGTAAATAACACCAGTTTCTCCAAAGGCAACATAAACAAAATTGACATCTTCATTGTCATCAGACAAAAATAATCTGATCCAAACTACAAAGTACTTCTTTTTGGTATGCATTTTATATGTTTGGCAGCAACTACTACATTTATCGTATGTGCTCTTATGCAATATTTGTTTTCGTTTTGCCTCCCTTCATATTTTTCGCAAATTCGTCACTTTCACCAGTTAGGTCTTTCGAAGTTTTTCCTCTTTTTACCATTTATCAGTCTAAAATTGTTTTCTCTAGTAGTAGCAAAATATATGAAGAGTGGTAGGATAATAAAGTCGCGGTTGATTTGTGTTTTCAGAATCTACTAAGTGTATTTATCATAATAGTTTTTCAAGTAGATTATAAATTGTGCAGACTGCAACACATAGATCAAAGAAGCATTTTATGAAATTCAAATTACAACTAGTCAAGATCAATCTGTGGATGTTTTTTCTTTTATTTATTACATGAAATGGTGAATTTAAACACTCAACAGATGAAACTAAAATACATATTCTACTGAAAATATTTATACCTGATGGAGAAATTACTGAATCACCCATTTTCTAGAAGATTTAAGTACATATTAAGTAACTAGTAATCAACAAAGTAAATAAAGCTTAATGGAATTTGAAAATACAAATGTATAATGTCGTGTTTCATAAGCTACATTTAAAATTTTTTAAAATACTTTTCAAATGTTTCAGTATCCCCTGTCAATTAACGGAAAGCTTCAAAATTATCTTAAAATGAAAAGAATAGTATTTCGTATTCGATAGAATATTTCGTTATAACTCATAAAAATTCGAGAACACGTAATTAGGACTAAAGACAAAATAATGTTAAATCTAAATAATTAATTCAGACATCAGAGAAATTTCAGTTTATTTACACTTTGAAAGAGAATTTTAAATTCAGTTTGAGCAGATTATTAATAATCCATAATTTTAAGAATTGAATGTAAAACAAAGAAAGTCCTTAGAAATAGGAACAAAAACAATTGAGTGGGGACATTCTACCTCAGGCCTTCTTATGTACTAAGAATGCTATATTAGATCCCACATTTTTATCTAACTAAATTTAAATTTTATTAGCTTGATTATTTAAATATAAAAATTATTGAAAGCTTAAAGTTAATTTATTAGTCAAGGACTTGTATTTATATCAGTAGCGGATAATAGCTTAACAGAAATAACTTTTATAATTCCCATCAATTCATCCAAAATGCATGTCTTACACAACACATTAAAGGTTTAGAGCAGACAAATTTATCTCACTTGAAGCACTCTATTTACTGGTATTATTCTTTTAAGCGAAAAAATTACCGTCCTTTTTTCCAATAAGTTCAGCATCTGATTCCGAAGGCTACATTATTTCGTCCTCCGTTGTATACCTTAGCTTCATTATCATTATGGTTACTAAAAATTTCATCAGTCCCACCAATAGCCGAGTGGTTAAAGGCATCGTTTTAAAATCCTGTAAACTAAAACGCTTCGAGTTTAAATCTAGTATGTGCCAAAGTCGAATAGGTGTTTGACGTTCCCTTGTTTCTTCTGGACGACATTCAAATTCGGGTCAGTTTCTCCAAAGTCCTCCAGGAAGAAATTTCCTTCCTACAGTTCACGGTGCATGTAATGTGGCAGCACCTCTCTCTCGTGGTAACCCGAGATATCCCAGAGGCCACCACGTACTCATAAAGTAATGCTTGAAGGATCATATGATCCATAAGCTTGTATTGTGAAAAACAATTGGTAGGTTGTGTCAAGTATGCAAACTGTAGTTTTGACGTGAATACTCGGGCCTGATGTTGGATTGTGGAATGAAGAAGCAGACATAGGAAGTTTAAATGATTGTTTATTGTGAATATTCAACAATTAATTTAAAGTTTGAGAGATTGAAGTGCTGTTTGGTATTAAGTGTCGTTGAGAGATTTTTATTGTCCAATATTAATTATAGCGTAGTTTGGTAGGTTTCGAATGACACCACTTACGCAATCTTCTTCAATGAAATCCAATATCCATTGACCCAAAGCTCGCCCAGTACCTTACAATTTTGAAATATTGCTGACTTCCCATTGATCGGTCCGAAGGTCATGTCAGATACGGACTTCTTTTGTCTACGCGATGCTGTATTTATCTTCTGGATGTTTCTTCTAGTCCTAAAATCATAAAAAGCAGCTGTAATGCTTTTTTGTAACGTTAGACTTATCATGCATTCTTCCTATTATTCCGATTTTAAGACGTATTCACGTTAAAGATCACATAGTCCTCCATTTTCTGATAGACTCTACGTTAATGTCTACTATTGATAACAAAGGGCGACGTCCTACTCGCAAATACACAATTTCGGAGACGTTTGATTCACAGTATCAGTTTCTCAGCTAATATATGTGCTTTGGTGCTAAAATATAAAATTAAATTTCTCGCAACATATAATACCTGTAATCAAATTCTTCAAACTCAGTATTAAAAGTGACGTCTGAATGTGAATTACATAAAAAGGTGAGTGCAGAGTTCTTTTTGAGGCACACAGATTTTTAAGAAAAAACTCAAGCTGCACAAAATTATTTATTCACTTATTCAGCTTCAAAATTAGTATAGAACATCAAATAACATGTTATTCACTCATAATAAATTTTTACGAAAAGAAATCTTTTGCCGAAAGATAAAAATTCACTGCACCACGCAATGCGTCAACCTTAATCACAACAGTGTCATCAACTTACTAATGCGTTTTGACATGTGCAAATTTTTGTTTTCAGTTATTTACACATTTGGCGTTAGTTCATAGCATTGCCAACACAATGAAAAACTTTAAATAAAATATTAAACTGTTTGACTATGAGTAACTTCAACTTTTTGAAGTGGGTTAAAAAATACCTCACCATGCATAAAAACCTAAGCAAAAAGTGGGACAGTTTTTAATACACATAACCCCAAAGATTTATATCCTACTCTTATTGTTAGAAATTCGTGCAGACTATCATTCTGAAAGACAGTGCCATGGAAATGATTTTTAAGCTTCAAGGTCCAGATAAACGTAAGCTTGTTTTGTGACATCAAAGCACTCATGTGGTAAGGATTCGCATAATTTCGTTCTATTTGAGTTCAATGCAGGTAGGTAATTAGGGTTTTATGGCACAAGGTTGAGTTCAAGTATGCTTGACAAAGACGCTCTGGGTTGGACCTACCCCTTTGTTGAAAATACGTAAGAACTCCTATTCTATGAGATCCGAAAGGATTTAACTTACATTTCAGATGCGAGAGCATAAAAGGCAGTTACTAATGAGATCAGACCATTATTACGGTGAGTATTTTTAGAATATTTTTCTATTTGAAGATGGGGGAAATATACCCCACATGACCATCCCTGGTTAATCCTCCAAGCGCTTTCGACGAAATATATCGTCCATCAAGATCTGGACAATTTTATTAGTGAGATACCTCGTCACGACGAAACTGCCGTTTTACTCAAAGGGGAATGAGGATCTAAGTAGGAAAAACAAATTGTCCCTTGCCTAGAAAAGGTTTTGTATGAGACCTTCCACTACAAGGCAGTTTTGGACATTAAAATAAACCATCAGAAGGCTTAACACTCCAAGTGGTTTTGACGAGATAATTTGTTCATCAAGATCTGAACAATTTTGCTAATTACGAAATGTATTATCATCACGATATTTCCCATATTTTTGTAATGTCTAGACCTAGATCTGGTCAATTTCCTTTAAATGATCATGATCGTGCTTTCTTCTTATTACGAGATATCTCGTCCAACAAGATCTGGTAAGTTTTGCTATTGACGAGATACCTCCTTGAAATAACCACCAGAAGGGTTAACTTGCATTCATTATCACGATAAAAATTATTTTTAAGGTTTATCAATTGTGTGTTTACAAGAACTTACAAAACATAATTTCTAGATCTGTTTGAAATAATTGTTTGGATGGTATTTGCGAATTTATACTGTGTCAAGAATTTATACTGTGTCCTCAGTGACAAGATTTAACTGGACTTCTTGAAGATATCAATTTAGAAACGTTTTACGCTTTTGAACATTCAGATGATGAGCGAAATAGGACTTCATTTGTGTTTGTCACTTGGCAATGACTAGATCAAGCATCACGTAATTTCGCTCTTGAATCAAATCTGCCAACGGGAAACTTGTTCACTGGATTTAAAACGAAACAAATGAGATGGGCCATTTCAAATCGGTTTTTAAATGGGAATTTAAATTGTACGCTGTCTAGCATTACTTTCGCGACGAACGAAGGAGTATCGAAATAGAAAATTAATCTGGAAAACGGAAAGTTGTGAAAATGGAAAGATTGGGTTGAAAGACTTTAAACTACAAGAAAAAGTATGCTTGCATTCAGAGCAGCAACGAAGTTAGTCTTGAACAATGATCTGGGCAAACTTGCGAAGTTCGATGCTGAATTTACGAAACCTTTCTAAAATTACACGAAGTGATGGAGAAAGTACTTCTGTGATAAATGGATTGTCCTGATATATTAATATATCCGTTGCAGCTTATCGGAAAATTTGAATAAGTTCTTGGTTATGCAATTTTTTTCGTTTCTTTCTACATTTATTTGTCGTCTAACCCTCTGAGCGTCATGAGATTTCTTGGTAGTATTGTTTTACCCCTATAACGCACATGACTAAATAACCCCATCTACAGTTTTAAAAAGTCATTGAAAGGATACTGTTGGTGAAAAAGGATCAAACAGGCTAGTTACTGGTAGACTGAAAATTGTATGCCAGAATAATGTGTACATAACCTCTAAGGGGTGAGATGATAACGTACTTAACAAAATAACTGTCAAATGCTTTGATGAGAAAACGCATAGCGAATGAGCCAAGCTATCATTGTTTCATTGTTTATGACATAGCAGTTAGAACAAATAAAAATTGCTTAGCAGTTTTCGGGGTTAGTCAAAGGCTGGAGCTCCTTACTTTCGTTAAAATCTGCTGATGGTGCGGGGTTGAACTTGGCTTTAATTTGGCTATTGTTTAGGTAATGCACTCTCAGCTGTGACAACCCAGTTCTCGATTACTAGACTGGTTACCAGAGTGAAGGTTAACGATCACATCTTTCCTCAGTGATGAATAAAAACCAACGCCACGTTCAACTCCGTGCCCCGTCAACTGTATTTTAATCCCTTTTTTATATTTACCCCTTTTTAACTTTTAACTTAAAAGCAATAAGACATATTCACTCTAAATTGGAGAAGAGGATGAATTACACGGCACAGCAGTGTGAGAAAAAACTCCGTTATAAATACTCTATCTCAGTGAATATCGACATTTTTCATCGCATGAGCTTTTCCTAAAATTCATCGACAGACCAAAAATATAATTTTTCCCTATCAGGCGAAAAGTAGGTATAATTTTGTTTCATTTACAAAAGAAAATAAAAGTAATAACCTACTATTTTTGCTTCAACGTGACTTTTCCAAAAGTCGTTTTGAAACAACTTTTTTGTAATACTTTGTAATAAAAATTATTTATACTGGCATTTCTTGAAAGTATTTGTGAATGCCATGAAAATTTCAAAATTGAACGATTAAAATTTCAAAACTAAACCTTTAAAATTAAATAAATATCGCATCATTTTAACCATTTCACCATCCTTAAGGCATACCAGTGCCATTCTTGGGGCACACCGGTGGAAAATCGCTTCTCACTTATCCGTCACGTGGATGGTTGGTTGATTTCTGGTTCAATTGCCCAAGGGCCATATTTGGCCAACCTGTGCAAATCACAAGACAGACAACACAACAACAAAGGAAGAAAAACAAAAAGCAGGAGGGAAGGCGAGGGTAAAAATGAAAGGGAGGAAAGTTAGTCACGTGATGAGGTGGTTTGTTTGGTCCCTATAGGGCCCTTTATTTCTACACGAGCGTGATGAAGCAGATAAGTCTCGGAGGAATTTTCTTGCATTGGATTAAATTATACTTACAACAACCTTCTTTAACCCTCCTGTTGTTTATCACGACGAGGTACCTCGTCAATAGATGAAAGCTTACCAGACCGCGATCTCGCCATCATCAAAATTATTAGAAGGGACGAGTGAAATAATAAAAATAAACTTAATTGGAGAGATTTAAAATTACGTAAGGAAATTTCTCGGTGAACGTTTTCACAAAATTGTGAATGCTTACTACAAAAGTATTGAAAGTGAAGGAAACGCCAAATCCAAAGAAAATAGTCACTGAACAAAATTAACGCGGAAAGCTTCTTAAAGTGTCTCCATGCAACCTTATCTCAACATGCAATAAAATACAATTCAAAAATCAGAATAAACATCTATCGTGATGTATAGTAACTGATTTGCATAAATCTACGTTTAAAACTATTAAACATAAATTTGCTGTCAGCTCATCAATTAAATTGCAAACAATAAAATTTAAAAGCACAGTCTATGCTATATCATCAATATATATATATATATATATATATATATATATATATATATATATATATATATATATATATATATATATATATATATATATATATATATATATATATATGTATATATATATATATATATTATATATTATATAGACCATCACCACAAATCAAAAAGGAGAAACCAAATAAAAACAAAAACAAAATGCAAATAATAACAAGAACAAAAATAAGAACAAAAATGGAGCAAAATAACAACAATAATATTGACCCTTTAGATGAACAGCGCTGAAAGCCGCAGAGAACAAATAAAGGGAAATAATAAGTAAAACTACCCTAAGAATAGAATAGATTTCCCCGAGAAACAAGATGAAATAAAATATGTAAATGTTAAGTGAGCCTGCCTACTCAAAGCATCGCATTTTTAAGTGACAACCTGGCCTTGCTCCCCTTGAAAAAGTAGGCAGGCTCACTTAACATTTACATATTTTATTTCATCTTGTTTCTCGGGGAAATCTATTCTATTCTTAGGGTAGTTTTACTTATTATATATTATATATATATATTTTAATTCATTTCATTTAACCATAACCATACACTAAATCATAATAAAACCATATATTATTTTTGTTCATGAAACTCCATATTGAGATTTTGTTATTAAATTCTACTTGTTATAATTAATTATCCATTAATAATCCATTAATAAAACTCCCTGATCTACATTTATGGTCTACATGAATGACTTACAACCTTCATGTTAGGATTTTTGTAAATGTAATCCATTATAAATTCTGATTTTCGTAGAGAAAATGTATTATGACTTTAAGAAAACACTATATCGAAACACTGTAATGTAACACACATATTAAAGCATACCTAAAGACGAATATTTTTAATGCCAAATGCATCCATTGTAAAGAGGAAATCTTCCATATTAATTAATATATTCTTGATATATAATGTATCAATATATCCTCTATGTTAATGTATTCGTGACAAGATTTCATCAATTCTATTTCAGATAAATTATTTTGACGTCTATCAGATAACTCATTAACTAATTAATTTCTACCAGATAATTATAATTAAGGGCAAGCATCGGGACTAATTAGTGATTTTGAGTGAGCTACAACCGACGAACTTGAATCAATTGCTGAAAAGTTCATAAGCATATATTTTTTATGAATGTTTCTGAGAATCAAGTTGAATTATGCTATAATCCACTAAAGAAGCCCTTGTTTCATGGCCACAGGGCAGATTAAATCTTAAATAAAAATATAATTTTTTAGCAAATGATGTCATACCAAATAGTATATAATGTTAAAAAGAAACAAAATCTATCAAATGAATCTTAACTCATGTTTTAATAAAATTTAAATGTGTTATGAAGATAAATTAATTCATTTTGTTTAACCATAACCACACACTAAATCATAATAAAACGATACATTATTTTTGTTCTTGAAACTCCATATTGAGATTTCGTTATTAAAATCTACTTGTTATAATTTCCATTAATAAAATTTCCTGAAATGATATTTATGGTCTACATGAGTGACTTTTACAACTTCGAGTTAAGATTTTTACGAATGTAACCCGTAACAAATTCTGATTTTCATAAATAAAATGTACATTATGACTTTCAGAAAACACCTTATCAAAACGCTACAATGCAACACGCATATATTAAACCGCATATATTTGACACCATACTATCGGAAGCACTCGAAACGAGCAACAATTTTTAAGCACTCAGTGAAATACCTTTCCTATCGTTTTCGACGATTCATTGTCTTCTATATTTATCCAGTCATTTCCATTACTTTCCGTTCTCGGTTCAAAGTTCAGCCGCGAGGGTGCGCTCCGGTTCCCAAACTCCAACTACTCGTTGAGCTCTTCGCGACTCCACTGTCTTTCTTTTCGGAGAATTCTCTCTCTTTAGCCGCTCCACTCCGGGATCATTTCTCTTCTGAGTTTGGCAGCGCTTGCAACATCGTTGGCGGTAATCATTTAGAACACGAGTTTCGGTTACTGAGGTTTTAGTTCTGTTAGTGTGAAAAATTTTTGATGCGTTTGTTAGCTCTTTGTAAGGATATTCTACACGTAAGTTTCTGAAATAATATTTATATTTTTTCTGTTCCAAACAGCTGGTAAGAGTGCTCATTAATTATTAAAAAACTGGCATTTTTAAGTTTTACTAATTAACATTCCTATATTTGTCTCTGTTGTAACTATGGTATTGTACTTTTAATCATATTTACCATCACAATGTCTTCGTAAAATTCATTCAATAGAAACTACATTTTTTTCTTGAAATTGCTTAAATATATGGATAAATTTAATTCTTTTTAAATATAAAAATTGCCATTTTGTTTTCACAAATTATAAAATTCCATAACATACATGTATTAGAATTTAAATAAAAGTTGTTCCAAATTAAAAAGGAACATATAGCATGGCCGTCCTTGCTGAAATTTTCAGTTCATGGTGTGACCATACTAATGCCTATGTTTGCGTTCATGAAATACATATTTTTAAAGTTAAATTGTTGAACAAATGTTTATTATTAAAAATTGAATTTTTATGCAAATGTTTTTATTAAATTAAATTGTTAAACAAACGTTTTTATTCTATTACATTTCTAAACAAATTTTTTATTATAACGATATTTTATTATTACGATAATAATTTAACGTTTACAAAATAATTTCTTCTTAATTCTGAATGTTTGCAAATTTATGACCCTTGTAAAATAAAAGTTTGATCAGAATATAAGAGAAATTTTATTTTAAAATTTTACTTAAGTGATGAACTTAATATGGTTAATCTAAGATTAAATATTCTACACCCTGTAATTCAATAAAACTGTATATCAACCATTTAGTGCCATCAATGAACTAACTAAATAATCTTCCTTAAGATTAAAAGAAAATGTTTCATCCTTAAACCAGATTAACCTGTTTTTTAGTTTTTAAGATTAAATTCAGAACAGAAATATTACGGGAAAACTTTTCGCTCAAATATCTTGTAATTGAAATTACTTATTTTTAATCTGAGACATTTAATATTGATATTTCAATCCATTTCTTAATTAAATATAGCATTTTAAGGCCAATAATTTAATATAAATGTTTCTTTAGTTGAAGATAGAAGTAATTAAAATGTCCAATTTAAGGAAATTTTTCAGTTTTAATAATCTAATTGATAAAAATTCAATATTTAAACAAAATAAATAGATAAATTGTAATTTGGAAATTGCAAATAATTTGAATTATATAAGACTTTTGTGCACATAGCTAAATAAGATGACATAACTGTTCTGTCATAGAACGTGTTTCCTGTGTGTATTCCGTATTAGATAACCGGAGGAAAAATCCCCATCTACCGGTTGTTTGTTCCTCTGCAAATTCCCTCAATTCAATTTTTTCAAATGATTATTTTATATTTTATAAGAAGTAACAAATATTTTCTTTTCTTAAACTACACTATTACGTTGATGGAATTTTAATTTTACTTCATGCTTCTGCTTCCATAAATAACTCTATTTTATGCATTAAGTTGTAGATAACAACTCTATTACCCTTTAATAATGGATTCGCAGCTATAAACATATTTGTATGGTTAAAAATATAGTACTTATTTTATAAATAAAACCACTCGTCGTACCATTCATTAATGCAGATATAATATATTTTTTTTGTAAATTGTGTGTTGTGCGAATAAGTTGTATAATGCTAATATCTGTAATGAAGCAATTGTATAATGGGTCTATTAGGTAATATGCATTTCGATACAATTTGAAAACTAAACAATTGTTAATCCTTATTTTCTATGTGATTAGTTTAGATTATCTGCATTCGGCACATTTTTCTAGAACATAGAATATGCATATAAAAACGGTCAATTATTGAGATTATTCTATTTCAGTTAATGGTTTAATAATTCACTATATGAGAATATCTGTAACTTTCTTTTACTATAATTTCGCTTCGCGTGCTGTAATACTATTAAATTAATTGTAAAAAGTACACTAAAATGAAACAAAATTTGCTACCCAATCGTGTTTTCTCTTTCAGATAAATACGGTAGTTATTGATCATGTAAACTCATATGAATTTCTCTAACTGCTCTTACTTTTTGGGTCAATAGGTGAATAAGTGTAATTGTGAATGTCTTCAGCCATTGGGCTTTGGGCCGACATTCTACAGACGAGAATAAGTCATGCGCATGCGTGTTTTGAAAGCAAGAATAAAAAGTCGCATGTTCGTTTTGCATGCCAGTTCAGTGTGCGATTTACCTTTCGATCCAACTGAATTTGACCACGGCCGATGTTATTGAAAGTACACATTATATTTGAAGTAAAATTAAATAAAAATAATCGCAAATTATCAAGATAGCGTGCTTGTATTTTTAAAACGGACAGCTTAAGTTTATATTTTGTTATCGTATTTTTATGACTATTAAAAAATACATGAGAAATTCATTTCATTCAAAATTACATTTCACTTGAAGTACATAATCTTATATTTTAAAAATTGCATTTATATCTTTCACGTTTCTTGCGCAGTTTGAACATTTAAAGCTCTCCACTTGTCATTTTTGGCTATATCAAGGGACATGAAAAGTGCATAAAACTAATATTCACACACGTATTGCAACATAAGCAAGTAAAAATAACTTATTTCAATATTACACATAAAAGTATTTTCTTACAGCATTGCAAACAAATTCAATGAAGACAGTCTATCTGAATGCAATGCCTTGCAAGTGAAAATGTAAATACGAAAATTAACTGACCGGTGTACTTAATGGAAGTCACGGAAAATAAAACCAGAATAAGGTAGGTAAAAGGGCGGGAATATTATCCATGTCCCAATTGAGTAGTTAAATATTAAACTCGTAGAAATAAATCACTACAGTTAAAATGTTTTCTGGCAGTGTTCACCATAAATATTTAATATTCCAGGACAACGAATTTAATATGTTTCTTATCTGAGGGAGGTATTAGTAAATGGGACATATTATGCGTATAAATGTGTATTTAAGCTTTAGAGTAAAGGAGGGTATAATTTTAGTGTCTGAAAGCGCTTACTTCAAACGTTGGAGTTTAATTGTCTTAAAAGCACTATGGAACACACGTATTCCTGCTTTGATTAGTTGTTGATAATAACGTACATGGGTTTATCTGGTTATCCCAACAGAGAACTAGATTTATAAAACCTGGTTTTCGAGAATTTTTAGCGGTGTATCAAATGAAAAAAATAAACTTTTTAAAAATATATTATGGTTAAGTTAAAAATATAATATTATGGAATGCGGTGACATTTGCAGTACATTATATTGCTCTCTATTAGTTCAGCTATACACGTTTACAAAGTGTTTATACCTTTCGCAGAGCTCCGATTTCAGCTGCGTACCACAAGGGAATTCTTGACAAAATACGTCTAAATATTAAAAAATTATCAAATAAAATCTAAGTCCTAATTTGATTTTTATGTAAATCAAAACAGCCAAACAATCTATCTAAATGTCAAGAATTGTAAACAAGAAACTACGATTTTCTTTCTGAGAAGTTTCTTAGAAGAATCTTTCTTTTTGTAATTGTAAATACATATAAATAAAAATAGAGTGTTTGTTTCACACTACATTTTTTCACCACATTTTAAGTTCTTTATCCGTTTTGGGTCATTCTAATACAAAATCAGTAGTTTCCGCGTTTTGTGTCTGAATTCATGTGTGTCCACACAACATCCAAACGGCCGTATATATTTTATGAAATGTTGTATACTTTGAGCATTCACATTTATTTAGTGACTGAACATAACAACATCTGTCTGTCTGTATTCCCGCTTAATGTCTGTTTTTGTGTTCGTGCAAATATCAAAAAATTCATTTAATATAATTTCAGAAAATGTTACAGTTTATAAAACGTATACTTATCTACATACATATCTTAGTGAATATATAATTTAAATTTCCTTTACTTTCATTTTTATTCTTTTTATGCAAAAACGTACTAAAATCAACCTTCATATGGTAGTTTCAAGATAGAATATAAATTTAGTATTGTGGTAACGCAAGTTATTTAACCAGAACAGCTGGAAAAACAATTATTTTTACAGAATTCAAACTGATACTTTATTTATTTTGAGTCTTATTTATTTCTTTGCGAAATATAAATTATTTCCGAATATTTGGGACATATCATATAAAGAGAATAAAACATTGTTTTGCACTATAGGAAGATAGAAATTAGTTATTTTATATAGAATATTGCTAAAGACGTGTTCATTTCTGAACGGCATATATACATTATTACCAACTTTCCTCAGAAATTCTTGCTTTAAAATTCGAGGTTTTAGAATTCTGTTTTATGAAAAGAATTAAAATATACAGCACCAAACATTTTGAACCAGGACTGGTAGCTAATCAAATTTATGAAAAATATTCTAAAATTTGGACATAGGTTTACTTTACGAAATAATTAAACTCATCAAAACTTGCATTTCGTTTCCATGTTTCAAACAAAATTATTTAGTTTTATTGAAAACTGCACTTAATAGGCAAGTAGCCCCATCATTCTCATTCTAAACAATTATTAGAACTAAAATCACTGAAATCGTACGAAACTAAATCACTGGATTTAAAAAGGTGCTTTAAGGTGTACCGCGTACTCAATGAAACAAAAACTCGTTACAAACAAATAAAGTCGAAACAAAACTCGATGATAATTTTAAAGATTTCACATTTACAATAAATATTTAACTCTTCATATTTAACTAGAATTTAACGTGTTACTTACCTGGGAAACATATTGATAAATAATACATATTATGCATGTAACTTTGAATTTACCTTAAAATCTATGCTTATAACTTTGTACTTTATATTTAAGATTTACAGGTAAAACAGGAATTAGCGGTTTCTATTTCACTTTCAGCAACGATGATGATGCTCTCTCAGAAAACATTTTTAGTTACTTTGAAAATAGTTTCAAAACAATAAATTATCAAAACTATTTTTATACTATTCGTGTTTTACCACATTTCTAACAATACGAGTACAAATAGTTTCGTCTGCTATGTTCTAAAATATAAGCATCCTAAATGTCACATGGCAGTTTCCATAGCACTATGATTTCAACACGATATCACACGGCAGTGATAATAGCAACACAAAAGTATACTTTACTGCACATTGAATAAAACATTAAAAATTTACATGCGTACCTAAGGAAATAAACTTCATGTATAAGTAGCCGAGTGGCATTTTTTTATCCGGTGTGCAATTTAAAAAAAATATATGGCAATCACCCGAGTCTTTCATCATCCTGTGAGGAAATATTCAATTTACTGAGATGTCTTCTTAGGGTTGCTGCTTCAACCTGTGGCGATAAAAATTATTACCTTAATTGACAACTAATATCGTCAGTCATCAACTGCAAGTTGATGACTGACGTTAATATGACATTTTGAAAACGGAGCTTATTTTTTCAAACAAGATTAAATAAAAAATCAGTTTTTATGTAACGTTGGAATTAAATTATTTTATCGTATTGAGCTATTTCTTCGTGTTTCGTTATTTTTTCCTTCATATTTGTGTTATATTTCTTGTCATCTATATGCAAATATTTTATTTAGTCAACTTTTTTCTGGAAAACTAAGCTTTTTATTAAATGAAACTGATATAATGTTTACAAAGCCGTATTTCAGAGTATTAATTATCATTCAGAAGCCGAACTGGGTATTATATTAAATACGAATTATTGTTCAAAAATTTATAACCTTTAATCGAAATAATCTAAATTGAACACCTAAAATTATATACAAAGTTCATCATAATTGCTATGTAATTTTGATTATAGTCCTTATTTCGATTATTTGATTAAATGTCAATAACCATGAATTTAATATTAATAATCATTATATTTTTAATATAATTTGTTTAAGGTTTGGGTTGCAAACAAAATTAATTTAAAATTTTAACGACTTAACTCGGTGCGAAGAAAATAAAATAATTTTTTCAGATAATAACATAGGTCTTTTGAATTTAAAAGTTAATGTGTGACTTTTAATAACATATTGTTGAAAAAACAATTTGCAATCGATATTCACATAAAAAGTAATTACTTTTACATAAGAAATACTTATATAACAGAACTGTATCATTTCAGCATAAATTGCCTTCGTTTCGCAGTGTTGACTGTTCTAGAAACGTTAATTTGAGAACTGTTGCACGTATCAACATTTTTGAAAAAGTGAACTAATTTGATGATAAAAAAGGCCCATGCGTAAAAACATTTAAAGAAACTAGTGTTAAACATAACTGTATCTTGTAAGAAATAAACTAATCGCGTGACAAATAGTAATACATCTTAAAATATTGGCATGTGCTCAACTGTGCAGGCGATAAGTAACTGAAAGAAAACATAGTTCCAGGTTCAAGAACGTCATTAGACTTTGATGGCAAACGATAGTTGAAGAACACAGTAAGAGTGGCCTAACCCACCAACATACCCAATGGAGATAAATGCGATTTCCTTAGCATCATTTTTTATATATTATTTATCCACAATATTATTTGAGATTCTAAAATTTTGATTTTCAGTGATCAACAATAAGTTATTTTGTAATTTTAGAAGATTTGAAACTGCACCAAAGATAATTATTTTTTGAGATTTTCGGGTTTTTGTAAGTTAGGCCACTCTTGCTGATTGCCTCATTTTGCCTCGACTATTATTTTATTAAAGTTTGTATTTCTGGTAATGGCATCGTAAAGCTTTAAGGAATTATCGTGTGACGAATCATAAAAATTCGAATCATGTTTACTATTTTATATAACGCTGATTATTATTAATTTATTTCCTCTTTCCTTTTTTTTCGTCAGCTATACTTTGCCGTTCCCTGTGTTTTTTTCCAAACAAACCTTTAAATATTCTTCCATCGAATTTTTAATTAGTTCAACGAGACAAAATACATGCATCTCAAAAATTATACCTTTATATAAGTTTTAACTACCCAATGTGAATAAAGCTCTATAATGCCATTATTTCAAATAGTTAACCCAAAACGTAAATTGTTTTCAAAACAAAGATATTTTAAGCCATTACGAGCATTTACAAATATAATTTAAGTGCGTCATTAAACAATTTAATGATAGTAATGCGTAACCACTCCCATAATCTTCGAACTGTAGACACGAGAAGCAATATTTACTTAATAGCCTAGTTCGATTATGTGAAGCAATGCAAACACATATTAATGAACAAGGCTTCATTCGCTTTAAGTAAACGGATGAATTTAATCCTATTCCTTAGCTGTTTTCAAACAGCCGAAGTTTGATCAAGCGCGGATGATGTCAGAATAAGCTTTTTATTCAGTAAGCGTATCCCCGGGCTTTTGTTTCCAATAAATGCTGACTAAATAAACTTTGAAACAAAACTACTCACACACAAGTACTCTAAAGCTATCAAACTGAGAATTCGTTAATAGAACAATGTGTGCTTTTGTTTTATTATGCGTCGGGTATTCTTCTGTAACTTAATTGCCAAGTCTTTTATTTATAAAATCTCACATCCTAGGAATTCGTTTGAACAGTGCATCGGAATTGATTTCACTCACAAAACAGATTTATTTCAGGGTTTTATTTGATTAGTGTTTCAATGTACTTTATACTTTGCCCTGTAGTAATGCCACTAGACTGATTTTATGGGGAATGAAATATATTGGATGGTATTGAATGAGTAGGGATTGTTCATGTAGGGTTGGTTTTGGATAAAGTATAACTTTTTGTGTCGAATGTGTTAGTTTTTAGGCTGATATAGTCTAAAAGATGAAACTCGTGCAATGAATTATCATGACAAAAAATATAAAAAAAAGTTTTCCCCAGATGGTATATACCAGGAATGTAAGTTTAACTAAAACTCAGTAGAAAAGTATTACCATAAATTTATTACTATAATGAATTAAAGCGGAGCTTATTGCTAAACAAAACACACCAGCCACTCTAAACACTTTTTCGGGGCCGTGGTAGCCCCGTTGGAAGAGTACCGGATTAGCAATCGGAAGGTTGCGAGTTCGAAACTCGGATTAGCCTAAGGCAGTCATGTACACGGGGGCTGATGCATGTTAAATCTGTCGTGGTCTTAAATGTCTTCACGTTGGTATGGTGTGGAAGTTTGGAGAGGGAGGCTGACAGCTCATATGCTCACCTCGTCATCTGACCATGGTTCAAAATTATGAGGTGTTGTCCTCGGAGCTTTCTCTTGGGGATTGCTCCCGGACGGTCAAAAATAGCCCGTTGTGTTGCTCCAGTGTGATACTAAATAACTACCAATACCTAAGCACTTTTTCGTGGCATTAAATCAGTGTGCAGATAAATATTTGAAAACCAGAAATCTAGTTCTACCACATATAAATTAACGTCTTTCCTAATTTTGAAACTCATAGTTTTTCGATTAAACCTCATTCTCATATAGGCTGGGAAGTTTCATATTTTGCTTATCACAATGCAAAGTCAGTTAGAAAGCTTCCTAGCACATCCTCTTATTCAGGTCCCTGGAATCGCACATTCAAACCAAAAATGTCATTAGACTTGGAATGTTGCTTCTATAAATGTGTATTTTACATGCATATAAGGATTGTCTTCATAATCATTTACAAATTTGCAAATATCAACACCCATTCTTAACGCTATTAAAAGGTATTTTCCATATCTTAATTACGCTGTATAAACGTTTCTGCAAATCTGATCATAATTGCCCGAAATACAGGCGAAAACCAATACAGGATTCATCTCAATATATAGAACTATTACATAAAAGTCAGACGTATAGAATGTTTCAGCATGTTTCATAATCTGATTATCTTCTGACATATGAATATTGAACGGTATTGGAAAAATACTTGGATTGACATTATTTTAAGCTAAACGATATAACAAAATGTGGAACAACAAAAAAGATCAAAATAATGTACTCTGATTTTATTTGACATTTTATAAATAATGATCTAAATTTATCGTTTTTATTACTTTTGCGATTTCCCGGGATATAGAATCATTTTTCAGACATTCTTATATTAATCTCCTTGCAGCACAAGATGTTGTCGAAATCTGAGGTAGTTCAGGTCAATAGTATGTAATTTGATTGCCCAAATATTAATTGACTTAAAATCTGCTGTATTTATAGACTAGAGATGGGATTCACTGCAGACATTGTTACCCCCACATGCATCTTGGAAGTTTACTATTATAGTATGTAGTATGGGTGCTACGCTGTTGAATTTCCTGTGCTTCAATACTTTTAAAGTTAGAATGAAACATGCTGAATTTACCTAATTGAAATTTTACATTTGCATAAACTTTGACCCGCTTAATTATAAACCTATATTCATCAACACTCACAAAGAAAATGTTGAAATATTAACTTCAAATAAACGGCTAATTTGACTAAATCTTCTGTCGGATCCTTGAAGTCTGATGATTTGGCCTTACAGTACATTGTTTTCCGGACTTTGACGATTTAGAGATGAGCATTGGCATTTTATAGTGCATTTGACCTCAAAAATAGCTACTCGTATGATGTTACAATTCACACAAAATATTTTCTTTCAAATAAATTCGAAATTTCAACTTTAAGACAATCCCCATTCAAGTTAAAATGATGCAGCTTTTAATAAAGGACTGTATCTAAAACTTTAGCAGCAAGCTTTGCACACCTATGTTTGAGACAGTACTAAGTCAATTGCGGTTAAAATTCATACGCGTTTCATTATATATGTATTTTTTCAATTAGGAATTAATTAATCAATAATTAGAAAAATATTGCCTTGAAAGAGGCATTCATTTTGTGTTGGGTTATTTAATATTTTAATGCAGCACAAAAGTTACTTTGACCTAATAATTGTTTTGAAAGGCTAAGGACTGAAATACTCATTTGGAGATCTGAATTTCAACTGCTCATAACACATAAATTTGACTAAAATAAATATGTTTCTTACGGATTCTTGCTATTTTGATCAAGAGAATCATAATATGAAATATAATATTTGTAGTTTATCATTCAAAAAATTGTGTTGATACAAATTTTAATATGAAGACATATCTTTATGAAAATGAACTGTATATTTATTTATAGTAAAAACTATTCAGTTTTATGGTACTTTTAATTTATTTTGTATGGAGACGAGAATAATAAAAGGTGTTCGGATACTGATTTGGTTGAGTGTACCACGCAAATATCTGGGGGAAATTTCGAGTCTAAAAATGTATCGATTAATTCTTTCATAATGAATACTTTGCAGTTTTTGAGCTTATCTTTCTACTTCCATGTAGAAAAATGTGTTTACATTGATGCGCTTACCTGATAAGATATGCGAATTATAAATACTCTGATGAATTTCATAAATTGAAGAACTCTAGTTTTCAGCTTGATTTTCCAACGTAATAAATGTTTCTCTAGGTATATACGTAAGAAAATGTATTAAATAAAATTTATTACCGAATTTTGTAGATTGGTATTAAATTGTTTTTGCAAATATTGGCTAGCATACCTGGTGGTTTAGAACACTTTACATTTTATAAATCGTAATTCTTGAGAAATTGGTCATATTGACTCAATTTAAAATTAAAGTATCGAAACAGTTTGCGATCGATATTTTAAAATATGAGTAAAAAGAAAAATGAATAAATCTATACTAAAGTGATATTTCAATAAATATACTAATAAAGTATTTCCTATAGTAACATGTCATCAATAGCCCGTTGTGTTGCTTCCAGTGCGACGTTAATTGAAATACCTACCTACACTTACATTTTATTAAATATCATTAATAATTCAAATTCATATGTGTAATACGTAAGAAATAAAAGTATTTTCTCCATTCTCTAAGAATTTGATATGTCAATTAAATTTTAAAATTTGCCTTTAAGTTATGCTTAAAAATTTAAGCACAAATTGTTTTGAATGTCTAGCTTTTAAGTTCATTAGTTATAAAATATGAGGTCAGGTATGGATCTAATGGTATGTAGTATCTAATAGTAATAGTATCTAATAGTTGGTTTGTGCTTGATTCATTTAGGTCTAATATACCATAATTGATTGTATTTCAACATAATAAGTAATTTATTATTTTATAGCGTTAATTATACACTTCTAGTATAATATTACTCAAAACATTGTGGCATAATGTCTGACTAAATAATGCGCGGATAAAATTTAAACTAATTCTTATCAATGAAAATAAGCTCAAATTCATTTCTTTGTATTGCATTAGTGTGAACAAAAAAAATTAAATCCCAGCTTACATTTTATGAACACCTTTCTGTTTTGACAAATAAGTTCAAATGCAAATAGGAAGAAATAATTCGATGACCACGCACAATAATAAATATTAGCAAAAATCAGTTATACCAATCATAAATATCGGCAACAGATTATGCAGAGAAATTAACAATAAGATGAAGAACGGTTAGGTTATAGGAATAGTCTGGCAGAGCATGGATTTCTGTTGATTACTAAAATTGCACGCAATTATGTTATCTACTTGATATAGCTTTGTATTCCATTCGGTGGTGATTAAATATGCATACGTGCATGAGACAATTTCAAGCAAATGTAATATAGTACATTAAGAACCGTTTTAAAAATGTTGTTTGAACCATTCTTGACCATTTTGGCTTATTTTACGTTTTTAGCTGATACTAAATGATTATGAAATATGACTGTATGTCGTAAACAATGGCATGATATGGAATCTATACTATTGATCTGTAACCATTATTATGTGTTCGTACTGTTTCTATGGGCTAAAGCAGAAACATTCACTTACCGGTTTAAAAGTACTATGGAGTTTGAATGTTAAAAATCAATAGATATACATAACGCTAATGTATCTGGTTTGAAAAACTATGTAATAAATGAATAATTTATTTTTTCAGTTTACTTGCAAATCTCACTGATACATTATTACGTCTCAACCCACTTGGCGATTGTCTCAACGAAGTATCTTGTCATTAGCAAAACTGGTCTAATCTTGATGGACGAGATATCTCGTCATTAGAGCAAAATTGACCAGATTTCGATCTCATCATCATAAAAAAATATGCAATATCTTGAGCAACACAGACGGAACGAACAGAAGCTCAACTCGATCAGATACCTGAATTCAAGTCTTTGAATTTACGGTGTTTTAAATTACTTATAATCAAATAACATAAACACTTGCACATGACTATGATGCTGTCTATATTTTATTGAACAGAGAAAAAAAAATTTTCTCTCGAAGTACAAAAATTAATGGAATGGGATTTATATGTTAAGTGAAATAGTAATGAAGATTAATTTAACCCATTGGGTACTTCAAGAATCTTACCAATACTTTTAAAATATGCATGACGAAGAGAAAATTGTAGCCTTCAAAAAAATTAGTCAGTAAAATAGCCGATATAAATAATTATATACTTTTTAAAAGGAAGGAAATTATAACTATAAAGCAATATTTATCCATTTTGAATTAAATCCCTATTAGACTGAATGATTCTTTAAAAATGACGTTTTAAAATCAATGTATATAAGGCGTAATAAATATTTGCTGCTATATCAATTTAAACTTTCAACAAACATTCGTTAAAAAGTCCCTTAATTAGCCCTTTGAGGGGTCTCACGCATGTATACGTTTCGCACCATGCAATCTTTCCCTGAATGACTTCTAACTAGTTTTGACCTTCTTGACCAATTGAATCTGCCCTTCGATTCTTTCAACCAATACATATGATTATTTAGTCATATGTACTGTGGGGAAAATCTGTAACTTATTTCTCGGAAATCTCGTAAGGCTCAAAGGGTAAAAAATGTTTTAGTTCAAATTGTAAAATTTTCATGACGTTCGTATGAATATAAATGTAATACGTGTATTAAACATTCTAAAGCCACTCCAAAGAAACACTGTTTTTGTCTGCATATTGTCCTATAATACAATTAATGAGTCAGTAGCCACTTTTATTGTTACAATGAATCCTAATAAGCATTATATTGGCCAAGAAGGCTAAAACTAGTTAGAAGTCAAAGGAAACTTCAGGTTGCAAAGCATGACAATGTATACATCATCCTCATAGAGTATACGTGTGAAGAATATCTAAACTAGATTTCCATACACATAGCAAGATTAAGATGCGTGTAGACATAATCTATGTTAACGTATAGAAATTTCCAGGTTTATTGTAAATTGGAATTTCATATCAGAATACAATATGCAGTACATCCGAAAGATAAGTTGGGAATATTAATATGTTCAAAGATAATATAATTAACACAAGAGTGTTATGAATTGTTAATTTCATTTTCAAGGTTTCATTCCAATTCTTCAGAAATTGGTAATTCCAGGAAATCTAGTTAGGCTCAGAAATATTAGTTTCACATAATTTCTCTCGCTTCTACCGAGAATAGTTTTACGTAGATCGTTATAATGTTTCTCCGTGGATCATTATTCTGTTTAAGCCTAAAGCAAGTGCAGAGCAGAACGAGAAAAAATTGCAGATAACAATGAAAAAAGGTCCCTACCGAAGCCACAAGAAATAACACCGAAAGAAATCCGCCCGTATATATGCAGCTGGAGAAAGAAAGCGTGTCGTAAACAGTAGAAAATAAGTGAAAAAACATCACACGGGACCACTGTGCGAACAATAGGAGTCGGAGACTGACCTTTGTCAGACGAAAAACATCGAAAAGAAACGTATGATGCCTTAAGAGAGTTTCTTTCTTCTCCTAACTCGACTACTTTGTAAACCACGAAATGACAAAGAAAACGTAGTATCTGGTTGCTGGGTTTATTAAAAGCTGGAAAGAAAGACTACATGAGCGACACGTCGATCAATCATTGCATCCATATTTTTTAAAACGGTGATCCGTGACATAGGAACAGATGTTGTAATTTCTGTTGGGGTTGACGCTTCGCAAAACTGAAAATGTATTCGTTACATTAAAGTTTCCTGTGAAACTTCACACGTTCCTTCTTAGGGGTAATTGCATCTTGATTTTTTAAACATTTTTTGATTCTCTACAAATTTTTGAGGGCTCGTGCCAAGTTTTTTTTTCAATAAAATGATTAAATTATAATATTCGAAATTAAAAATATGTTTGTGCTGGTTGGTTGTTTTTTAAGGCCACATTCTTTTAAGCTGCGTCGAAGAAAGTGCATATTTAATATTCAGTGCTGAAACCTAAACGGAAGCATAAATATAAAAACAATCAAATATGAAATGTATTACATTTCGAGCATAAATTTCTAAAACTATAAAAATTAATGCAGTGTATAAAACCAATGTCACTTGTGAATAAAAGTTTTTGTGATACGTTAGTTATATAGTTTAATTTACGTCTCTCAGTGGAGAAACACAATGGGCCTTGGAGACTGTCCGGGATCAATCCCGAAGTTGTGTGGTACGAATCATCCATTTATAGGTCCTTTAGGGCAGAATTAGAAACTCCGAAACGGTTTAGTCTACGATTGTTGAATAATCTATCTAAATACGTTTCACATATATAAATTAATGTTATAAGATGAGCATAATGGATCAGGTTATCCGTACAACGAATGTCTTCGTGTAAAAATATGTGTGCCCGACACAAAGACTTGCCCATAATTCATGATGATTTCTATTCAGATTTGTTTTATGAAATGACTTTATTGGAGATGTATGTGCTGAATACTGAGTTTTATATGATTTTAAGAGAAAAGCAGAAATATTTAAAACCATAAACGTTATAAGCTCCTCCATCTATTTTGCATGCAACTGATTCTGAATCACTGCTTTGTAGAAAATTTAATGATTGTTTACCCTCTGAGGGTGTGTCACAATATTTTCGAGTAGTATAGAATTGCTTTTCGCCAAAACTCCAAATAATGACGAAATAACTGCTTCTATTGGTTGAGAAACCTATTAAAGATTTAAGCCAAGAAGGCCAAAACTGTTAAGTCATGAAAGGAAGGCTGCAGGTTGCAGAACGATGTATTCGTGTTAACGCCTCGGAGAGATACAAGAACATTAAGGAATATTCTGCCGTGTAGTCCAGTATCTCCAAGTTCTGTCATTCGATCTTACGTTTTCGCATGCTACGATAGTAATTAAAGTTGTAATTATTTGAGTATACTCATCAACATACTGGATAATAATATAATCTTCAATCATATGTTAATTGAGTGCTTCCACTCTTTGTAACAACCGTTACCCTTAAATAACAAAACTTTTTTTAAATTTCCAATGGTAGAGACCCACGACAAGGAACAAAACAGAAATATAATACATTACAATTCAAAAGTAAAAAAGTCATTGTTTCATTCAGCATCTAGACTATCAATTACAATGATTCGCCAATGAAAACCCACGGAGAGCTTTGCAGCGAAGAATAAAGTAGCCGTCCATAATGGAATTACTTCCGCAGAGGGTGCAGTTGGAGCTAGGTAAAACACCAATACGAATGAGGTGTGCCGCCAAGCAGTAATGGCTAGTACAGTGTGCCAAAAGTTAAAAATATTTTAGCCGTCAAAAGGAGTTGCCCGTGGTACACCACGAAGAAGTAGCGCTATATCACCCCTTAACAAAACTTGTTTTTTTAATAGATCGACAATATTCTTCAAAACATACTTCATACTACGTGCTTAAATGTTTAACATCTTGCATTGAGAATTTATAGACGTAATTCCTATTAACAATATTTAATTAAAATACATTACAAAACCACCAGTCTACGAAAGAGATAAAGCTATAATCCGAATTCAGTCTGTAAAATCTGCAGGTTTTTTGATAAAATTTCTTCGTTCAGCAGTAACATTAAAACAAACTGTTGTTCAATGTAAGAAAATATTCCAGAGAGTAAAAGTTCTTCATTGTTTATAGATGTCCTCTAGGTATGTATAGCAAATTAGGTGAAATTTAAGACTAATTTTGATTGATTGGAACTTTAATCTCCCACTAAAACTAAATTTTCGGCAACAGCAAATTTAAAACGTCATAACAAATTATATCTCTTAATTATGACTCAATGAAGAATCATCACCTTACTTGACAGAAATTATTAATACACCTAACTAGCTGAAACGTTCGTTGGTTTCTCTAATCGTGAAATAAAATCTTTAAAAAATTGTTACGAGTAATTATTGTTAAGAGGAAAATGAATGAACACCTTTTAGTAATTGGCAAAAGAAACCACGTAAAAGCTTCACGTGATTTCTTTTATTCGTATTTTATCCTTAATCTGTATTCTTTTCGGTTAAGAATGTGGAAAATTACAAGAATTAATTCAACTGAAAAAGCTGATAATGCGAAAGAAAAAACAGTTTTAAAAATTTCCACTTTAACTTATTTTCATAAACACAAGTAGCGGTGATCGAATCTTACTTTAAAAGTTAAAAAATAAAAACTAAGATGCAGCAGTTGGATAGGATAAAAAAAGGAATCTGCTTACAATGAATTAAATCAAGGAAATGTTTTTTGGGCTTTGTTTAAAATAACTTTACTTCTTGTTATGAGAAAATAGTTTGGCCCCGTGCAGTTAAATTAATTGCTGACACAGAAAATGCTCTTCAGTTTTAATTATTTCTAACAAATAAACTACCGAATTAAAAAAGTACGAATTTTCGTTTGATTTTTCATCAATTAATCATCTATATGTTTATCACCAAACTCAATTTTGTTGATTAGAAATGTTTTTGCATATTCTTTAATGGATACTATTTATTACTTGGTGCAAAAAACTTTTTTTCTAAATGAGAACACATCAGATAAGGAATTTTTCTAAAGAAATTAAATAAAAATGGATCGTTGTTTTTCTTTGATTTAATTATTGAAAATATAAAGAATTCATTCTTCACTAAATACTATCACTATTGTCAAGTTTATACAAGTAATTTAATATTTAAGTCGCTTTATACTATTCTTGATTATATGTGTCTTGATTCATAAGGGTTGTTAGGAATGTAATTTTAAATAGTAGAATGGTATAATCATGCATTTATTTATTTAATTCATTTTTCTCTACAGAAAAATACCCAATTATTAAGAAAAAATATGATCCAAAAAATGCAAGGAAAAGAAACACTAATACAGTTAAATAAGACATGAAACAAAACACTTCATTATATATTGCTTATTGAATTGAATCATCAAAAATTAATCAACCTCAAAGAAAGAATTATGCAAGTTGAAAAAACATATTTGTAGTAATCATAAAAATGAAATAAACTCAAAAGTTACATTGATCACAGCTCCGTTTTGTATTCAAAATGAGCTGCAAATGTAACATATGTTATTAAATATATTTAAGAACAGATAATAATAAAGAATAATAAAACAAAATATAATATACAGAAGGATACGATTTACATTACTCCGCATTTGATCTTGTAATATTTTTATCAGATATATTGATATGGTGTTGAAAAACAATATTACTTCATAAAACCTATAACGGTTTTTGTTTCCCAGAGAATCCTATACGTCTGTGAAAAAGATAGAGGCTGATTTTCACATCTGCAACGTCGAATATTTTCCAGATTCGCAAATATTAACAAAACGTGAAAAATTTCTTTCTGGAATAAGAAAAAGTTGACAGAATTTACTATTGTAAATAGGATCATACACATAGCTCTTACAAGTGTATACAAACTTTATACTTTATACGAGCAGTCACACTATTCTGTTTAAAACTAGTTTTCACTTTCTATAATTTTATTCTTAACGTTAAGATGCTTACTCTTGAAAGTATGATAGATCATATAACTAAACAGGAGAAAAATTTACATACACATATAGATATATATTTAATTTCATAAAATAATTTAGTTTTCACCCTCCAAGCGCTTTAGACGAGGTATCTTTTCTAACAATATCTGACCAATTCTTCTAATGATGAAGGATCTCATCCAACAATAACTGACAGATTTTTCTAATAACGAGATATGTTGCCATCAAGATACTGTCGATTATTTTATGATGCCGAGATCAAGATCTGTTCAGTTTGATTTTTCTAATGACGCGAGACGACGAGATCTTGATGGAAGAGAGGATATCTCGTTCATCAAGATCTTCTCAACTTTGATGATATATCTTGTTGAAACAACCATCAGAAGGATAAATACGAAAATGATATACAGAGCGTTTGAAAACATGCGGAAACTTCAAATTATAAGAAAAGACACATTGATAAATCTTAACAGATTGATCACTCCATTTAAGATTGTAAGTCACACAATTTTTCACTTTTCCAGAAAATTACATCTAAAGGAAAACTAAACCTATGCTTTCCTTAAAATTAAGTATAGCAAACATCCATTACTATCTGTCTAGAGAAAATGTTTTTAACTCTAAAACATATCTACCTATAAATCTCAACAAAAAGCAGTTACCCTTGTTGTATCTCCTTTCCTACTTTGTATTCTGATAAGGAAAGTGACAGCTCCTCATGAAATTTCATGAGAATTGAACTCTATATTTACTCTCTAGAGGCTTTTATTAGAGCATGTTATTTATGTGTTAATTTTGTCTAGTTTTTCATTTCACTTTGAGGCTGCACCGATGCGATGTCGAATGTCGTTGACAGCTATCTTAATGAAAGCGGTCAAAGCGTAGAAATTGCGTTGATTTGTAGCATTGGCTACATATAATATCATTTTCAAGTAGTTGGATGTATAAGATGTTTATTTGGTTTGGAAGGAATGATTCATTGTACTTTGGTAAGTTATTTGCAATTGTGAAGACATTCGCACATCGTGGCTTGAAATTGTCTGACAACTACATGACATGTTTTCACAGCTTGACACTTAAACACGAATTTGAATATGGATGAATTATTAGAGCCAACTTCGATTACTCAATTTTGCTTGGCTTAAAGTTGTGTTGCTAATATAGCTAATATGCTTAAATTTAAAAAAAATTAACTTCATGATATTCAGTACTGCAAATATTACTGGATTGATTTTAACCAGTCTGTAAAATATCTAGTGCAGATCAGGGTAATAAGGACACATCAGGGTAATAAGGGCGTTGTACAACAAATATAATGAGATTAATAAATAATAAGACTGGATTTTAACATGAGTTAGAATATATAAGATATGAAAAGTGGTTTTCAAAACATGAGGATGCGCCACTATATTTTAATAAATTTTCAAAATGGCAGATTTCTCCATTAATGCAAATGCGAGTTCTTATTTCTCATCCAATTTGACCAATCAATGATCTTAGATTTCTATAGAACAACTCTGCGCTCCCTTTTATTGAATGTTTTCAGTACCTGGTTATAACCTATTGGGTACGAATAAAATTGTAACTTTTAACTTTCTGCACAATTCTAACCGATAATTCCTTTTACATCCAGTTTTCCGAGGCTCTTCGTAGATGATCGTTAAAAAGCAGTCTGATTAAGTTTATCCTGAGTTGAAATGGAAAACCTTTCTTCTCCCTTCAAAACACCCTTTCAAAATGGCGTTGTCTTTTAAAGTTTGACAGTAGGTACATGCGTGAGGTGCACGCTGTGTTGAATGAGTAACAACATGGTGTCACTTATTATTTCTCCGTAGTATGTGTTAAACAATCATACCCCGTTTCAAATTTCATTGTCAAAAGATGTCGGAATAGTGGATATAATAGCGAATATTTTATGAATGAAATTATTTATAAAAGTATTGTTGGATCGGTATAACCTACTAATACGGCAGTTGCAAATATTAATAAACACGCTAACATCAATTGTGGAATTTGCTGAAACAGACAGCTCTATAGTGGTCAGCTCTGGATCAAGAATATCAGCGCTCTCGTTCTTTGCTTTCCCTGACTTTTTATTGGAATCCTGATTTGCAAATTAAAGGATACTGTAACTGATGTTAACTGTGTTGGCTGCATGTTTCAGAGTGCGATATGATAGGAATGCGTATGCGGACATTGAGTGAAGTAGTACAGAGGAGAACCATCGGATCAACATGCGCATGGGGGTAATGCTTCTGTAGGTAGTTAATGGCGCACTGGAGGAACACAACGAGCTTTTGGCCACGGTCTGGGAACAATCTGAAAGGTATAAATCCAAGAACAACACCTCATATCCACCTGAGCTGGCACCCACTCTCCAAACTTCCACACCACGCCAACGTGAGGACATTTGAGGCAACGACAGATTTAACATGCACCGCGGTTTTTGTGGTTTTGTGTTTATTTTGCTAATACAACTACTGCTTGGTTACCAGAGAAGAAACTTCATCCAGTGATCTTAGGTCTTTGAGCCAATTGTTTTTCTAAGTCCTTGATAAGATTATTTTGGCATGAAAATCCTGTTTTCGATTCCAAACTTTTGTCACCTATGTAGTGCGCATTGTGCCCATTGTCGCCCATAACTCAAACTGCCTTTTGCATAATGGAATTTTATTCTTAAAAAAACAAATACAAAGGGGTATTTAAAATGTGAAGCTTTAATAAAGTTACGAATGAAATCAGGCTTACAAAGCATTCGTATCATTGCGTTTTCTATAAAAATCCAAATGGTAACACCAGTGATATCTTGATAAGATAAATGCACATGTGTAATACACAGACGTTAATAGCCCATTGTTTGAAGGCTTAAGTTCTTTTTGAAACTCATAACAGGATATTAAAATTCTTAAAGTCAGCTAGGATTAGGTGGAATGACTCAGGATAATTTAGGATCACTCCGTAGGATCATTTGATTCCTACCTACTTAGTTAGAACAAGGTGCTAGGTAGGTAGAAAGATAGCTAATTAACGTCTCACTGATAAACACAACGGTCCGGGATTAATCTATAGGTCACAAGGTGCTAGGATCAATTCCAAACAAAATTGTGCTATTTTTTTTGTGCAAAACGAGCGAGGCAAGGAATGCTAGAAGTGCTATGAATGACCGGTTAGGCGTCATTTGTCCGGTTATGAGATACGTAGGTAGTTGAATTAACGTTGCACTGGAGCAACATAGCGGTCTATTGGTGACGGTCCGGAATCAATCCCGAAGGGAGAGATCCGAGGACACCTCGTAATTTTGAACCGCGTTCAGATGACGAAGTCAACGCCTGAGCTGGCACCCCACTTTCCAAACTGAGTTTCGAACTCGTAACCCTCCGGTTGCTAATCCGCTACTCTTCCAACCGGGCTACCTTGGCCATCCGTCCTGCAACGAGTGAAAAATGGGTTAGTGGTGTCAATAATAGAATTCATGAAACATTATTAATATAAAAGCATAATTTTTAATGCACTTTAAAGGTAATTGTTTAATTGTATATTGGAACTTGTGTTAATCTCAGATATCGTCATTTTTGCATTTGGTAAGATATAAATCTGACTTCGATTTCTGCTGACCTTGAAAAAGCATTCTATTGTGCCTCTATATTTGAATTGAAATAATGTGTACTAATACATTGTGAAGCAGAGGGGAACTTGGTTATCAACTAAGTGCATTCTTGGGAATAAAACTGTTCGAAAATGTAAATGTGTCACTCGTATTTTCAAAATAAATTATACTCAACTAATTTTTAAACGAATTAAGACGAATAAAAATCGTGGTTAAATTTTATTCGTCATTTAGTTAGTCAAATGCGTAATTAATCATTGAAAGAGGGAAATGTGTTTAGAGATTTTCGATGTTTAGTCTGAGAGTGAACAAGTTAAAAAGGGACTCGTCCTAAACAGTTTCTTTTTAATCCTTCAGACTTCAACACTAGTCCTTTAATAAGACTTAAGCGCATAATCAATGTTACAACCGAAAATTGGTAACCGTTCTAACAATCTTGTACATGTTCAATCTTGATTATAAAAAACTAGATTCTTGATTAAACCTTATATTTCGCTAATTCTTCTCGAAATCAATGATTTCTGATTAAGATTTAACATTCGTTTCGAATGAGTGTGTGAGCGAATAAGTGAATTATTTAATGGAATTAATTTCGTCTGAATAAATATTTCATTTGTCAATTAGAAAGGGTAATTGAAATTTGAATTGTAATCAAGTGTTGGCTTGTGGTTGCTATTTTCCCCCACTAAAGGTGAAGTATGCCACTGTTACGTGAATTAGCACTTAGAGAATTCGAAACAATGGCATATATGAGGAAAATTGAGTAGTTTTGTGTGGAAAGAACAGAAAATTTGCATTTGAGAGGTTTTATATCAAGCTAAATGTAGGTGGTGGTAGTGTTTTCGTGGCGACAAGGGATTCGTGTACATATTTCGGACCTGACGTCATTCGTTTTTTAATACTATTTTTCTAAGTTGTCAATAGAAATTCCAAGGAATGAATTCCGAATTGGTTTGTAATATATTTTTGTTCAACGTCAAT
Organism: Meta bourneti; assembly: GCA_933210815.1. NCBI lineage: Eukaryota > Metazoa > Arthropoda > Arachnida > Araneae > Tetragnathidae > Meta > Meta bourneti. The sequence goes on along the minus strand of OW119923.1, from coordinate 77,786,084 downwards.
GCCAATTGCATTCAACTCCAAAAATCACTAAAATGACAATAAACTTTTGTTTTAAATTTTACGTTAACCCCAATTGTGTCATACCAATTGTTTTAAACACAAAAAGTCGCTAAAACAGTAATTAAATCTTTACTTTAAATTTTAAAATAACCTGATTGCATCATGCCATTTTTGTTTAACACCGAACGTTGCCAAAAATGGCAATTAAACTCCGTCTCCGCGAGAAGACAATCTACCACGAGGTTTTGAATGAATCTATTCATTAAATTAGGCGATAAGTTGGAACCCAAACAACTTTTACAATTAAGGTATTCAGTCATAAGTTTATCTTTCGGTGACGAAAGCTATAGCAGTGATAACGAGTTGGTGCGGGGGAAACCACCCACGGCGATCGCCATTCAGCCCTCCTAACGACCTTTAACACCTATTAAAAATTGATTGGCCCAGTCTCAAGTCGTTTGAGAAGCACTTAAAGCACATTAAAATCACAATTGTCCGTCTGGTTTGTTTGTTTATACTAAAAATCCCTTTTATACAATGCCTCAGATGTGATAGTTTTAATTTTTTTGTTTACAACTTTATCATCACAATTTTAACATCAGCATTCTCGATCTTATAAATAAAAACATTAACATAACCGAATGATGCATGTTATGTTCCAATGTATGAGTTATTTTACAATCCAAATAGAGTAAGAAGTGATTTTTACGACCACAATAAGTCTAAAATTTTCCAATAAAATAAATCATTGATACAAAACAGCATGCTTGGTTGGCAGGTAATTAATTAAGGTCTTATATATATATATATATATATAATCTTTTCATATAGAAATTATATGAAAAGATGTAATTAGTGATCAATTATTTCACTAAGTCTTAAACTTACAACAGTATACTTAATTAAATGTGCGTTAGAGTAACAAACAGTTATAAAATTATCACTAACTATTTGTGATAAATTTTTAATTAGTAATGAACGTTTGAATAGAAGTTCCTTAGTATTAATAATTTGAATTAAGAATCAGCATCCTCCTTTATTAGAATAATTCTCTTTTGTTATAGCATTAATATTTAATGATTTGTTTCAAAATTCAATATATTAGATACTCTGTTTCTATGAAGATTCATTATCTCTAACAACAAAATACTCAAAATGTATCCTTTCTATGAGTGGTGTTGATCTAGCTTCTAAAACTAGTAGTTTGTTCTAAGACTAATAAATACGAGGACACTTATTAAGCAATATATTTTCGTACTCTGAAATAATTTGCATCAAAAATGATATTTAACTTATTTAGAAATTGATTCAAATATGGTTTATATTACTGGGCGAGTTTAGAGGTTATTAATTGTTTGCTTACTGAGATAAAATAAGACATTAGTAATATAGTCAATAGACAAAGATTGGATCCGGTTTTATGAAGTTTCTTGGAATTGGAGAAATCGATTAATTGGTATAAGAATTCAGTTTATCTTACTTTAAATTTTTAAGATGAGATGCTAACGACAAAAACCCCAATTAGCTCCTACTGAAAATCTTTTTTCTAACAAAAACGCAGTCCCTGTTGACAGATGAAAGGATTGAACAAAATTTAATTTTAGTACATAACTAATAAAAAAGTAGTTTTTGTTTTGAAAGGGATAGATTGGGAAAACTTAAATTGTGAATCGCGAAAAATTGAATTGTTTTATTTTTAAAAATTCTGTTTCAGTTTCCTGGGAAATAATTGCTTTTATTTCGCTTGACTTCTCAAATATCAGGTTTTCATTCTAAATTAATTTTTTTGTGAAATCTGTAATTTTCTTTTGGTAAGCCTCTAAGTGAAAAATGTATCATTTTAATATATTTTCTTTGTTTTCCTTTTATGCATGTACCTGTTATAAATTTTGTTTTGAAATTTTTATTCCACGTATTTTTTGTCAAGGCGAGGCTTGTAAGAGAATTAATTTTGGGGCCCAATTTTTGTAATTCTACGGCAATTCCAATATGCTGAGTTGAAAATAATATCATTTTTTCAATTATGCACTGTGGAAATTTCTTTGAATTCCGTAAAATGAATTCTTGAAAACGCCTATTATTTGATTATTTGTCTGTATTATTACCCTAATACAGACCCGAAGTTATTTTCTGTGGTTGTTGACGTAGCTTTAATTTAGCATTACCAGCCAGTGCGGAAAATCCATGCAATGAAAAGTCTTGAATTGTAGTTTCTTTTTGAGTTTTTTGTTTGAGTGGCATTATGGATGGACTTTGATGCCACTCAATTAAAGAACGTTTATGATTTTTAAGATATTTTTCGAAACATCGAGACAAAATGGTAATTTTTCATTGGAATTCTTAAATTCGTTTTTCCCTAATTTCGCAGTTTTTTGTTGAATTCAATTCCATTTAAATTTTATACATATTTAAAAATGCTATTAGATATTACCGTGATCTTGTGACTGTCGGAAAATTAGTTATTGCTAAACCTGCGTTAAATTATACAAACCGATGGGATATTCTCGACTATTTCAATACTGTTCGTGGTATTTAAGGAAACAATAGTAAAAAAAATGCCTTCCCACGTAATGTCTATTTACACATTTTGTTTATTAATAACTCATAGGTTCTTGGAAATTATTACATGATAATGTAAGTTAATCTATTCAGCAAGAATTTTACAATGCAAGAGAAAAAAAATTAAATTGCTAATAACAACATACATTCATTCCCTTAGCTTGTCAAACCTCAATATTGTTACTATCTATTCAACAAAATATTTTCGAATACACATCAATTCATTACATAAAATGTAAATATTTCAAATTTTGGTGCGTGTAGCTGTCACCATAGCGGTGACAAGTTCAAAGGTGAAATACAATGCATTAAAGTAACATACAATACCAAATGGAACGACTTACATCATAACGAACATAAGGAATTGGGAGGGGTCAAGCAGCTACAGTGATTGGATATAGGAGGAGTGGACTTGATGGCGTTGATCAGATCATTAGGTATGAAGCTAGATTTTATTGGGGGTGGAGCAACCGACAAGGGACACAAAACTTGGAATCTCTAGGGATAGGAGGAGAGATCTGGAAAATGCCAAGAATGGATGATGGAAAAAGAACCAGGTCTTCGACAAAAAAAGTTATTCTAGGCCCCTTAGTATCGTCCCCGTCTCAGCGTGCCCTTCATCAGCGACATTCCAGCGCACAATGCCAGAGATCTCAGTAGGTGAGTACCATCTCTTGAACTTTCCATCTATTATCCATATTTGACCCTTCACCGTATCTATCAATAACCATGATGCTCCCTCTACACAAATATGAACTATTCACGAACTTAGAGTTTTTATGATCAGTGTGGAACTTAAACTAAATTTGTATGCATCACACACCACTTTTTATACGATGTGTTAGTAATTTTGTTGTACATATATATACATAATTTGCAAATGAATGAATATATTTATATTTAAATTAAAAAAGCGTTGTACGTCTCTGCAAGATAAGGTAGTATCAATTTTGGTCTAATATTAAGTTATTAAGCGTTAATCATACCAAAAAACATCCCACACAGAATCTGACCGCAGTTCAAAATTACATGTTATTGTTCCTGGATTTTCCCTTCGTGTGTACCATCACCAATAGCCCGTTGTGTTGCTCCAGTGCAACGTTAATTAAATGCCTGCCTACCTACGTACCACACCGAATCAGTTTTATCTAAACTATTTGTCGAAATATTTAATGAATTATTATCTTCACTTAAATAGGTTTAGTTCAACATTTAGGCTAAGACGAAATCCAAAACATTATTTCCACATGAAAATCGTACATTTTCAACGACCAACCCAAATCTAATTTATATCAATGTGCACATATAATTCTGAATACTCATCACCATCACGGATTATTCATTTCATTATTCACAAATCAGAGTAAACAGCAGACTTCGAAATCATGCAACTTTCTCATTCAATTTCACTTGAATCATTGATTGCCTTGGAAGCATGCAAGCCCACGATTGATTAGGATATCAAAGAACGATACATTATTAAATCGAGCCACTATCGATTCCGGAATCATCTTGGCAAGGATGTCCGTACTACCTCAAAGAGGCATCCCTCGAATTACGCAGTGCCGCTCATTGTCTATTAAACATCACTGATCTGTGTTTCGGAGCACGGAGATCAGATGCATCCTTTACAAATTCCGTCTATATCATCACGTATGTATCTCATTTGTTCCACGTTGGGATGATCAAGAGCCGGCGTCAGGTCAATTTGCATAATTTAGACGCAGGCCACACTCTGCATTCCCGGTGATGCATTGGAGACGTGTCCTAGGGCTTGTTCTGGGTTTCTTCCAGTGGGAACTAGTGTTTGCAAAGCTTGGAGTGATGTGTTGAATTTGAAGTACATGGGGATACAGGAAGAGCTTTCAATCTTTGATTGTTGCGTTTTAATAACTTGTGTAGTGCAAGGTGATTGTAATTGAACTCGAAGAGCTTGCTGTGCGTAGAAAGAATTATAAATCATATTCTTCAAAATCGGTGTTATAACAGTGGAATTTTGGTTCCTTAAATAAAAAGGGCCCAGTCGGAGGAGCATCGGATTATCAACAGGTGGGTTGCGATTTCGAAACTTGGTCCAGCCAAAGACCGTCGAGTACACGGGGGGGGGGTGCATGTTAAATCTGTCGTGAGCGTCCTCAAATTGGCGTGGTATGGAAGTTTGGAGAATGGGATACCAGCTCAGGTGTTGTTCTCGTCACCTAACCGTGGTTCAAAATTACTAGGCGTTGCCTTTGTTTCTTTCCCTTCGGTATCGATCCCGGACCGTCACCAATAGCCAGTACCGTTGCTCCTGTGTGACGTTAATTGACTACCTACCTATCTTATATAAAAAATCCATCTCTGTCATAAGAACATATTCAAACAAAGGTAGGTAGTGTAATTAACATCACACTAGACCAACACAACGGGATTTTGGCGACGGTCTTGGATCAACCCGAACGGAATTATCCGAGGACAACTCGTCATCAAATCAAGGTCAGATGACGAATTCAACACCTGAACTGGCAACCCAGTCTCCAAACTTCCACACCAGCCAATGTGATAACGACTGTCATGAGCTTTTAACATACTTCTCTTAACTAGTTTCCTACAGCAAAACTCCATTCATCAATCGGAGAAGAGCATTTGTTTCCTATTTGGAATCGAAGTTTGAAGGAAAGTAGCTATGCTTTTTCTATGCCTACGGCTTTGCATAATCTGAATCAAAAATATTAAAACTAATAAAAGTATCGCATTAAAAGTATCAGGGCAGTGGTAGCTTAATTGTCAGTGTCGCGGATTCAACCATAAGGTTGTTAGTTCGAAACTCGATGCAATCAAAGACCGTCGTTTACTAGACGGCTGGTGCATGTAAAATATGTCGTAGCCTCAAATGCCTCACATTGGCGTGATGTGGAAATTTGGAGAGTGGGGTGCCAGCTCATGTGTTGATCTCATCTGACCTTGATTCACAATTACGAGGTGTTGTCCTCAGATCTTTCCCTTCGGGATTTATCCCGCACCGTCTTCAATAGCCCGTTGTGTTGCTCCAGTGAGACGTAAATTCGACTAACAGCCAACTATCATTAATTGGGTAAACAGTTTGCAAAAAATTAATTAAATTTTTTATTTAAAAGTTTTTCCAAAACAAAACGGTTCCCTTACATAGCCAAACACCCTGTATTTTTTGTATCAGAGTTATTGCGTTTCTGTATTGACATGGCTAAACAAAATATTACGAATCGATAATATCAAGGAACACATCCATTTCGTCATTTGTATCTCAAAAGTTTTCTTAGTTTGTGTCAAAAGTTCATGCACTGAAACTGTCTAAAAACATATCTGAGTTATTGCAATTTCTGGCAAAACCAAATCCTAGTTGATTTTTCAAACCGACAGGCATTTTTCTTTTAAATAAATAAAAGCAGGTTAAATGAAATCCGAAATAATCTTAATCCATCTAGTTATTAACATGAGAAAGTCATTGACAATTTTTTTCATTAATATTTACAGTAAGTGAAACAAATATTCGTGAAATTCAATTTCGTATTTTAATACTTATTGTAGCTAATAGAGTTAAATATATCAGAAGTGGTATTCTATTTATTAATGTTCTTGTGGGTTTTATTAAAATCGCCTCATTTGAAAAGTAATTATGGATCATCGTAAGAATACTTTTAAATTAAACTCTAGCTACCCAAATATGAGCGGAAAAGCTACTACTATGGCTAAGCTAAGCTATGCTACCATGGCTAAATCCCCATTGGAATCATCATATACATTTAGTATATACATAAATTAGATCACATCATTGTTTACTCTGTAAATAAGGATAATTTTTCTAAACTTCGTAGAAAAGGTTCCGCGATAAATATTCCAGAGCAACGGAATATTTTGTGGTCGGTACGGATTTTCTCAAACAATATTCACGTGTACGCTAATTACCTGATAATTATCTTACAAGATTAAACAAATAGGAAAATCCAATTAAAATAATATACAGTACACTTGAAAAGAGAGAGATATACAGAAACTATCTTATTGTGCATATGTCAGCATTCAAGATGATAAAATACTGAAATTTCTGTTTATATAATCTGTTTTTTTGAAACTGTGAAGGTTTATATTATGTTTCGTTTAAATACTTAATATACTTTAGGGGAGAAATGACTTTCAAAAACACTTTTGAAGGTATTAAATAATTGATATAAAATTTTTACGGACTATTTTTTGTACTAAAAGGTCCATATATAAAGTTTCTACAAAATATTAAGTTGTGTGTGTTGTTACATAATATGTGATCGAAAATTAGCAAAAATTGATAGGTCTTATTTTCCATGTATTGCCAATATCTTCATACGCATAATAGTTTGTATACATCTGAATCAAATTAACTTCTTTTGATAAAAGTGTATCACTCAATTACAAAGTAAAACAATTTTTTGTACAAAATACCTAAAATTTTGAGAAAAAGGATAGATTAAGCAACATTTATAAACAAAATTTCAAATTTTATAGGCATGATAAATTTATTATTTGTACTTACATATACAACAGATTTCAAGTGTTAAATAAAAATATTCACAGGAAATCCAAACCAATCTGATACTAAGGGAACAGTTTGAAGTCAGAAGAATGACAAAAATCTCTACCTGGAAAAACGTGTTTTGTAGTAAACTATACTTTTCTACTATACATTTTATGATGTTATTTTTGTAACAGTCAAAAATATATTTCAATGGAATTTCATTTCTCTAAAAGTTAAATTAACCTATAATAGACAGATCGATTACTATTTTTTGTTACAATAAAAGTAATTTATAGTCACAATAGAGTTAAAATATTGAAGCAGTAAATAAACAGTTAAATATAAATGCTATGATACTTTTTGATAGTTATGAAAAATGTTTGATCAAAATAAGATATATGTTTATCCTTTGTTTTCACTAAATAGTTTGCTATAAAAGACAGTTTTCAACCGATCACTAAATTTTAAGATTCATTAATGCCATACAGGATATTTATATCCGTTTCATAGCTTGGAAGCGTTATGATATAATGTTTCCAATGTTTAGGCCCTGTTCACATGCAGTTTTCCAACGCGCGTTTGATTAGAGATTTTCGAGCATTACCATATGTACACCGCTTGGGCGTTTTTCGAGGTCAGTTTCCGTTATGCATTAAATTGTGTTTATTACCCTAATCCAAGTTTCTACCTTTTGAATGGTTAAAGAGAGAGTCAAAATTTCAACGGATTTCAAATCTGCGTAAAATTTTAAGTCAGATCGATACCCAAAACATGATTTTCTTTTTTAAAAATTTTTTATCAATAGTCACAACTAATCTTTTTGCAGATATTATTTTTATACTAAACGTAAATGGAAGTATTGCCCTTTTTTTAAGGGGAATGTCACTTTAATAAGATATTTTGGCCCCCCTAATCTTACAGCCATTAAATATAGAATGAAAATCTTTCTTTTCCAACAGAGAAAACCTAAAATTGTTTTTCCTGTGTTCATTGGGACCAGAATTTAGTTAATTTATTAAGTATAAAATTGACCAATAGAGTGCCTAAAATTGTCTAAAAATTGTTGAAAATGACGAAAAAATTGATTGATATTCTTTTGATTAGCAAAACATCCGTTTCCTAATTCCCTGTGAATAAAGTGTATTTTTGAACTTCTTTGGACATAAATGAAAGCAATATAATAGGCTTACTGACCGGAAGTGACAATCTAAAGAGGTAAATCTTTATTAGTATATAGTATACACTGCATTCTGATATATTATTATGGTTGTAGGAACCGGTATGAGCCAGCGGATCACTGAGAAATAGTGCTTCATGTTCGAATTGTGGCATTATTACGTTTTCATTAACAACTCAAAAATCCCAGTATGTAATATTTCGTTTTTTTTACTTTCAAGACTAGAGAAAAACCCTGTAACCTTCACTCTTCCAGTTGTAGATGATTTATCCACCAATAAAAACAGTAAAAAGGATTTGTTTGTGCTAAGAGGTGATCACTGATCTTTTGAGCTCAAGAAGCTAGCAAATGAGTCATTTGTAATGTGTTTTATCATAAAAGCGAAACAGAGTATAAAAAATTGGAATATTTCTACAAAACTTTGATTAAAACAATCTAAAGCCTTATGCTAAAAACAGGAAAATTACCAAATAATTTCCTAAAAATTTCAAAATTCAGTGTAAAATAAAAATATATCCTTCAAAAAACTATATTTCTAGAATCAGGAAATTGGAAACAGAATTTCTGTTTATATGGGCATTGTCTGCGAAGTACTATCAAAAAATGACATACAAAATCCGGCACTGATGATAACCTTTATTTTCTGTTATGGTTATTTTCGTAGGTTTGATCATGTTTCCCCTTCGATCTATAAATACTTTTTATTTAATTTTCTTTCAAATATATATTTGTACATATTTTTAAAGTATCTAATCTCTAAACATTTTAATGTATCCGTATAAAGAACACATATATAGGAATTATTATTTTTTTAATATTTATACACAATTTTCCCCGAGTTTCGACTATCCGAAACGAAAACTAACCCTCCAACCTACCCTCTTTCAGGGGTTTAGTAGCACAAATGGAACCGCGAATAGAATAACGACTGGGAAATACTTCAACTAAAATTTGATTAAAACCCACGATGAAACGAGAAAATTATGTTAAAACTAAAAAATTCTCAAAGAAAAACCAAAAAAACCGTGTATATCGAAAACCAGGATATTGCAAATAGAATTTCCGTCTACACGTACAAATAATACAATATAAAAATTTTGATTAAAGTAGTAATAACATTAACTACAAGATTAAAACTATAAATTCTATGAAAAATAAGGTCACAGTAAATTAAGTTCAGTAAATCAGAAGTTCATTTTCAAAAGTGATATCAAGTTCAATGTAACACAGGATGTGAAAAATGAATAAAAATTTAAACTTATCTTACGCATTTCATGTTGAGGACATTTGAGCTTGATTTTAAAGACGTTTGCCGCATATGAAAACTAAAACGGACAGTTGTCGGTATATGTTACTTCAGAAATAAAATTACTTACTATTCATTTTAGTTATAAACTATCACATTTTTACAAGTTTTGTCTGAAAGCAGGGTAAATTTCTTTAATACATCGAATACGATTAAATTTTCTCATTCTATTTTTAATGGCCATAAATATAAAGCAGTGGATTAAGACAAAATACTCCATTCAAGTCATATTTTCTATAAAAACGAGATGAATACTCCCTTTTGTGTTCGTAATGCATATACTCGTAAAATGCGTACCGCGGAAATATTATTTATTTAAAGAAAATCACATTTTAGGTATAGATCTTGTGTAAAATTTTCCGCAGATTTGAAATCCGTTGAAATTTTCACTCTATCTTTAACGATCGCGAAGAGAGAAACTTGGAGTAGGGGGAATAAAAAAGCCCTAACGGCGCTTCAAAACGCGTGTCATGTGTACACTGCAGTTCATTCCTATGTATCTCCAAGCGCCTTCTGATCGCTAGAACGACCGGAGATTGTTGAAGCGCCGAAGCTATGTGACGCGTCAATTCTTGCAATTTCTGCAGTACAACTCTATGTACTTTGGCTACCCGCGTTTTGTGTTGACATCCAACGCGCGTTAAAAAACGCCTCATGTGAACAGGGCCTCAGAGAATTTTATTCTCTAAAGTGCAAATGCTCCAACAAAAATTATTTCAGCTAAACAAATAAGGTACAAAACACAACGATTACTTTCTTTTTCATCATGACAAGAATAAATCATTTTGAGATATTCCAGAAAAAAAAGATGTTTCTTCAAGATACATACTTCCAAGAAGCGAAATTAAAAACGTAGCACCTCCGGATATAACTTAATCGGTTCTTCGCTTATAATGCGAAAAGATAACAACATAAACATGATCTTCTTAAGCGCATGCGAAATTGTGAGATAAACATAAACACCATGAAGGCTTTTGAGAAATATACCAGATAATACATCCTATTTTGCGTCGCGCGCAAATTGCATCATAGCACGAATAAGAAGGAACGAAAAGAGGCTGTTTCTTCGAGTACACTCTTAAGAAATATCCCGTGTAAAGGTTTATGCTTTCATCTTTTAAAAATATAGTTAAAACAGTTATAATCAGGCTAAAGTGGAAAATAGGGGATAAAATTACTTAGTATCAAACAAGTTCTTTAAAAGTGAGAGCTTGGATATTTAAGTAGTGCAAGGATTTTGTTCTTAATTGAATTCGGCTCAGTACTGCATTCTCATTTAGTTTTATCTGTATTCAAATTTTATTACGTTTAATAGAGCATACTTTTCAATTCATTAATATACGTGAAAGCCGATTGCACACAAAACCTTCTCTAGATACATGCATTAGAAATACATTTGGGACTGTTAAGCAAGGCGTATTACAATCTGAATAACAATATGTATTCTCTTGAAATCTTTATATCGTCTTATTTGAACTGAATACAAAAATTCCTGCTCAAAAATAATTCAAATAAATCTCGATTTCTTTAAATGAACAGCTACTGATGCGTAAATGTTTCTACAAACACAAGTATCTGCTTTTTAATTTTAATTCAATTCAAAGCATTCGATTAAACCTTGATTGCTTTACAAAGACATGTGAATGTAAGCGTTTCTAAACAATTTGTTTCGCTTTTGTGAAATACCTGTTTACATTTATTTTCCCCTACTTCTATCCAAAACAGAAAATGTAAAAAGTATGTTCTATTTAGAACTATCACTAAAATACAAATTCTGAGAGTAAGTTTGACTTCGAAATCAATTATCTTCATCAATGAGTAGATTTAAAAAAACTTTAACAGCAAGTCTTTTGATTTACGTATTTAAATTCTATAGAAATGGATCCATTTTTATATTTCTGAAAATAATTCCAACTTTGTGGCTCCTCTCTTAAAAAGATATAGTTTTAGAATTCTATAACTCCTAAAGAAATGAATTGTTCCAATTACCTATAATCATTCATAACGTTTTTTATAATATTAGGTTTATTATATATTAGCAGAAAACTGGACATTACTCGAGTTGAGTTGGTTAATTGTATGTTGAAAAAGTGACCAAAAAATTTTACTTGTAGAAAAATACCGACATCATTTAAATAATTTTCTGCTATTTGATATTTTTATAACGTCTACGAAATAGCGTCCAAAATATTTTTACTTTGGGCGCAAATCGAATACATGCATCCCATTTCACATACATCGCATTCCTGTTGTATGACAAAACTACGAAAGATGACATTAAGGTGACTACAAAAGTCAATTTTGAGGGGCTTTTTGGGTAGGATCAGGAATGCACCTTCTTAATTTCATTTCATGTAAAATTGCAGTAACTCAATGCAATTCACTAACGAATCTATGGCGATGACTAACATTCATGGTTTCCTACAAATATTTTTTGACATTTGTGGCACTCTTGCATCAGTATGCGACATTTTCAAATTTAACCTTTAAGTGAAGGATGACATTAATTTGGTAAGGTATTCATGACGAATTTTTTTAAAAATCAAATACATTTTTCTTGAAAATTCCACTAAATGGAATTTTTAAGAAAATAAAAGAACTTGCTTTAAAATTGAATGTGTCTCAAGTAGAGACACAACAAGGGTAACCTATTACCATTTATCAAACTATAATGAAGATGATAAAGAATAACAATAATATTCTTTCAATTAGGCAAATGTACATTTAGGATTTTGTTTTACTCTAACTTCTAATGGGAGTTGCTTTAAATCCAATCCATTGTGGGGTTGTTGTGAGTAATGAATAGGACATTATTAAAAAGTATATATTTACTAAACACAAACCACATAAAGCAGAGGGAAATAAAACTAAAGTCGGAGGTGAAAATAGTTGCTCTAAAGATATTAATTCACGATTCTTTTCTATCTCATGGTCTCACATAGTTGCCCCAACTTACCACTAAAAATAGAACACATTTTAAAAATACGAAAATAATTCCGCGAGGGAAAATCAGGAAAAAGTATTGCTTTGCATGTGGTCAACGAACACGAGTTTCAATGTCGTTGAGCACACGCTACACTTAAAACACTTTTTCAATTCAAAAATTTAGTTTTTAATAGAAACCACGTATCTGTTTAGAATGAGAATGATGGTGTTACTTGCCTATTGAGTGCAGCTTTAAACAAAACAAGTAATTTTATTTGAAGCATGGAAGGAAGTGAAAGTTTTAATAAGTTTAATCGTTTTGTAAGGGGAAATCTGTCAAAATTTTACTTTGAAGATATTCAGTTAACTACCAGTCTTGGTTCAAAAGGTTTTTTGTTGTCTGTTTTAATTCATTTCATGAAACGGAATTCAACAGCCACGGGTGTTAAACCAAGGACTTTTGACGAAAGTGGATTGAAATGTACACGTCGTCTACAAAATGAACACACGTCTTTTTCAATATTGGACATAAAAAAACTAATTTCTGCCTTCTTGTAGTGCAAAATTAAATATTGTATTCTCTTTTCATCATCTGTCCTAAATATTCGGAAATTATTTATATTTCGAAAAGAAAAAATAAGTTCAAAATAAGTGATTAGAATTGGAATTCCGTAAACACAATTTTTGGAAAAATATTTGCTTTTTAGCAGTACTGGTAAAACACTCTGAGTAATCGTAATGATTAATATACATACCAGATTCTCCAAAACTGCCAAATTCATGTTATTTTAAGTAGTTAATCAGATGTTTTAACATGAAACGCTTTAATATGTGATAAAAGAAAATTAAAATAATTTATTTACTAATTTTAAATGTGTTCTATCAAACTGTATAACAGATTTGGAAATACATTTATTAATTTTTATGTGATACTCGTACAAACACACAAATACAAGACAGATTGACGCGTGCAATGAAATTCAGTCACTAAATGACTGAGTACTACAGTATGCAAAGTTTCTTTGAAATATACTTAGGCGCTTGGACGTAATGCGGGCACAGAGAGACAGACACAGACTGTCACCAAACGACCACTTAGTTTGCATTAAAATGACCCAAAATGGATAAATAATTAAATGATGCGAAAATATTCAATATGTGCAAACACACCATTTTTATTTATATAGATTCCTAAAAAGTGCTAATGAAACAGCATTTATACATCAAGTAAAGGGGGTTTCTAATCTAAAACATAACATCAACGTACTGTTCTTAAACATTAATGTTTTCCCACTGTTTTACTAAATCAATATTGTATTTGTAACTTAACTTTTTCATATTTAACACGGATTCATATAAAAATTGTTATTTGTAAGACTCGCATTATTTTTCAAAATGTAAACTTTTTAACTATAATTAAATATTATTTATGTCGGAACTTATCAGGACTAATAAGAAAATAATAATAAATATACTTTTCAGAAGAATGTTATTTAAGCTTTAATAGTACATGACAATAGCGCAGTGAGAATTCAGCACCACTACAAAAAACTTACTACAGTAGTATATATAACAGTATAACCTATCCCTACTATGAAGTACTTTTTGTAGAGAAAGTTGCACTGTCTTTAACATGTCTTGGTCAATTAGTAACTGGAGGATGAGGTTATATATTAATTTTCATTCTCACCGCGTACTTTCAGAGGTCTTTTGGCGCTTCTGACAAATACCAGACAGCGCTCGCCACAATGATGGCCGCACTTTGATGGACAGTCTACGGTAAGCAGTTGAATTGCCGTTGCAATGATAATCACTTCCAACAAATGTCTGAAGTCCTGTGATGACAGACAGTCCTAGTCTTATTACGGTTTCAATCTTTGCTGCTATCTGAGCCTTCTCTTTACATTGTACCTCCCACTCGACTGCTAAACACAACATATGACAATCCACGGTCGCAACCATCCACTACATCAGCGGTTCTTAACCTATGGGTCGCGACCCAAAATTGGGTCGCGAAGCATATTTCTTGGGTCGCGCTGAGTCGAACCAAAAAAGTAATGAATCGATGAAACCGAACAAACTTAAAAGACATTTTGATGCAAAACATAAAAATTTTTCCTTTGAGGGAAAAGATCGTACTTTTTTCGAAAGAAAAGAAGCCCATTTAAAAAGACAGCGTTTGGATGCACCAAGTAGTAGTGGTTTTATAAATTCTGTCAAACAAGCTACACTTGCTTCTTTTCATGTGGCTTGGCATATTGCAAGACAAAAGAAACCCCATAATATTGTTGAAAAACTTATAAAACCTGCTGCCATTGACATTACACGTATCATGTGCGGAGATGAAAGTTCAAAGAAATTACAAAAGATACCATTATCAAATGATACAATTCGTTTACGAATTAATGATATGTCATTTGATATTAAGAATCAACTTATTTCTGCTATAAAAATTGCTGGTTTATTTAGTATTCAACTGGATGAAACGACAGATGTAAGTAAAGATGCTCAACTCATGGTTTACGTGCGGTATCCAGGTTTAACAGATATACAGGAGGACATTTTATTTTGCAAACCAATGTCAACAACAACTAGAGGTGAAGATATTTTTCTTATGGTCGATTCGTTTTTTAAAGAAGAAGGATTAAATTGGAATCAGTGTTTCAGTATTTGCACCGACGGTGCAGCTGCCATGACAGCATCTCAAAAGGGATTTTCGACAAGAGCAAAACAAATGAATCCACAAATTATATCGATTCATTGTTTGTTACATAGACAAAATCTTGCTTCAAAAAAATTATCACCCGAATTATGTATCGTTTTGGATGAAATTGTTGCGGTAGTCAATTTTATCAAATCAAGAGCTCTTAACTGTAGAATTTTCCGCGAACTGTGTTTCGAATTTGGTGCAGAATACGAACATTTATTATATTATTCTGAAGTTAGATGGCTGTCCCGGGGAAAAGTTGTTCAAAGAGTATTATCATTACGGACAGAAGTCGAATTATTTTTGAGAGAAAAGAAACACCCATTAGCATCTAAATTCTCCGAGTTGAAGTGGATTACTCAAGTTGCTTATTTGTCAGATATTTTATTTGAAATAAATAATCTAAATACGTCTATGCAAGGACGTAATCATACTATTATTGAATGAACTGAAAAAAATTACATGTTTTAAAAATAAACTCAAATTATGGAGAAATAAGGTTGAAGTAAAGAAACTTGCTTCATTCCCGACTCTTCATTTACTTGTTGAAGACAATAATATTGATATCACAGAAATACAGAAAATTATTATTAATCATTTAGAAAAACTAATAGCAGACTTTGATCGATATTTCCCTGCAGACGATGTTTTCAAATATAATTGGGTTCGAATGCCATTTAATTTTGATGTAAGTGATTTGCATGAGGAATTTGTTAATATTAATCAATTTCAAGAACAATTAATAGAAATACAAAGTGACCAAGCACTTCGATACAATTTCTACAAAAACACTGAATCTTTATGTGCTTTCTGGTTAAAATTAAAAACCGAAAAGCCAATAATTGTTAAAGAAGCCCTAAAAGTATTATTGCCCTTTTCAACAACATATATGTGTGAGGCTGGTTTTTCGGCTCTGTGTGTAATCAAAAACAATTACCGGAACAAGTTAAATCCTGAAATAGATATAAGGTGCTCCTTGACAAGCATTCAACCGAGGTTTGAAGATCTTTCAAAATGTATTCAAGCACAAGGTTCTCATTAAAACTGTATGACTTGCATTTAAAATTTAAAAGACTTAACATATGTATTGATATTTCTTTTTTTTTAGGAATAAGTTAAAATGTCAATTATTTTCAAAAAGTTACAAATATATTTTAATTTGGTCAATAAAAATTATTAAAAACACTTGATTATTAATTAAATTTTCCTTGGATCGAAAAGTACTTTTGTTTATCTTTATTATTAAAAAATAAGTAAAAAATTTGTAAGTTAAAAAAAATCATCATCGTAGGATTGAAGATTTTTTAAAAATACGATCTAAAATAAAGCAATGAAAAAATTTTGACTTTTTTTTGGGTCGCGACATGAACATATTTCTCAAATTTGGGTCGCGGCTTAAAAAGGTTAAGAACCACTGCACTACATGACCCGAAAATTTTCCCTTCGGGATTGATCCAGGATCTTCTCCAATAGCCCGTTGCGTTGTTCCAGTGTGAAGTAAATTCAACTACCTACCTACATATGGAAGTGCACATATACATATACATGCATATGGAAGTGCACTAGTAAATAATACGGCTCTCACTGTATCACAAAACTGGCAATCTATGAACTAGTGGGTACATCTATAAAATTCAACCACTGCTAAATTCTGGATGGGTCGTTTTGTGGGGAACTTAGATATAACTTACAGTAAGTAGAAGTGACATAAAAGTGACTTACAGTAGTGTATATATCAGTGTACCCTATCTCTACCATCAAGTACTTTTTGGTAGACAAAGTTGTACTGATTTTCACGTCTTGTTGAAGCAACAAAGGTGGTTAGTTTTGGGGTTTTATGGCTCAAGGGCCATATTTAGCCATGCTGCATCAGACAAGACATACAATATCAAGTAATAGACAAACACATAATGAAAGCTCTACTGACACAGAAGAGAGAAATACACCCAGGGAGGAGTGCACCTGACAGCAATCGAACCTGTGCCGCCTACAACTCGATGGTTGCTAGCACAATGGGCATGCCCACTGAGCCCCACACACACACACACACACACACACACACACACACACACACACACACACACACACACACACACACACACACACACACACACACACACACACACACACACACACACACACACACACACACACACACACACACACACACACACGGCCCCGCTGAAACAACAAAGAAAAAAAAGAAAATTGCAGAACACGAATAATGATAGAATCAGAACAAGAATAATGATAGAATCAGAACAAGAATAATGATGGAATCAGAACAAGAATAATGATGGAATCAGAACAAGAATAATGGTAGAATCAAAACAAGAATAATGGTAGAATCAAAACAAGAATAATGATAGAATCAGAACAAGAATAATGATGGAATGAGAACAAGAATAATGGTAGAATCAAAACGAGAATAATGATAAGATCCAAGAGGTAGGTAGATAATTGAATAAGAATCGCAATGGAGAAATTCAACGGGCTATTGGCGAATGTCCTGGATCAACCCTATAGGAAAGATTCAAGAACACCTCATAATTTGAACCACGGTCAGATGACGAGGTCAACACTTGAGCTAGCACCCCACTCTCCAAACTTCCACACCACGCCAACGTGAGGACATTTGAGGCAACGACAAATTTAACGTGCACCAGCCCCCATGTACACGGTTGCACCGAATTTCAAACTCGAAACACCCCGGTTTCTATTCTGCTACTCTTCCAACCGGGTTAATCAGAATAAAAAATAATGATAGAATCACAAAAATTCTAAAGTATTAAGTTCTGAAACAAAAATTAAGATGGAACTACAAGCGCGATCAGAACGAATATACTAGATGACTACAAACTAAAATACGTCTATAAATTATAGCCGTAAGTGCATGCATGCCTAAAATATTTAAGCTCAGTTTTCAGCCACTCTAAGACAAAATCGGATTTTTCTAATACTCAAAGTCCTAAAAATAAAACACAATCAGACACGACGTGAAACCTAAATCTCACGATCGCCCCTCTCCGATAATCCAATTTCCCCTTTCTAATACCATCAATTTTTCATTCGCACACCCGAGATTACATTGCATGTTGCATGTAGTTACAACATGTAATAAAGCAACTCTAGTTTCCCAAGCGTAAGATCCCGTACACTTCTACTGAATCCGCAAATGAGAGTGGAGCTCTGGTTCCTAAAAGGCTATTGAAGTTCTCGTGTGCTTATAACCTACGCCAAGATTTGGAGCAAGGAGGAGCATGAATAGCGCTTAATCATGGTCCATCCGCACACAGCCCGCTGGCTTTGTGTGATCAGCGGATTTTCCCGTGTTTTCTTGCGGGTGGAGTAAAGTTGATAAGGCGTAAACTAAACCTGTAGATGGGATCATGAATACCTTTTGATCGGGAGATTATTTTGGTGGTGTTGGAATATGTGATCTTCGAATTACCTTACTGGTGCACATTTTAATATTTTTTCCCGTTTTATAACCATGTGTGCACGGGGCAGTGAAGGTAGATGTCTTACAAGTCCAGTGTTTAAAAAATAAATTTTGTTTTCTCACTATTACATTTCATTTTTGTTTATTTCGAAGGATATGGCATTTTTTAGGCAGGCAGTTGACTTAACGTCGCTCTGCGTTACTCAAATGATTATTGGTGACGGTCCGGAATCAATCCCGAAGGGAAAGATCCCGAGGACAGCACCTTTCAATTTTGAATTAGTCAGATGACGAAGTCAACATCTGAGCTGGCACCCTACTCCAAACTTCCACACCATGCCAATGTGAGGACATTTGAGGCCACGACAGTTTAATGTGTACTAGTCCCCACGTTACACTATGATCTTTGGTCGAATTGAATTTCGAACTTGCAACCCTCCGTTTGCTAATCCACTAACTCTTCCAACCGGGTTACCCCGGTGCTTTTTTTACGAAGGATTTGAAGGTACGACACATAAAATCGTCTGCTTTCAAGTGAAATACAGTAAGTCAAAATTTTCGTGATATGAGATTTTAGCCTTTCTAGACCAGAATGTGATAATTAGACTTGAATTGGTGAATTCCACTGTCACTTTTTTGCATGAACTTTAGATTTCTTCTTGAGAAAGATTGAATATATACTGAAAATTGCAACACTATGAAAGAATCATCAGAAATAACTGAAATTTATTCCACGTATTACTTATATTGGTTTAAACAAACGATCAAATTTAAAGAGCAATAAAACAAAAATAATGCCGAAAATCAATATCTTGTGCAGCCGCCACGCGCAGCACATCGTGTACACATCGTGGCATCGAATCATACAAATTCTGAATGTCATGCTGAGGAATGGCATTCCAGATGGCCTCTATCTGATACCAAAGTTCAGCCGTACTCTCTGCCCGACGAGCGGTACGAGCGAGTCGCCGTCCGATGCTGGGGTTTCGACTTGTCCGGTTCTCCATAGTCCATCTCTTCCACCCCGCATTATTGCTGTGGCATTACTCCCCGTGTGAGTGGCGATTTCACGATACGAAAGTCCACCCTTACGGAGGCCGATCATACGGCCCCGTTCGAACTCCGTTAGTTGCTCGTGTTTCACTCTGCGTCGTTTGGGCGAGGCATATTGACTTCTAATCAATCATTTGCAGCAGTCAAGCGACGATACACACATTTTAACGCACCTTTACAGTGCTTTTTATACACGACTCACTTGGAAGTTTTGAGGGTGTTTCTCGGCCCACACATGCGTGATCACTTTGTAATTCTAATCATTTGCATATCCTAACCTGTTTTACATTTCCTGCAAATTTCGTTTATATTGCATGATTCCTTCCTTCATGGTGTTGCAATTTTCTCAAACAGTAGTGTCGTAAAGTGAGAGTAGAATATTTACTACTTAGTTATCTTCGAACTGTTTGTAGACGGAGTGTTTCACCTGTAAGCCGACGATATGATCTTCAGATTATTTGCTGATACTTGTTTTAACATTTTCAGGGGGGTGATATCAGTCACCTGCACCTTGTTCTCGCTAAACGACCGACGATTTCGTTATCACTAAAATCGTTTTCGGCACCGAAAGATTAACTTGGAACCAGTTGGATAACAACGATTATCTAATGAAGCAGACGAAGTATGTGCGGCCAGGTTCATGCTATTTCTTTTGGTCGTTCGGTTTGAAGATCTGTCACGTGTAGTGGGAAAAGTACGAATCCTAACGTGGGACAAATTATTGATTGGTTAAAGTTATCCAGTGCCATTAGAAACACTAATCGGTGTTTCGATAGCCAATCGACGGAAGTCGAGTTGTAGGAAAACGTGACTTACCCTTCTGAGATCTTGCGAGACTCCACCCGTATGCTCTGTCTATTTCATTAGAAGGTCGATGTTGGTGAACCGCTTTGTTTGTTTTAACCCATCGCCTAATTTGAATAAACTCGCTCAAAACCACGTGACACAGCTGCCGAAGAATTTCATCAAAGCGGCAAGTTTTTCCCATCCAATTTCATCAATATTGTTTCTTTGTAGCTCAAATCAAACATATTTAATCTAAGCGACGAAATCTCGTAATGTTTGATTTTACATTTTTTATAGTCGTTTGCTGCATTTCCAATACATAAATATTGATTTCTGTGCCAGGTAAGTTGATGCATGCATTAATATGATTAAGCGAACTTTAGAGATACAAAACTTAATATATAAATCGACCAAGCCTCTCAAAATTTAAATTTCTTATAATTTAAAACAAAAAATGTGTGAATGCAAGTAAATAATGATCAAGATAATTGAAGTACTTTTGCATTATCTGATGTAGAATTACTATCGAGATATTTTCTATGAAACTATCACCCCTCCGAGGCTACGAACATCTCATTGAAAAATCATTTTACGTTCGTAATTTTCTAGCTAAAAGGACATTTTGTTTTTATACAAGAACATGCATGTTTTAAGTAATGCTTTTTCAGTTTTGAATGAGCTATACGATACAGCGACTAGACGAAATGGTAATGTACATCGGCTTCATGGAATTCGTCATTCAAATAGATAATTTTCTGACCTAGTAATTGCTTTTAAAACTAGGATCCATCTAGAACATGTCTCAAACCCCAATACAAATACAATGTACAACATGTCATGAATATTCAAATTAAAGTAAACCTATTATCTATCTTATTCCAGTAGGTCTAAAGCAAAAGTACCGTACCTATTTGCCTCCTTTGTGTGTTCTGTGCTTTCAAAAGTACACATACCAGAAATTAATCAACTTAATCACGCAGGATAATTACACGGCTGCTCATAACGAAATATTTCCCATATGTTCGCTTTCCAGAAAATCACGCCTACAGAACTGGCATTCTGCATCGTTACTCTAATGACACTAATGGTAACTTGAGTGTTCTGGAATAGAGTAAAGCGGTGATCCAGTGATTGGACAAATAATTGAAGCAGTGCGGACGAACAGCATTCTTAGCTCCCTATTGAATCCTTTCAGACCTTTCATCTATGGTTTTCAATTTAAATGATTTGTTACAGTACAGTTATGAATATTTACATTTGATCAAATCGAGTGTCATGCCTAATGAAAGTTCGGTAATGGTTCTACATATGTACTATTGCAAAAGACAGCAGTTATCGATGCCACTCCCACCGTTTATTATATTATATAATCACTAGCAGAATTACCCAGCGTTACTCGTGTAAAATTGGTTTAGTGGTGATTGAAAAGTGATTAAACTAATCACATTTCTTTCATACATTCATTTCATAGAAAAATGCAAATATCATTTAAGTGCACGGAAAATAATTTTTAACACAATTTTAACGTTCATAGCTTCTACAATTTATTTTGGACGCAAATATGTATACATGATACATTCATCCATATAATCAATTTTATATTCATAGCACTCCTGCTGTAAGACAAACTATAAAAGGTTTTCTTCAGAAGTCGATTTAGAAATATCTTTGAGCTACTACGTATGTCTCACCGTTTTAATTTAACGCAACTTATCTTATTTTAAAATTATTTTATTTTAACCGGTCATTTTAAAATAAGAAGTTACACATCTTACTTAAAAAGGTTTTGTTTTGCATATTTTATCTATTTGTAGGAGACAAAATTTTATGTACCATTATTATTCAACCAAAGCCTTAGCAAAAGTTCGCCGAAATATACATATACCACCAAGAAATTATCCATGTTTAGTGATATTTTGCAAAAAAAAAATAATTCATTAAAATTTAACTCCTAAGTAATATATCTGTAATATTTAAGATACTGGAACATATATAAATACAAACAGAAATTAAATTCCGATCATTGAAAAAATACAGAATTCTGAAAAATGAAAGATATGAGCAAGTGTGTCGAATTTCAACTTCTTGAATATATTCTGAAATAGAGAAATTCGAAAAAAGACATTGAAAAATACTGATAGAAAATAATGAATTATTTACAAAAGAGAACACAAATTTACCAAACAGAAATGCTTAAATATGACCACAACATTTCGTTGTCTTAATTCAGATACGCAAACACGGAATTCTAAATGTAATTTATAAAATAAAACAATTATTCTTGCTTTACCAGACACTGAATTGCAAAATTATGCTTTTATGATCAATGAGTTTTGCGTTTAGGCTTCTCGTGTTCCATTAAAAAAATATAAGTTGTGTAAAATTAAGTATTTTAAGTATCCACATATTTTTCATCAATCAAGTATTCATACATTATTTATGTTATGGAGAAAAATAAAAAGTAAGTTCAAACATAATTGGAATTTTAAATAGTTTAAATATAATGTTTTGGAAAAAAATTGTTTTTCGAGCAATACTGGTAAAATAATTTTATTGGAAAATTTGATTTTAGGTAAATACTGGTGATACAAACTGAACTGCTTACCGCAATCGTTTTATGCTCAATGTTATTCCTATGCCAATTTTGAATTGTGTTTAGCCCCTCTGCACACCTTGTTTAAAAAGAACGGGGTTAATATGTAGCCTACGTTACCCGCAGGGTTCCAAAGTATGAATGTACCAAATGTGGTGTGGAGAAGTCAAAAGTGTAGATTTGTATAGAGAACACACAGACAGAAAGACAGATGCCAACCCTGCTTTATACATATAGATATCAAGTGTCATATCTTGTGGTCTCGTGAAAATTTAGTAATGGTTCTGTATCTACTATTGCAAAAAGACAGCAGTTGGAGATGCCACTCCGTTCGTATACAATCATATATATTATTAAATGTTAAATCTTGAAATCAGTGAAGGGTTATTGTTGAAATGAATAAAAAAATTCGAAATTCCACTATTCGTTAGTGGTTTGTTGAAGAGATAGATACAGGATTGACAAAATAAACTCAAGACATCTATAAACCTTTCGAAGCATCCGAAAAGAATATTTACAGACATGACAAATGCTGTCTGTTTTTACTACAAGAACCTCCACAAAGTCTGTATGTTGTTGTAGAAACAGGCCTTATCCCATTTCCCTTAGGGGAAGAAAGAATTAAGAAATGTTTTTGTCACGTTGGGGCATATAATGTAAAATTAGATACATATTAATTATCATTTTTACTTGAAGAGAATGTCTAAACTACTTTTTCCACCAACAACCTTCGTTAAAATAGTAACTTTAAGACATCCCCACACGCAGATAGTTATATAACTGAATTTACGCGTTGCACTGGAACAAAACAACTAGCCAGGGTAATTCTTCTGAAGAATACCTTACACTCGTGAAATGATAAGGATTCAGAACCCAGTCGAGCAGAATGGATTGAAGGATATTACAATGCACATTTAACACAAGTCTTCCTATATCAGTGCTAGTATGGCATCCTTGATAGCTAGTGTTCCACCTACGGAATATGAACTTACATTGTCTTTTGACAGTGGTAGTTTGGCAGTGAAATCAACGTCACACTGGAGCAACACAACGAGCTAATGGTGACAGTCCGGGATCATTATATATAAAAAGACTCATATATAGAAGGTTGAAACCACTGTGCAAATGTTTCAATAAGCCTGTTCCACGAAATCACTATCGAACTATATTCCGCAATCTAATACTTTGTATCGCATTGCTGCTTTACAAGAACATCTACTGAAATAACACTAAGTTTAAAAGATTTAATATCTTGAGGTCCTAAGTGAAAGTTGAATTTCTACTTTTCTTTTGGCTGTGGTTCGCCATTAGAAACTGAAACACGCTCTGGAAATGTTTCGATAACCCCCTTCATGAAATCGTTATTCAACTATATTCCGCAGGCTATTCGACTGCATTATTGCCTCCGAACACAAGTTCCAGATTCTACGCCCGAAAGCCCCAGTAAGTCATAGGTTTTCGTAAGCAACAAAGTAGAAATAGTTGCCGGCTAACCATACCGAACGTGACCCCCATGCATTCCGATGTTATGAATATTTCAAATGCCTTTGGACTACCCGGAAAAGTAACAAAGTAGTTTGGGGTGCCTTCGGTACAGGGAAAGTATCTTGTGTAGGTTGTTAAGATGAGCAATCGAGAATGCGAGAGTAATGAAGGGTTTGAATTCAGTTGTGGTCTTGTTGTTATAGTCAGGGCAGTATTCTGAGGGAATTCTAAGTAGGTTAGCATTGGTACACACACACACGCTTATGATGACTATACAAACACCCGGTTGGTGCATACTTCGTGTGTAATAAAAGAGATAGGATTGGCTCAAATGTGCAATAAACGCAGCTAGAATTTTTATGATATGCATTCATTTTTCAATTATACTTCAAATATTCTTTATTTGTTTTGTTATGATGTTGAAAACATGATTGCAAGTTAGATATTTGAATTAAAGTTTCACTGAAGCAACACGCTGGCTATTAGCGACGTTCCGAAATCGCATCTGTGATTGATTACCAATTATCTTCATTAGTTATACATTTAGAAGCGTTATAATTGAAACACTTAAAGTTTGCCGTAACATCATTTTTATGCCAGACAAATGAAATCGAATTACATATTGTGTTGGAATATATAGTAAGGAAGCTGGATTTCTTGACAGTGGGTACCAGCCCTTTGCGTCATCTATGGCAATAGAAAAGCTGACTTCCTTGTCAAAATGGCGCTTTGGTCCTCCAAACACCCTCTAGACCAATAACTTTTGATTCAGAAAAGTTAATAACATCAGTGATTCTAAATGACTAATCCTTCAAGTGATTTCGACGCGATATCTCCTTTCTATCAAGATCCAACCAATTTTGCTAATGACGAGATATCTCGTACATCAAGATCTGGTCAGTTTTGCTGATGACGAGGTATCTCGTGGAAACAATCAACCACCAGGAGGATTAAA
This sequence comes from Meta bourneti, assembly GCA_933210815.1. Lineage (NCBI taxonomy): Eukaryota > Metazoa > Arthropoda > Arachnida > Araneae > Tetragnathidae > Meta > Meta bourneti. The sequence continues at coordinate 77,760,589 of OW119923.1, read as the reverse complement.
GAGAGTAATAGCGGTTGTCTAGAGATAAGGACAGATATTTCTGTTACCCCCGATGTTCCACGCGGATTTCAGTTGCTGCTCGTTCCAGACTGTTTGCTTACGGGCTAACCTTTTTTTTTAATTGGAATTTTAGATTCCGAAATCTAATTCTAGTGATTGGACATTTTAAGACGACTGAGCACTTAGACGCGTGCACTGCACTTAATGGGTTTAATTGTGTCGTTAATGTCCAGCATTTTTAAACAGAGTATTATATCTGTCGTTCTGGGTGGGGCCATGATATCCCAGTTGGTAGAATCGCGAATTAGGGTGGGTTGAGAATTCGAGACTAAATCCAACCAAAGACCATTGTGGACTGGTGCCTGTTATACCTGTCGTGGTCTCAAATGTTCTCACGTAGGCATGGAAGTTTGGAAAGTGGAGTGCCAACTGGGGTTTTAAACCAGGTCAACTGACCATGACTCAAAATTACGAGGTGCTGTCCTCGGACCTTTCCTTTCGGGTTCAATCCCGGACCGTCTTCAATAGACCATTGTGGGGCTCCAGTGCGATGTAAATTCAATTAACCAATCTAATTATAAATAAACTCCAATTTCAGTCTGAACAATGTCAATCGTTACCTTATTTATATATAAGTATTTAATGTTTCACATCCCTAGACAGTATTATCCCTCAACCAACTGTTGATTGAGATCTCTCATTTATAAGGCCGCGGTAACCCAGTTGGTAGAATTGCAGATTAGCAAACGGAGGATTGGGGGTTCGAAACACTATCCTATCAAAGGCCGTCGTGTACGTGTTGATTGATGCTCATTAAATCTGTCGTGGCCTAAAATGTCCTCACGTTTACGGGGTGTGGAAATTTGGAGAGGGGATGCCAGCTCAGGTCATTTGACCGTGATTCAAAATTACTAGGTGCTGTCCTCTTACCTTACCCTTCGGGATTGTTCCTGTACCGCCGCTAGTAGTCCGCTTTGTTGCTCTATGTGACGTAATTTCCTATAAATAAAATAAACTACGAAGTATATATCTGGTATGTTACTACAGTATGTAGTATATCTAGTTTATTACACACATAAAATAAACTGTAAGGTATGTATTTATCTAGCATGTCACATTGTACACACAAATTCCAATATAAAATTTCGAGACAGCTCAATAAAATGACTCCTAAAGGTAATTTTAGTATGCGATGGGGTTGGCACATTTTACAAATGTTATCTTGATCTTTTACACATTAGGTTAGTAATTGACAAACATGTCTGGTAGTCTGAGTCATGGTAGAGAAAGAAGGATAAATGAAGCAATAAACTAAGTAGAATAATAGGAACTTATAATTTGGGGGCTGAAAATAACTGTCAGTTGCTCTCTTACAGTTCCCCAGATCGAATAGTCGACGATTCAGCGCAGAAGTGTATGGTTTTACAGTATACCGGAATTATTATTAAATTTTAATATGATGTTGAAATAAAGGCCTATTTCGAGATGCGTTAAAAACGCTCTTTAAGCGATGGGAGATATTCACAGAAAGATTGAACGGCATATTCAAGGAAAAGGAACCGAATACCATTAACACGGTAATTTTATAATTACTAATTCTTAAAAACTTTTCGGAGGACTAAATTTAAACAAAATGTAGAAAAAGGTATGAACTATCTTCCTAGGTATATTACGGCATCTGAACGTGGCTCAAAATTAAGTGGTGTTATCCTCGGATATTTCCCTTCGCCTGTACCGTCGCCAATAGCCCGTTGTGTTACTTCTCCAGTGCGACGTTAATTAAAATACTTACCTACCTAGATATATATTAAGAAAAAGAGAGCAAAAGCGTCTTTGCTAGGAAAGCTGATTCATTCAGTACACTCGCTATAAATATTGTATATGATCACAGACGTTGAAAGAATTTACATATATATAACATGCATACAACCTATAACGCTACATGTCATATATAACGGATCTTTGCAATCTATTATATGAATATAAAGATGCTTTAAATAGAGCAGATTAGTTTCCCAAAATTTAATTAACTTAAAACCGAAACAAATTTTAGGAGGTACAGAGGACATTCAATGAATACGTACCGAAAGGTACTTGAATAAAAAGCGTGACCCTAGGAGAAAAAACGCTTTTATTGTCTCCATCTACACATAAAAATGAAACTTGTGAGTCGTGAAAAGAATTTTGAGAGAAAATTGGGTCTTTTCCAAAGGAAAAAAGTTTTTCTCTTGAACTTTGAGACAGAATCCAATTCTAAAGTGAAAAGTGGTCATTCTTGTTGGTCAATGTTTCTTTTTTTACCTGAAAGGACAAACACTGAAACAGCGAATGAAAAATGACTTAAGCTGTCTAGCTCTGAAGGAATTTCATCTCCTCTAAGACACATTTAGCGATAATATCTCTTAAACTGCAATTTAAGAGAGTACTCCAGAAAGTATTAGGTAGTTTAAAAAATCATACTTAGAAAAAGGTTACAACTAATTAATGAGGATGATATATGGCAAAATGAAACCTCACTTTCATTTACCAACCAAAATTGTGCAAATTCAGTGGAAAAAGGAATGAAGAACTGTGAAATTTAAAATGTGGAAGGATTGAGTTCTATCCAGTAATTCTTATTGAATAGGGGTTGGTATGGGGTTTCCAGCGAAAAGATCATATTTGCAATTTTTTTTACCTGAAAAATGCTAATTAACAGCTATTTATAAAAAAAGGACATTGTGGGTAGTTTTCCTATCCAGTATTCCAGTCTCTTATTTGTAAAATCCGTTAGTCGGAGGCAGTAAAAACTCAAATCTTGAGATCGAGCGTCATGATATTTGCATATCTTGTTTTGTCTGGAATTTCTAGATCAACGCAAGTATTTTAGGCTCGTTACACCGTTCTCTTAGAACTATAGTACTAAAATTTATTACAGAACATTACGCAATAAGAGACGAACTTTTAATAAAACAAATGAACACAGAACTTCAAAAGCTTTCACGAGTCGAGCATTCGGACGAGGAGGGGACACACGCATTTGAAGCGAACAAAGCTCAAAAAGCTGTTAAATGCCGCAATGAAAAATAAGACTAATTTCTGTGGAAAACGAGGCAAGTTTTTGTTTGTCTGAAGCAGTAAAAACTCTCGGGCGAAGCCTGATTGGAAGATATTTTGTGAATCATAAATTTGTCCACATGAAATTCCCCATAACCAACAAATACTTGGTTTTGGGCATATTCACAAAAAAGGGAAAAAGAGCAAGAGACTGAAGGAACCTATATGCACCAGTTCTATGCATGTCAGGGTGTTTCCGGAGTTTGGAAAACTTAATCAGGGGAATCCACCTCAACAATATTTCCTCCTAATGCCTTAAATCGTGTGGAAAACTGCCCTGTAGTGACCAGCGTCTGATACAAAAACCTGCTTGAAATTGTTACCAATTCTGGGGAAGGAACAGTTCGCTTTTCCTACTTTTTCGACGAGGTATCTCGTCATTTACGAAATCGATAGGATAGTGAGGGACGGGATATCTCGTCGGAACCACTTAAAGGGTTAAAAGAGTAGGTAGTTGAATTTACGTCGCACTGGAGCAACGTAACGTACTATTGACTGGTCCGGGATCAATTCCGAAGGTAAAGATCATAGAACACCATCTCGTAAATTGTAATGAAGGTCAGAAGACGAGGTCAACACCTAAGCTGGCATCCTACTCACCAAACTTTCACAGCACTCCAACGTGATAATGAGTTTTTAATTTGGAGATAGGTATATTTGGACCATTTTTTTCTAGGATGCTAATGACGTGGTCATCCCTCTCTCCAAACTTCCACACCATGTCAAAGTAAGGATATTTGAGTCGCGACAGATTTAGCATGCACCAACCCCCTCGATATTTTGTTGGGTAGAGTCCCGAATTCGCAGCCCTCTGGTTGTCAGTCTGTGACTTTACTAGATACCGCGGCCTTCCTTGAATGACTAAGAAAATTAAACAATGAAAATCATTGATTAAATTCATTCCATGAATTTCATTGCACTAAATTTTATTTTTCAACCAATCCTCGATCTCAAAACCGATTAATTATATCACGGGTTCGAAACAAATTCCACATACAGATGCAGCTCTCTCGTCTCATTTAATCACTAGACATTGCTTTAGCCAATACCATTAAACTGCGCGCTTAACCCAATGGTCCTGCAGCTGCAGCTCAATTTCCAATTCCTGGCTAATTGAAGGACCTCCAGGGGGATAGTGAACTGCTTCGCCATATTAGCTAAGCTGTCAGAATTTACCCTCGGATATCCTTTCGGTCGAATAAATGAATATTCTAGTTATCATCCACGGGGCTCCGATGTGAGAATCTGCAGGATAATAAACTAAATGTACCGAGGTAGGAAGAGGTGATTGGATATTAATGAAGACTATCTGGAGGTGAAGGGAAATCTGTGTGAGAGTATTTGATTCGCCACTCGTTTACTGCGCATGCGTTATTTCCGTGGATCAGAACGGGTTAAGTTGTTGGTTATTGCAGCAATTATTTTCGTAGCAAAAGCGTTATCATAATAAAATCTTCCAAACGAGAAAGCTTTATAGATGCAGATGATATGACAGGGTTTTTCTTCCTATTAACCAAATGTTCCCGAGTGATACATATTGGGTTACCTTAAAATGTATTTTATTGCATTTTTTGCAACATTTTAATGTAATCGTAATCTGTTATTTCTGCGGACCAGAACGGGTTAAGTTGTTGGTTATTGCCGTAATTATTTTCATAGCAAGAGTGTTATAATAGATTCTTCCTAAAAGAGAAAGTTTAAGAGGGCAATTGATAAGAAGGGTTTTCATAGTTACCAAGCAGATGGAAAACGGAGATTTTACTTCCTATTACCTAAAAACTCTCACATGATACATTGGGGTTTCCTTAAAATGTATTTATCGCCGTCTTTGCTACATTTTATGTTTAATTTAATTGTTGACCAATCAACTATCACACATCAATTAGGTATTTAACCTTTGAATTTTTTATTGCCAAAGTGTAGAAATCGTATTCAAAAACAAGTCATATTTAGTATGTAAACAGGAAAGACATTCCACAGCATAAACACACTACCACCACCTTCAATTAGCTTGACAGAAAAAGTCTCTTATACCTTGAAACATATCCTCAGAAAGAAGGCTTACTTGCTTATCTCAAGAGATTAACTTTTTTGTGTGTTTTTTAATATATAGTAAGGTGATATATGCAGTTACTGTGAAAATGTAACAATGTACAGATGTAAGAATGTATAGATGTAATATACTCTTTCTGGATATACATGACACCTCTGTGGCATGTTCTGTCCATTCCAACCATACGTATTTAAACTGATAGTGTCTCACTATACTAGCATGGGAGTGTGTGTTGGTGTTAGTATATATCGATTTAAAATACAACTTACATATTTTTATCTTAATGTTTTTATTTGAGAAAGTAGTGCCCATAATTTATTGTAACCAACCCGAACATATTGAGTCAATCTACATGTTGCAGTTTAGTATAATTATCCTGGGTTTACGAAGAATAATACAAAAAAAACTTTACGTATCTAGTCAATTATTCTCATGATGTATTTAAGCGTGCATAATTTTAAAACAAGGTTTTTAAACATGTCATAAAAATTATGCATGAATAATTTACACTCATATTAAAATAATATTTAGCACCCTCGTTAAATACACTCATATTAAAATAATATTTAGTACAATCATATTAAAATAAATATTTAGTAAATTATTTATTGCATGAAATATAAGTATTTTTTCAATAAAGGCAAGAAACGCTAAAGACTGAACGAATGTTTAATTCAACGAATGTTAATATTACGAAATTTGTTACAAGCTCCTTAATTTTCAAGGGGTCCAGATTCTAAAAATGATAAAAGAATAAAATTATCTTATTTCCATCAATATTTAACTAAATGCAATGCAATACACGAATTATGAACATGAGAATATTTAGGAATGTGCTAAAACTGTTTAAGTATGATTGTATTTTGAGACATGGAATGTATGATAGTCACAGCGAACTGAAATAGAATTTAAATGAAATGAAAATGTGCTTTGGAAGAACAAGGTAATTAGAGAGCGTATACAGATAATGAAATGGTTTGAAAAAGATTACCATAGTAATAACCACAGTAGCAGAGCCTTTTGGCCAAAGTACAATAATGATGCAATTATGCATCTGTTTATTCTTTAAACATAATGACTCATCTGCACTTTAGAATTTACTCTTCGTTTTTAAGGTATTAAAACTCATGCGTAGAGCCATTTATTCAGACGTATATAATCTCGAAGCTATGCAAAGCTATTTTGTGTATTTTTATAACTAAACAGTGCTTACCTTTTTTGGGTTACAAATATAACTGGAAGCTTGGTATCCATCATTTCCTTCACAACAATGCCGTCATACAAATATTGAAATTTCCATCTAAATAGTGAGTATTGAAAAGGCTAATATTCAAAATTCGATACATTTTGAAAAATTCAAACGTGAAATAATTTGAAATAAATATTTTCGTTTCACCTTAAAAAAACTATATTATACTATTATATTAAAAATTATTTGACGCTCGTCTTTTTACAAATTTAAATGTAGAGTAAACATCAGACAAAACCATAGGAAAAGCCTGGGACCAACTGCTGATGAGTTAAATACCAACCAGGATCCCTAGAAGTGATTTTACCTCAAATTTTAGATTGATGTCAGGCCATGACTATTTGGAAGTACGTCTTAATAATATCGGAATAAGGACAATGCATCCCTGTCCACTCTGCGATTTCAATTCAAGTATGGTGGCAGACCATTTAAATGAATGTGGAAAGATATCTGCTATTGCTGATACGGCCTTTCGTACAAAATTGGCAGCATACTCGCACCTCTCTCTACTAGACGGCAAGAAGAGAAATGGATAATCTTCCGCCCTTCTGTTATAGGATAAAACAAAATTTTGCTCTAGATACATACAAAAATATGTACTCATATTAACCCCCTTGTGGTTGTCTCGACAAGATATCTCGGTATTAGAAAAATATTGACCCTATCTTGATGGAGGAGATACCTCATCGTTAGAAGAAAATTGATCTGATGTTGACCTCTTCATCATCCAAAAATCGGAAATATCGTAGTTATGAGGTCTCGTCATTAGCAAAAATGATCAGATCTTGATGGACGAGATATCTCGTCAAAGGAGCGTTGATGAAATAAAAAAATGATCAAAATAAAATGATCGCTCATTTTATTTTGGAATATATTTTAGGTAAGTTTATTTCTTTTTCTGAATTCAGAGACATTAATCTGCTCTTCTCAACACCTCATTCTCAATGTTTTCCCTACGTGGCACTCTTAAAAGAAGAAAGTCAATATTACTGTCAACCACTGATCAGCAAAATCCACCTTCCTTCTCCACTTCATCCCAAATATATCCCTTAATACTTAAACTTCAGTTCTGTATTTCGCTGCTCTTCTAGGTGTCAACTTGGGACACCCACGGGATTCTAAGCTTCTTTCCCAAGCCGAAGCTATCACAAGCTTCTCTTGACTGCATCTCTTTGATTCAGGATTATCTCTAGCGAAGTTCAAAGCATCGCAAAAAGAAAATTGAGGGGAAACGAGGCTTGTATGACCCTCTTTGTATCAAATACTAAATATAAGCTATTATACTTTTGTATTATTTGTATTATTATTTGACGCTCTTTGAATTCACAAAGTGTGTTGTTATTTTTACAGTGAAGCTAAACCTGTGAATCTAACCAAAAGTGAACACTGCGGAGAAATAGACAGATTTCTGTAGTCTGTGAGCCTGGTGAAACGATCTGTGAACTTTAATTTTCATTGCGCTCATATAAGTGCTACTAGCATATTTGTAAACTTTATTATGTCTTCATCGACGTTCTAATGAAATAGAGCATGTGCACGCAGCTTTATGTTATTTCTTCCGGTCGCTCGGTTTCAAGATATGTTACGTGTTTGTGGAAAAAGCATGAATTTTAAATTATTGATTGGTTAAAGCTATTATCTACCATGATCAGAAACACTAACACTAATCTGCGCTTTAGCCAATCCTAAATTATTTATTGTTTAAAGTGATTATCTACCATAATCAAAAACACTAGTCTTATCTTCGGTAGCCAATCGGCTAAATCGATGCTTAACCCCTTAACAGTTTTGCCCGAACACTGCTCGGGTGCTGCGAAAGGTCACTTTTCTGATTCGCCCGTACGCCGTTCGGGCATCTTATTTTTTCTATGCCAATCCAAAGATTTGCCCGGCTTTTTAACTTTTTTTCGTTTGCAATGTTAGTAGTATACCCGCCCGTATGGCGGCGGAAGTGACGTCATACCACGTGACCAGAAGTGGGCGGGGCCATGTGACGTCACAGCGTGACGTCATCCAAAAGCGGAAGTGACGTATTGTTTGTTTACATTTTTGGACTTGGATTTTTTTTTGTCATCGACTTCGTGCAGGCGTTGAGTTGTTTCAAGATGGCGTCGTTTCGTTACCATGGTGCTCGTAGTGCCATCTGGTGGAGAAATTCGAAACTATTATTTTTAATTAAAAAGGAATTTCTTGGATTCGAACCCGGGACCATAGGATCCGAGGTCAAGCGCGCTATCCGTTAGGCCGTAAGAGAGTTAACTTATGATGGTGAATTAATGTAGTGTTGGAGTTTTCTCTCTTTTGGACTTGTATTTTTTCTTAGTATTAGGAATGCGTTATTTTTAGAAAATGGTTTTTGAATAATTGCATAGGGGTTTTAATAAATGCTTTTTTCAAATTGACTTATGGCGCCATCTGGTGATTTTAAAAGTAATTAATCTAAGGAACGAATTGATTTCTTAATGTTTTTACTTTATTCATGATTAGTGACGTCAGTGTGTTTACGTTTGGGACTTGGATTTTTTTTCCTTCTGAGATTTCGATGTGACGTCACGATTATGTCCATCGAGCAAGTCTGAACTCGAAAAAGTCTACTCACAATTCTTTATGTTATGAGTATGGTAAATTGTTTACAGATCGTGAAGGCTAGGCATATTTCCGTCGATTGGAAAACGAATTAACGTATTAAAAAAAGACGAAATTTAGAAATTTTAGGTCAAAAATATACTGTGCCTTGTAAACTTGTAGCATACGAAGACGAAGGAATAAGCTATACTTTTAGCGGGTCTTCTATTACAGCCAAGCCTTGATCTCCTAAAGTATTGGAAATAAAGGGAGAAATGGAGCGAATAATTGGTGCAAGATTTAATTTTGAGTTGGTGAAGCGTTATAAAGATGGTAAGGACTGCATAGTTGCGCCAATAAAAACAACGAGAAGGACTTGGAACTTTATGCACCCATAGCGTCTGTTTCATTTGGACAGAAAAGGCAATTTGTGTTTTCTAGAAAGAACTACAATTCTTTAAAAATTGTTCTGGAAAATGGAAGCTTGCTTGAGATGAAGTATCAAACAAACCAATTTTGGTTTCACAGCTTGCCCGTGCATTATGCCCTAGAATAAATTTAACGTTTCGTAAAATTCTTGTATAAAGCAGCGATAAACCACTTATGTGCCCCCGAACTAGAACTCAGTGTCGTACACTAGACGATATTTGGACAAAGTTGCAATTGATCTTTGCCTTTCAGAATAGTATTTTTATAAATGCTTACATCTCGTTTTTAAATAAATTTTTAGCGTGTCTTACCACATATGCTGTATTTTGGATTATTTGGTTTTTTTATTACATGGTTTCATAAATTTTCTTTTAAAATGCAAGATCTGAAATGAAATTTTTCTTTGCTATATAGATTTATGTTTTTTTTTAAGTTAGATGTATTTACTCAAAAATTAATTATACATTAGATGCTGTAACACCTATTTTATAGCAGAAATTTTGTTTTAAATAATATACACTTAAGTAAGAGTACAATTTTTGAAACTTTACGAGACAAATACTATGAATATGTTTTCTTGTACATTTGAAGAAGTTATAATATAAAAAAACCATTTATTCTATAAATCTAAATTAAAATGTTATTTTTTAATTAATCTTTCCTTGCATATTATTTTTACTTTGAATAAATCTTCATAAATTTTAGTGATTTAATTTATATTATATAGATTTACAAACCTGTTTTTGGATGAAATATAAGGATTTAATATTTTAAAAATTAATGTTTTTACTTGAAATTAATTATATATTAAATACTATTACACATATTTTTAATGTTGAAGATTTTTAGAAAACATTTTACAATTGAAACATATACATTAAATATTATGACAAACACTTAAATGCAGATCCATAAGGGAATATTGGAAATCTTTTTAATGCTTACACCTTTTCTATTCTAAATAAACTTTTGCTTGTCTTACCACATACACTGTATTTTGGATTATTTGGGTTTTTTTTATTACATGGTCTTATAAATTTTCTTTTTAAAATGCAAGATCTGAAATGAAATTTTCCTTGATTTTAAGATTTATGTTTTACTCAAAAATTAATTATACATTAGATGCTATAGCACATATTTTATTGCAGAATTTTTTAATATTATACACATAAGTGAGCGTAAAATTTTTGAAACTTTACAAGACCCATATTATGAACATGTTTCCTTACACATTTGAAGTAGTGAAAAATAGTATTAAAACCCTTTATCCTGTAAAATATAAATTAAATATTATTTTTAATTAATTTTTCCTTCCATATTATTGTTTACTTTAAATAAATTTTCATTCATTTTAGTGATTTTATTTATATTATACAGATTTACAAACTGTTTTTAACGAAATTTCTTTGATATAGGGATTTATATTTTAAAAGTTAGATGTTTTTTACACAAAAATTAATTATATATCAAATACTATTGCACGTATTATAACATTGAAGATTTTTAGAAAGCGTTTAACAATTGAAATATATACTTTAAATATTATTACAAACATTTAAATGCAATTTGCTTTCTATTTTTTAATTTTACAATTGAGACATTTTTAAAAGTTTGGTTCTTAAAGTGCGTTTTATGCATAGTAAAAAAATTATTATAAAAACCTGTAAGAGTAAAAAGAATTTTATGCATTAATTTGAAACTTTACAAGACTCATACCATGTTTCCTTGCACATTTGAAGTAGTGAAATATAGAATTAAAAACCATTTGTCCTTGAAGATCTAAATTAAAAGTTCTTTTTCTTTAATGCTTTTGCAAACCACACATTTTACTAAATATGAACTTCCTTTTATTTATTTGAAATCCTTATGCACATCGTACAATTTACATTGCACAGCAAAATACCAATACTGTACGAAGCTATGAAGTATTTTACAAGATACTTTGTACTGTTTTCTTAATTTTAAGTGTTCTACATTGCTATATTAAATGGATAGTAAGTGGGTTTTCTGTTTTTGAAAATAATGTGTGCACATCTGTGCTGCTAAGCAAATTAACTTTTGCCCTTTTCTTGATATTTAATGCATAATCTAAATTTTTACTCACACTGCTGATAGTTTTACCCATGAGTAAAATTAAATAATAACTGAAAATTTTAAGTATTAATGTGAATTTTAAAATGAACAAAAATTATTGAAATAATGGATTAAATCTGAATTCTATGTATTCTTAAAACAATCTCTGCAAATCCAGCAGACAATTCTTAAACAGATTGAAGGAAGCCACATGGAAACAAAGTAAATTAGAACACTTTTTAATAGTAAAAACATTATGATTAATATTTTTACATAAATAATACATTGTAGTAAAAAAAGAACTTATTTTTACATACTTACATTTTTTTAAGAGACTTATTTCCGACAAGCCAATTATTCAATGCCATCACCTCAGCTATGGGGCAATGCAAATTATTTTTGTGATGACCACATTATAGTTTTTGGATATCTTTGTTGCTACTTAGAGCACAAAATGCATCGAATTTGGGAAACCCATATTGCTCTAAGTTGATATTCGGAATATTCAATGCATCTAAGCGTTTCTTTTCCACACAACCACCTTTGTAAGCAATTAGGTACTGAGTGACCCTCTTGGTCTGCTCGTAATATTCTAAAAGCTTAGAGTCTAGATTTTCTAAGGGAGCACAATTTGCTATGTCATGGGACAGAAATGAAGTGCACATACGTAATTTTTAACATATCACACAGTTGTACGATCTTTGGCACTCAGTTTATGCTTAGACGATAAGTTAAAACGAATACTTGAAGCTACTTGCGATTTTTAGCGATGTATGCGTATTTACGTACTAAGAAACTTTATTGAATCTGAAATCCATCAAAATACACAATTGCACAAATATTAATCATTGCTATTGAAAAGCGTTAGCTGTTCTTGGAAAAATAATTATAAACTGGAGGCCACGAAGAACTGGACTATATAACACCATACACTTACTAATCAGTAAAGTTAAAATTTATCTTTTGCGTTCCATAGTTACTCACAAAAGATAAGACTAAGTAAAGAATGTACATACTCAGAAAACATGTGTTTGTGATAATGCGCGAAATAAAATTTTGTGTTGTAATACAAGATTTTAACGAAAGGATATACTTAAATGTGCGTGTGATTTTTTTTTTACTCTACCACGTTTATGCGCGGAATGCAATTCAATTCTACGACTAAACTTGAGCAAGAAAAAAAATATAACCAAATATAATTTATAAGAGAAACGTATTTTGACTCTTTAAAATGAGAACTTTAAAGTATACTGAATTCTCTTGATTCTGCAGTTTTATTTTTTCTAAAATTGCATCAACAAATTGAATTATTTTATTTGTGTGCACACACAAGTCTTTGCCTCTGTTGAAAGGAAACTAGTATCTTTGACAAGTATCAGATTTTTAAAAATTGATTCAGAGAAGAACCTTTTTTCATGGGATTTAACTCAATCTGCTCCATAATTTTACCCTTAAGAGTAATAGAGCATATTATAGTTTTAAGGAAAATGAATAACCATTATGCAAATTTGAAGCCAAAAGTTCCAAGCATGTCTATGCGCCTATCTACGTTTAGAGATTGACCAACGCACAGACGTTGACATTAGGGACCTAGCCGTAAACGGATCGTATTATACCGGTGTCTTGGACGTGATCAGGTGCTATTGGTGTGGCGAAGGGCTTGAAAATTGGTAAAAAGATGTAGTGAGACACAAACACAAAGTTTTATCCAAAATGTTTGGTAGCCCATAGATGAAATTGTACAGGTGCTGGATGAAATCAACAATACCAATGGTTTTATAAAAAAAACGATGTATAGCTTTACCCCTTAGACAACGACAAGGACGAACGACTTTGTAAAATTTGCAAGGAATTGGAAAATGAATGCTACTTTACAGCCTTGCGGTCATCTGGTGACATGCATGAGATGTACGAAGAGTCTTTCAACGTGTCCTATGTATCGAACCAATATTTTACATAAAATTAAAACGTACATTTGTTATTAAACTCTATTTATTAGTACATGTAGTAGATGCAATTTCAAGTGATATACTGAACATGGTGAGGAAGAAAATCCAATTGTAAAAGGGTGGTATTGAGTTGAAAGTTATTAAATTGGCAAAAGTGCTTCAGTAAGAAGATTAGTAAGGAAGTTTGAGACTCTAAAACCCTAAAACTCTTTATTAAGGAAAAAAATCGTGTAGGAAAGACTTATAAATATATTGACTATTTTAATTATTAGTCGTTTGTTCATTATATGTTAAACCTATTTACTAAAGAATTTTAAAGGGTGCCTTAAACAGGAGTTACTAAATGCTTTAGGAAAGATGTGTAAATGTACTCTGTAATGCAAGAAAGAATGCTTGAATTAAATATTCATTTTGAGTGTTTCCTTCTTGTAGTGGGGGCTTATTAATAGTACTTTTGTTGGAGCATTTTAAAATATTTCACATTTTTTTATTTGTGTTTGTGTCTCACTACATCTTTTTACCAATTTTCAAGCCCTTCGCCACACCAATAGCACCTGATCACGTCCAAGACACCGGTATAATACGATCCGTTTACGGCTAGGTCCCTAATGTCAACGTCTGTGCGTTGGTCAATCTCTAAACGTAGATAGGCGCATAGACATGCTTGGAACTTTTGGCTTCAAATTTGCATAATGGTTATTCATTTTCCTTAAAACTATAATATGCTCTATTACTCTTAAGGGTAAAATTATGGAGCAGATTGAGTTAAATCCCATGAAAAAAGGTTCTTCTCTGAATCAATTTTTAAAAATCTGATACTTGTCAAAGATACTAGTTTCCTTTCAACAGAGGCAAAGACTTGTGTGTGCACACAAATAAAATAATTCAATTTGTTGATGCAATTTTAGAAAAAATAAAACTGCAGAATCAAGAGAATTCAGTATACTTTAAAGTTCTCATTTTAAAGAGTCAAAATACGTTTCTCTTATAAATTATATTTGGTTATATTTTTTTTCTTGCTCAAGTTTAGTCGTAGAATTGAATTGCATTCCGCGCATAAACGTGGTAGAGTAAAAAAAAATCACACGCACATTTAAGTATATCCTTTCGTTAAAATCTTGTATTACAACACAAAATTTTATTTCGCGCATTATCACAAACACATGTTTTCTGAGTATGTACATTCTTTACTTAGTCTTATCTTTTGTGAGTAACTATGGAACGCAAAAGATAAATTTTAACTTTACTGATTAGTAAGTGTATGGTGTTATATAGTCCAGTTCTTCGTGGCCTCCAGTTTATAATTATTTTTCCAAGAACAGCTAACGCTTTTCAATAGCAATGATTAATATTTGTGCAATTGTGGATTTTGATGGATTTCAGATTCAATAAAGTTTCTTAGTACGTAAATACGCATACATCGCTAAAAATCGCAAGTAGCTTCAAGTATTCGTTTTAACTTATCGTCTAAGCATAAACTGAGTGCCAAAGATCGTACAACTGTGTGATATGTTAAAAATTACGTATGTGCACTTCATTTCTGTCCCATGACATAGCAAATTGTGCTCCCTTAGAAAATCTAGACTCTAAGCTTTTAGAATATTACGAGCAGACCAAGAGGGTCACTCAGTACCTAATTGCTTACAAAGGTGGTTGTGTGGAAAAGAAACGCTTAGATGCATTGAATATTCCGAATATCAACTTAGAGCAATATGGGTTTCCCAAATTCGATGCATTTTGTGCTCTAAGTAGCAACAAAGATATCCAAAAACTATAATGTGGTCATCACAAAAATAATTTGCATTGCCCCATAGCTGAGGTGATGGCATTGAATAATTGGCTTGTCGGAAATAAGTCTCTTAAAAAAATGTAAGTATGTAAAAATAAGTTCTTTTTTTACTACAATGTATTATTTATGTAAAAATATTAATCATAATGTTTTTACTATTAAAAAGTGTTCTAATTTACTTTGTTTCCATGTGGCTTCCTTCAATCTGTTTAAGAATTGTCTGCTGGATTTGCAGAGATTGTTTTAAGAATACATAGAATTCAGATTTAATCCATTATTTCAATAATTTTTGTTCATTTTAAAATTCACATTAATACTTAAAATTTTCAGTTATTATTTAATTTTACTCATGGGTAAAACTATCAGCAGTGTGAGTAAATATTTAGATTATGCATTAAATATCAAGAAAAGGGCAAAAGTTAATTTGCTTAGCAGCACAGATGTGCACAAATTATTTTCAAAACCAGAAAACCCACTTACTATCCATTTAATATAGCAATGTAGAACACTTAAAATTAAGAAAACAGTACAAAGTATCTTGTAAAATACTTCATAGCTTTGTACAGTATTGGTATTTTGCTGTGCAATGTAAATTGTACGATGTGCATAAGGATTTCAAATAAATAAAAGGAAGTTCATATTTAGTAAAATGTGTGGTTTGCAAAAGCATTAAAGAAAAAGAACTTTTAATTTAGATCTTCAAGGACAAATGGTTTTTAATTCTATATTTCACTACTTCAAATGTGCAAGGAAACATGGTATGAGTCTTGTAAAGTTTCAAATTAATGCATAAAATTCTTTTTACTCTTACAGGTTTTTATAATAATTTTTTTACTATGCATAAAACGCACTTTAAGAACCAAACTTTTAAAAATGTCTCAATTGTAAAATAAAAAAATAAAAAGCAAATTGCATTTAAATGTTTGTAATAATATTTAAAGTATATATTTCAATTGTTAAACGCTTTCTAAAAATCTTCAATGTTATAATACGTGCAATAGTATTTGATATATAATTAATTTTTGTGTAAAAAACATCTAACTTTTAAAATATAAATCCCTATATCAAAGAAATTTCGTTAAAAACAGTTTGTAAATCTGTATAATATAAATAAAATCACTAAAATGAATGAAAATTTATTTAAAGTAAACAATAATATGGAAGGAAAAATTAATTAAAAATAATATTTAATTTATATTTTACAGGATAAAGGGTTTTAATACTATTTTTCACTACTTCAAATGTGTAAGTAAACATGTTCATAATATGGGTCTTGTAAAGTTTCAAAAATTTTACGCTCACTTATGTGTATAATATTAAAAAATTCTGCAATAAAATATGTGCTATAGCATCTAATGTATAATTAATTTTTGAGTAAAACATAAATCTTAAAATCAAGGAAAATTTCATTTCAGATCTTGCATTTTAAAAAGAAAATTTATAAGACCATGTAATAAAAAAAACCCAAATAATCCAAAATACAGTGTATGTGGTAAGACAAGCAAAAGTTTATTTAGAATAGAAAAGGTGTAAGCATTAAAAAGATTTCCAATATTCCCTTATGGATCTGCATTTAAGTGTTTGTCATAATATTTAATGTATATGTTTCAATTGTAAAATGTTTTCTAAAAATCTTCAACATTAAAAATATGTGTAATAGTATTTAATATATAATTAATTTTAAGTAAAAACATTAATTTTTAAAATATTAAATCCTTATATTTCATCCAAAAACAGGTTTGTAAATCTATATAATATAAATTAAATCACTAAAATTTATGAAGATTTATTCAAAGTAAAAATAATATGCAAGGAAAGATTAATTAAAAAATAACATTTTAATTTAGATTTATAGAATAAATGGTTTTTTTTATACTATTATAACTTCTTCAAATGTACAAGAAAACATATTCATAGTATTTGTCTCGTAAAGTTTCAAAAATTGTACTCTTACTTAAGTGTATATTATTTAAAACAAAATTTCTGCTATAAAATAGGTGTTATAGCATCTAATGTATAATTAATTTTTGAGTAAATACATCTAACTTAAAAAAAAACATAAATCTATATAGCAAAGAAAAATTTCATTTCAGATCTTGCATTTTAAAAGAAAATTTATGAAACCATGTAATAAAAAAACCAAATAATCCAAAATACAGCATATGTGGTAAGACACGCTAAAAATTTATTTAAAAACGAGATGTAAGCATTTATAAAAATACTATTCTGAAAGGCAAAGATCAATTGCAACTTTGTCCAAATATCGTCTAGTGTACGACACTGAGTTCTAGTTCGGGGGCACATAAGTGGTTTATCGCTGCTTTATACAAGAATTTTACGAAACGTTAAATTTATTCTAGGGCATAATGCACGGGCAAGCTGTGAAACCAAAATTGGTTTGTTTGATACTTCATCTCAAGCAAGCTTCCATTTTCCAGAACAATTTTTAAAGAATTGTAGTTCTTTCTAGAAAACACAAATTGCCTTTTCTGTCCAAATGAAACAGACGCTATGGGTGCATAAAGTTCCAAGTCCTTCTCGTTGTTTTTATTGGCGCAACTATGCAGTCCTTACCATCTTTATAACGCTTCACCAACTCAAAATTAAATCTTGCACCAATTATTCGCTCCATTTCTCCCTTTATTTCCAATACTTTAGGAGATCAAGGCTTGGCTGTAATAGAAGACCCGCTAAAAGTATAGCTTATTCCTTCGTCTTCGTATGCTACAAGTTTACAAGGCACAGTATATTTTTGACCTAAAATTTCTAAATTTCGTCTTTTTTTAATACGTTAATTCGTTTTCCAATCGACGGAAATATGCCTAGCCTTCACGATCTGTAAACAATTTACCATACTCATAACATAAAGAATTGTGAGTAGACTTTTTCGAGTTCAGACTTGCTCGATGGACATAATCGTGACGTCACATCGAAATCTCAGAAGGAAAAAAAATCCAAGTCCCAAACGTAAACACACTGACGTCACTAATCATGAATAAAGTAAAAACATTAAGAAATCAATTCGTTCCTTAGATTAATTACTTTTAAAATCACCAGATGGCGCCATAAGTCAATTTGAAAAAAGCATTTATTAAAACCCCTATGCAATTATTCAAAAACCATTTTCTAAAAATAACGCATTCCTAATACTAAGAAAAAATACAAGTCCAAAAGAGAGAAAACTCCAACACTACATTAATTCACCATCATAAGTTAACTCTCTTACGGCCTAACGGATAGCGCGCTTGACCTCGGATCCTATGGTCCCGGGTTCGAATCCAAGAAATTCCTTTTTAATTAAAAATAATAGTTTCGAATTTCTCCACCAGATGGCACTACGAGCACCATGGTAACGAAACGACGCCATCTTGAAACAACTCAACGCCTGCACGAAGTCGATGACAAAAAAAAATCCAAGTCCAAAAATGTAAACAAACAATACGTCACTTCCGCTTTTGGATGACGTCACGCTGTGACGTCACATGGCCCCGCCCACTTCTGGTCACGTGGTATGACGTCACTTCCGCCGTCATTCGGGCGGGTATACTACTAATGTTTCTAATAGATAGCTCTAGTAGTCCACTAAAGATTGAAATGCAAAACATGCGTACACCGGTTTTAATATCAGGTTTTGCTGCTTTTCGTTTACACGGGAGGAGTGAATTTTGTTTTCACTTGTGTAGTGTATCACACGTTGCGAATACTATTTCTTTTGAATTTTGTGCTAAAATAAAAGGGAATGAGTGACAGTGAGGGGCTCATAACAGAATATAATTCTGAGATGGGATCAGATAATGAATCGGAAATTTCTCTAAATGATTCTGGAAGTTGTGAAAGTTCGTTATCGGACTTCTCCAGTGATGAGGAAACGGAAAGTTCCGATGATCTAACTCAGGTGCGGAACTTTTGTGAAATTAATATTAGTAATCCTCCAGCACCGCCGCGATTTCCTTTCACAGCGAATTCTGCTGTTCATTTGGATATTGATGTAAGTAATGGAACTTAACAGTTTCTTTGATATATCACTGTGGAATGCTTTTATTTTGTACCTGAAGAGCTTGGAGGAAAATAATCTCATTTGAATTTTAGACTTGACTTAGTTGATCGCCTGATCGAAAGGCATGGAACGGTGAATGAGAAAAAGGGACGACCAGGAATTTTGCCGAATCCCGTACGATTGACTGAAAGACACTTTTTAGAAGTGATTCCACCCACCGAAAAGAAACTTGAGACCGACGAGGCAGCGCTTTGTATGTTGCACAAAAAGGAACGATAGCGGAAAACAGATGAGAAAAGAAACCAAATACTTTTGTCCCGATTGTGATATAGGACTCTGCTTATCTCAATGTTTTAAAATTTATCATACAAAAGCTGAGTTTTGAAATTAAATAAAAATGTAAGTATTAAATGCATGCTCTTTTCTCACATCCATTTCTGTCAAGTGTTCTTAAAAGTTCTTGTTCGGAAAAGCCAACTTTAAGTAAAAATGCCAATTTTTCGCTATAATTAAAAATTATCATAAATTATGCAATTCAATACTTGTAACAGTTTTGACTGCTGATTTGAATTTATATAATCGATTTGAATACAAAATTGTTTATCAAAATGTGCTTATTTTTGGACACAATATGGCAGAAAAAAGAAACTGTTAAGTGGTTAAGCCCACTTAATTTACCCTTCAGAGATACTGCGACAGCACACATGATCTGTCTCTAATTAGAAGACAGATCAGGTCCTGATATTATATTTATTAAGCACTCGCAAATTACAATATTAGTAAATAAACTTTGAATTATGCACGTGCAAACTAACCATGGATTATGATAAAAAATTAGCTTGGAATTTAGAAGAATGGGAGATGAAGTGTAAAAGAGAGTTGATCGGTGCTCTTTGTAATTTTACATCATCTCTAGATTTTAATAAATGTCTAATTTTTTCAATAAACGTTCATCATATATGTAACAGAAATCATATCTACAACTATTTAATGCAATCGTACTAATATTCCGATCATCCAAAAAAGTAAATATAGTGAGTCTTCTCCAAGTGAATTGGAAACCGACTTGGGATCACCACGTAAACTCCCGACATCATTTAAATTTTGTTGATTCAACCGCTCTTTTTCGCAACAAATACTAGTTATCTGTGTTACTGTTTTTTAGAAGTCTGACCTTAAATTTGCTAAATTTAGTGTGACACAACCGTGTCAATATGTCATATCGTCGACTTAGAGCATTAACTCATTAACCCAAAGCAAAATATTTACTGTAAAGCTATTTAAAGCTTAAGTGTAAGTTTCTTTCAAAGTATAAAAATAAAAATTATAAGTATTTTGATAGTGTTATATATCTTTCAGATACAAACTGGGACTGTATTTCTCATAATCATGAAAACGAGTATTTATCATTTCCGAAAAGATGTCAGTTAACGAGTTTCTGCTCTAAGCCAACAATATATATAAAAGTGAAAATATTTAATCATAAAAATGCATCATTAATTTGAAAGATGCAAACAATCATGACTATGAACCTTTAAAAGTATTATTTTTAAAAGCATTCTATATTGCTCTGTCAATTAAATTCTCAATGGAATACTTAGAAAAATTTGAATTTTACTTTACGATCAAAGGAATGAATTGCGCTTATGTACTATTACCAAAGGCGAACAATGAGATTGCACTCAAACACCTTTAAATTGAGAACAAAAGAAATTCCAGAGTGCAATTCATTTTAAACTCAATTTAAATGCAACTTATAATTCGCTTTGGGATCTGTAATTATAAATTCGGAGCAATGAACTTCCAATTTAATTTTCCTTTCATGCAGGCGATAACTTCAAAGACCATTCCTCTGCAAAAGTAACAAATAAGAATAGAAAAATTATATTTATGCTGAACACATGCATATTTGAATGTATGTGTTCAGCATAATTTAAGAACTAAAAGCAGGTTCAACGCTTATAAAATTAATGGCATATCTATTGATATTTTTATAATTTTGGTAAGAGAACAACTACTCTAAATTCTACACATACTAAGTACATTAGGAGAGAAATATGATTGGATGCGATATCTCTCCATCAAGATCTCGTCATAAGAAAACTGCCCAGATTTTTATCTCGTCATCATTAAAAAATCAGCAACAACTTGATGACGAGATATCTCGTCATTAGCAAAAGACCCAGTTTCGAATTCGCAACCTCCGGTTGCTAATGTTACTCATCCAACCAAACTACCACGATTCCTCAATGATGAGGGATCGAACCCCTTGTCAAAAGCTATTTCACGTTAAAAGTTAAGCTTTTCCTGGAAATATTGTGTGTCGGAACATAATTTAATGGCTCAGAAAACATGATTCAAACAAACACTGATACTTTTGGTTTCTGGTAATGACGTAATGTAAAATGGGGCCGTGTTTTAAAATGCCGTGTCCAACCTCAATTTTAAATCATCCTTTCGAGACCTCAGTCAATAATCTCAAAACTCCGTAACATTGCAAATCAAATAAACTCACAACACAAAACTACTACTCACAAAAACTCAATAATGCAGTAACTAAAATAATTCAATAAATCTAACATAAAACTACATCCCCATAGTAATTCTAAATAGGAACTATAAAAAATTAAAAAATAGTACTGAAGTTGGCTCGTTTTAGTGCGAAATTACATATTTGCCATTAGTTTAACGATATTATAGCTTATGCACCTTTTACTAAGTTTCAATACAAATATCACGTGTTTTCTGATATTTTATAAATAAATATCATTACTTGCATTACCCGTTTCCTTACACCTTTCAATCTTGAGTTGGATGGTTGGTTGGGTTATATGATGCAAGGTCCTTTATTTTATCAAAGCTACAACAAACAACGTCAACTTCGGATGGAGGAAATTCCAACTCAACACATCAGTCTACAAGTTCTTCCGAATATATTGATAATTAATTCTCACGTAGTCTTCTGCTTTTCCTTCAAATTCAGTAGGACATTCTTGAATAATACAAACACCCAAATCCCTCCCACCATTTCAAATGCAGCCATAACCGGGTGGGGCAGTCTCTGCTAGGTAGATCAGTAGGATTCATAGATCTAGGAACATACCTCCATTTCTTCTTTGAAGTCGAGGCTCTAATTTCTGAGACTATAATGAGCACAAGTCCACCCCCGGCTCTATTCTGCTTTTCCAGGACATAACTGTAATGGAATCTGTCCAATGATCTTCATGAGAGATATTTTCCAATATCGTAGAGCCTTCTGTTTAGCTAAATTATAAAACCTGGAATGACATTTCTATCACTGTCTTAAATTACATGTTTATGTAATAAGTAATGGAATGATGCCACGATTTCATTAGCTAGTGCCCTAAAATTGGTGTAGTTCATATGCTGAATGGTATAGTCCCAATGTGCCAAATTTTAATCAGGAATCAAAGGAACATTAGATGCATTTTTATCTCTAGTTATTCCCTCAATAGATCGTAGCTTAGTTTCCAGTTCATCATACAGTTTACGCAAAGAATGTCTTTCCGGGAAATATTTTCGTAATGCTAGTGAAAGAATATTGTGGACATACGTCCACTTCGCTTAGTGATTCCTCTTTACCGTTCTCCCCGCGGAGAGGAATAACCTGTTGAGTGGCTCCAGTGAGACATTAATTAATTACCATTACCATTATCCCGCGGGGAAGAACACTTATCAGTAATTCTTCTACCTGTACTGTTAACCATTGCATGCAATAAATGGGCGAGTTTGTCATGACTGTTCTCTAAAACCTAACCAATTTCGTACATTTCCATCAAACGTTGGCCATTTAATTTTTGGATAATGTACTAAAGTATTTAGTGAATTACTCACATTACTGATGGCAGATTTCTCTTTTCCGTCATCCAGGGGTTTGTTTAATTTTATTCTAAATTCTTCTCTCTGCATAAGCTTCTGATTCGTCAATTTCTCTTTGTTTTTCAATCTCTTTAATCTCTTTATTTCTCAATTCACGCTTCTTCAGATTCAAATTGAACATCTCTAAAAGCATATTCATGTAATGACATCAATTTCGTTTAATCTTGCATAAATTTTAGCTTTGCAATTTCCAATCATTTAAATCAGTTTCTGTTCTATCAAAGACATTGCAAGCGAAGGTAAATAAGCATATACACTGTTTTCTGGAGGCTTTGAGCATATCCATTACGAAAAGGAGTAGATGGGATATACTTAATGTACTTTTAGATGGATACGGTAAAATGCAAATGTTTGTTTACATCCAAACTGACGAACTATTACTCAGACAAACGATTGAACTGACAAAACTTTAGAGAAAAAAGAAAATAATTCATCTAACAATAATTTATTTAGTTTCTGGAAAACAAGCAAACATTCGGTAAAGTTTTACACATCGTGAGAAACCGTCATTAGAAATTCGTAAAATAAATGTTTACTTCCGCTTAAAACCACTATAGATTATGGTGGAATTTCTAGAACATTAGTTTATCATCCATCAAAAAGTCAGCATTGTTTCCAAACATTCCCTGAGAGTAAAGATGAAAATGGAGCATGCATGTGTTAGGTATAAAAATGTGCCTGAGATTTATGTAATCAATCATTCCAAAAACTGTCATCTGAAATCATCTATTTAGATTTATTCAAATTCTGTCTGTGTCACAGTAGGACAGATATTCCATTTAGACAATGAATAAATGTTTCATTACACAAAACATTGTATCTTTAAGCCATGGTTCCCCCAAATGGACGCTGCCATCCCCTTGCATGAATCTCGGGGGTATTTCTGACCCCCAAGGGAAATACGTGGGCGTTGAGAAGCAAGAGTAGACAACAAAAATATACTAAAAGGTCTGTCGCCTAAAAATGTTTTAAGCAAACGCATGCATTGCTGTAATGCATTGTAGCAAGAATTATATGTTGCAACTCCAAGTTACAAGTTACAACTGATCGTTCTGAAAACATGGCGGTAAGTCGAAACAAGAGAGTGTTAGAATGTATGTATTAGATAGGTAAGGTAGATAATTAGGGTTTTATGGCGCAAGGTCCAAAAGCGGAAAAACTGCGCCGCGCAAGATAAAAAGAAATAAAATCAATGTAAATATAAAAACATTGTAATAAACGGTAGACATAAGTCTTGCGCAAGAAATTTACATCACATACAATTTATTCATGGGAAGAAATAAGATAGAAATTATTGACTGAAACAGTATGATGAAATTCCATGATTAAAAACATGTTGATCGACATCATGCCATACAAAATAAAAAAGTATGGAAATAATGAATGATATAATGATGGATAAAATCTCTATAGGAAATTTAAAAATCCAATAGTACTTAGAAAAGGATATTTGTATGAGGGTTTTCCCCAATAAGATCTTGCAAATTTAAAATTGACCTTTGAAAAAATTTCAAACAATGATTAAAATTAGGACAGTCAATTAGAATATGTTTGACAGTAAAATTTGATGAGCATGCATGACAAAAAGATGGGCTCTCGCCGGACAAAAGATGACGATGAGTGAATGGTGTGTGCCCAATGCGAAGGCGAGTCAGTTTGGCATCAATCCTTCGCATTGAGGCAGATGGCCACAAATGAATAAATGGCTCGATGGAACGCAGTTTATTGTTGACTTGCAGACTCCATGACTCTTGCTCACAAGAAGTTAATATAATCCTTTGTGGACACCTTGATATCAGAAAAGGGAATGACTTGCGACAATGGAACAGAAGCTGCTTTAGTTGCACTGTCAGAAAGCTCATTATCTTTTGTTGCCCACATGACTTGGTACAACAAAAAATATCAAAACTGCACTTCCGGCTTACGTACGTCTTTACAAGTTCAAAGCAGGAATCTGCATATTGTATCAAGTTTACAGTACAATGTAGTGTGTTTGTCAATTTATTTTCAGTTATTTTATTTTAATAAATATTTTATAATTTTAGTTTCCAATTTGTTTTATTTTTAAAGTAGATTTCTTATTTTCATTTATTATCAGCTGCGATAAGGGTCCTGAGTGGGGGCACTGGAAAAAATTGTGTCTGAAAATGCGGTGTTATGCCAAATAATTTAGAAAACTATACTTTAAGTCAAAGTTTTAGGTTGAATAAAATCTCTTCACTTTTAAAATACAGTTAGTTGGTAGTTGAATTTACGTCACATTGATGCAACACAATGCCACGATTCGGTATCAATAACGAAGGGAAAGTTCAAGAACACATCGTAATTTTGACCCATAGTCAGAAGACGTGGCCAACACCTGAGTTAGCACTCCACTTTCCAAACTTGCACACCACTCCAACGAGAGGAACGTTTGAGGCCACCACAGATTTAAAGTGCTCCAGCCTCCACGTACATGACGCTCTTTAGTTGGGTCAAGTGTCGAACTTGCAACCCTACTATTGCTAATCCGCGATACTGCCAAGATTACCACGGTCCCCCTTTTAAAATACGGAGAAAATGGAGTAGGATATTTTTTATCTTGTCTTCCCTAGACAAGAGTATTCGTACATAAATCATACTTACGTAGCTTTTCAATTAAAAGCTGTGTTTTAAAAATTCACCGCTGCCAAACGGAATATCGATTAAAACAAATAATTTGAGGCCAATATCAAATGCTTCCTTTGAATAATATGCAATTTTATTAGTTTTCCACTTAGTACGTGCATTCTTCGAGTGTTGAATATTTAACAATATACAACCCGCACTTCGAACTAACCGCACCTCTAAACCTGCACGCAACTGTAAACAGATTCAACGTATTGATAAACTACGGTTCATAAATTACTCACTTGGATTTATTATTTTAAGATCACTATGGACAACAAACTACCAAAGAATGAATACATAATGACTTAAATGGAATAAAATCCAGTGTGCTAATGATTCTCTAAGAGCTTTACTACTTCAAATCCACTTTCAGGTATTTCCGTTAATGAATGATAACATCTTGAAGCAAAACACAGAAAACATTTAGATTGATGAAAATCTTTCTTATTTTTTTTCAAACTTTGCCTGTCTGAACCAGCTGTCAGTGTCAGATATTTTTTGTAAAGTTCAATATAGAGGGCGCTGGTATTTTCTGGGTTAAGTACTTCTCATTTCATTTCCAGAAGCTACGTACTTGCTATGTCCTTCGAACGCAATTTCAGCTCGTCGCGCATAAAATTAATTATAGATTCAATGAATTTTGAATTTTCCCCATTATTTAACTTCGTCCAGGAGCACAATGTAAAAAAACGGCTCCCCGTGGCAAAGTTAATGAAGGGAAGGTACCAGTGGTGTCATTTTATCTGAAAAATTATGTAGTTCAGTAATTGTCATGGTGACACCCTCACAGGTGCTGCGTATGTCTGGTGACGTCATCCAAGATGGCCGCCATTGCAATATAAACAAACTGCCTTATCTCGGTTTCTATCTAACCAATTTTAATTCTTTTTAGCTTGTTGTAAAGGTACTGTTAAAAGCTAAAAAAAACGTCTTCAGCAAGTATTGCGAAAAACCAAAATTTTGGTTACTACTTGGATTTAAGGTAAAAAATTCAAAATGATTGCAAAAAATCTCAGATGTGTTGTTTTTAGTCTGTTTTGATGAATATTTAGATTAATGATGCATAGTTATAGAAAATCTATAAATATTATTTGTAATATATAGATTTGTCATCAAATAACAAAAAATCATGTTTCTTATAATGTAATTAATGTCAAAATAACTTTAATTACATTATAACAAAATATGCTCCACATTACATTACGTTATTATAAGAAATGATGTTTTAACAAATTCGAATATTATATGTACATAAATATACAATAGGAAGATTACAAATCGGCATCATCAGCTTCTTCACTATCTCCGTCGATGTAATCAGGTGGATTCAAATTATCACAAGTTGATTTGTCGTTATTGCAACTGCACATTTCTGTGGAAGGCAGATTGTTTGCTAAACATTTGCAAGGTGGTGAACATCGGTTCTTCCCACATGAACATTTAATCAGTTTCAGAAGGGACTCCGGGGTACATAGTTCTTTACATATGACAGGGGTAAGCACTCCCACTTCCATACACCATCCGTGTCCGACTGGATTAGGGATGACCGGATTTGGCTCATCATCTTTCGACCACACAAGTGCTTGAAAGTTAGCTCACCTAAGTGCAGGTATAAGGAAACCCCTAGTGGGAGGTAACTTATCTCTAAGGGCTTTCTTGGGCGTGAACATTGACCACCGTAATTCTGCAAGTGATGTTGAGATGTGTGCCTGATAAACCCGGCAAATAAATGCTTCCAGCTGATACACAATATCATCAAGTACTGAGTAAATGGTACCAAGCTTCTACAAGGCAACTACTTCACTCGCTGAAATAAATGATTTCCAATATGATAACTTTCCCTTCCCAAACAAACTTCCGGTGGAGTTACAACCTGATAATGCGTGAAATCCTGGCAATGCTAAAGCTTTTAGTGCTCCGAGTGATACAGAAATGTTCTATACTGATATTGCCTCGCCTGATGATGGCACAAAGAATGCGTGTTCCGGAAACCTTGGATAGTCTCACCAGCAAAACTAAAATATCTGTGTCTTGAACAAACACCTCTATCTTTGGCGTTAAGGGCATGTAGTAAGATTTTTGTGTCGGTTTCTTCTTGACTACTCTTTAAACAATCCAAAGAACAATGCGTCGCAGAAACTTCAGTACACCACGAAACAACACATTTCTTTTCTGCTTTCTTGGCCTGACTTAGCATTTTGTGTTCAAGGTAGGTGGTTAATTCATCTTTGGTACGAGTATGTGACAATAGCTTTTTCATATTTATCTTTTAAATGTCAGTGGTGTCACATATTTTGTACTGTGTTGCTACACCTCCGTGGAGCCTCTTACCTAGTAAGATTCTTGATCTAAGTACGTGTCGAAAACAATATGAAGTTCATCATACTACCAGTATTTCTTTTAGGTGAACACATCAGCAAGATCTTCACAGGTTTTCACTGCAATGGTTTTTCAAGAGCCTGCAATTCTCCCATTCCGTCCACGATTGCAACCCAGCTATTTTGTTGGTGAACTTGAACAGATAATAAGAAGTTTTTAGTGGCAGATTCCACAACAGTCTTCAAGATATGAATTAGTTTACTTCTAGCAGGGCATTCATGCATTGTTCCATCTTGTGCAAACATGGATCTAGGCACAACCGACATTTCATACTTCCCTAAGGTTGTGCTATTTCTCGTTGAGATCATGCGACAATCAAAGGTCCTGCAAAAAGGAATTATCTGCATTCAACTCTAATGGATCCAGCAATCTTTACTTTTATTTGTTTCCGTCTATTAAAGCCTCTGAAAGAGAATTGATGAAATCGACTTTACATGCACTTTCTATTATACTAGCTTCATTGTCTAGGATTTGACCTTGATGTTTCTTGCGTAAGACATTTGCAACATTCTTTATATAGCATTCTTTGTGATAGGAAATGTCATACGCATGTGCATCCCTTGGGTCTATACACGCTGATAATTTGACTTTCCATTGCTCATTATTGCTATAGTTTACAGCTTTGTATATTTTTGCGCCTACGTTACTAGTTGAAACTGTGAACAATTGATGTCCTCTGGAGTCTGCTTTGTTACAGAAAAAAACATGTATTTTTACCAATAGTAATACTAATAGCATTAATTACGATTCCTAAATATTACATAACAAACAACACGACCAGGCAGCGTGACAAGAGCAAAAAACGTCAAAATCGGGTTAAAACAATCACTTTTTTAGCTTAAATCCAGGTATCAACCAAACTATTGGTTTTTCTCAATACATGCTAAGAACATTTCTTTTAGCTCTTAAAAATACCTTTCCAACAAGGTAACAAAATTAATAATCTGTTAGATAGCGACCGAGATAAAGCAGTTTGTTTATAGTGCAATGGCGGCCATCTTGGATGACGTCACCACAGCCATACGCGACACCTGTGAGAGTATCACCTTGGAAATTATCAAACTACATGTTTTTACCGATTAAATGGCGCCACGTACCTTCCCTTCATTACTTTGCCACGGAAAACACAATGCTCCCGTACTAACTGAAAAGATGCCCAATGCACGATTTGCAATTGGCTGCTCCATGAAGAATACCTCTATGCTACACACATCGTTGTGTTACTACAATGTGACGTTAATTAAAATACCTACCGACCTACATACTATGCTACATGAATTACTCTATGCTACATGAATTATTTAAATGTTGATAGAAAATTTGGTTGCCAATGTTCATCCAAATATGCTATTTATCTTTAGCTATTTGTTAATTTATGTCATAGGAAAACAAAGAAAACACAAAACACATGAAAAAGTACAAAGTAAAGCTCAATGAATAAAATTCAAGAAATGAAATTCTAGTTTTTCAAAAGTCAGTGATGTTTTTAGGTTTCCAGAATTGCCAAAACAATGTCCAGATTTGGTGGGGAATAATTTCTGAACTTCATAAATTGGAAAATTAATTGACTTTTTAATACTCTTTTAATAAAGCATTTCTTAAAAATTATTTTTGCGCATATTACGTGAAGACATGAATAATTACACTAGCCAACACAAGTTCGTGGCATAAAAGTTAGGTTGCTTTTAGGTATCTTCGGAGGGCGGATTTTATAAATGAAAACAATTTAGCCCTTTAAGCTGTTGCTTTGGAGATACTATCTCCTTTCATGCTCATTAAACTGATTGGCCATTCATCAAAATTCGTGATCACTAACCATATGATTTGCTGTTTTCTTGCAATTTAAAAAATTAGCTGCTTTTAATATTACATACTAATAAAATAATCACACATTCAAAACCGGTTTAATTTCACCCTAAAATGCTGTATAACATTTACCAGCCTTTAAAACAGAATTCTCTAGAATGATATTCTCCAGAATAGTCAGGCTGAAGTTTTTCGTAGCAATCTAACATCAAGTGAGTATCCCAACTTGAAATATATGCAATAACGAAACTGGAAAAGCAAATGCCAAAAAAAATATTATGATAGTCCGACTTTCACAATAGGATTGTAACTTTTATTTAGAATTTCAATCATGCCTATATTTTGTTATTGTTACAGGTTACGCTAAAATTTCCTATCGCAGTAGTGGTAATACGATAGAACGCGGTAGAACTAAGTCCTGTAAAAGTAGTTAAGCCTGTTAATTCAGCTCATACCTCCGAGAAAGGTCAACGGACTAGTTACTGCTGTAACTGAGAGTTCTTAAAATCGTGAAGTTTGTGTAAAAAGGAGTTCGTTTAAAAAGTGTAGTCTGTATTTAACATCTATAAAGGTAAAAATTAAAGATATACAGCACACAAACTTCAACTATGAAAGATGGGTAGAGAGAAAAATAACTTCACATATGCTTCTTCTCTCTACCCATCTTTCATAGTTGAAGTTTCCGTGCTGTATATCGTTAATTTTTACCTTTATAGATGTTAAATACAGACTACACTTTTTAAACGAACTCTTTTTTCACAAACTTACACGATTTTAAGAACTCTCAGTTCCCATTTAGATGTCATAATTAATGTTAATTTCAATTTCATTTTTCGGGT
The DNA here is from genome assembly GCA_933210815.1 of Meta bourneti. Classification (NCBI taxonomy): domain Eukaryota; kingdom Metazoa; phylum Arthropoda; class Arachnida; order Araneae; family Tetragnathidae; genus Meta; species Meta bourneti. The sequence continues at coordinate 77,729,816 of OW119923.1, read as the reverse complement.
AAATATATGCAAGTAACATTATTTTTACAAACTAAACGGAAGGGGGAAATTATCTTTGGAATCAATGCTTTAGAAAAGATGTCTGATGCATTCTATTCAAATTGTGTTCCATACCGTTTATTCGATTTAGCCACGGATGCTTCCAAAGAGTGAAAGTTATTTTATGTGCACCCTGTATTTTTGGCATTGACAAGGCCGGTGTTCGTTAAGTTATAACATCAAAGCAATATTTAATGACAGAGGGGAGGAAGCATAGCCATCGAATGTAGTAGTTAAATAGTTAAAACTACCGTGTTTGCTAAATGCCGTAGAATTTCTTTTCATTAAAATTGTATGTGCGTAGTTTTCTATACGCTTTATAAATGGTATATATACTATAAAAGGCAGGCTATTCATGAAAACCTTTTCAGATTCCACTTATGAAAGTTTAATTTCATTACTTTCTTTCTACATTCCGAGAATTTCAAGAAAAAGGCATTATTCGGAGAATATTACCAGTTTCAGTTAAATCTATTTGAAGAAATTATTGAAACAGATAGACGTTTATTTTATTCCAATCTTTTCAAGCACTAAAGAAACGATTTATTTGAAAGACTAAATTTTGGCTGCAAATATTGAACACATTTAAATAGTCAGCTTCTTTAATAAAACCCTCGCCACCTATTACTTAAGGCAGTTAATGAACCGTGTAATTTCATTATGCAAAGTCTGAAAGTTCCTTAGTAACATGCTCCTTTTTTATGTTAAATATAGGAGAGTGTATTTAAGCACATTAATCTACTGAAGAAATAAATTTAACAAAAATATAAAACTTAACTCAAATAATTAAATATACCTTTTCAGGACGGTTTAGATATTAAATTGAATTATACGAATTTTCTTGCAATTGATTGACTCAATTTGAAATTGTCTTTCCTGATACTGATGGCATCTGGGTGAATATTTAATTTATCGCAATAATATATATATATATATATATTAATACTTACGGATGAACTCACAATCATTAAAAATATTTCAAATCTTGTCATCTTCATCACTTTTTATACGTTTATTCTTTTTAGTAGAAAATCTCAGTTTAACATTCGATAGCATCCATTGGAACCCGATACTTTTTCTCAATAATCTGAGGAATTCCCACGAATAATTCCACCATGCAATTTGAAGTCTTTCTAGTATGACTTCTAATCACTTTTGACCTTCCTGACCACTAGAATGACCTGACCAAACGATTCTGTTCTAAGAAAAGGAGCAATGGAATAATTCCTAAGGATTCTATTTTAAGGGAAGGAGAAATAGAATTGTTCCAAATGATTTTATTCTAAGATAGGTAGTTAATTAACGTCTCACTGGAGCAACACAACATAGTATTGGAAAACGTCTGGGATCAAAACAGTAGGGAAAGATCTGAGGATAATTCCTCGTAATTCTGAACCATGGTCAGATGACGAGCTCAACACCTGAGCTGGCACCCCAATCTCCAAACTTCACCCACGTCAAAGTGAGGACATTTGAGGCCATGACAGATTTTAATGTGCACCAGCCTCCACGTACATAACGGTCTTTGGTTGGATAGAATTTCGAACTCAACCGTCCGGTTGCTAATACGCTACTCTTCCAAACAAACTACAGCAGTCCCTCTGTTCTAAGGAAAACCCCAATAATATTTTTAAAGATTGGAAGAATCCACGGATTGCTTAGAAGTATGTGGTTATTTAGTAATTAAGTTATTGTGAGTTAAAAACAAACTATATTACTCTAAAATCTCGCGACGGTCAAAGGATTAATGTAGATCTGAAAGAATTATCTATGTATACTTCATTGTCTTCACATCAATTTCGCAATTTTAAGGTACCAAAATTGCTCTTCCACCTAAATTTTGAACTAAGGAATAGTTAAAATTCGATTCAATTCATTTGCACTGTGCAATTCCGTTTTTATAGAAACGATTTTTCAGACTTTGTTAGACAGCTAAAGCATGGTTTTCCAATTGACTAAAACTGATTTTACCCGTCCGATCCTCCAATACTCTTCTGTAACATGGTTTTAAAGGAAAAACAATTACGAATTTACCTCTCAGTAATCGTTTACCAAATACTGCTATTAAGCAAATGTCAGGTTTTTGACATTACACCATTAACCAACGAGTTTTACAATATACGAGTTTTACAATTTCTTCTGTTGCAAATTAAATAACCTCGAGTTTTGTAAACTACATCTATTTTCTACATATGGAAATCAATGTATAAATTCAACATGACACATACTTTGTATTCTGTTTTGTTTTGCAATCATGCTTTTAAAAACCTGCTTAAGTAAATAAAAATACTTTGATGATTCTCGACTTATACTGAAATAGCCAATCTAGCTGCTAAACCATAAAATATAATTTAACAGTTCATATTCTTTATTTAAAAGAAGGGAGATATCTGTTTAGCAATCTTAAAATACAACGAGTCGTAAAACAAAACTATATCACTGAAAATATTTATTGTCTGAATCTACACATTCGGGTTAAAATATAATCTCTTCATGCGCCATACCCCATTGTATGATGTGTACAAAAATTTCAGGGACTTTTTATACCTCAGTTGCTTCTATTCACCCTTGAATCGGTGACAAAAGGTTGGTATCAATGGGACCCCAGTGCAGAAAAGCTTAAAAGCGTACAGGAGCTTGAAGGAAGAGTTGATCTTTTATAACGACCACCCAGAGGCTTCTCTTTCCTTTTGATTTCGTAACTATAGTTACCCCTAGAAATGACAAGAATTGGAGGAAACATGAACAAGACAGCATTGAATGGTTTATAATTGTGTAAAATAATTACGAAAGCAGATACTTCGTTCACTGAATTATTTTAGAACATATGTATAAGAATATATAATTTACGAACTATTATTATTATTATTAACTATTTTATTAACTATTACTACATAAGGATACTTACGGACAGCCGTAGATCCATCCAATATTTAAAGAGCTGGCCCCAGTATTGGAAATGATATTCTAAATTAATATAGGCAATTGTCACAGCCTCCAATATTTACAAAGGAATCTTCTCATGTGAACCTAAGCGGAAATGAAATGGCAGTTAGCTTGGAAAAGGAATCTCGGTCATTGCAATCAGTTACTTCTAATTATTATAAAATCTTTGCAACTTCTGAAGAATATCTCTTGGAGAATTTCTTCCCCCATTTAGCTGGATACGAGATAACATCCCGGAAGTGTCCTCAAATTCAAGGGTGATAATGGTCAGCAAACTACCGTACCTAGACAGTCCAATGGCCATTTGAGAACAATTTCATATGATTGTGATTTTAGGCTCTCCTGACCTGTAGGAAATGCAATATGGAGCAAGCCTTTCCTGGTTACCTCGTTGCTGTCAGATTGTCCAGGCAGAATCTGTATACTAAACTCACGCACTACTTGAACTCACGCACTTGGTCTAGCTAGTTAAGTGGGGTAAGAAGCAACAGAACACATGGACATATTATGGTTATCTATGCTGTTGCGAAGCTCTTGCGTATACAGAGTATGTATCTGTGGTTTGGTGCAAGAAGTGCCAGTGTTAATGTTTCTAATTTTGAGATACTTGAAGTTAAAGATAGAGGTTAGAATTTATTGTATATAACCATCATTAAAATATTCTAATAACTCCAAATTAAGTATTTATTGAAAGAATTTGGAATGCGAAATATGTGATATTGCTTCAGACTTACGAGTTTTCATCTTTGGTTTTTCTTGCAAAAAGAAATATTGATGTATGTTCAATTTTGACATTGTCACTATAAGCGTCAATATCTCAGTTACTACTTTGAATTTGACTTTGGCACTTGCACGAAAAATTCAGATGCTAAAAATATGAAAATAAGTTGTAGCTCATTTTCGCCAAAATTTGACTTTGGCACTTCTTGTACCAAGCCACAGATATAATCACTTCTCATTTCTCGGTCATGCACTCATTAATTCAATGTCATTTCATTCCCTTTCCTGTACCTAACTCCTAAATTATATTATAGTGGGACACTCCCACGCCTTCCTTGTAGTTTCGTGCATGCTTCTCTTTGTCTAACGCTTAAGAATTCAAGCAACTGGGAAGTCCCATTCGTGGGTCCCAATTCACCTTCTTACTGATGATGTGGCATTATTATAAGGCCCTTATTTATTGGTTTGTAGCGAATTTACCAAGCGCCATATGATAGGTATTGATAAGTTCAAATACATATTGATCATGGACTCTGTAACAGTGTCACTACTTAAAACTAAAATTTTGAAACAAAAATGGGTTCACTGAAATTTTTTATTACTACGAAAATATATTGTATGATGTAAAACAGTTCTACCATCTTGCGGTCCAGTGTTAAAGTAAGATATTTGGCAGTTTGCTGCAGAAAAAGGATAGTCTTCCGCATTCAGACACATACTTAATGCAAAAATCATAGCTCTTATATGTCACTATACAGCCCATGTGCGATACATTCTATCTTTATTTTTCTATAAATTATATGGACAGAAAGTTCTAAGCCCCACCATAACATGAAATTATTCGTCCAATTCCATGAATCCTATAAAATGATAATTTAATGGGGCCAAAAGAATATGCACTTCATTTAAAATACTTTCATATTCAAACAAACTTGATAAAGCATTATTATTTTGAAATGTAAATGGAGGATATTATCTATAGTATGGGTTTTGCGAATATTTATTTTTTAACACACACAAATATGTATTCACTGTGCAATGACTAATAAATAATTCCCATATTTAAATAAATGTGCGTGCAATATTATTTCATATGGACACTTTTTAATCTTTAAAAAATGTCATTCGTTGGATGTATTTTTTTCAGGCTAGTTTATTTGCTATACAAATTTGCTTATAAATCTCTTACATTTACACATGGCTATGTTTCTATAATTAAAGTAAGGATAGTTTGGGTACATCTGAAATACAAGCTATGCCAAAAAATTCTAAACACCCCGAAGCCAGTGTTCGATAGGAATAAAAATTAATATGTGCAATACTCATAAAGATATAAAGAAATTATCATAATATCAGATATAAGGAACTCTTTATTATTGAAGAATTACATCGAAAATTATTATAAATTAGTAAAAAAACCCAACCTCTGGCGGTGACACATGCGTATATATTGCGTGGCATAGTCAAATGGAGTTCTTATGCAATTTCTGCCACAATTTATGTCAAGCAAAGCTGCTGTAGCTCCTGGTCCAGATTCCTTATATTCCGCGAATGGTGTAATTGACGGCCAATCAAATCCCAGACATACTCAATGGGAGACAGATATGGGGTTCTCGCTGATCAAGTATAACCCTCCAAATGGCTTCGACGAGATATCTCATCCATCAAGATCTGACCAATTTTGCTATTGACGAGATATCCCGTCATCAAGACATTGCCGATTTTTTTATGATGACGAGATCAAGATCCGGTCAGGTTTGCTAGTGACGAGGCACCTCGTCGAAATTAAACCAGGAGGGTTAATTTCAAAGATGACTTAAATGACGACGTGTTTCAGACTCTAACACTTTATATCTATATCTTACCGTCGATTTCATTCTGCATCTTACCGCAAAGCATTCCTTTCATGGACTTTTATGCTTTTTATGCTTTGCAACCGAATACAACTCCACCCAGCACGAATCCATCTAGAAACCGGGAACCATTTATTTCAATCAAACGAAACAGTAAATTGATCAGTGTCTTTGTAGAGAAAGAAACATGTGTCAAAGATCTAAAGTTGTTTCCAGATATGACAAACTACCCGTGGAAAATGGCGGCAGCTCCAGCGAAACAAGTGACAGCGACAAACTTTTGTCAGACAACGTTAATCAAAGTGCCCTTTATTCGAATTAAAGAATGCAGAGAACACCTAAAAAAGGTGATTTTTCAATCATTATTCTTTATTTGCTTCACACTGCTCTTATTGTTGCCAGGAAATGTTCGTGGGATCATTCTCTTTCTGTGAACAAATCGGACAAAAGTGGTGCTATCGGATTATTTTACAGTTCTTTTACCATTTAAAAATAAAGCGTTTGTTACGAGAAAATAATAACTCATTAGGAGACATTCGGATTATATTTCTTCCATGTCAGGGCATAAGGAGTTAAGTCAAAATGGCTACTTCTCAGAATCTTTTAACTTGAATATTTCACACTTTCTCACAAATATTCAGGATGAAAAAGAAGCACGCCATGATTCAAATAATTATAATTTAGATTCGTAGATTTGATTTAGCTCAGATTTTAAATATGTAAAATTTTTTTAGTTACAATGGTGAACAAATCGGACAAAAGTGTTATTGGATTATTTTACAGTTCGCGTTACCATTTTAAAAATGAAACGTTAGTTACGCAAAAGTAACTCATTAGGAGACACTCAGATTATATTTCTTCCGTGTCAGGTCAAAGAGGGTTAAGTCAAAATGGCTATTTCTCAGAATCTTAAATTGTATTTCACTCTTTCTCACAAATATTCAAAAGAAAAAGAAGCATGCCATGATATAAATATTTGTAATTTAAATTCGTAGATTCATTTAAGTTTCATTTTAAGCATATAATATTTTTTTTAATTATAATGATGTACCAGATTCCTTCTAACACATGAAAAGTCAGACTTAATCCCTTTCGACCTGACACGGAAGATATAAATAATTAGCATGGAACTCATTAAATAAAGTATAGCAAAGTCAAAATGTGAATAAAATATAAAATATCAAGCTGTAGATTTTACTATAATGGAGCTTTAGTATATTGGTACACCATGGTATTTATCTAAGAATTAAAATTTTGCATTTTAAATATGGAATCATAATAATAAAAGCAAATATATTTTAAGATTTTATATTTTGTTTAATGAACCATTTCCTTTGATAGTAAAAACAAAATATAAATATTAAATTTTATTATAAGGAAAGTATTGAAAATTTTTGTTTTTTAATTTACCTAAACAAATTATTTTGGAAGAGAATGAAAGTTCCTAGGCAAAATATTCATAAATTGAAAAGTTTTGTTCATGGAAACTGTCATAAGTTTAGTAAAGGATGAGAAATTCGCTACAGAAACTGTAAACTACGCCAAGGCAATCATAGCCCTAATTGTTAGTACAGAATGTTTACTTAAGAATACTTAAGCTTTAAATTCTTATGCTATTTCCTAAATTAAATTTTTATTATTGATTTTTTGAAATTTGCGTTTAGTTTTTCTAAGCCAAAAAAGCAATGAATAATTAAAGCAATTGTAAAAGTAAACTTATCCTCAAAGGCATCTATTTGTTTTGGATTGATGACAACACTTCTAGATTCAGTTACGCGCTCTTTCTAAAATAAAGGAACGCATTACCTTTAGATAATGTATGCCATTACGGAGGAAGTTCACTTTGAAGTTCAATAATGCACGTTGGAGACTATTTAGTGTTTCAAAACTCATCTGCTGAACTTTTAGCGTTTTCTTATATTTCTGAGAAGTACATTATTCTTTGTAAAAAGAATATCGAGTGAAACACATTCAAAATTCAATGAAACTCCAAATGTTGAATTGTTCACAACTACATATATAAATCTATTCATGTCTCAATCTGTACATATTGCCTTCAATGGAGGCCTGAAGCAGTTCTTGCGTAATCGTACAATGTTTATGTTTTAGTAGAAATCTCAGTGTTTTTAGTAATTGTGTGTTGGTTTAATTTTTCACACGTGAATATAAGAGTGAGCGAAAAGTTGAACATGGTTAGTTGTCTGCACCATGAACTACTTACTGAAAATTGGACAAACACTAAAAAGAGGTGCACTGCGAACAACTGCAACGGAAAAAATAAGCTATTGGTGGATAAAGATCGGCACCACTGACAGAAAGGATTTTCATGCAAATAAGTCGTTAAAATCGCAGCATGCATGAAAAGTCGAGCGTTACAACTGTTTTGTCTTATGATTTCAGAACTAGAAGAAACATCCAGAAGATAAATATAGCATCGTGTAGATAAAGGAGGTCAGTAAGTGACATAACCTTCGGACTGAGTGCACAGGTGCACTGATCACGGGGAGGGGTCCACAATATGTCGAAATTCTACGACGCTGGGCGAGCTTTGGGACAGTGCAACTTTGATTGCATGTAGTGGGTTCTGCGTAAGTGGCGTCATTTGAAAGCTACTGGATTAAGCTGCAATCACAAACCTTTCACAAATAAATTTTCCTTCAATATTTATATAAAACTGCACTTTAATCGTTCAAACTGTAAATTAATTGTTGACTATTCACAATAAACAATTCTTCAAACTTCCTATGTCTGCTTCATGCATTCCACAATCCTATATCAGACCCGAGTATTGACATCAAAACTACGGTTTGGGACATTGACAAAACCTACAATTTTTTTTTCATCATTACAAAGCGCGACCTCGTACGGCTAGAGATACGGTGCAAAAATTAAGACACCGAAAATTGTGAAAAAATTGAGTTTTGCAAATCACACAAACAAAATTTCCAAAAAAAATAATGAAACTATTTGAATTTGGAATATGATATACGAAGTGTTCATTATTGGTTGATTTCTGACCATCGCCAATAGCCCATTGTATTCCTCCAGTAATTAATTACCATTACCGAAGAGAGTTGATTCATTCTATGGATTAAAACACACGGACCTTTTATTACCAGGGCATTGATATGTAAATAAATCTTAGATCAAATTCGAATTAGGTTTTTGGAGGTTATTTATAAACTTAATCTAGGAAACTTCTTTCGAGACGACCCAATACAATCTCCCCAAAACTTCCACTCTTAAACTCAGTCGCATGAAAGCAAAATACCACATATAATACGCAACTACTTCCTGCGTATCCACCGAACCCGTCAACCGCAAGTAAAAGAAGCTCAATTAAACTTTAATATGCCAGTGAATCTCGTTCCGACTCTCATCCCTCTCCTCCCTACATTTGCGTGAACTGAATAATATATTTAGGCTATAAAAACTTTCGCCCCATCTCCCGGAACTTTCTTTAATGTTTTGTCTGAGAGAAAGAAGAAAGCTTTTGTCTGTTTTTTTTCCCTCTCCTTCCCCGTCCGGAGTCGAAGTTGAAGTATTGAAAGAGGACTGAATTTTCCAAAATGCCATCGCAGACGTCTTTGGGTTCGCCTCTGACTGTAAAAACCGTAGGCAGTAAAAGGGAGGACGGGGCGAAGAAGTGATGATTCTTCTGCTTCTTTTCAGAAGGTAGCGTCTTTGGGAAAAAAAAATATCGGGAGATGAGCTCTTTCTCTATAATGTTTTATATATTGATTAAACTTCAAGTTCCTCAAAACTTCCCGGAATTTTGTTTTCAGATTTGGTTGATGAATTCTTATAGTCGTAGACTCCTTTGTGATAAAGGATTCCGTTATGCGATTAGAATTTCGAATAAAAAAGGATACTGTGCTCATGGGGAATTGAATTTACCTTCTGTGTGACTGTCTTGACGAGGTATCTCGTCATTAGCAAAGCTGACGAGATCGTGATGGGTGAGATATCTTGCAAGAAGAAGGAAACATGATCACGATCATTAAATGGATACTGACCTGATCTTGACCTCGCCGTCATCAAAAAATTGTCAACATCTTGACGATGAGATATCTCGTCATTAGCGAAATTGGTCAGATCTTGATGGACGATATCTAGTCGAAACTACTTAGAGGGCTATAAAGCATAGAAAAGAATTCTTTAGACAAATTATATTGGTCCTTTAACCTTCCAAGTTTCGAATAGTTATCCCGTCCATCAAGTTTGGAAAAATTTTGCTTATGACGAGATATCTCGTCATCAAGAATGTCAATTCCGTATGATGAAGATATTGCCATTTTTGATGATTTCGAGATCAAGACCTGGTCAGTTTTCTCCTAATGACGAGATATCCTGTCCATCAAAATCTGGCAAGTTTTGCTAGTGATGAGATACCTTAGTCGAGACAACTACCAGGAGGGTTAAATGTATTGGAAGAAACTGAAGTCACTCTATCTAATAACTGAAGCTTACTAAAACAATTTAAAACAAACTAAAACACAAACTCAATCACGGACAGTTCGACAGATAACGGAGGTTTATAGCACCACAGATGGAGCAGCGCCGGTCGCTTAAATGCTTCGCTTTTACAGTTTTGCAGTTCATTCGTTGCAACACTATTTTAACTCTTCATATTAAATAACATATTTTGCTGCAATTCTTCAATAGTATTCTATTACATTCCTTGAAACTTTCTCCGGTTTGATCCCGGACAGTCGCCAACAGTCCATGGTGTTGTTCCAGTGCGACGTTAATTGAGATACCTACCAACCTACCTTAAAACACTAACAACATTTTAATTAACTTACACCCGGATGATAACGGAAATCTGATCTGTCCGATTATAAAATTACCATTCAAGGCAATGGTAATTAATTGACGTCGGTTTCGAGCAACACAGCGGGCTATTGGCGACTGTCGGCATCAATCCCCAAGGGATAGATCCAAGGTCAACATAATTTTGAACGAAGGTCAGATGCCTAGGTCAGCACTTGATCTTCAATCCCACTCATCAAACTTCCACACCATGCCAACGTGTAGACATTTGAGGCCACGATAGATTTAATGTGCAGCAGTCCCCGTGTACATGACATCTTTGGTTGGACAGAGTTTCAAACTCGCATCCCAACATATTTATCGTGCACATACCTGGATTATACACGAGGGTATGGTATAAGCTTGTAGGATCGAGCACACGTTTCCATGGACAGAAATCACTACGCGCGAACCAATAAGGTTGCCCAAGCCCATAAGTATTACGTAATTCATTTTGACCAGTGAGAAAAAAACCATATTATTTATGGCTGATGGGCGTGGTAGCCCGATTGGAATGGTAACGGATTAGCAACTGGCGGGTTATGAGTTCGAATTCAACCAAAGACCGTCGTGTACACGGGGATGGTGCACACTAAATCTGCCGTTGCCTCAAATGTCCTCACGCTGGCGTGGTGTGGAACTTTGGAGAGTGGGGTGCCAGCTCAGGTCTTGATCTCGTCATCTGGTAGTGGTTCAAAATTACAGTGTGTTGTCCTCGGATTATTCACTTCGGGACTGATCCCGGACCGTCACCAATAGCCTTTCGCATTGCATCTGTGCGGCTACCTATCTACCATTTAGTTTTCCAGACCTCTTTGAATCTACGAACCTATGATCACATCTATGAGTAAACGTGACCATAAGTATAATCTTGCGTCTAATGAAACAATTTCCTCGCTCAGATTTCACCAAAATATTGCTTTTATGTTTTTTTCCCAAACCATTCACAACCTTTCTCACAACGAAAACTTCATTTATGCATCAGAGAGTACCGAGTTTTCTGGAATCGAAATTCGAAAGCAAGAAGCTTTATTTCCTGGGCTACAGCCTCCCCAGTCTCGATGGTTCCCTCCATTGTTCATTTCGCGTCCAAAAACCAATGGAATGTGTCAACGAAGATGAATCTTTGATCTTCAGTTTTGGCTTGAAAAAGAGAGAGCCTTCGAAAATCGATCCCGACCAGCATGCATTTTACAGAGAAAATACTAGAATTGATTTGATTCCGGAGACATTGATGTGGAAATTATAGAATGCGCCCCGCGTGATCATTGGAATTCTGAGGCAGAAGGAAGAACAAAAGAATCGAATGAAAACGGGAATAATACGGAAATCGGTTTAAGTAATAAGAAAGTTTTCCCCCTACCTTTGTAATAATCGATAATGCTTGGACGGAAAAACTATACAATACACAATTTATTTTCAGATTGAATCATGGGAATACAATACATTGGGGAATTTAAAGTAGGTATACATGTTCGGCGAAGAAATATCGAAGTATAGGCTCTAAATATCAATCAGATCACCATGCCTTATACTGCTCCAGTCAAAAATGAAAATGTCTTACGAACTTTCAAATGCACTTGGAAAGAAATTATTCGTGTTCTGAGACAGTGATGACCAAATCTCACGGTCAGCCAATTCATCCTTTATAGCTTACAGATGCCGCCTTCGAAATGAATGTGGGGTCACTATGCTCAGTGTGGGTTTGATCGCTGAGCTAGCAACCTGCGCGTAGTAGGAAATATATGCATCCATGCAAGACACATTATGTAGTATTTCATAGTTCAAAAGGTTCTTAGGAGAAAACCTAAAAGAACTTATTAAAACAATTTAATAATAGTAAAAAATGCAAAACTCCACACATCAGGACAGAAGTGATGGTGGATGTCTTGCTTCCCTTGTTTGTCACTCTCTTATGACTTCGTGGCACTTCTATCCTTATGATGGTGGACGTCTTGCATAGAAATGGCCATAGACGATTTTGCCCTCCAAAAGTTTCGACAGGATATCTCTTCCAAGATAAGATCAATTTTGCTAAGTACTAGATATCTTGTCCAAAACAAAACTGCCCTTTTAATCCATGGGGAATGGAGATATAAGTAAGGAAAACAAATTGTCCTTGACAAGAACTGGTGAGTTTGGAATAGGTTTTTCGCATTCTGTCTCACAAGAGGCTGTGAGTGTTTTCTCACAAGAGGTTGCCCGCTACAAGACCGTTTTCAAAGCGATGTTAAATCATTAGGAGGGTTAATACCTTAATTAATCGGTGTTTTGTTTTACATTTTTTCTACTAATTTGACCAATGTTTTCAACTGTTTATGTAATCGGATAATACTTTTACTAATTATATTTCATAAAATACGGGTTTTTTACATATTCAAGTAGTTAGATATAGACACACACGTTCTAACAAGCGTCTAACACTTTTAAAAGAATGCTAGATAGATAAGTAATAAATTTAGCTAAAAATATCTCTCAATGGACATAGATTAAAGCAACTCTCCAAAAGTTCAAGTATTAACAAGTCACGGCAATCAAACATATCGCCTTATATACTCTTAACTTAGGTTTATAAATGCTGCCATTTTGTGAATTCACGGGACAGTGTTTCGAACTCTAGAACCATAGTTTTCTTTTACATGTTAAAGGATCTAAATAGTCACACTAGTTTTAACAAGCATCTGGCACTTTTCTAAAAAATTCTAGATACATAAATAATAAATGTAGCTAAAAATATCTTTCAATGTGCATGCATTAAATCAACTCTACGAAGATTCAAGTCGCGATAGTCAAAACTCTCCCCTTATATACTCTTACTAAGTAAGTTTATAAATAATGTCATTTTGTAAATCACGAGACAGTGTTTCATACTCTAGAACCATAGTTTTCTTTTACATATTAATGTCGTCAATAGCCCGATGTTTTGTTCCCCAGTGTGACGTTAATTAACCTACCTACCTTTTGCATATTAAAGGATCTAAATAGTCACACACATTTTTAGAGCATTTAAAGCTTTTCTAAAAATATCCTAGATACATAAGTAATAAATATATTTAAAAATATCTTTCAAGTAAATGGAAAGCGACTCCGAAAATCGAAGTCTCAACAAGTCGCGGAAATCAAACCGTTCACCTTATATACTCTTACTAAGTAGGTTTATAAATAATATTATTTTGTGAATTCACAGGACAGTGTTCCGTACTCTAGAACCATAGGTTTTTCACATAGTAAAGGATTTAAATAATCACACACGTTTAAACAAGCATCGAACACTTCTCTTAAAAATCCTAGATACAAAAGTAATAAATGTAGCTTAAAATATCTCTCAAGTGCATGGATTGAACCCACTCTCCAAAAATTCAAGTCTCAACAAGTCGCTGCAATCAAACCTTTCGCCTTATATACTCTAAGCCTTATATGTACTAAGTAGGTTTATAAATGATGTCATTTTGTGAATTCACGGGACAGGGTTCTCTACCCTAGGACTTATCAAATAGACCGGATCAATGGGTTTGCTTACAAATGAAGAATAATTTGTGAATAGAATAAGGAATGAATGCGACCGACCATTTAATCGACTGTTTTATTGGCTGAAATCCAGAGATTCATTGACTAATACTGGTCAGGATCTGTTTCTGGGTCACTTGATTTCTCCCATTGTAGTATCACAAACCCTTCTTTCAAGCTCGTTTCTTCAGGGATATTAAACATTTGGATGATAAAATAATTGCTGAGGTTGAGGTGAATACTTCGTGAACCTCTATTGGAAGATGAATCGAAATTTATGAAGCAAGTTAAAATAACCACATTGCAATTTACCCACTTAACGGCTCTTTAATTTTTAGTCTACTAAAATTACCCCAGTACCCTTAAAATGACCAAAATATCGAAACAAATTTTATTGCTTTATTTTAAATATACAACCCTTCTGAATATGTGTGCAAAATTTCATAGCACTAGCAACATTATCTAGTAGTTATTTAAGTTTTTTCTCTTGGATGTCAATAACCGAAACCAAAAATTAAAACTTTAAATGGCTTTTTCTCAGCTTTCTGATTTCGATGACTATGAAGTACTCAAATTGCTAAGGCTTTTTTAAAATTTAATTTAGAGGTTTGAAACTTTTTGTAGTTGTTCACAATAGTATATTTGACAATTATGTGCATGGGATAAGAATTTGGATGAAAAGTTTTTTTTTAAATTGACAAACTAAAATTATTATCTTGTTTTTTACAGTTTTTCATAGTATTTTTTAGAAAAAAAAATCTAGAAAAATGAATAATCAGAATACATGCAAACCCATGCACAGAATTGTGTAAAATACTGCAATGAATAGAAAAGTGTAAAAAAAAATTAAAAAGATGATATTTAAAAAAGTAGTAGGGATTTTAAAATATTGATTTTTTTTTCAAAAAAATTAAATTTCTGAATTATTGCTCTTGTAAAATTAAATTTTTTCGCCTGAAATATTCATTTTATGTGCATTTCAATATAGTATACTAAAAAATTTTGCTACACATATGAAAACAAAAAAAATTGTTCAAAGGGTACCGTGTCCCCTAAATATGTTGAATCTAGAATATGAAGACCCAAACCTTGTTGCAAAAGTTTGTTTCATTTATAGGATATACTTTAAGAAAATTATTTATGTGACAGATGTAATTTCCAACTGTAATGCCACTTTTAGTACCGAATCTATTTTCCCCATGTTTTGTACATTGGGATTCATCCTGGACCGTCACCACTTGTCTGCTGTGTTGCTCCGGTGCAACGTAATTAATTATCATTACCTATGTTTTGTAAAGGGCCGCGGTAGCCCAGTTGGAAAAGTGGTGGATTACCAAACGGACCGATGCGATTTCGAAACTCGACCCAGCCAAAGACCGCCGTGTACGTGGGTTATGGTGCATGTTTAATTTGCCATGGCCTCAATTATCCTCACATTGGCAAGGTGTGGAAGTTTGGAGAGTGGAGTGCCAGATCAGGTGCTTTGTCATCTGAACCATGGTTCAAAATTACGAAGTCTTGTCCAAGGAATTCACTTCAAGATTGACCCCGGACCGTCGCCAATAGACCTTCGTTTTTCTCCAGGTTCTACATTAATCCATTTACCCACCATGTTTTGTATAGGAATTGTAGGCTGTGCAGGTTCGATTCTTGTACCCTTGATGCATTTCTCTCTTCTGTGTCACTAAATATTTCCTACATGCGAGAATGTCTATTACTTGACGTTGTCTGTCTGTTTGGTGTAGCTTGGACCAAACTTGCCCTTGAGCCATAAAACCCCATCAACCAACCAGTCAGCCATGTTTTTTTAGAGAATCTTTATTATTTAAGTTACAGTTTCATTTAATACCGTTTTAATTAATACATCGCTGTATTTATATATGTTTAGAATAAAATAATCGTTGCCGAGTTCGAACATAATCTTGAGAGCCAATAGTGTAAAATCATTTATTAATGGACCTTATCGAAGTTATGTTCCACAAATACTTTAATTTTGGAGCAATGCCTGAAAGTTTATTTAGACTAAGTTTTAGTTGCTTCAGTCTTTCCTAGAACCACAACTTCTAAGCCGATTTTCCTTGCATAGACTCTCTTGTAAAATAGCCATAGCATGTGGACGAAGTCGCTGTCATCTCAAAAATATAGATAACGTGGGCTTGAGAATCTACTTGCGCCGATGTTTTATAAAAAATAAACTATTCCGAGCTTCCAACTTTCTTGTATTTCAGCTAATGCTGCATGTCTAGTGCAGATACTTTGTGTATCATATTTTGCCTGATCTCTATAATGCCAAGCGTAAAGAGTTTGTGTTCATGTATTGTCTTTTATATATTGTCACCTTTCAGCCACGCCTTGTCAATCCCTTTGTTGGTAGGCTGGATGATTTGGTTGTAAAAAAAGATTGAATTGCTAATTTTTGTAGGATAGTTGATTTATCAATGTCAATTACATTAAACAACGAAAGTCACCAAACCGGCGATAAACTACATTTTAAGGTAGTTCCAATGTGTAAGATATGAGAGAATTTATAAGTAAGGTTTGTAACTTTGGAAATAAAATCTTATTATTTTGTATATTTTCATATAGGCGGAATTGCATACAGGACTTATTTGAAAGGTAAACTAACAAAATTTAATTTTGTGCATCAAACACTGGTGTGTAGCACTTGATGCTACTAATTTGATCGAAAACATGAACTTCGTTAACTTGTACGCTCAACACAAAAAATCTCTGACCATAAGAGATTATTTCTGTTGCATTATCGGCAAATATATATGTAAAATTATAAATCTACTTTTACCAAAACCGATTCGATATCGAAAATCCGCGTTGAAAAAATAATACAAAATTAAGCTCCAAGACTAAATTTTGAGATCGAAAAACTTAAAACAAAAACGAGTTTCTGCTTTCATCAATATAAAAATTCGTGCAACCGTATTATTAAAATGACAAAGCGTTGTGAAAATGTTCGTTTAAGCTTATGTGACACCAATTTAGTACGGGAACACACAAAAACTCATAAAGTTAACTGCATCATAAAAAGTGCATTTTAATTTAAAAGCACTCCGTTTACTTGGTCTTTATGGATTAACCAGAATGAAAAGTCATAAAACGTAGAATAATTACAAGGGTTTTACTTTTAAATCTCAACACATAGTGAGTTCTTAAGAAATTTTTTTAACATTGGTTACTTTAAATACTGACTCTTCATTTCAAAAGGATTCTCATTTATGCGACTCCAACTTATTTTACTTATAAATATTATCTTGTTTCTAGGGTGTTTACATTAACGTGTATGAATACTAGAAATTTGAAACTGCTTGAATTTTAATGAGCTTGCATTGTACTGAACTTTAAACAAATACCGATATTAAAATAATGAAAACTGCTTTAGGCGATTAAATATTAAAAACATTTTTTGTTATTGCATAAACATTCGTTTGTTGTTATGTTTATGAACTATATGAATGAATTAATAGTCGACTAATGAGAGACACTTTAATTTAGTATTTCCTACTAAGCAAACTACCGTTTACAGCTGATTAATATTGCTTCTATAATTACGCCATGATTATGTATTGAAACTTCATAGAAAGTTCAAAAAATAATGTCAGCAGTTATTTTCTATTTAATCCAGTTCCCCTACCTCATAAAACTAGACTTATTTAATTCTAATTCCTCATAAAGAGAAAAAATAAAAATTAAAGGGAAGCTATAAAATATATATAACTGATACTCTAATGAATTAAGACCTATAATTTTCCGTAAGTAGTTTGGCCTTAATTTTAACTGCTCTGTGTTCAATGAAACTATCTGTGAACCGCGTTCAGTGAATTAAAATTTTATTGCACGCTTGCAAGTGCTACTTGTAAAGGTTATTGTGTCTTAATATTATATTGATTAAACAGGCTCAAAATATGATATTAGTGAATGTATATTTAACTATACACGTGGAAACCATAACATGGAATATGGTGAAAAATTTATTTTGAATTTGAAAAAATTGTAGGAGTGTAAAAAAAGTTTATCCGTGCCCTTTGTAGTTTTGTATCGTCCTTAATTAATTAACCCTCATGGTGAATGTCTCAAAGAGATATCTTGTCATTAGCAAAACTGACCAGATCTTGATGGACGAGGTATATCGTCATCAGAAGAAAACTAACAAGATCTTAATGAACGATATATCTCTTCATTAGAAGAAAACTGACCAAATCTTTCTCTCGTCATGATACAAAAACGGTAATATCTTGATGACGAAATATCTCAATTTTAACAAAATTGGTCAGATCTTGATGGATGAGATATATCGTTGAAACCTCTTGGATGATTAGTAAATGTCTACAGTTCTCTAAAAAGTGTTCGTCTCCATGTATGATCTCGAAAAGCTAAACTACAACTATTTAATGCAATCTTAATAATAATCTTTACACCCGCACAGTGACAAAAACTCTTTATCTCCAGTTGAATTCTTAGTCTATTATTAAAGGTCACCATGCAAGATTGCGAAATAAATGGTGGCATACAAATCCCGATATTAAATAAAGCTATCCTTATTGGGTGAAAATTTACAGGTATAATTTTCTTTGTTAAACTAAGATTTGTAAATATTTTCTAAGTAGCAATTTTAATAGTTTATTTTCTACTAATTGGACTCAAACTTTCAGATCCCCTCGAGTAGTATCGGTACAAGTTTCTTAATTGTTTATATTTATAGATGGCATATTGTCGTAACTTATGGTTGATAGTTCATTTTAATACATTTATATCTAGTAAATATAACCATCGATGTGCACATTTTATACCTCCATTTGAAGTAAAATTAATGAAAGTAATTGGTAATTAAATAACGTTGCACTGGAGCAACACAACAGGCCATTGGCGACGGTCCAGTATGATTTCCGAAGAAAAAGATTCAAGGACAACGCCTCGTAATTTTGAACCACGGTCAGATGACGAGAACAACACTTGAGCTGGCACCCCACTTTCCAAACTTCCACACCACACTAACGTGAAGACATTTGAGGCCAGGACAGATTTAACGTGCACCAGCAACCGTGTACGCGATGGTCTTTGACTGGACGGAGTTTCGAACTCAGAACCCTCAGGTAGCAAATTCGTTACTCTTCCAACTGGGCTTAAACGGCCCAAGATTAATGACAGATATAAGGCAGTATTTATCTTTCTGTTTTAACTCATTTCCAATAAAATATGGAGCTGCGGTGGTACCACGGTTTGAAGAGGAGAGGATAAGCAACCGGAGTGTTGTGAATTCGAAACTCAATCCAGCCAAAGACCATTTTGTACGTGGGAGCTGGTGCAAATCTGTCTTGGCTTTGGATGTCCTCACGTTGGCATGGTGTGAAAGTTTGGAGAATTCAAAATTACGAGGTAGTGTCATCGGATCTTTCCTTTTGGTATTGATCCGGGGCCATCATCAATAGCACGATGTATACCTCCATTACGACGTTAATTCAACTATCTATATATCCAATAAAATGCATGGCAAAAAATTCGCATCTTAATCGTGTTTCCATAATTATCGCCTGACCATCGAATTTAATTACATCCTATTCACTTGTTAGAAAACAATTATGTAATGTTTGGTTTTTTAAATCTATATTCCCATTCGCCCACATTTTCTTTTCTGCTCTGATTTCTGTCTACTTGATTTCTCTTTGCATTTTCGCATCAGACTGCTGAAGAATTTCATTAGCTCGTCGAGATTCTCCGTGTAGTTTTAACACTATTATGCAGTTCCATGGCTCAATCCTAGAATATTTAACACAAGCGTAAAACTTGGCAAATTAATCAGCAGTAACGTTTTTTTATATTATTTATATTCATTTGTTGCCATTTGATAATAAACAAATTACGCTGATTTATATACCACATACTTTAGTAAAATATATAAAGATAAAGATTTGAATTATTAGTTAGTTTAAATCTTTCTTCCTAAGAATCGATAGAACAAAATATTTAGATATGAATATTTTAACATTTCAAGACTAGAATGATCTTTAGACAGGTGAAGAAGTCCACTAAGTTATATTTTATTTGCATAAATTTAGATTTCTGAGAAACATACTTAGTGATTATAGCACAGATATCATTTTCAAGAACACTCTTCTGAGAAAACGAAGGGGAAATAATTTTACTTCCTATGTTTTATTCACTAAATGTCACAGTAATCTAACCTTCATGCAAAGAAAATAGTGGATTTCACAAGCCAAAAGATCACATTCTGGTCTAAAAAAACGCTAAAACACTCATCTTGAAAATTATGACAGTGTGTTTTACTTGCATCTTGTGTTTGTATATTGATTACATTCAAAAGAATCATTTGCTCATTGGAAATATTTGATGACTTACATTGTTATAATGGTAGGCCAATCGTAAATCAGAAATGAATTTTTAGTAACTGAACTATTTTCTCTTTAACTGAACTATTATACTCGACTTAACTAGCATATTTTGGTGGTGTGTGGAATAATTTGCTAACTAATCATATCAGATTTAATAAGCATGTTTAAAAATATCACTGTCATTAAATCCCGATATTCTGGTGATTATAAAAATTCGACCAAATCCGATACTTTGCAAAAAACAATAGAGCTAACATCTCAAAGAACATTAACATCTATCTTTATATCTAATTCAATGCAGTAAACATATTAGCACTCCTGGCGGTTGTTTCGACTTCATTAGCAAAACTGACCAGATCTTGGTGGACGAGATATCTCGTCATTTCAGAAAAACCTCACCAGATCTCGTTGTTATAAAAAAATCGGCAATATCTTAATGACGAGCTATCTGTACCTAAATTGGTCACATTTTGATGGAAGAGGCACCTCGTCGAAACCACTTGCAGGGTTATGGAAGTTTCTATTCTTAAAGAACTTCTTACGAGCCTTAATGCCAATTAATACCAAATCTAATGTCTATTGTAATACAACATAAAAGTTTTAAAATTAATATGTTAAGACTTCAGTTAAATGTAAAGCATAGAATTTTGTTCATTCGAAAAAAGAAAAATACCTTTAATAGTGCAGTAATTTTCGTGTACCTTTAAATCGAAAGTCTTCTTTAATACTTCTCTATTTATTTAACGACTTTAAACGATTTTCCAATTTGACAGGGATGAAGTTTCCTAGTCGATGCTTCCTTTAGCAATACCGTGGTATTACTGCAAACGTGAAGTCCAAGAGTTTTATCCCGGTAGCCGAACTTTACTCATCACTTATGTTAAAGTGTCCATTAAAATAATGAAGATAAGCCGGTGTGGAACTTAGGCGATGAAAATTATAAAATTAAAATGGGACTATCATGATGGAAGCAACACGGTCTGGTGACCGTAACTTGAGCATAAAAATCGTTTCTTACGCTTAACCTAGCAATTTTAATCTGGGTTAATAAAGCAGTTAGCTTGCCGTACCTAGCAATTTGGAGTACTTAACGCGCTTTCACGTAAAATTTTCGCTGATGTCTTCCTTCTTTAAGGTGATAAAATATGTACTTGCGCTGTTGTTCGAGGGTTTATGTTCATTTTGTATTTCGTTAAAGTTACGTTTCAGTTTGTCAGTAAAGTTATTAAAGTTACGTCTCAGTATCAAGTTTTGTTTGCATGTAAAAATGCATTTTTATAGATGTGAAGTGTTCTAAATGGATTACTATGATGTCATATATTATGTTCGTTGTGCTCACATTGTAAAAGTATAATTTAAATGCGTTTTGCGGTGAAATGATCAGCTAGCAAGTCTGGAGATTTTCAATGTAAAATTTATTACAAAACTATTTCATTAACCCTCCAACGGTTTCGACGAGATTTCTCGTCCATCTCACCAAATTTGCTAGTGACGAGATACTTCGTCATAAGGATACTGCCGATTTTTTTATGATCACGAGATCAATATCTGGTCTATACCTCGTCGAGACAAGCACCACAGGATGCACAACTTTAAAATTCATTTTTATAGCTGTGTTTTAAATAGGTAGGTATTTTAATTAACTTCACACTGGAGCAACGCAACGGGCTACGGGATCAATCCCAAAGGGAAACATCCTATGACAACACCACGTAATTTTGAACCACGGTCAGATGACGATGCAACACCTGATCTGGCACCCCACTCTTCAAACTTCCACACCACGCCAACGTGAGGACATATGAGGCCACGATGGATTTAATGTGCACCAGCCCCCTTTGTATACGACGGTCTTTGGTTGGATTCGAGCTCGCAACCCTCCGGCTGCTAATCCGTTACTCTTCCAACCGGACTACAGCGGACCGTGTTTTAAATACTAGATTACTGCGGTGTTGATCTATTTTGGTTTTCGCCCTCACATTGTAAAAGTATAACTTAAATGCTTTTTGGGATAAAATGATCAACTAGCAAGCATGGAGCTAATAAAGATTAAAAAATGGTCAATGGACACTTTGATGGAGCGAGACTTCCATCATCAAGATAGAAGTGTCACAAGAGGAAAACGCGAGTTCAAACATGGCGTTTTTGAAAAGTATTGCCACATCCCTCTTTTTAAATAAACCTTTTAGTCTGCGTGCTACGTCATTCACTAATGTGTTCAACAACGTAAAAACAGATAAGACTTCTCTGATGTTCAATTCGAGAATGTATCTTGGAGATTGGACCACTTGCGTTTATTTGAAATCAAACTGATGAGAAAATTTCTAACAGTGTTGAATGATGTTAGATTTGTTTATTTCTTTATTTCTGTTTATCTGACGATATTTTCTGTTTTCAATATTTATTAGTCGTTGTTCTGCAGTTTTGTATTTTTTCTACCGATTTGATTAAGTTTTTAATCTCTTTTTCTCTTCTTTTAAAGGGAATTAAAATGTGTTCTATGATTTATGATCGGGCATGAAGGCAGTTCGTCATACGAGTTCTTTAAGACGAGTGCGGGCTGTATATAATTTCATTTATTATATATGAAGCATTTGGTTACAATTTTAGGTACTGTTAACACAAGCGAGTAACGTATTTTCCTTCCTTTGGTTCTTTATTGGATGAAGGTAATCGAAGAGTTGTCAGATAAACTGGTCAGTTGTCAGTACTGCCGTATGCTGTAAAAATCACATGCATATTATATGTATAAATTAAGTACTGTATGATGCATTAGGAATTACTTATTAGTAAATTTGAATGGATAATATAGTATAGTGACATTTCCTATGAATACGTATTACATTCATTTCAAAAATTGTATGAATTTAAATGAAGCAATTATATACAAAATCAGGTACCATCAAACATTAAAATGAATTATTTTGTAGCGTGGAATGGTTACGAACCGTAGTAAGAAACCAAAAAAAGACCCCATTTGAGGAAAAGACTCAGAGTTTCAGGTATCCCACCACAAAAAAATAAATGAAGAATTGTAATTTAAAAAAGATACAAAAATGGAATCACAAAAGAGGAGTTAAGAGGTGTATGGATTCCTTAATGAAACGCGTTCCCCTATCCTAAACTAATGGCTAATCTACACCTAAAACACCCTTATGAAACAAATAAAATGGAACACATACCTTTTTGATTCCTAAGATCATATCGTTTAAATGCAGGTTAATACTGAGTGATCCTATCTTTCATACATTTAACATTGTTTAATTCCGTACTGTCTTCCAATTCAAGATCGATGTACATTTATTAAATTTTTCATAAGCATTAACCCTTCAGTACGAGTGGTATTTTATGATAAATCCACTACGCTTTAATGAGGAGTTGTAAGACAGTCGTTGGCAATATATGGTTGAAACTCCATTCACGTCCCTATAACCCTCTGAGCGTCGCTAGATTTACGAGTAATGTAGAAGTGGTTTAACCCCGTAACACACTTAATGACTAAATAACCCTTTTTTAAAGTATCCATGGATTCCTTTAAACTTTAGACTGATTCTATGAGTCATTTCCTTAGAATAGAATCATTCTTTGGAACGATTGTGACTGTCCTTTCATTAGAACATAAACTTTCTTAGGAACGATCGTATTGGTTTTTTCCTTATAATAGAATCTTTCTTCGAAACGATTCTATTTATCTATTCTGTAGGAAATAATCCTTTGGAAGTGTACTATTGGTTATTTTCCTAGATTATAAACATTTGGAAGCATTATTTGCTCCTTTTCTAAGGAAGGAAAGGATTTTATTTTAAAGAAAGGATTCTATTCTAAGAAAAGGAGCATAACATTGCTCCTTTTCATAGAATATAATCTTTTGGAAAGATTCCTTTGCACATTTTCTTGGAATAGAATTCTTTGCAAAAATTCTATTGGTCAAGAAAATCTAAATTGGTTAGAAGTCATGCCGGGTTCCTCCTGCAAATTGTAAGGTGTAATTATACTTGTGAACCCCTCAGAGGTTTAAGAAGCTGATTGCCCATCAAAAAGAATGGTTAGGTGATTGTAAGGCTATTTTTTATTTTCAGCACTTCTGTATGAGAAAGACACAGAGCCTACACGCGGATGGTTTAACAATTTCACCTAAGTTTTGTAATTTTTCAAAATAATCTTTTTTTGATATTTTGAAATTTGTAATGCTTTTTAATTCGATTTTTATCGTTTTCTTTTTATTTGTGAATACTTACACTGCTAGTTTCACGATAATAATATCTAAAATTTTAATGCATAAATAGTGATTTAATTATAGAAATATAAAAAAATAGCTCTATGTGTACGGTGAGTGCATATATTTTGTATTAATCGGGCAGAGACATGTTATTACGTATTTTATAAAGATAAAATATGGCATTCCCTTAAGATAGATACACCATACTTAATAAAGGGATTAATAGAATAAGCAATATAATACGTAATTCGGCACATGTTAATTAAATGTTTCTCGTACAACCACACAATATAATTATATATAAACAATTATACCTTTCTAAATGCTACTATTGTGAGGGAAAGTAAAATATTTTTACCCTTTTGAAATTAATTTAAAACACTCATAAAAATAGCATCTATATTTAAGTACTACTTTAAGTAAACTTATCGAGAAAATGTTTGAAAATAATGTTAATATTTTGTTGATCCGTTCATAATATATCGTTACCACCACAGCAAAGGCACCAATCTGCAAAATTGACTTTTCTACCAAAACGCGTTCAAATTCTTGATGCTTCGGGAAAAATCGAGTTACGACTCAAAGGTTGTTTTGTCATGAAAATCTCGCATTTCCACTACGAATCAAGATGATTCGTGACTTTGTCATAAAACATGAAATGGTGACTCGAAAAATTCAGTTAGGTGAAAATCGCCAAAATGCAGATTGGTGTCTTTGGCGTGGTGGTAACGATATGTTCTATTATGTTACTACGTGATTATTTGAATTTGATTGAGTCTTAAAAATACGTTATCTGTTTAAATTAAGAGCATCAGGGCTAAATCTTTCCTGAATACTCTGAAGCTCAAAGAAATTAGATGATTTATGAACCTGCTCTCTATTAAATAATAAACTTATTTCATAATAGAAACGCACGCATTACTTCATATCTCTATTTCACACACACTATCATCAAATGCTAATTTCTTCATTTGTTCTGATGCATCCATTTATATTAATTAACCTTTACACTACGGCGCTTTTATTCCGCTACCCGAATACGGTGCGACTGTTGTATTTCCCGTAGTCTAAAGGTTAAGATCTGAAATTAATATTGGGTATACAGAAGTGGTAGGTGATATTGCTTTCTCAAGCTCAGGGGGATAATTACTTCTTTCATATCTACACCATAATCAGCATTACAAAAGACATCCAGCCAATGGATGTCGAAATTTCAATAATATTATTCTAAGATATTGCCTTTTCAAACTAGGAAGGAATGTTATGCTTAAACTACTACAAGGGATAGTTCGTTAGTACATATCTACATGATAATCAACATTACAAAAGATAGCCTGTCAATGGATGTCAGGATTCAAAGATTACATATGGTTGAAGTCGTGTATTTCAAAGTTATGGAAATTTGAGTCTGATTTTCAATAGACTCAAAGTAGTTTACCGAAATCAAGATTCAGAAATATTTCGATTAATAAATAAATATATTTTATCAATTAGACATGTCACTCCATATTTATCTATTTTGCATACTCTGTCACTAAAGTCTCAAGCCAAATGCTTCCCTTTATTTATATATGTTTATAAGATTTAATTTCAGAAAGAATTTTAAAATATTCACAAATCTGCTTTCAATTAATGAATAAAAGTATTTTATAAATTAAAAACGCCGCTACATATCTCTCTATTTTACATACTTTATTATCAAATTGAATCAATCCATGTACCTTCTGTTAATTTAGATATTTTTATAGTTTCCTTTCAGAAAGAGTCATCTAAAACATTTATTAATGAGCTTTTGATCAAACACTCACAGGAGTCCTCACGTATGTATCCATTCTGCTACCTGTAGTTTTTTCCCTGCATGATTTCTGGGCCATGGTAGCCCGGTTGGAAGAATAACGGATTAGCAACCGGAGGGCTGCGAGTTCAAATCCAACCAAAGACCGTCGTGTACAAAGGAAGCTGGCACACGTTAAATCTGTCGTGGCATCAAATTTCCTCACGTTGGCTTGGTGTGGAAGTTTGTAGAGTGGGGTGACAGCTCAGGTGTTGCCTTGTCATCTGACCCCGGTTCAAAATTAAGTGGTGTCCTCGGATCTTTCCCTTCTCGATTGATCCTGGACCGTCACCAATAGCCCTTTATGCTGCTCCAGTGTTAATCAAATTACCTACCTACCTGCATGATTTCTAACCAGTTTTGACTTTCTTGATCGAATAAAACCTTTTCAAGGATTCTTTCAACCAATAGATGCAGTTATTTAATCTTTATATGTGTTGTGAGGTAAAAGCAATACTTCACTACCCGAAAATCTCGTGGCACTCATATGGTTAATGAACAAAGATCTATAAATTTTAAACGCCACTTCAGATTTATTTACTTTGCATAAATTTTCACCGAATTCAACAAAACCTGCTCTTTATACGAGCTTTTACATATTTTTTCACGATTCATTATCAGAAAGAGATATTTAAAATATTCCCAAATCTGAGTTCAATTACGGAATAAAAAGGTCTTTTATAAATTAGAAACGCCACTTCATATTTATCTGAATTGAATTTTCCATCAACAAATTCAATCCTCATCTCTTTATTTGTCCAGACGCGATGTATATCTATTTACTTAATAGATTAATATTAAAAATGTAGATGGAACAGTTGAAATTGCTTGTACAATCTCATAAACAATTCTACGTTCGAGCAAACCCCAATGGGATGATCCCTTCTTACATATCTACCTCCTAGTCAACATTACGAAAGCTAGCCAATTAATGATGTCAGAATTGGAAGATTAAAATACCGTGAGGGATCCTAACGTGATGATTAACCGTCCTTCGTTATTTAGCTTCAATGGATCACCATTTCCGCACTAAAAACCTACTTAAAAGATTTGAAAATATAGTACTGGATGAATAATTGAGTGTGTAGATTAATTAATGTTATTTCTGTTTTTATTTTATGGATTGTGAAATCAGTGTCAGATGGATTTGAATAAACTGGAACTGTCTGGCAATTAAAACTTCCAGACTTCTTCTTTCACAAATCTAATTAAAACTTTAAAGATAAAACTAAATTGTATGGCATTTCTTTAGGAAATAAATCATAGTTAGTGGAACTCAAGCAAGAAAATAATTAGATGTACAGAATTGTTAAGAAAATTAATTGTTTGAAGTTATTCTCAGCGTTAGAATTTTTTCTAGTTTCAACTCATATAGTGTTTTGAATTTCTTTTTCTATCATTATAGTACCTGTCTTTTTTAAATTGATCTATGCTATTTCAAAGTAGAAATGAAACACAAAGGAAGGAAGGACATGAGAAATACTTAGTGAATAAGCATGAAAACTTTTTTTTTCATCACAAATTTCAAATAACAACTTAACAAGAACTAGATGACATTGTATCCAGGCATTATATACACCCCCCGAATCTAACTCGTTTTACTTTTTATTTTTGATTGCGAATTTCAATTTCAGACTTGAAGTCTTTCATGGCTGAGGCTTGGTTGAATTTATGACTTGTCATTTTTACTGTAGGAGGGATAATCTCTCTTATGCACAAAGGTATTTTAGTTATAGAATTGAATCACTTAAATATTTGAATAAATAAATACAGAATAGAAAAAACATGGATATTAAGAATAATTTTATATCCGATGTTTAACAATTGTGAATTAAGTGCACAGTGATAGAACTTCAGATACAATTTTAAGAAAAGTCTAAACTTGGAATCACTAATATAAAAATAAACTAAAAAATCTAAGGTATAACTTAAGTTTTTTAACAAAAGGTGACTCGAATAGTGAGAGAACTTATTATTGATCTCGAATACAGGAATTCTAAAACTATTTTTTCAAATCGGTTTTGCCAAAATCAAATGCCAAATCATGACAAAATAACTACGATTCATACGTGAATAAATAATTTATGAAACAAATATTTTTGGGGTTATACGAAAGACGTTTCTCTCGAAAACTTTGATTTGAAAAACTGCTAATATGGTATATCTAAAGAAGTAGTCACAAACGCACAAAACCTAAAAAATGTGTATTTAATACTTAATTAATTTAA
Organism: Meta bourneti; assembly: GCA_933210815.1. NCBI lineage: Eukaryota > Metazoa > Arthropoda > Arachnida > Araneae > Tetragnathidae > Meta > Meta bourneti. The sequence continues at coordinate 77,701,296 of OW119923.1, read as the reverse complement.
GTATAAAGAATTAAATACGTTCATGTTTTCACATTTATTTTTACTTACATTTAACTTGTGCCCATTGGAAAAAGTTCAAAATGTTTTCAATACGTCGCTCTCAATATAATTATTTTCTCCTGAAACTAAAACCACCTGATTCATATCATTGCTACATTTAACCGCAGCTTGACTTCTAAAATCGCAAGGAACGCAGGTTTTTTACCTACTGGTTCATTTAATGATTTTTGGTGATTAAAATTTTCCGTAGCCAGCACTGTAACATTCATACTTTGCCAATTATATCTTTCCCAACTCCAGCTTGAGATTCCATATATGCAAGCTATAACACCAGTTCGAAGTCTTAAATTATGAATGCTGGAATTCAATGCAGATCCTGTGTAACTCAAAGTACAGTTATTTAAATATAATGCCGACTTGTCTATCATGCATAAAAATTAAACCAAATGAATTGCATTGGTTAAAAGTAGTTACGTTTCAGCTTAAATGTATTTCGCTTTCGAGTCACTACCATATATGTGAATAAACCAGAAAAGAATCATCGCTAATGCTTTACATCACGCAATGAAGTCATTTTGCCAATTCATGTCTGAAATTTTGTGTCTCAAAAATTGTCTGTTTGTCCGACAGTGAATGAATGCTCTAAAGTTTTGTACCTAACGTCCTAAAGTATTACAGCGAAATCAGAATGAGTTTTCACTTCATAGAATAAGTTATTATCCAAGAGAAATTTTGACAACTTTGACATTCCTTTATTGCTAGAACGAAACACACTCATGTTTTGAAACTACATAGTTTAACAAATGGATTTGTTTTTAATATCGGAAGTACAGGGTGGTTGTAATTAAATAAGTGTTTAGCGCTGTGTGAAAAAGAAATTTTAGAAAATATTCAACTAAATTCGATGACAAGCTTTCTTGAACATGGGAATTTGATTACTCAAATAAAGATATAATGAACATCAGTTCAAAAATTTTCTCTAAAGGTGAAATTTGGCGAATGTCACTTTGATATACATATTGCATAAACCATGGTATTTGAAAAATTGTATTAAAACCGATTAACTTAATCACAGCGCTTATACTACCTGATCATGAATTATTAATTAGTAAAGACACATCGATCCAGGGGCCGCCTCGACTTAATGGGTTTGCCCACTTATCTAGTAACCTGCGAGTTCTAGGCGGCTCACGTTCGATTCCTATAACTTACACTAGGTGTATTTCTCTCCTTCGTGTAAGACTCCTTGTACGTCGTATGTATGTCCCTTTATTGACATTATTCCTTTTGTGTTTGGCACAGCTTGGCCAAATAGTCTTTCCTCCATAAAACCCAACCAACCATTTCAGGAGAACTGCGATGTGTTTGTCGTCCCCACTCCTAAAAAGGATTAAGGCTAGGTATATAAATATTTTAGGTTTATTAACCCTCCAAGCGGTTTTCACGAGATATCTCGTCAATCAAGATCTGACCAATTTTGCTAATGTCAAGATTTCTCGTCATCAAGACACTACCGATTTTTTTATGTTGAAGAGATCATGATATATAGTCAGATTTCTTCTATAGACGAGATACCTCGTCCATCATATATTTGTTAAAGACGAGATAAATCGACCATCAGGAGGATTAAGGGCTCTGAAGTATATACATACTATCTAATTTTATGTTTTGATATCTAGATGGTCAATGAGACATGAGTCCCAACATCCGTAAACCTCCTGTTTGTCTTGACGAGGTACACAGTCATTAGCAAAACTGACCACATCTTGATGGACAAGATATATCGTCCATCAATACTAGTACTCAATTTTTGCTTGGCAAAATACATCCATGTAAGGTAACTGTCTTCAGCCACAATATGCTTTCTTCGATATAAGTTGATAGTCTTTATCCACAAAGTTTTTTTTTTGCCATACAACTTCCAGCATAGTATCATTCCAGGAGTTAATCAAAACCACCCTGCACTCAGGACCTACAATTGTGGAATTACAAGCAATAACTTATAATATATTCATCAGATAAATTCGCAACAAAGGGCCGAGAATCCTGCAAATGGATCCCAGCCATAAGAACAATGGCGGCGGCATTCACAAAGACAATTATTTTTTCAGACTGCTGCATTTACGAAAAAGAAACTTCCGTTGCTCGTTAAGATCACTTCCTTCTCAGTAACGTCCCATTGGTCACAACAAAAAAGATGATCTGCCCTCAAGCCCTCTTTGTGGCAGGGATGAATTCTCGGCATTTCCCTTATCACTTCGCGTCCTATTCCCTTTTTGTGCACCCAATTGTTTCCGCGCATTAAATAAGCCCATTCCTTTGCTGATAATTGTGTCGCTTAAAGCTAGACGTGGGTGGGCAGTGTATTTGAGCCTTCAATGGCAATTAACTTCATAAATGTTTTTAAGCATTTTTTGCACAAATTGAACGCTGTTCGCTTTAGAGCTAAATTTAATGATGACATTAACGTAATTATTGTCTTTTTCTTGCATTTAAATAACTTTCGATGTTTTGATGGAGATGATGTTTCATGCTAACACCTTAGGACGTGGGTTATTTATGAAACTTTTTTTCCCGCATCGGTTTGGATCGTGTTTGAAATTTAAGCTTCATGATTAACATATTAAAGCTTATTTAACATTATTAGAATTTAATGAAACCACGCAAATATTTTCATTGTTCTATATCAAATAATTCTGGGATGGAAAAACAGGATTTAAACAACTGTAATGGATGCAGGTAGGTAGGTAATTAGCGTCACACTCGATCGATACAACGGGCTATTGGTCCGGGATCAATCCAAAGAAAAAGCCTCGTAATTTTGAATCACGGTCAAATAACGAGGTCAACACCTGAGCTGGCATCCCACTCTCTAAAGTTCCACATCACGCCAATGTGAGGACATCTGAGGCCACGACAGATTTAACGTGCACCAGCCCCCCATATACACGACATTCTTTGTCTGGATCCGGTTTCGAATTCGCAACTCACCGGTTGCTCTTCCAAATGGGCTACCGTGGCCCGCTTATCATTAACATATAACTCGTTTAACATTGTTAAGAATTGAAAGAAACCATTCAAATATTTTCATTGTCCTAAATCAAATAATTCGGGGATGTAAAACAACAGTAATGGATGTTGCACAGTCTTAGAAAACCGTGCTATCAGATATAATATGAAACCAGTAAAATATTAATTTAATATTTATGTTGTTTACAAATGCCGGACATCAGCTCTCATGCTATTAGTTCACGAGCTCTCCAATATTGAATGGCGCAACTAAAACCTATAAATGCAATACAGCGCTGAAATGTTCAAACTTCATTGGTCATCGACCTTCCAATGAAATAGACAGATCATGTAGGTGGAGTCTGTCGTAAGAACTCAGAAGGGCAAATCAAGTTGGTTTACGAATAGATGGGCAACTTAGCTTTCGAAGCGTAGACCTGTTTTTAATTACGCTGTATAATCATTTTAACCAATAAATAGTTGTCCCGTATTTACTTATACGGTGCCTAGAATCGCCCGCAGTATGGGAGGTCATCATATGGAAACTGCTTCTTGTCTTGCAAAGCATTAACTAACAGGTAACTATGCCGCTGGCTCTATTCTCTGCCCGCAATGAGGGAGTTTTATTCACTGGCCAGCATTCGCGTTACGTTTGAGAAAAACCAGGCAAGCGAACCCATAGCCATGTGGGCAGGGACATTGGATATACCCGGGCGCAACGGCAGATTCCCCACGATATGATTGCCTGGTAGACAGTCAGTACTTCCTCACAGAATGTGGTCTAATGTGTGAGCTCGCTGTGTTTTAAAGTCGACTGCTCAGAGCTCAGTCTTTATAAATCGCGTAGTATCCATTCATAGATACTCCTCATAAGTAGTACCCTAATTAGTCCTAGTGTAACAAAAAATTATCATAAAGGTTCAAACCAAACCTCACATGTAATCTTCGCTTACAGTTTTAATTGATATTGGCTGTAGTAGCTGCTTACACAGTGCTGTTCAAGACAATAATACATTAATACACAGATATGCCTGATCACGGAATCTTACTGTGTCAGACACCCTTCAGGGCATCTCAACGTAGAGTGAAGAAAACTCACATCCAGCTATAGGGGTTGTCAGATCACGATCTCCATACAACTAGAATATTAATTATCTAAAACTTCCAATACTCCAGGGTCCATTTACCAACAGACTACATCCAAAATCCAAGGGAACTTTTATTTCTAGCCGAACCACAGTGGTGGTGCTAAATTTTCCCAGATAATCCAAGCTCAGATTTTGAAATGATTAAACATTCTTTAAGTCCTTCAGTGTTTGACGCAGCTTGGCAAATATGGCCCTTACGCCATAAGACCTCAAAACAACCAACCTTTAATTCTTTCAACTATTTTTTCCAAATAGAGGTGCCCTATATTATATGTAGGAGGAGTTAACGATGGTACATACGTCATTGGAAACTGTTGTAGTCCTAGAGTGTCATGTCTTTTGATGACTGTTCCAATCGGATTATGTACACTGAGAAACGTTGTTGTTGTAGTGTCCATTTCTGAGTCAGATGTCGCCGTGCGCATTTTGCACAGCTTCGGACAAGTCGACTATTTTCGCGCTGTAAAGCTGTTTTTCAAGATGGTAATTGATGGTTTGAAGAACAGCTACTATTGCAGAGCAGGTGAATACATGATTATGTGTGCGTTTTACGCCCAGATAGTCTTTACAATGTTTATACGTTGTGGCTCCATCACTGTTAATTTTCATGCATTTACAATACAAATCCGCCACTTCTGTGATAAATTTCCCAGCTTTTGCCTCTCAACAGCAACTTACTACCGTGAATAATGTGCTGTATGGATTCATACTAAAGCAGCAGGATAAACCGAATTTCCTCAAAAACTTTCTCGTCGCAATGAAAGCATTAGATGCAAGCGTTGTATGTCTGGTTTGTGTATTTGGAGTGAATCCTACCTCTTATCGGAGCATGTTCTTCCATTTCCCTATTATGCTAAAAATTCAAAATTAGTTCCAAATAATAAAACCCACGCATTGCTAGATATAGGAAAGTTTGCTTGCATTTTCAGCTTGGCTTCTAGAAAGCAATAAATATGTATATAGCATACCATGAAATTAAATCTGATCTATCGCAACTAAAGGCAATGGATTGCAATTAGTGTGGAAGATCACATTTCAAATGAATTCCAAAAGTAACAGTATAAATCTACTTATACGAAAACTGTAAAACTTCAAATGCTCATTGATCTTTATCCACCGTATTCACAGATTTTAATTTACTGTTGTCCATGCAATGGGATAGTATAATTATTTTACATCTCATTTGTTGTCGAAAGGTTAGAAATGCTTCGTTGTTTAGAATTCGTCTTAGACAATTGTTTCAAAGAAAGTTGAGGAACTTGTAGATAGCGTACAAAAGAGAGCGAATGCATTTATTATTTAAAAAGAAACACTTAAGCTTCGCTCTTGGAATTTGTTGGTTAGCTATTTCAGTAAAGGGAATTCTCCAATGCATATTTTATTAACTACCTTAAACCGTTTAATGGTGGTAAAGTAGCGTCGATTTTCAATAACAAGAACTGTACACCAAACATAAGACAGCATGTAAGATGGATGATTTTAAGAGCACAATATTTATATTTTCTACCAATTCTCCCCCATGAGTTAAAAAAATCTAACTAATACAGTTATTATTGAGTTGGGAGCACAGGAATTCGACACTTTAAAATGTTCAGTTCAAACCACTGCAAAATCTTATTCATGTACGTGAATAGATCACATTGAGAGCTTTAAAATAATAGTACGCACAGTCGTGTTGCGCTCACGATTGCCATTTCGACGAGATACCTCGTCCATCGATATCTGGCCAATTTTACTATTAACGAGATACCTCAACGTCAAAACATTGCCGATTGTTTGTGATGACGAGATCAAGATCTGGTCAGTTTTCTTCTAATGACGAGATACACCGAGAGCCTGATGTACGTGATATCTCGTTCCTCAAGATCTGCTGAGTTTGGTTAGTGACGATATATCTCGTCGAGATAACCAGCAGGAGGTTTAATTAGAAAATGATATATTGGAAAGAAACTACGGGTAGTTTCCTTAAAATAGAAACCTTTGAAAAGATTTTATCGCTCTTTTCTATCCGAATTGAACCCTTTGTAAAGATTATATTGATCCTTTCCTTAGAATAGAAGTATTTGGAAAGATTCAATTGGTCAAGAAGGTCAAAACTGTGTAGAAGTCGTGCAGATAAGACGCTATTTTGTAAAGTGGAATTATGCATGTGAAACTCTCAGAGGGTTAGATAGCAGTTACGTTACTAAAACGGATATAGCCGTTTCAGTAATGTTTGGCGTTAAATCTAAATGGTGTTGACCGATCAATTATCATATATCAATCCGGGATTCATTATCTGGAACTTTTATTGGCGAAGTGCTGAAATCGTATTTAAAAAATCCAAGTGACGTTACGTTCAGAGATATTACAGTATCGCCAATACTACAGACACCTTCATTTATCTAGACAGAAAATGTCTCGCAGATATCTATATTCATCTATCATTCCTTTTTCTAATCACTCTCTGTCGTTTACAACGTTTAATAGAGAAATAAAACGTGTCTGCGTCAAAGTAGGGGTTTCTCATAACCCCAAATCCCAGTAAAATACTTCTTTTAGCGGTTTTTAATTTAAAACTAACAATTCATCAGAACAAGCATATAAGAAACAATTTTTGGAAGATAATCGATTTTGGAATCCTAGTCTGTACGACAAAAACAACAATATGTTTAAAATTAAATTACTGGAACGGCCCGCTGGAATAGGGAAGCATTACCCGAAGACGTTACTTTTCAGTTACTGGAACAGGAAATGTTGAAAAATAATTACGAACGAAAGAATTCCAATTACTTTCGCATTTTCAGAACTATTTCTTTTTGAATGACAAAGTAATGATAAATTGCTGTAAAGTGCAATTCATTTGTTTTTCAAAGTATGCATACATGTCATAGGAGATGCTTCGTCCATTTAATATAATCTTTAATAAAACGGTTCAGGTCCCTCAATTTTATGATGTTCAGTAAAGGGAGCTGCATAAGTCGATAAGATGAAATTGTTACTTTCTTTTGCATTGAGATTTAATCAGTCGTGTGATGAAGAAAAGGGTCGGTAAATATAAAGGAATTTGACATCTACTTAAGGTTTTAATAAATATAGAGCTACTATCCAGACCAAAATTATTTTGTTTATTTTAGTTGTTTAGAGATGGTAACTTTTCAAGCATAAAATGAAGTGTGTGAACATAAGTGTAATAGAAGGAAAATTTTTGAATCAATGAATAATTTGTATCACATGGTTTAACAATATATTTTCTGTAGGCTTATTCCGAGTTTTGCTACATTTATCTATTGAATACATATGTTTGTTTCACATGTATTGATCTCGAATAGCTTTTTCAATGAAAAGAACCTACTGAGAATTCAATAGTTCATGAATGAAATCCATCTGCTCAGTTCATGAAATCTTAACCTCTGAACTTGAATAAAAAGTAAAATATTCCACCATGATTTACTACAATTACCGATATTACGTTTTAATTATTTTCAGTGAAACAGGTTGAACAAATAAATCATCGTATTTAAGATACTTTATTAAGCTTTTTCCATTGTAAATAATTTATTTCGAAAAAATGCCTATTTTAGTAGTATTAATGATTTAAAGTTTATTAATATTGTAAAAAAAGCAGGGTATAAAGCTTTTAGGTGGGTTATTCCAATCTAGTCGAAATTTCCGTGAATGTGGAATAACTCGCATGAGACAATCAACACTCTTTTTTGAATTGAAGGATATTGTTGGAAAATGCTTTAGATTCTCGAAGCAGTAATAAGCTATAAACGAACTGGTTAGCAGTGAAGTGATGTGAAGCCCCTCATAACGTCAAAGAGATCTATCAAATAAGTCACCACTGTGTAAGTAAAACAACAGTTCACACTGATAGAATTTCACTATAGCGCTGAACATCAATTGAAGAATGTACAGCAATTGTTATTTCTTTTAAGGCCAACTTGAATGGATCGTAACTCTTAAGTACTAATTGCCGAAAACATATCACACTCTAAGTTCCTCCGGGGTATCAGGATCCACCATGAATCGGGGGTACATGCCTTTCTAAATGTCTGTGGAGAATGACCCGCATTTATGTGTCGGCTGGAAGAAACCAGGAAATTTCAAGCAACCAAACCGACTTTAGCTTATACGAGAATCTGGAGTACTGCGTTTAGTAAGGTATAATATGCAATGCGTTATAAAATTATATAGACACATAGTTATTTGACAATGGAAAATAAAAGAGCTACTGAACAGAAATAAATTTATTTGCTACTTTAAAAAGGATATTTATTTATAATAAACAGCAAAGAGTTACCGAGAAAAAGCCGATCTTCTTATAAAAATGGAGGAAGGTATTCAGCGAGTTCGAGAGAGAATTACTGCCTTTAATGGTAGTGGAGATTCAGCAAGACTCATTGCTAAGAAACTTCGTGGATTTCCTGGTGTCCTACTTAATCTCAGATTAAAAGATGATTATGACCGAAAGAAATCTTCACGTTGTTCGCAAAAACTGTTTTCACTGCAGAAAAAAATCCCTGCTGATGGATAAAGCAGAGGGGAAATTATTGAGACAGCTAGCGAAATATCCACAGCTATTCATCGCGAAAGCTAAGCCGTCAAAGTTTGTACGAAGCAATGAAAGGTTTGTGCATGTGAAGGCAAAATTACAACGTCGTCTGAGATACAGAAGCAGCAGCGAAATAGATTGGAACTGGGTGCACTTTCATCACACGCATTCGAAATTAGAGTATGAAAGGAATATTTCTTGATAAAAAAATTAAATCACACCATCGGGGCGGATGAATGTATTTGCTGCTGGTTATTTAAATTTTCCTTAGCTTGAAAGATGATTATGACCGAAACAAGTCTTCAGATCTTCCACAAAAACTGTTTCTATGCCAAAATGGAATGGTTGCCTCTAGATAAAATGGCAGGAAAATATCAGTCATACTACTGGCGATATCCTCAGTTATTCTTGTTGAAAACTAAGCCATCAGGGTTTGTCTGAAGCACTGAACACAGAAAATCCATAAAGGTTTCTTGTTAAAGCTGTATGTGGAAATGGAGAATAGTGTGACTATATTTTTGATCTTAGACTACGATATTGAAAGGGTCAACTAAACAATACATCAACTAGTATTATGTTTGCTTAGAAGGTTCCTTTCAATCTCTAAATTTTCACATTAGTTAAAATATCTGGTGCCATATACTGACTATTATGTAATATCATTTTATAACACAATTGGGAGAAAATTAAAATTATCGCAATATCTGAATTATATATGAATATTTATTTTGTTAAGGGGAATATAATTGATAAATGCATAAATTGTTACAAGGGACTTTATTTATGGTTTGCAAAATTTAAATTTATTTTCTCGAAAACTAGTTGTTCATATCAAGGTAAAACTCACTGTAAGCCATGTAAAAACAACAAAAACAGAAAATATTTTTCATTTCATATTTGGGACTGGTAAATAAATATATCATAATGAATCTGAAGCATGTGACATGAAAACAGTATGATACTATCTAAATGAGGTTTGAAACTCTGAATAGCTAATGTTTCTAAATGAATTGATGTCCATATAACATTCGTAATGCAATACGTCCCTAACATTACGTGTCATAAATAGTTTATCATTTTTTCACGCCCGACCGCCGACCTATTTGATTTTACAAGCGAACTAGTGGCTACTTGTGAGGGTACATCTTCCACTGTGAGGTAAAGTGGATTAGCTACCGTTACTCCACTCCTTACAGCAACAAGCAGCAGCATCCATGCTCTTATAAACCGGGATTGGAACCCTGGACTTAATGATGGCAGCAGATAAACGCTATGACTACTATATCAGGTAAGCTGCCAAATAATTTATCGAGTTTTACACATTTCTTTACTTTATTTGCTGGTTTAATTCGTGTTTAAGCAGATTGCGTTTCAATTTTTAATTTACGCACACATGCTTTCAATTCCTTATTTGATTAAATGCTCTTACTGTACTGTATCATCATAATGTTTCAAATACAAACACTACAAATTTTTGCAACAAATTTTCATCATGTAGATAAAAAATTTTATTTCTCGAATAAAAATAATGTTCCTAAAATTGTTATTGTAGAAGAACGATTTCACGAAATGGTATAAGAAGGTTAGGCTCAAATAGAAGCTATTAATGAGTGAGACATACTATATTTTATAAATGAGGGAAATTGGAATGTTTGCATTGACATCAATATTACGAAAACAAATACAAACGTATAGCGCTCCATCTTAAAACGTTACAGTGTAATGAATCAAATTAACAAGATGTGATTCATGTATATACTCGCAGTAAATAAATAAGTCTTTCTCATCAGAAAATAAAGTATCATTCGTTAAATTGATATTGATTTATTGGTACGTGGGAGTGAACATGTTAAGAAAACCATTCCCATTCTTGTTTAAATAAAGACTGGACATTATTTTTATACATATGCTTACTAGTAAATACCTAAAACCGTTAGATCTTTTAGAATCAAATTGCTTATTATTGTCATTAGTGGCAAATCTATATTTATACGCAATATACGCGAGGTTGTAATATAATAGTTACTGTTTTATTACAACCTCGTATAAAACAGTAACTATTATGTAGCAGTACTGATAATATGATGTACAAGTACACACATGTCCAAAATTTGAAGCTAATACTATCCGAGAAGAAATCCCGTGTCAAGTATCTGAACTGAAGTACCTCAAATGACAAATGAGTATTCCACAAGCTATGTGGAATTTAGTAAGAACACACACATGCCTCGTGATGCTACTCGGAAATAAAAACATGAAAATAAAATACTTAAGTGAACCAATTGTAGGTTTTAGCTATTGTCGAATAAATTTCCCTGTTAAAAGTAAACTAATAGGGAATGTGTTGGCCTCTGACTCTAATGCAGGCTTCACAACGTATAGACATGCTTTCCGCAAGCCTGTTCAAGAGTTTCTGTGGCAAGGAGTCGTTTTCGTTCTACGTATGCGGTCGCACGTGTGCGGTCTACTGCGGTCATTGGTGGTGTTGTATAAACTGTTTAGCCACTTCCTTCATCAACCAAAGTGCGAACTGAAACTTTTAAACCACGCATCTGCGCATGCGCGAATTCTTCTCGACCCTCAAACTGAGCTGAGTTAACGCGCCGATTCCTATTGCTGTGCTGTCTGTTGTAGTCTCGTAAAAATGTATCTGTCATAAATGTTAATTAAAGAGATTTAATGTTACTCGTGGTGTTTTATGTTGGTACCAACAAGGTCCACATATGTAATACTACGTCCGGGAGCATCCCAAGCAATCTCTATTGGATTAAGATCAGGTGACCCTGTTCGATACGAATTCAGAATTATCCTTAATTTTTGGACATGTGTGTAACAGTTGTAACGCTGTCTTTAGGAGCATATGTCAGAACCAAACATTGCATACAGGTGAAGATGCTGAATTCAGTTAGTGTGGGTACATAATGCAATGGAATTTAGTAGAACCTCTACTTTAATTTGGGGACGTTGCTAAAGTGGTCATCGTAGTATATATCGCTGTAAGAAATATTTTGAAAGACCGAACAGTCCATTGAAATAAAAGTGGTTCACTTTTTTTAGCATCCCATGCCCGAGTATTAGAAGCAAACGACTACACTTTGCTCAGGTAGTTAGGGCCAGCGGTTGCAGTGTGAAAAAAATGGGAACTGATCTAAGATTCTCTAATCGATCTCGAATTCTTGGGAACAATAGTTTGAAGGCAATGCCACTTGATAATATGGAGTGAATATGTCTAACCGTTCTATTAAAAATTATAAAATGTGAGATTCTAGGTGGATTAAAAGCTCCAATGTTGAGTTTAGTCCTATTCCTCGTGTAATTAGAGTAGTTATAGATTAATCCAGTTAACAAAACGCTACTTATTCAATGTCTACAATAGACTTTCAACTATCCACCTTGGGATTCTTGGAAAAAAGTATTTGAAAGCAATGCCACGTGAGTGCCAATCGAGTGTATAATTCTAACCATTTCATAAAAATGTACGTAGTTTGGAGATTCTAGTGGTATTAAACGCCCCAAGGTTTAGTTGAGTTTACATAGCAATGTAGTGTTAAATTATTGAAAATAGTAATTATAGATTAGTATCCGGTAAACACAATACGCCTCTAATTCAATGTCAACAATATACTTCCAAATATCCATCCAGCCACCTTGGGATTCTAGGAAACAATAGTTTGAAAGCAATGCCACTTGATTACATCGAGTATACATGTCTAACCGTTTTATTAAAATTTACGTAATTTGAGATTTTACTTGCATTAAAAGCCCCATTGTTGAGTTGAATTTATTTATCGTGTCGTTTAGTGTTAGAGTAATTATAGATTAACCCGGTTAAAAAAACGCCTCTTATTCAATGTCGGCAATGTCGTTTTCAAATGTCCATCCAGCCGCCTTGGGATTCTTGGAAACAATAGTTTGAAAGCATCGTCCAGTGATTAAATCTCGAGTGATACTTCTAACCATTCATCAAAATTTAGGTAGTTGGAAGATTCTAGTGGTATTAAACGCCCCAATGGTGAGTTCAGTTTATAAGTAGTGTAATATACTTGTATATTAGAGTACTTAAGGATAATAGTCATAGATTAATGCGGTTTAAAAAACGCTACTTATTCAATGTCGACAATAGATTTTCAAATGTCCATCCAGCCACCATGGGATTCTTGGAAACAATCGTTTGAAAGCAATGCCACGTGATTAAATCGAGTTTAAAATTCCTACCATTCCATCAAAATTTACATAATTTGGAAAATTATAGAGGCATTAAATGCCCCAATGTTTTGAGCTAATATCTCGTATAATATAGTGTTGGAGAATTCAAGATAATAAATATAGATTAATCCTGTTAACAAAACGCCACTTATTCGATGTCGAAGATAGACTTTCAACTGTCTACCCACCCACCTTGGGATCCTAGAAAACAATAGTTTGAAAGCACTGTCAGGTGATAAATCGAGTGTATACTTCTTACCATTCCATCAAAATTTACATAATTTGGAGATTCTAGTGGCATGTTGAGTTGAGCTTATATAGTGTAATATAGCGTCAGAGAATTTAAAAATATAATTATAGATTAATCCCGTTAACAAAATGCCACTTATTCAATGTCGACAATAGCCTTTCGAATGCTCCATTCTCAATGGACATCGGTGTCTCTATTACAACCCACCCCATATTATGCGGTGCAAATAACCCGAACGAGAGTCCAGTCACGTACGAAAGGCAAAAAAATAATCCCATGCAAGGCTAAATTTTGCAAGAAAGAGCACGAGCATAATTAAGAAGCTCATTACGGGGAGTTTCTATGCTTTCAGTATTTTACAGGATCATTAAAGTGTAACGGAATACTACGTCGCAGAATTAACTGAAAACGGCTGCCCATGTCGCAAAGGCATTCACCGTCGACTTTTACTTCATGTAATTGCTTTTGTAGTGAGATCGCAATTTACCCAACCCAGAAAGTAGGAATGTTAATGAATGGAAGCATGTGTCTTTTTTTACCCCAATGACGATTCTTTTATGGCTGTTATCTTAAATTTATGTCTCCATATCGTTGTTAAAAATTATAATATTTTACAGAGATAATAACCCATTACATTTAAGTACTCTCTTTAAAAATGAAAAGGGTGTCTGTTTGGTTCGATATATTTGCATAGATGTTATCCGTACATTTCATTAGGAACGGGACGCTCAATAAGTGTTCCTAAAACAGGGATGTTTTCTCAAAATTAAAAGAGTACGAATTCCTTAGAAACACTTAATTGAAATGAAGGGCTTCAGGCAGCATAATGATGTGTCATTTATCAAATTTTTCAGGCTAGAGGTCTTCAATTTTTTTAAAAAATAATAATTATTACGGTTTTGTCCACTTACTTTTCAAGAGGACATGTTATCTTAAACTTCCAAGCATTACGCACTCATTTAAATAATCAAAATTTCTTGTGATTCTGTCGAGAATTTTTTTCCATTATGGAACAGATTTATGTGGCTTATCGCTGTTTCCCGGAGCCCTACAAATCAATGTGTCAAGTTAGATTTATTTTCATTAACCCTCCTGGGTGGTTTATTTTCGTGTCGAAAACTTCCCTTTTAGTGTCCAGCCTCTGGTGCAAAAACCTGTTCCAAAACTGTCGCCAGTTCTGGGCAAGGGGAGATTTGTTTTTCTATTTGGATCTTCATTCCTTGGAGTAGGGCAAATTATCTCGAGATATCTCGTCTTTCAAAATTGACCAGATCTTGTTGGACGAGACACCTCGTCGAAACCACTTGGGGGTTAACAAGGATTGTAGATGAGAGCTAATCTCTCATGTTATAAAAATTCTCAAAATATCTCCCAAATTATCATTTTTTCAATTGAAAAGCAATTTATACTCATTTCGATTCATGGCTGAAAACGTTAGCACTCAACACAAATGTGCTTACCTAAAACCTCAACTTTCAAGAATATATATATATATATATATATATATATATATATATATATATATATATATATATATATATATATATATATATATATATATATAGTGCACTCTTTCAAAGTGAAAAATATAGAAAAAAAGAATAAATATTACCAAAACTTCGGAGTAAGCTTACTTGATTGGAAGGTAGTTCAAGTTAAAAAATTATTTTGATTTTTAAAAACATAAAGAATGCTGCCATTTTCATGATTTAAAAATGTATGTGCTGGTCCCATACGTGATGGTGGAATGCCCCTAATTACCATTTAAACCTCCTGGTGGTCTATCTTCACGTAGAGAACTGCCCTGTAGTGGTCAGCCTCTGATGCAAAACTATGTTCCAAACTATCACCAGTTCTAGGCAAGGAACAATTTGTTTTGCGTACTTGATCTTCATTCTCCTTGGAATAATAGGGCAGTTTTGTCTTGGCGAGATATCTCGTCATTCGCAAAACTGACAAGATCTTCATAGACGAGATACCTTGGCAATAGCAAAATGGACCAGATCTAGGACGAGATATCTTATCGAAACCACTTGGATGGTTAATTCGAAAGAGCTATGTTCCTTAAAGTCAAATTAAATATCTCTGAGTGTGTTTTTATTGTAAGATCGGAGTGCTATAAATTTGAGAACATTTTCACCTTTGATTTTATATTAATCTCTTTCATCCTATGACTGAATGTCACTCAGTAAAATCCTCAAGCATGCTCTGTGTTGGAAGAAAATGGCGGTATGGAAATGAGAATCGAAACTCCGGGGTTGGTTACAATAGTTACAAAAATGTCTGAATATTACATATTATTGTTAATGAAAGTGATACTCAGTGTTATGCCATGATTAATTGAGTTGATAACAAAAGCAATTAAATGTTTTTCAAGTGTTTTAACAATGAACATCGAGTGCTATAGTGGGTTTTCTTTTGTGTATTTCAATGGAAACGCGTAATTAATTTTGTTACTTCCTGTATTTTTTATACGTACGAATAAAGAAGAAAGATTAACAGCAAATTAACTACCCTTAAAAATATCATATAGAACTGAAACTTTATTTCTTGTTACCGGCTGAAAATGCTTACCACAAAGAAAATATCCTTATCTCTTATTTAAGCTATTTGTATGGTCACCATCTCTAGCATTTACTTTTAATCAAAATACGTAATACAAATCTTATAGTTTTCTTAATATTTTAAAACATGCAGGGCTTTCAATAAGTTTTTCTTGTGATAGGATAAAATGTCTTTATTTAATTATATCACTGAAATTGAGTAACATGTGTAGTAAAATAAATTAAATCTTACATATTCCCAGGAAGTGAAATACGTATATTATTTTATTCGTTAACCTCCTAGTGGTTATATTGACGAGGTATTTTGTCATTAGCAAAACTGACCACATCTTGATCTCGTAATCATAAAATATCGGCAATACTTTTATTGGCGAGATATCGCATCATTAGCAAAATTGATCAGATCTCAATAGACGAGATACCTCTTCGGAAACATTTGAAAACAAGATATCTTGTTCAAGATCTGATGAATTTTGCTAATGTCGAGATATCTCGTCATCAAGGTACTATCGAATTTCTTTTGATGACGAGATCAAGACCTGGTCAGTTTTCTTCTAATGACGAGATATCTCGTCCATCAAGATCTGGTCAGTTTTGTTAATGACACGATATCTTTTCAAGACAACCACCATGAGGAATAAGTTGTGTTCATTTTTACTAATGTTGATTGGGTCAGAATTCAGGTTGGCTTTATCTTTATTGTTTTTCTTTTAACACTCTTGGTGGTTTTCTCGACCAGGTTTCACGTCATTAACGAAACTGATCAGATTTTGATGAACGAGATGTCTAGATATTAGAAGAAAACTGACCAGGTTTCGATCTCGTCATCATTAAAATATCTACAGTATCTTGATGACGAGATACCTCGTCATTAGAAAAATTGATCGGATCTTGATTCACGACACATCTTATCGAAAACACTTGGACGCTTGAGCATCCTTCGTAAATTGCAAGTATTTTTAAGTCATGTTTCAGAGTAGTTAAAAACTTTTAATGATTTTATAACTTTGAGTGTACTTAATTTAAACAAGTAGAAGAAAAATACCACCGACTGAGCTACTTTGATAAATAGAAATGGCTTGTTGGTTGGGTTTTATGGCACAAAGGTCATATTCCCCAGGATGAGCCAAACTCAAGACAGACAACGTCAAGTAATGGACAAAAATACACAAGGAAAATTCTACTGATTCTGATGTGAGAAAAGAATTCGGTAATTGATAGTTGGAATTAATTATCGTCGCACCTGGAGCAGCACAATGGGCTCTTCGGGATCAATCCCGAAGGGAAAAATTCGAGGACAGCACCACGTAATTTTGAACCACGGTCAGATGGCGAAGTCAACACCTGAGCTGGCACCCCACTCTCCAAACTTCCACACCCACCAACTGTGGCGGATTTAACGTTCACCAGCCCCGTGTACACGACCGTCTTTGTTTGGACCGAGTTTCAAACTCACATCCCTCCGATCGCTTATCCGTTACTCCTACAACTGGCCTACCGCGTCCCCCAGCAATACACTCGGGAGTAATAATAAATATCAGAAAAGTATGCTTCGATTGATACTTATTCTATCTTTATCGTTTCTTTATGCTATTGTGAGGAGGTTATAGGAATCGAACCTTGGCCACTTAAAAGTCCCGGGTTGCTAGAGCAGAGGGCAAGCACCTCATTCAGCCCTTTCAATCGTAGAGCAAATCCAAATCTTCAAAAGAATCGTTTTGATGTTTCTGAGAACTATACTCACTTAATACTGATTAAGTCTTGTAGACCTTTACTTTTTGCGCAAGGCAAAGACCACACATCTGCATGTCTTGTAAGGCGTTACTAAATGCTTTGCTTCTTGTTCTGAATTTAACGTTGTAATGAAATTTACTGTGGTCTCTTATTCCAAATGCGTCACATTGTATAAAACGTTAGGAAGCGGGAAAGGGAGAACACGCCATTCGCATTTTCACTCTCTAATGGAATTTAATCGTAATAATTAATTTAATAACAAGTTTACATGATTTCGTGGAGTATGGTACTCTTAATAATTATCAGAGCTATAAATCATGTCAGAAAGGGAAATTATGGTGGTAGAGTTTGTCACGTATCAAGAAACCGTCAAATATTTTACATAACCATCCATTACTTTACAATCCTGCTCAGTAATGTGGCTCAGAGTGTGATGATGTTCTGTTACTAGTAAAGAGATTTTTATTTTTAGTACAAATATCGAAAAGATACACCACGCCCACTATCTTGCGTTTTTGTAATTCCTTTTATGTTATGTATGTTCTTTTTCAAAATAATCTTTTTGGTGTAACACGATGATTTTTGAGTTCGTTTGCATTAAAATCAGTTTTTCATTTTTGTGTCATTTTCCTTTTAACTATCGAAGACACCTCAAATGGGCTATTTCTTTAAGCAAAATATAGGTGGCAATATGCGTTTTCTGAACGTACTCTTAACGTGACATCACGACTAATTTCGCGAATCTAAATTCAGCACTTCCCCAATAAGAATTTTAAAAGCTAAAGGGGATCAAAATTGCGAGGTGTTGTCCTCGGATCTTTCCCTTCGGGATTGATCCCGGACCATAGTCAATAGCCAGTTATGTTGCTCCAGTACGACGTAAATAAATTCAACTACCTTCCTACCAAAAAATTAATTCCGAATTGATTTACTATAGTTGATAAGTCAACATGAATTAGATTAAAGCACGAAACGGACCACGATATGCATCATGCGAAAGCATTTTGTTAATTGAATTATAATCTTCTCAGTCCGTCTGCTTTGTTTATTTACACTGAAAGTCCTTTTCATTGGTTGGGTTAGATTACTGAAAACTGAAAAACACACGCCCATAAGTAGGTAGGAAAATATTCAAAAAATGTTCGAATATAATTTCTAAATAATTATATATTGATTGAACAGGGATGTACTCAACTTCAAAGTTGGAAAGCTTTAATCTAAACTGTCCCTAGCAAAAGCATGCACTGACCAACTATTTTCGAGATAAAATAGCTACAAACAAAAAGCACGCATTAAAATTTCAAACATTTCCTTAAGTATGGTATTTCGTGCTATAAACATTTCATACTCATTTGTATGCACAGAAGGAAGCAATTATAAACATTTTTGTGAAAATATACGGGATCCTAAGAATGGGCTTGAATTTTTTAGCTTATTCCCTGAACGGTGTACATAATGACGATTTGAAGAAGTAATGTTACTTGGCTTTTAATATATTCGATAAGTGTTGAAACAATTTAACTATAGATCTTTGCCGGCATATCTCATAGCATAGAATTGCGCTTTGTTTTTATAGAATCAACTCACTTTGCCTTACAAGAGGAATTTGTTGTTTTTAAACCTTTTAGGGGTTTACACGCATATATCCGCAATGCAACGTGCAGTTTTAGGATTGTATGACTTCTAAGCAGTTTTGACACTCTTGACAAATATAATCTTACCAAGGACTCTTCTAACAAATGGAAGAGGGGTTATGTTGTCATTATGTGTGTAGTAGGGGAAAAGCAATATTACACTTCTAGGATATCTCATGACGCTCACAGGGTTAAATATAAAATTTAATGGACATAGTATAGTGTGTATCTTACTCGTTACAGTATTTTCTATTTTTTGAAAAACACTATTGAGTTTTTTCCAGACTAAAAGTTTTTCGGGGACAAAAGAGACGTCAAAACCCACATGGCAGTATTTTTTATCCGATTTGAAATGAGCCTGACAATATTTCCTTCGAAAAAATAAGGATACTGTTATTTCACTTCACGGAAATCATTGGTGTTATGTTAGAAATATTTTTATACAAATACGATGGTCCCTAAAGCTGCTTCCGGATATTTATTTAAGCTACACCTGTTTCGTCCTTGCGTCATATTAGAGCAGAGTAACATTTCATAGAATAAAATAAGTATTTCGACGACAGAGGACTTGGATCTAACTCCATGGATAGTATAGGGCGACTTATACCTATCACTTGTATCAAACATAGGTCCCAATAGAAATCATTATATCGTTAAAGATACTTGCAAACAGTAATCGTGTTAGCATATTCGTAAACAGCATGGTGTCAAATTAGGATACTGAGCAATACATCGTGCGCGCGGCGCTGCTAGTGGTCCAGGAAAATATTTCCATGTATGCCTCCGCGTTTGACTCAGTCTATCTTGGCAACCCTTTGCGCAACACGAGTGGTGTGTGATATCGTTTAAAAGCTCTCAACAAGAGCTATTCAAATATATGAAGAATATTTTGCTGTGGTTTGAACTGGATATTTAAAAAATGATTTCTTGGGAACCGGTAACCACATTTTTTCCAACAAATTGAATAAACGCTTTGAAGCAAATACCACTCTTCTAACAAATTGAATAAAAACTTTTAAACAACTAACCGTTCGTCTAAAAAATTAAATAAACGCTTTGAAGCAATTAACCACTTTATTAAATAAACACTGAAAACAACTAACCACTTCTAAAACAAATGAAATAAAAGTTTTGAAACAACTAACCCCCATTCCAACAAATTCAATAAATGCTTTGAAACAACTAACCGCTTTTCTAACAAATTAAATAAACGCTTTGAAGCAACTAACCAGTTGTTCTAACAAATGAAATCAACGCTTTGAAACAACTAACCACTTTATCTGACTAAATAAACGCTGTAAAACAAGTAAACACTTTTCTAACAAATTAAATGAACGCTTTGAAACAATACTCGACTAGGTCATTTCAACTCTCTGATCTACAAGTCGTAGTCCTACGCTCTAAACTTACGGCTCAGACACAACTGAGCCTATTTGTTTTTCCTTAAGAATTAAACAAAAAGGCGTGTAATTTAGAGCGAGCAATGTTTTACTATTGATATTGGTATCTGTCGAAGATAAATTTCAGTAGTTAAAAGGCTAAGTACTTTCTGAAGATAGCATAGGTCCGACTGTAGGTACTTGAGTAACATGGTTCTGAACGAGTCTATTCTTTAAATTAAGTGATAGGTTAGAACGTAAACAAAGCGCTTCCTGTACTGGCACAGTAAACGAGGATCCTGGACCCAAGTTTAATCGTTCGGTGCCGTAAGCGATAGCAGAGATAACGAGTTAGCGGGGAGAAAACCATTCACAACGATTGTCATTCATGTGTTTGCATATGCCAGACTTCTGCTAACGAGTTTCCACATCTTTTCAAAAATCGATTGTTTCAAGGCTTCTCGTCGGAGTCGCATTATAATACTCAATTAACTGACTCAGTCTGGAATCCTAAACGGAAATGGAGAGGGTGATAAAGATCAAACAATATCAACGTTTTTCATAGGATGTAGAGGTGCAGTCTCCTTTATTGCACTTAACCACCCTCCTTGTCTCGACGAGAATCACCTCCTAGTAGTTGTCATTAGCAAAACTGATTAGATCTTGATGGACGAGATACCTTGTCATTAGAAGGAACTGACCACATCTTGATCTCGTCATCATGAAAAGATCAATATATCGATGACGAGATATCTTATCATTAGCAAAATTGATCAGATCTTGATGATGAGGTATCTCATCATTAGCAAAAGTGGTCAGATCTTGATGGTCGAAACCTCTTGGAAGATTAATATATTCCAGGACTCTCTCTCTGTACACAATCATAAAATCGCATAAAATAGAGGTATCTATTTCATACAATCAATTGATCTATAGCCTGACCACCCACAGGGTATGGCGTGGTCATTGTCCCAAGGCACGAGGGTTAAAGTGCCCGGGAAATTCGAAGTTTTTGTACTGCGTCAAGAGCCCGTCTTCGAAGTTGAAGTGAGGAATCTCGGGATAAGACTGATACCATGTTTTCGCCAATTAGTACTTGAAGTTTTATGATCCATTATAGATGGCACTGGAAAAATAAATTTAGGAATCTTCTCGTTGGAATTTATTATAACGCCATTCAACAAACGTATCGAAATCTTGAAGAAAAAGGGTAATGCATTTGTGTTAGTTAGATATAAAAGATTAAAAATATTTAGATTTTATGAGGTCTCGTCATCGAAACTGGTTCTGAAGTCCAGAGTACAGTTGTGGGGACGATTCTATAGTATTTCTTAAAATCTATCTTCTTTTGACTTACAAATTAGGTACAGAAATAGAAAAATAATAATAAATTAGATTAAAATTCAGTTTCAAATCAGCATATCACTAGAAAATTAATAGCATAATATAACTTTTGTTGTTACTCAGGAAATCTGTTCTATCTGAAAATTTTATTCAATATCTGTCTTAATTTCTAAATCATTCAGGAAATTATTCCTCGTGTAGCATGAAAAACACCTCAAGAACGACAAATAGGATGGGAAACTGTGAGACATACTGTATAATGAAGGCAGTCAACCTTGAGTCAGTCGATTTTTAAAAAGGCGTGAAAGCTTTTTAGGAGGCTGCCATACGCATCATAAATGGAAATCGCGTGGATCGTCCTCTCAGTTTTATTCAATAAAAACTGTAATCTCTCCAGGCACCAAACACTAAACTTAGAATCGCCGCTATAGACTACAGTAATTGTAGTGATAGCTTTATTTACATTCCAACCAATCTCGTAATTTAAAGTTCATTCAAAGACTCGTTCAAAACCACGTGACTCCACTGCCAACTCGCCGGAGTCAGGCTATACATACCTCTGTGTAAGCATTAACTTTCGCGGAGTGAGGATTAAAACCTCTGCTCAGAATGATATGCAACTTTAAATTTACATTTTTCATATTCTGAGTCTCTTTTGGGTGCGTCGCAGATCTCGTATGACTGAAAACGCATGTATGAAATTCGCCGTCAAAGGACAACTAAAATATTACTCCTACCCCGTTTGGGTGGATTGCATTTAAAACAAGCTTCTTGTATAAAGATCTTTGCATAGTATCCACTTGTATATGCATATTTAAAGTTTCCTTCCTAAATATACGTAGGACATACGTATATTTGCCTCACATACCTTTGCATTTATTTAGATGTTGATCAATCACAACTGTCTTGCACATATACTTTTCGATGCAACGAATCTAAAACAACAGAATCAAGGATACATCTCATCAAGTTACCTCAGTAACCTAAAAGCTAACAAAGTGCACCGTTAGGTTGTTCTCATAAACGAAATATCTAAGTCATGTTTATAAATTAGGAATAATATACTTTTCTAAGGAGAGAGAAAAATGTGTGTAGGTTAGATCAGATAGTATAACAGCGTCTTCAGAACATACATTTTAACACTGAAGTACAGAAGAGGATTTATGTCAAGAGTTCACAAGTAAAATCAAAATGAGTCAATTAATATTTTTTCTATTTTTCCCTTTTGGGCCTTCCTAAATTCAATTTGAAAATTGTTTCGGTAACTTATAGGTTATTTTAATCCAAAAAGGAGAAAGATTGGAAAAGTTAGAAAATAAGGAATTTATAGTAAGCTTACTGCGTTAGACCTACTGCTGTATATTATTGATTATCCATAATAAGTGACATTCGGAGAAAGAAATGAAACGGAACAGAATAGAAGTAAATGAAAACAATCCATGAAGTACATTATTTTATAAGTTACATTTTTAGAAACACGGCGTCATTTAAAATGCACGTGAATTTTCAGAAACGACTGTCATCAATATTTGTAATAACGTGCATTATGTAATTACTCATAATAGGAGATGTTTAGGACGAACGTGACAGTAAATGGCTATGTGCGATTGTGTTAGCATGTATATTGTGTAGGTGTATCTACACATAGCTGCTCACTGTCCATTATAAGTAAGCTCATGTATGCTGAGTAATTACTCACTAGTGGTCGCCCAGTGGTGGAAATTCGACCATAATTCATTTAATTTTTAAGTTTGAACGTTAATAAGGTTCTTTTGTCAAAGAGTACACCTCTATATTCATTGCATATAATTTTTTTGAATTTTGTTCTATTACGTAAGCTGCGAGCATGTACAAATACATAGGAAAAATGCGGTATAGCTTGGTTAAGCCATATCTAAAACACAATAACGCGTTGTTTGACATTTTCTTGGTTTTTTTATTGCTATACTGGCCACAGGTTTCGCCAAGGCTACACAGTTAATTTGCCTATCTTTTTCAAATTATATAAAATTTAAATAAAAAATAAATCCAAAAAATGAAAAATTTTCTTTTTACAACAGATGTATATTGAGCAAGCTGTATTTCACTAATATATAAAGCGCAAATATCTATTAGACAAAATATACAATGTATGTACAAAGTAAACAATGCATATTTTATTTCATTTATGTATTTGTAATACATATTATATATAGATTCTTTAGCGATAATCTATACTCAGTGCGACTGTTTGACCACAGGCTAATATGTACTTGACATTGACAGATTTAAATTATCCACATTTTGTATTTTACTCCGAAGAGGTTTTTTTTTATAAATAATCTAAATAAACTCACTCTTGGAGTGGATTTCACTGCGGGGGGATTAAATCAATTACACTCCGCATTTACTCCGCTAAATTTTTACAGTATATGAACGTAAACAATGAATGTTTTATTTTGTTTAATTTAATATATTTGTAACGCATATTATACAGTAATTTTATCTTTCTGCACTCCTTCTCCGTATGAACTTTAATTATGCCAAATCTCATACTCCTCCGTGAGCGCAATGTGCTTAAAAAGGGGTACAAAGTTTTTTTCTTCACGTATTAATATATAGATACTAGCAGGTGTTGTGGGACAACAGAACAGTAAATGATAATGTGTGTTAGAGAGTGTTCAAGGAGTGAGAGAAGTACCCACACCGACTGGTTTGTGTTGTTCCTTTGCCTTTTTATTGGTTTGGTTGAGCTCTTGCCAACGAATTCAGGTTTTAATCTCAAAAACACCAGAAGCAGAGAGAAGAAGCACCCACAAGAAAGAGAAATGTTCTTTTCTTCCTTCACTTTGAAGTTCCTACTGGAGTTAACCCCCAGGGTGAACTTTAATGTTTTGACCAATCCCTTCGAGTCCACTGAGATCTCAATCAGTCTTTTTTAGTTTACTGACCCTTCCCTTGTCTTCTAGTTGAGAGTCTTTTAATGGCACTTCGAAGTCAGCAATAAACAAGTGTTCACTCTTGACATTTTTCCACCATGCTGCCCAAACGTCAATTTGATGATACAGAGGAGATGATTCTATTGAAGGGAAGAAAACTCACGTGATTGTCACAGCCCATGAAAGCGTAGACGTCAGTTTGAATCTCGTCTGTTCTTACTTCAAAAAGAAACTTCCAAGAACAGAATATAGAATTAGGGAATAAAAAGATTATTTTCATTTTATCATACGTATCGCTGTCTAATGGGTGTATTATCATCATATCACATGGTTGGTTGGTTTCGGGTTTTATGGCGCAGGGTTATATTTGTGAACAAGCTATGCCAAACACAAGGCAGATAACACAATGAGAGATTAAAAGAAAAAACAAAAAGCAGGAGGGTATGCGAGGGTAAAACTGAAAGGGAAGAAAGCACTTGGGTACCTCGGGGTTGTGATGCCCGTACACACCTAAAGAAGATGTGCTTCTAAGGACTATGTTACATGGAAAGCAATTTTGCCAATCAAGAATTTAGGAACTGTCTTGAGATCGGATTGGGGGAGCAGATAAAAATTGTTGAATTAGACCCAGTCACAGTATCAATGGTTTGGGAAAAGTATATGAAATGATAGTTGTAAACCTGTAAATGCAATACCACATATGACGTTAACACTAGTTGTTGGTTTGTTGGGTTCATTCAGGTTTATGGCGCAAGGGGCATATATGGCCATGATTCACCAAACACTTCAAGTAATGGACAAACACACACAAGGAAAGTTTTACTGACACAGAAGAGAAAAGTACATACATCGTCGGAATCGAACCTGAACCATCTACGCTACATAATAGATCTCATAATTATCCGCTCTTCTGTGGAGAAATTCAAGGGACATGCTCTTGCATATATAAGGAACAATCATGATACATATCAAAGCATTAAAGTCGGGGAATAAGTCTTCGTATCAACATTTTTTGACATTCGGAAACATCCTAAAATTGTAAACATCTCAAATAGCTTACTATCCACAGACAAATAATTGAAAATTTAAATTCTATCTACCAGATAATTCAATTGGCACAGATAACTGATCTCTTGAATAACTTTTCTGATTAGAATGAAAATAAGCTATGATCATGCATGAGATTCACAAGGAGTCGAAATGTTTGCACTTTGCTGCTACCGAGTGGCAAGAGTTCTGAGCATAAACTGGTCGATTGCTCGCTAAAACACTTCGACTGGAATTGATCGAATTTCACTTTCGATGGCATTTTGAAGGTCTAAAAGTGTATTTGGTCTGTCGACTGCATTCTATCTTATAAATAGCCTCTTAGGAAGAAAATCGATGATGACAGTTCAGCTCTGTGATACTCCACTTTCGAATTTTGCTATAATAAATACTTGATACAAAGTGGTTTCCCTCTGTTTGTGAACATACTAGTACATTTTCTTATCAATTTCGCTGGGTTCATAATACACAAATATATATTGAAGCCCTCTAAGTGGTTTTGGCGATATCTTGACCAACAAGATCTGACCAATAATGCTAATGATGAGATATTTTGTCATCAAAATACTGCCGATTTTTTTATGATGACGAGATCAAGATCTGGTAAGTTCCTTCTAATGACGAGATATCTTGTCCATGAATATCTAGTCAGTGTTCTTAAGGGCGAGATGCCTTGTAAACACAACCACCAAGAGGGTTAAACTATAAAAATGCATCAAGAGAAGTGTATCGCTCCATTTTCAAACTAACTGGACGGTATCCAAACAAGTTATTGATCAAAATTCTTTTTATATATCTTATTATATCCTGACACTTTAGGCACTACCTAGTAAAACCACCCATATATTCTCTGGATTAAAGCTGTGGTACCCATTGAAACGCACCGTATATTTTATTCGCACACACATAGCAATTATTTTTTTTTCTCTCTAATGTTATCCGATTCTCTTTGATCAATTTTTTCCATGCACTCCTTTACCCAATTAGCCCTTGCGTAGTAAAAGAGGAAGAGAGCTCCTTTTCTCAAATACATTTATTTCCTTAAACCTTTCGATCACGCACGAATTATTCCACCATGAAACCTGTAGCTCCTCTGCTTGACTCCCATAGTTTTAGGCTCCTTGACCACTAGAACCCTTTCTAAGATTATTTTAACCAATAGATGTGGCTATTCAATCAGGCTAAAAACAATAGCACGCAACTCGGGAATCTCGTGACGTTCAGAAGGCTAAAATGTTCAACTTGAGAGAGAAAATACAACACAAGCAATGTTATTTATACACAAATGTCAACTGATCTAGAGTAGCTTGCAACAGCAATGAAAATAGTATCCAGCAGTGGATACCTGGACACTGTCATCCAGGGCAATGAGGGGTCGATTTCCTGACGAAAAAGGATCACTAGTACTCTCCAAGGGTCAAATTCTCGGATCTGTTTCAAATCCGTAAGCCCCCTGAGGGGCTTACAAACATATGTCCGTTCAGCGACCTGTTGTCTTCCCTACTTGATCTTCTTGATCAATAGAATCCCTTCATACAATTGTATTTCAACCAATCGATGTGGTCATTTACTCACTATGAGTGTTGCGGGAAAAGCAATACCACACCACTCGGAAATCTTGTGAAGATCAGAGAGTTAAAATAATTGTGAGAAAATTTTTTAAAGAATATTTTTCCAGGTCCTATTAAAGAAAAATTGCCAAAAAAACTATCGTGGAATATCATCTCTGACATCTCGATGGGGCCAAGACAAAATGCAGTTGCAGTATTCCGTCTTATCACGGATCACGACTGCCTCTCTAAACATCTACAGGAAATATTAACTTGGATATTGGCCCCCTTCTGCAAACTTTGTTATCAATGGGAGTAAGATGGATGCAACCCACCTTGCTCACTGTCCTGCCTTCCGTTCCACAAAAAGCTGCAGTAGGATTCAGTCCAGCTAATACGGTGCAAATGTTTCGAGAGGGGGTCACGATTGCCTCTCGAAACATCTACACCGTATTTACTTAGATATAGACCCCTTCTGCAAACTCTATAATCTACGGAGGGATGTGTATGAGACCCACATTTCTCTCTCTCCTGCCCAGCCCTCTACAAAAAATTGTAGTAGTGTTCAGTCGTTCACCACTGCCTTTGCAAACATCCACACTGTATTAACTTGGTATTGACCCCTTTTTCAAACTCTGGAATCTACGGGGTAAGATGGATGCGACTCACCTTGCTTGCTGTCCTGTCCTCTCTACAAAAATCTGTAGTAGTGTTCAGTCGTATCATGAGTCACCACTACCTCTGCAAACATCCACACCGTATTAACATGAATATTGACCTTTTCTGCAAATTCTGCTATCTACGGAGTTAAGATGGATGCTACTCAGCTTTCTCTCTGGTCTGCCCTTCATTTTACTTTACTATAGGAAATTTATACTGGGAGGCAAGGTACCGAATGGATTTATATATTAGACTATTAACAGTTTCTTACTTTACAGTCTATTATAGTCGTGTCTTTAGCTGTCATATATCTTGCCATACGGGAAATAAATAGTATGCTATTTATTCATGCAATCTATATTGGGACAGGCATAAGAAAGTTAGATTATTTTTTGTATATTTGACCCTTATTACAAATTTCTGTACTCAAAATTTTAACGACTGTGCATAATTTTATGTAATTAATATTTGGGTGGTGATAAATGTCAAACCACTAGTTTCGAACCATTTGATTTAAAATGGAAAATATCACACTCAAAAAGAAGCTGAAAATCTAAATCTGTAAAATGTAATTCGTTTTTAAATCAATACATTATTTTATCTTTCAAAATGTTCGGGAGTTCTAAGTTAAAACAAAGCATGAAAGTTGCATTATCTAGATTTCTTTGCCTGTATATCGACAGAGTCTTTTAGATCTCTAGATATTTTCATGCTATTATTCCTCTCACTTAAAAAGTTTTTACTTCAAATATAGTTTAAATTGTTTTAATATAAAAATTGAATCATGATTAATCGTATGTGTTATATTCTATATAAATTAGCATACAAGTAACTTTTAAAATACTTTTCTATTCAAGAATACATTATCATTTCAAGTCCCATATGATTCTTCATAAGTAAAAGATTATTGTTTATTTCATTCTGAACTTAGAAATATCATTTATAATATGTAAGTTTTATTGTGGGAAGATCTGTAAATTTATAACCTTTATTTTTAGTTTCTTTCATTAAAAAGTATTAGGAGCATTCATTATTGTTCCAAGTCTCGTATGGGCCTTTATAAGGAAACTGTTATCGCCTATTTCATTCTGAACACGGAAATATCATTTATAATATGTAAGTTTTACTGTGGAAGACCAGTAAATTTATAACCTTTATTTTTAGTTTCTTTCATTTAAAAAGAATTAGAAGCTTAACTAGATGAAAAATAGCTTTGCCAACTTTCAAACAACTTTTATAGTTGAGATAAGGAAACATGATTTGTCACATTGAAAGTTATAAAATCCTGTTCAACGATTTTCGGGTTTCATCTTTCATTTGTCAGAATATCAACAATTTGTCCTTTTCAAAAACTTAAGAAAAATGATAAATTATTTGCACTTCCATCAATGAGTTTGGAAACAACTCGATTTCCTCAAACACCGATAAAATATCAACAAATATCATTAGTATATAATATAAACTATTTAATTATTAACAATAAAAGTAATTTCATTTAATTACATTTGAAAGAAAAAAGTACTACTTTGAGTCTAAATATTGTATTCTTCAAAATATCCACCACATAGTACTTTTAACAGATTTGAATACTCGAGGCATTCAGCGAACTATTTTTCAATATTTACTGTTGTGATTTGTTTCCATCCTTCAAGTAAAGCTTCCCTCAGCTGATTTATATTCGAAAGGCTTAGGTTTCGGATTTTTCTGTCAAGTTCATCCCATAGAAATTGTATTGGATTGAGATAGTGTCTCTGGAATGGCCAGTGCATAATTTTAGGTTCTCCAGGTCTTTATTTTGCAATATAACTTCGATATATCTTAGAACAGGAATGCATAGACCACAGACCACGCCATGGCCACATGCGGCACTCCATTGATTTGCTGGCGGCCCGCCTCACCATGTGTTATTTTAACTTTAGCAAGTCACACGATAGGTTAATTGCATATGAGCACAACAAAGTAGCTGTGGTGCCAGGCACGGCACAAATATCTGTGAACAAACTTTTTCAGTCATAAATATTAACAAATCGAAAAGTAGGAATCACTTGCGTAATGAAAATTTAGAATCAATTTTGCGCTTGGCCACTTCAAACATCAAACCAAATATTAAAACAAGTGTTAAATCAAAGCAATGTCAAGCATCAAATTAAATTTTTTATTTACTTTTATTATCTTTCTTTGTAATAATATAGGATAAATATAAATAAATTAAGTATTATATGATAGATAACTTCCATGTATTTTTTGGCGGGCCTCTCATAAGTCACTATAAATCTATGTGGCCCGTGGTCTTAGTAAGACTGTGCATGTGTCTTGGAAGAATATTTTGGGACTTTTGACTTCCTGGGAAACAAATCCACAACCAATCAGGCGCATCTTACTGATATTACTTGCAGTTGGAGAACGTTGTGGTACTCATGCTGGTCAAATATTCAACTGATTGTGAACAAATTTTGGACTCTATAGCCTCCAAAATAATCCACACTATCACAGACCGACCTTCTTGCTTGAAGGTGGGGGACATAAACTGAGGTTGCACTGAGGTTGCATGCGTTCCCAGGTTGCAAATGGACAAACAACCTTCTCTAATTGCCAAAAAGTTCAAAATTGAAATTATTTGTAGATAGGACCCTTTTCTAGTCTCCAAGGTCCAGCTTCGATTCTTTTTTGCCGAAAGTAGTTTCTGTTAATAGTTTTTAGAAGGGATTTTTTGCTGTAATGTACCATTCACAGACGATGTTCTTGCAATCTTCTCTTTATTGTGGTCAATGACGCTGATGTACTCGTAATATACACCATCTTACTGGTAACATACATACACACGTAATCAATTCAAAAATGCGCCTGGATTATGTTCACATCTCAATTTGTTATAAACTGACTCTGGTGTACTGTAATATATACCAGAGTCAGTTTATAACAAATTGAGATGTGAACTAATTCTGGCGCATTTTGGAATTGATTACGTTTGTATGCGACTACCAAATGTTTCCAGGACAACGCTAAGTGGTTCACAAAATCCGCCCTTGTAGTGCCATAATGATTAAGTTCAATTGATCGGGCATTAGCCAAAAGTTATAGATAAAAATCTGTTATATTGCTCGTTGAAAAATACCAAAGTATAAAGTTACCTGCATTTTATGCTTTTGCAATATTTTCAGGCTTAAGCGTCGTGATCACTTAGAAGTAATATCAGTAACTTTATATTGAGGAGGACAACCAAATTATCACTCAAATATCTTACTCATTGCATAACATTAGGATTTAAAGTTACTTGAATTTTAAGTTTTTATAATATTTTCAGACTTAAGCGTTCGTATAGTCTCACTTATAAGTAAGATCGACAACTTTATATTGAGAAGAGTTGCCGAATTATCATTCAAATATCTGTTATATTTGTCATTGCGAAACATCGATATAAAGGTTCTTGATTTTTATGTTTTTAACGTATTCTCAAGGAAGACTTAAGGTTCGGTATGGTTTCAAGGGGATAAGTAACACTTCTCAAAGCGTTTCATTTCGCAACGTTTCTACATGAGGCATACAACCAGGAGAGGAAATATATTCTAGACATTTATCTTCCGGGGTAAAATCTTGGAGGAAGTGCCAAAAAGGGTAATGTCTCTTCCCAAACATCGCGCCGAAAGACGTGTGAAAAATACGGTATGAAAATGCGTGACAAGTAAAATGCAAAGGCATTCACAAGAGAATACATAAAGCTGTTTTTATGAAAAGTTTTCTACGAGTGTGCATGCTTTTTGAAATATGAAGGATCGGAAATCTATTACCTTTGATGCTCAAGCGGAAAAACTCAAACACACCTTTTTGTTTTGCATAAGTAGGCTTTGGGTTCCAGGACAACAGCTCTATATTTCACCACGGGTTTCCATCTTCAGGGATTGAGTACCCTAAAATCGTTATGCAGAATCTTAAAATAGAATCCGTTATAGGGTAAAAAGTGCAATAGAATATTATCGTAATTATATAAAATCTTAATTAGATTTTATATTTTAATTCGAAAATCCTTTTATAATCATTATCTTCATAAGGAATTACCATGTTAAAGATATTTAAGATTTCAAGAAATGGTACAATCTACAAACTAGACTTTTGTCCAAAATGTCTTTTCAATGTCGTATGGTTGGCCAAATATCTCCAAGCCGCATCAAACACAAGACAACAAGGATGGGAAAAACAAAAGGCAGAAGGGACAAATGTCGCATGGAATAAAACTTTACTCTAAGTGAACCCACCAGGAGTGTTGGAACGTCTAGCATCCCAACTCCTAGAAATGGTTATGGCTATCTGGTTAGTTTTGCTAATGACGAGATATCTCTTTGAGGCAACCACCAGGATGGTTAACCCTCCAAGTAGTTTCGAATAGATATCTCGTCCATCAAGATCTGATCAATTTTGCTGCTAATGACGAGCTATCTCATCTTCAAGGTATTGCCTATTTTTTATGCTGACGAGATCAAGATCTGGTCAGTTTTGATAATGACGATATACCTCGTTGAGACAACCATCAGGACGGTTAAGTATAAAAAAAGGCCGTTAAACTAAAGTCTTTTTTATAATTACGATGGCTTGGAGGGCTCTATAAAGAGAGTAGGACATAAGGGAGCTCATCAAACCTTAAAAAACTACTTTTGTTATGTGATACATGCAGTCTTACAAAGTAATGTTTCTCCAACCATGAAATATGCCTTGGATATTGCGTGGTGATCTGATCCGGCTTCTAATTTACGTGGAGATGAAGACTATCTAGTAAATTTGTCGTATGATTAGGGTTTCAGTAAAAATTGCATTAAATAGCTGTAAGTTAACTTTTCGGTGACCCATGTAAAATATAAAGATTGATATTTTTACTAAGTATTCAATTTTAATATAAATCAATAGACAATTTAATTGTAAACTTGCTACATGTAAAGTAATTTTAATACAGCAGAATTCAATTTGTCCAATGTGATAACTCTTGTGGTTTTAATTTTTTATGTTCACTAAACAAGTATATAAAGAAAAAATTGGAGTTTTCCCCTTTTATTAGTTAAAATAATTTATTTAAATAAAATTGCTATTGATACATTAAAAAAATATCTCTTCAAATGAATATTGATGAGATGTAATAAATCACTGAAGAATGCTAAAGTAACTCGATACTTAATTTCAATGCTCATACCACCAATAAAAATTTAAATCTCCAATGTCTAATCATTAAGCTTGGCGTGGTGTGGAAGTTTGGAGAGTGGGGTGCCAGCTCAGGTGTTGCCTCGTCATCTGACCGTGGTTCAAAATTACGTGGTGTTGTCCTCGGATCTTTCCCTCTGGGATTGATCCCGGACCGTCACCAATAGCCCATTGTGTTGCTCCAGTGTGACGTTAATTGAAAATACCAAATACCAAATACTAATCATTAAGCTTTCCTTTATTATCTTTTGGCAGATATCACTAACAGCTACATCTCATTTGCAGAATTTTTAAGCGCAATGTGATTGCTCTTTTAAATATATATATTTCGATGTCCTTTAAACAAGTATATAAAGTAAAAATTGAAGTTCATTTATTTTTGCAATTCAACAATTCTGTTTAAATAAAAGGGCTATTATACATTTAAAGAAATTAGCCCTTAAAATGAATATGGATGAGATCTAATAAAGCACTGAAGAATCTTAAACTAACTCGATACCTAATTTTAATGCTCGCACAGCCATTTAAAATTTGAATCTGCGATGCATATTCTTTAAACTTTCCTTTATTATTTTTTGACACATATCACTGACGGTTACATCTCATTTACAGCAATTTTAAGTAATGTGATAAATCTTATGATTTTAATTTTCTGACGTCTACTAAACAAGTATGTAAAGTAAAAATTCAAATTATTCATTCATTATTGGAGTTAAAAAATGTTACGTTTAAATATAAAAGCGCTATTGATATAGTTAAGGAAATTATCTCTTCAAATGAATATTGATGATGTCTAATATATCATTGAATTCTAAACCAACTTATATATAATTTTAATGTTCGCCACCTTAATCTGAAATTTAAATCTCCAATGTCTATTAATTAAGCTTTCCTTTGTCATCTTTTGACAGATATTAATAACAGTTACATCTCATTTACAGTGATTTTAAGCATTATAATAAATCTTTCGATTTTAATTTCCACTAAACAAGTATATAAAGTAAAAGTTGAAATTATTCATTCATTATCGGAATTAAGAAATTTTATTTGTAAATGAAAAAGGTATCGATACATTTAAAGTTATCCCTTCAAATGAATATTGAATAAGGTCTAATATATCTAAATAATTAATTATAAAGCAACTTAATTTTAATTCTAGCACACCACCATTTAAAATGTAAATCCCTAATGTCTATTGATTAAGCTTCCTTTATAAACTTTCACAGGATCACTAAAAGTTACATCTCTTATTACGAAGTCGCGTGTAGACATTATAGGATAGACAACTTATCATCTATTCTTTTGGGATGTTTTCTTTGCTCCATTCAATATTTGTCTTTAATGTTGAGTTCCAGACTGAATCACGCGACGCTACTAGGAAGAGTAAGTCCTTAGCGATATCCGATGTACCCAGTATTCCCCAGCCTTCAACATAGTATCAAAAAGAAATATGGTCCAGCGTATCCGATGTAAATCCCCATTTGTCATTTCATGCTGATGCCTCCAAACTACATCATTTAATCTTCATTCAGAGGTCATTTTCACAAAACAGCAAAACTTCATCCTGATACAGTTGTCATTTTGAAGAGAGAAAACGTGAAAAGTTAATAAAACTGAAAACAATTCGTTCGGAAAGATTAATGACTGAATTGACGATGTAGAAGAATGAGACCATTAAGAAAGTCCATTGGATATTTATTTTACTGTCTTCGTCTGATTTTTCTGGGGCAACTTGAAAAAGAGATACAATCTCCACTCTCAATGGGGTCGATATCTCAATGGTTTCTTTTTTGTCTTGTTACCTTTTTAGAGAGCTGGGATGTTGCTATTTTTAAACCAGGTTAAGTGAAAAGTCGTTAGAGTTCTGAATAAATTGTTCACAGTTAAAGAAACACGCACATGCTCCGAAAAACAAGGCTTGAACCTTAAGGAATGGTTCCTTAAGTCTCTAGATTTTTGTGGAAGTGCAAGGAACAGCTGGTTTTAAATCATAAAAATAGAAGTTTCGTCTGACATTTACTTCGAATTTTGAAGAGCTGTGAACTGAATTTTCTCACCAGACCTTCCTCAACTCATATTTTTATACAGTTCACTAGCTATTTAACATAAATTAACTGTTAGTTTAAACTAAGGGATTCTAGTTTAAAAGCACAAATACAAAAAGAAAATTACAAAATTGTTAGTTTAAGGTAAGATATTATAATTTAGAAGCAAAGATACAAAAAGGAATGAGAAATATAAAATGATTAGAATTATGATTATATATTGTAATGTTTTGTAAATACTAACTTAATGCTTAATACTAAAAGTCGTTAAAGTTACAAATACTAAATAATGCTTAATGTACTAGAACAGTTTTAGTTTGATCGTTATCAATAGGCAAGTTAGTTTAGTATTTACTAAAAGCATTCAAAAGTAAATGGTTCCTTAAGAAATTTATGTATCATCCGTGGAATTTAATCCTCCGTTTCAAGTATTGTAGCGTTGCTTTTCCCTTCACAACACTCAATGACTTTTTTTACAAACCTATTGGTTTAAAAAATCCTCTATATCTATGTATAGAAATTTGGATAATTATTGCATTTGCGTTGAATTCAAAAATCCGATATTCTGACTTAATATCACACGATTTCAGAGAATTGTATTGCTTTTCCCTCAACTCACTTAATGACTAAATAACCAAATCTATTGGTTAAAAGAGTCATAGGGAAGATTCTATTGGCCAAGAAAGTCAAAATTGGTTTAAAGTTGTGCAAATATAAGTTGCTGAACAGATATTTACTAAATCGGCTTTACCCTCACTGGGTTCAAGTATTTTTAGCAAAATATTTATTGCTTGAGGTTTGAGGGCGTACTGTTTTATGATAAAAGTTTAAAGATATTAAGCGAGAACTATTTTTTGGATCATTCCTATTTATTTATTTCCTAAACTTTTTTATGATTTTATTCGCACAATATGTATAAATAATATGTAAATCTGCATCAAAAGGAGCAATAAATTTATATTTCTTGAAAATATGCATTCTAGAAAATTAGACAATGAAAGCTCACCACTTAATTAAAGTAAATACTACTCTTTAAACCCAAGTCTGGGCATTAAAACGGCATAACTTTTTTCTTAGTATAACATGATTCAAAATAATTGCTTCAATATTATTAAAGTAAGAATTATCTATATTTGTTCAATCTTCGTATATAAATATATATATATGCGATTGATTCGCATATTAAGAAAATAAGTATGACAAAATTAAACCTTGATGAACAAAAATGATATTTGGAAAAAAGGTTAAAAGCACCTCTATATTACTTAGACTAAACATGACTGTATATTTATCTAATCATACTTCATTTTTAAATTAAGCTATTTTATTGAAATTCAGGTCAATATTATTCAAAACCGGACATATATTATTGTCATAATTCTGACCCAAAATCAGAATCCATACACATAACTTCTAGTCATTTGGCATCCAAACAAAACGCCATATAATTATATTTTCACACTGTATATCTTCGAATTTATTCAAAAACCAACATTTAGTGACAAAAACATTTTATAGCACAGTTTTTATTGTTGCAATTATAAATTCTTAGGTCAAATATGTGAACAATAAATGTTTTTATAGTGTTGTATATCTTTTGGATTATAATTTGACTGTAATGCTTATTTTCATATGATGATGATTTCTCATCATCATGAAAATAAGCATTAGTGTCTCCGAAAAAATGTCAGTTAACGAATTTCTGCTCTAAGCCGAAACAGTGGTATTATTTTGTGAAAAATACAAATATAAAGTTAATGTTTATGTCACTACATTGAAATTCTTCGATTGTTACGCAGGTGTAAATGTCTTTATTAAGAAGATAACACTACGAAAGGAAAAATAAAGAAAGTTACATCTAGTCACTTAGTATTCTACACCACAACAACCCCTATATCATCCCCATGTAAAACTAAAACATTTTTATTATAAAACGGGAAAGGGAACATTATGGCATAACCAGATTCTGTTTCAAAACCCCTTCACGTATTCGCCTTGAAGACAGTCGAAGTATTATCTTAAATACAACTATTTTCTATAAGCAACAAAAACCCTCCGATGGTTTCCAATAAGGCTGGGAAGTTTTGAGCTGCTGCATTCATGGCAATCCGTGTATCGACTGTCAATAGGTTATGGCTTGTTTCACCTCCAGAATTTGTTGCCTCACTGCCTACGTTATCAGGGCAATTACTGTAGCTTTGACTTCCTACCTCGCTTTGCTGGATGCTTTCCTCCTATACTCGGGCACAGTACCCCGTTTGAGATATTCATGAAGCTATGGAATGCTCTATTTCGAGTTGTAGAAAATTCCTTGCATAAAAACTGACGCCGTTAGGATTTCATGATGGATTTATGTTTTATTTCACTGAGTGATTGGATCGTTAGAGAGTGTTCTGTTGTCAAACTTCGATGTGTTCTTTTACGGATTTCGCGTTTTGTGATTGATGTTTATGGAATTTACTTTCATAAAGATCTTTCAGGTGGAATATTGCAGTTTGTGTCAAATAAGCATATGTTCAATTCTATGAAACGATAATACAGGCTGATTCGGAACTCTTGGGACAAACTTCAAGTTGTGTTAGAGCTCACTAAAAGAATAATTTTTCGAATAGCAATGTATGGGAGCAAGTGACGCGTTTAGGAGCACACACAAGAATTGCTTAGGAAATGAAACAAAATGTTTATTTACATCGTTATTTTACAATTACTTATTTACACTGATTTTTTACAATGATTGCTCAAAGGTACCACCAACAACATTAATTCAAAGCTTGGCAGCATCGATGCAAGGAATGGAGGACTTTGTCGGCGCTAGATGCGTTGTTTGGTTTGGTGCGTTTGAATGTCGTTCCTTTGTTGGAACCCGGAAGTTGAAAGGAGAGTTATTGTAAATAATCATTTCAAATAAGTACTTGTAAAGTAATGATTTAAGCAAACATTTTGTTTCATTTCCTGCGCAATTCGTGTGTTTGCGCCCATACATTGCTACACAAAAAATGATTCTTTTAGTGTGCTCTAGCATCACCTGAAGTTTGTCCCATGAGTTCCAAATCACTCTGTATAATGGATATTGTTTCAAGTTATTAAAGAGGTGAGTGCAATTTGACTTAGCATTGTATTTGAGTGTGTTCTCACCTATATAAATCTCTGAAGCATGATAAGCAGGTAGTTCAATTTACCTCGCACTCGATCAATGGCGACGGTCAGGGATCAATTCCAAGGGAACGATCCGAAAACCACTTATAATTTTGAGCCAGGGTCGGATGACAAGGTCAAATCCTGAACTGTTACCCCACTCTTCAAACATCCAGACAAGTCAAGGTGAGAACATTTGAGATTACGGCAGATTTAACGTGCACTAGCCTCCACGTACACGATGTGGTCTTCCGTTGGAAAGAGTTTCAAGCTCATAATCCCCCTGTTGCTAATCCTCGACTCTACCAACTGGACTACCGAGGCCCCAAATCTCTGAAGGAAGGAAAATTGCGTTTTTCTTACTTGTTATATAAAGTATGAGAAACACAAACGGCTATTTGGCACGAAAGGTTGATGAACCAACTATTAATATTTTAGAATGCCAAGATTACTTTGTACATTTAAGCTATTTAGCACGTTATGCAAAGACTATCTATTTTGTGCAAATGTTTCCTTAAAATACAAAGTAATACATCGTTAAAGGGGTTTTAATTTTACTTTTCTAAGTTTAATGTAACTTGTTACTCATCCTTTCAGAAAAAAATATCGTTCATTTAATTTAAAGAAATTTTAAAATTCCTCAAGCAACGAAATAAAGTAATAAAATGATAATTAACGTATAGATACAACTACAATAAAGAACCGATAGGCATAATTACAACTAGCTTTCAATAGACTGCGTGTGTTGAATTTACAAGGTGACCACGAAACAACTTTTACCTTTCGGAGGCATCTGTAGCTAAATCGAACGGAATGGAACCAAATTTGGTAATGCGACTTTTGAAGACATGGGAAGATGTATTCAAGAAAACACTTTGTAGTACCAAAAGCCGCCAATAAGGAGAAATTTGTCGAAAACAGTCGAACATCTGCATTAAACGCAGATAAAAGGATTTTACAAATTTTCGATTGTGTACGTGACAGCAGTGCCACTAAGCCGATTAATTACCCTCAGCTGTAGAGCATGCCACACACTGGATGCAATGTGCTTTACTCAAGAAAGGTTAACACACATTTCTCCCTATCGGCGACATTTGGTACTAAAATTTTTTTCCGCGGAATACGTTTTCCCGTGTCTTCAATAGTATCAATAACAAATTTGGTTCCACTCCGTTTATTCCATTTAGATACAGATGACGCCATAGAATGAAAGTTATTGTACGGCCACCCTGTACTTCATATACCTTCTTTCATAAGAAACATTATGCTTCAGTATACTAACACAAATTGTGTTCCTTTAAAAGAGGAGTTAGACGAATTGACAAGGTAGAATTACATTCCCAAATGTGACTAGTATAATCTGCATATAGATTGGATATTTCCCAGTCTCATCTAAAAGAAAGAGTGTAACAAGTTTAAAAGGAGATGCAGCATGGTATTCGCTGCTTGTAAAATCTCCCATTAATGACACCCAACCTCACACATTAAATAACAGCTACGTATCAGTTTTTATATTCATAATGAATTGTATATATGTAACATATACGTTGTTATAGAAACGCAATTCAAGCTAAATTGTGCAATTACAAATAATAACAATTAACAAGATATCTCATCTAGAAAATGCACTAAATAGAAAGTATTTGCTGTTAAAATGCATTGAAAGTATTATCTAAATCCCGATCGAAAGATTAAATAACTATGTAATTTTAGTCTTCAATTTTAGCAAATTTGAAAAATACATGATAAGCAAGTTATCTATCTATATGCAAGATGGACATAATATCTAAAGCAATTTATCTGTACGTAAATAATTTATTTCACAAGTACAAAAAGAGAGCAGTAAATTGTCTAGCCACTTGGTCCTAATGAATCCTTTACAGCGTCCACGTTTCTCCCATAATCTGTGTTGATTCTAGCAAACTTTAAAAGTGCTATGCTTCACGGATGATGACGCCATCATCCATTTGACAACAATAACGGCAAGATAATCAATATCACACAGCTTACTTCTAAACATACCTAACTATTCTACAACAGAAACAATCAACTCAAATAAAGATTTAGCGATATGCTAATGTGATAACTCTCAAAATTCAGTATGCACGATGATTTCCATTAAAATCTCAAAACTGTAATAAATAACTCGAATTTAATTTGTACGGGGATGGTTAAGTACGTATTTACGAACATCTTAGGTTAAAAAACAATTCTATATTCTCGATGGCATTTTTAAAAATAGGTTTTAAATGTTAGTCAGAAAATTTTAGTTCATAAATTTAAGTATTCACCCAGCCCCAATTTTGTACATAAACCCAATAAAACGCAAAACAAGAATTCTTTATACATTTTTTGTATGTAGAACAACTTCTTAGACAAGGGGCACTGAATAAGCAATCATGAGTTCTTTTCTGAATATGTTTGCCCATTTATCTAACAAAAAAATTCCTATGTTCTGTACTAAGAATATCGTGATTTTTAACCACTTTTTCCCACTAATATCATAAATTTTGAAGCCCATTGAGGTCCTTAAATTATGGTGGGATGTATACTTAAAGCTGTAAAAAACTTTAATTTAACTAAGACAAGAATTTTACTCTAAATCTAAATTCTCAACACTTTTTTAAACAATTTTCTCTTCAATAGAATTATGTATTTCACTTTTTTATGATTTATTGCTAATATTATAACTTACACAACCTTTCTAACAATAAAATCAGGACCTTCAGAATGATCTTTCTAGTTTCAAGGTCATTCAATTTCACATTTGATCTTGATATTTTTTATTTCATTTAAATACTAGCAGGATACTATCCGGCGTTACTCGGGTTCAATTGATTTACTACCTTCCGTTTTCAATAATAAATTGTAATCCTTATTCATCAAATGTAACAACTACCGCTCTCTAATAATTGTTAACTACACAATTTCACAAATGCATATAAATGTCAAATTTAACATTTTACATTGTTGTAGCATTTAAAATTTTAGTAAGAAAGAAGTCTCTATAGTGATGTTACCCAGAATGCATAGAATAATTGAATATGCATATAAATGACTTTCTGTACCATTTAAATCAAAGTTTCTAAAAATTATCATACAAATGATTCAAATTTTTTTAACTAAAACATTTACTTACCTCAATTACAGATATTCAACGAAAAACATCAAATTAACAATCCAAAGA
Source organism: Meta bourneti (assembly GCA_933210815.1). NCBI lineage: Eukaryota > Metazoa > Arthropoda > Arachnida > Araneae > Tetragnathidae > Meta > Meta bourneti. The sequence goes on along the minus strand of OW119923.1, from coordinate 77,659,762 downwards.
TAGATCTCAAAAAAAGACTCGAACGAAAAAGCAATGAATGTGTTTTTTCGCTACAAAATGGATTCCAGTAATTTTAGCTAGCGTATTACACAAATTAAAAAGAGCAAACGATTAATAATGATTGTTTGGAACTAATTAAGTTAAGCATGCCAAAAATAATTTGTAAAAATACCAAAGTTGCCATATTAGCTACGAGTCCTATTTTAAAATATTTTGTGCTATATATTTTATTTTTAATGGTTTTATTCTCTTTATCGTCTGTCTAAATATAAAGAATTTGTTTTACATTTCGTTAAGAAAAAATAAGGCTCAAAATAAATTAAAGCAGTAGAATTTAAATTCTGTAAAAATACTTGTTGGAAAAATAATTGCTTTTTCGGCAGTACTGGTAAAACAATCCAAGTAATCGCAATCCTCAATATACCTTCCAGTTTCTCCAAAACTATCAAATCATTTTTGATTTAAGAGTAGTTACCCAGATCGTTTAGCATGAAAAATGTGTAAATATCAAAGCAAAGAAAATTCAAATAATGTGTATTCACTGAAATAAAATATCATTTGTAAAATGTAGAAATTTGTTGTGATACTTGCACTAACACACAGACACAAAAACAGAGGTAAAAGATAAGACAGATCAATGCAACCTGGCACACATATACAGACAGACATATGGACAGACACCATTTTTGAATTAGAAGGGCCAAAACGGATAAATAACTTGTAATGGGTCGAAAATATTCAATGTACAAACACTCCATCTTTATTTATATAGATATGGTGAAAATACCATACATTTATCACAGTCTTCTGAAAGTTTCAAGGTGAAAAGACATAGGTTCATAATAAAAAAATAATCGAACTAAATAGAATGATGAAATCAGTACATATACATACCTGTATTGTTTGAACTAATTTTCCGATCGAGCTATTTTTTAGATAAAAGTATATAAATATAACTTGTCATCATAAAAAAAGTCAACAACATTTTGATGACGATGTATCTCGTCATTATCAAAATTGGTCAGATCTTGATGGACGAGATATCTCGTCGAAACCACTTGAAGGGTTGAAATAAACACCGATTTCAAAAACGAATTCTGAAATGCGAAAGGTATGAAAAGGATGGCTGCATTAAAATATTGCTATACTTAAGCATCAGTTCTATTTTATCTTTAAACCTGCACATTGCTGCAAAACTGGATACTTGCCAATTCTATTGACTTGTAGCAACCAAGGAGGACATATTTGTTAAGTTTCATACATTATTCCTGTACGAAATACCCCATGTGGAGTCGAAAGTGGAAAAGTTCTCGAATAAGGGTGCAAGACAAATTCGCTAAGCCTGCTTTGAAGAGTCATCTAAGTGATGCTTGTCCATTATTTAGAAATGTGTTATAGATTCTACGCGTCATTTCTTCAATGGTAGACATCCATGCGGGAGATAATGGATAATTGATAGGGTTTCTAAATGATTATAAAATGAAGGGTAACAGAAAGCTCAAAGACAAGCTTTCAAATATAAATTAAGGAACAAAATTTGTGACTACATTCTCTTAATTTTTACTTGACAGTCATTTAGTTTGTTTTTGTTGTGAATTTCAGTATGATTAAAGGAGATAAATTTCTTGAAAGAATGAAGATGAATGAAGTTTTAAGCCGGTAATAGTTACTATTGGTTAAGATGTTTTAATAATGTCAATGACCCTTTGCTGAACTATGCAGACGATAAATAATTGAAAGAAAGCAAAAAGAGTTCCAGATTTAAAAATGCTATTATAATTTAATGACAGACGAAATTTTTCAGTGGCTATTTTTCATTGAAGTTTGTATTTTTATAATGTAATCGTAGAACATTAAATATGCATCATGTAACAAATCATAAAATTCAAATTATGTTTTTTATTTTATTAGCAGAATTATTCAACCTTACTCCGGTTGAATTGGTTAACTGTAGATTTAAAATTGATCGGAGTAATTACCTTTCTCTTTTGAAGATAAATGCTAACTTCACTTAAGTGTTTGGAGAATAATCTGTAACCCCTTTTCACAATTTTATCATATCTACAACTTACTTTGGATGCAAATCATATATATGTATTTCCATCATATAATCCATTTCACATCTTCGTACCCCTGGAGTAAGTCGATTTGGGGAATGATTATGAATGCCCCTTTTTAAGTTCGTTTCTTGTGAGATTGCCTTAGCTCAAATTGTAAAAAATGGTGAATTTGCGGGGAATGGTCTTTCACTCACAATTTTTCTACCGATATTTTTTAACTGTGGCGCTCTTGCACCAGACATGTGACATTTTTGAATCTCATCAACTTTAAAGGAAGTATGCCAAATTAATTTGATAGAATATTCATGACTAATTTTGCTTAAAAAGCAAATATATCTTTTCTATCTAATGGAAATTCCATTTAGTGGTAAGTGAAATAACAAAAGAAATTGTTTCCAAATGGAATATCTTTTGTAGGCAAAATAAAATTAACCGATTACCAATTTTCAAATATTGGTAGGCCGATTTTACAGTGTTATTTAAAAGAAAATCTGTTTTAAATAAACTTTTTACTGGTATAGAAAGTTACTTAAATATGGCTTCAACTGGTATAGTAGGTAAGAGCTTGACCTTCTGTCATTTCAACAAAGAATTTTTAACATTTCAAAAGTCCTAAATCGGTAATTTTCTTACATTAATTAATATTCTTTAAATGTCGGCAAAGTCTTTGATTTTTTTCTCTAACTTGCATGCAGTTTCAAATCAAATTCGTAAGGCACTTTTTTAAATTCTGAAATTTAATTTTGAATGGAAACCACCTACTATAATACTGCAAAAATTGAGGTAAACTTGAATGGGAAATTATGACTTATCTATTTTTCTCTCCTGATATGACACCATCATATCGCCGCCTTTGTTGAAACCTTCGAAACTACCTTAATGAAAAATATTTGAATTTAGAATATGATGTTCAAAGATAGCTTGATTTATTATTTGGGTTAAAACACAAAAGCTTCTATCGACAGGCTTTTTCAAATTTAAAATTAAGATTGAAACATGTAAGAAACAAAAAAGTAAATTGAAATCCGTCTAGTAAATTTCAAATAACCTATTTGTAAAACATAACCATTCGGAATAGGCTGGGTATATGCTCAATTTTGTTACTTTGAATTTTGTACTGACATTTTATCTTTTTATTGACATTTTATACCTATTTTTAAAAATACTATAGCAAATTGGAATTGTTATTTTAGCCTAACATCTTTTTGAATGTGTAGGCTAAATAATTTCAATAAAAGTTAAATTCAAATTATTATTTATCACTGAGATTTGAGTTTTTAAAGAAATTTCAAGGTGATTACTCAGTTTTGAGAGCCTCTATACACCCAGTGGGTGTATCATATAAAACAAAGCACCCATTTTCCCCAAAAAATTGAAAATGAACGAAGAAAAAAAATCAAACACAAAGTTTTGTTTTTAACAAATGCAAGCAACGTTATCTGAATGAATAAAATGACAAAAGTTATTTTTCGAACACTACACTTACGCATTGAAAATGGCGTTTAAAAATTCCTCAAATACCCGGAAATAAAACAAACATGTCAGATGCATTTCGAAAACTTTAAAATGGATTGTAAACGTATGTTAAGCATATTCCACGTTCCGAAGAAAATGTATCATCTTTCCGAACAGTGTACGAAACAAATAGAACATGTTCGGAAAAGGAGTTTCTCTGTGTCTACATTATTATGGAAATCGATTCCCACTTTAGAAGGGGAAAGAATTACAAAAAAGCGTCATTGTGAATTCCTTTCACTTCATTCCCTCTCTCACAATTGAAGAAAAGCATAAAGAGTGAAAGTAGCAGTCGTTATGCTTTCAGACGATCTTAGAAGAGCGATAATTCGAGATTAGAAAGTATTGCGTTTAATTCTACGTGTAAAATCTAAAGAAATCAATGAATGTCCTGAAAAAATTGGATTTATTTTATTGAAGAGGTCTTGAAGGAAAGAGATATATATTATTGATTTTCGTTCGTTACAAATGAAAAGGCGGCTTAAAATAAAGCAGATTCCCAATTTAGGATAATCGTATTGCCTTCGATGATTTTACTATAAATGTCTAAGTGAATTTATTAGTTCTGCCATTTTTTTTGTTTTGCTGATTCATTCAAAAAATTAACAAAAGTAAGCGTTCAACTCTTTAGCCAATTTCAACAATAACCTTCCACACTTAACCCTCCTGGTGGTTGTCTCGACAAGGCATCTTGACCGACGAAATACCTCGTAATTAGAAGAAAACTGACTAGATCTTGATCTCGTCATCATAAAAAAATCGGTAATATCTAAATAACGAGGTATCGATGGGTCAGATCATGAAGGATTCCTGAAAACCACCTGGAGGGTTAAAATAGACCAATCATTTCACCTGAAATAACTGTAAAGCATAATGATTGTACTGGTACAAAAATATTTTGAATAGCTTCGAGATGTAATAATATACCTTTGATGAATTATCCATGCATAAATAATATTTAAAAATTCAGTCCATTTTCGATGATAGTCTTTCTATAACTGCCGGTAATGTTTCTGCAGTGTCACGTGTTTCCTCTAGTATTCTGAACGTGATGCCATTCAGCTTGTCCTTCGAATACGATTTTAGGAAGTCTCCAATTAAAATTCCAAAGGATTTTCGAATAGTTGATTGGTCAATGACAATTAGATCAAACGCCAAACGTCACCAAGTGTCGATTAAAGTGTCGATTAGCTACATTTTAATGTAACACCGATATGCACCGTGCTAGAGCATTTAGATAGCCTATCTAAAATTCGCTTTCAATCTGGTTTGTTTGCTTTCACTGAAGATCCCTTAATTAATTTTATAATGAAAGGAATTAATCATCTGTGTCGAAGCAAATTATTTTATTCTTCCCTATAATGAAATTTTCTTTATAATTTATATTCTCGATTTTTTTCAAAGGCATCAATCGAAAAGTGGGAAGGAAAAGTTTTGTTCCCGGTATTTTTTCAATTTTTATTTAGTTTATTATTAAAATTTTTAATATTATAAAAAATCATAAACTTGGAGCAGATTGCCTAAAGCATAAATAATAAACTATATTTACAAGTAAAGTAAACCATAGTGGAGTAAAGTGATTTACGAGCATGGTAATTATCTACATTTACATTCAAATCCAGTGTTACGGCTGACAACACAAAGCATAAAATGTAGGGCGAGTCCATCTGTGATATTCCTGTCAGCCCTTGCTAAATAGCAGCAAAAGCTTTTAGATTATTGTCAAGGCATGATTGTCTGGTCAAGCACTTGCATTGTTTTGGCATCTATGGTAACCCGAACTGTGTCGAGTGGAGAACAATGGTTGACATGGACTGTCACCAACTTTTAGCATGCTCGGTATTATCAGAATCCACGCTATCGGAAGGCAAGAGAAATTCTGAAGCAGCTGTACTCTTGTTGATCTTTTAACTACTTTTGACTGGAATTACATCTTCACAATCAGGTGGCCACTAATCAAAGTTGAGCAACGAGTTCCGTCTAATAGTTATTACATTGTAAACGCGAACCAAAACAAACTAGCGCCATAGAATAACTGAGAAAACAAAGACTTGTAAGTGACCTTGAGTTCAAAAGCCGCGATAAGTAGGGAGGGGAGGTGTTTAGGGAGCTTTCCGTGGCTACGCTAAAACTTCAAATTATTGTAACTACGGATTGCGAAGCGCTAGAATGTCAAAATTAGTCTCAAACGAAAGCTAACGTCAAGATGTGTCTATTCAAAGCATTAGAAGTGAAATCGAATGCAGTTTTGGTGGTGGCACTTTGAATCGCAGTCGAAAAAAATCTAAAATTTCAAGATGGCACTCATTGAAAAGCCAAGCAGAAATGCATCGAACGTGGAAGAGTAACTCGTCAGCTTTGGATAAACAATGAATTGTATACTGAATTTATCTTTCTTTCATTTATTACATCCAAATAAATACTGTACTAACTAGACATATTCGCGTAAAACCTTGCGGCAGTTCTCCTATACAGTCTAGGGGTCGCGTTGACTCGATTGGAAGATTAACGGATTAGCAACAGGAGGGTTGCGTGTTCGAATCCAACCAAAGACCGTCGTGTACAAAGGAGGCTGGTGCACGTTAAATCTGTCGTGGCCTCAAATGTTCTCACGTTGGCGTGGTGTGTAAGTTTGGAGGGTGGAGTACCACCTCAGATGTGACTTCGTCATCCGGCCGTGGTTCATAATTACGTGGTATTGTCCCAGGATCTTTCCCTTTGGGTTTCATCCCGGACCATCGCCAATAACACGTTGGGTTTCTCCAGTGTGACGTTAATTAAATACCTACTCTATCCGGTTTTTTCTTTTGGTCCGATGCGCTAACTTCATGAGTCACATAGTGATACAATCGTTTTAATAGATGCATTTGTGTAAATACCTTTGCAATTAAAAATTTTTACTTGCAAGAGTAATTTTATGAGTCTACAAAATCCTGAATTTAGAAGTAATAAGTTTCAGCTCACCCTCCATTTTTCAAAATCTTCACCAACTTCCTTTTCCCATGGGGAGGAAAATCTTTACATTTCCCCCACAACGCGAATCCCAGCAGTTATAATACCTAATTACATTTTATCTTACCTCTCTATGGCTCTCTTAAACACTCTGTCAAAGCCGAAGTTCCAAAGCAGATGTAAAACTCAATAACAAAGCCTTTCACCTGAATCCTTAATTCTAATTACGTTTCTGCAGACAAGTCGCGGCGATTCCATTTTCTTGCTCACACGTATCACGAGCCCCTTTACATGAAATATGAGACGGGGGCCGCCGTATTAATTAATCCCTTAGAACCAAAGTCCTGGAGACATTGTTCCCGAACACCTCAGTCGAGACGAAGTCCCGAAATGGCGACTTCGCGTGCAGCTGTGGCAGTTCTTAATTGTCTCCCTCTCCTCCTCGCGAAGAAAATTAACCTCCGTTTCCTACTGTTGTCACATGCGGATCTGTTTGTAAGCCGTCATTCCGTAAGGAGTGTGTTGCCTTTTCTGTTTTACGTGATGCACATGTGGATGAGGAAGATAAGTTATTTTCCACTTTGCAGCACACTGGGGAATTGTTGAAGTCAAAAAGTTCTTTGGATTTGAAGCTTGTTGAACTTTGTTTCTATGTCGCAGCGTTTGTACAAAGTAATCAGTCTGGCGTTATATTTTTTACACGTTACATGAAAATGAAGAGTAATTATATGCACTGTAAATTTAAGACTGTGATCATTGTGGTATTGCAAATATTTCGTTATTAAAATATAGAAAGTTTAGTTAGTCACTTAAACAGTATAATATTGAAATATGGGTGGCTGAAGGAGAGATAAATGTAATGCTTTCCATTTTTCTACAGAAACTAGAGAATGTTAATCAAAAACTTTTTGGACTTTTTCTATGTCGCCATGTTTGGACAAACTAATCAATCTGGCGTTATATTTTCTTACTCGTTGCATGAAAATAAAGACTAAGATGAACTGCAAATTTAAGACTGTTATCATGGTGATATTGCAAGTATTTTGTTATTAGAATATATGAAGTTTAGTAAGTTGTAGACACAGTATATATTAAAATATAGGTGGCTGTAGAAAAGATAGTGTGTGTTGCTTTCCATTTTTCTACATAACTAGAAAATATTAATCAAAAACTCTGAAATTTGTTTATATGCCGCCATGTTTGCCCAAACTAATCAATCCGGTATTATATTTTTGTACATCCTACATGAAGATCAAGAGTAATTAGAAGCTCTGTAAATATAAGAGGGACCATTAAAATATTGAAAGTATTTTATCGTTGGAATATAGAAAATTTAGAAAGTTACAGGTGCAGTAAAATATTGAAATATACGTGGCTGGAGATGAGTGATAAGTGTCTGTTGCTTCCATTTTACGTCAGAAACTAGAGAATATTAAGCAAAAGTTTTTCGGACTTTATTCCTCCTCCCTTTCCTTTGTTGTTGGTTGGGTTTTATGGCTCAGGGGCCATATTTGGCGAAACTGCGCCAAACACAAGACAACGTCAAGTAAAAAAATTCACGAAAGGGGAAAAAAGAGTGATCGGGGCATAGAGTAGTGTAGATAGCTAAAAAAATCGCTTAAATATTCCAGGAGCGCGATCCCCATGCTTAACAAATACAGTAAACCCCATGGGAAAATGAAAGATCCCTTGGGTACCTCGGGTCCGTGAAGCCCATACACATCTAAAGGATGTATCCCTGAGGGCAACAATTGTTGGACTTTGTTTCTCTATTCTAAGCTATATTATATTGTTCGATATTAATAATATATCACCACATTTGCCCAAATTAGTTAATCTGGCGATATATTTTTATTGATTACCTGTGAATACAGTAATTCGATACAGTTTAAATATAAAGTGTGAACGTTTAACAGGTATAATATATTGAAATATATGTGGGTGTAGGTTATAAGTTATTTTTCAGTTTACTTCAGACGTGGGAATCGTTAAAGTCAAAATGTTCTTTGGATTTGAAGCTTGTTGGACTGTTTCTACGTCGCCACATTTGTACAAACTAATCAATCTTGCGTTTTATTTTTTACACGTTAAATGCAGTTAAAGAGTAATTAGATTCTCTGTAAATATAAGAGTGCGTTCCTTATGAGATTGAAAGTATTTTGTTTCTAGAAGATAGAGGGTCTAGTAAGTTACAGGAGTAGTATAATATTGTAATATAGTGGTTGCTTCTAAGTAGCCATATTTGTACAAAATGATTTACCTGGTGATATATATTTTACTATTTACTTGTAAATAGGGTAATGCAGTTTAAAAATATATGAGCTCGATCAATTTAAACAAATTTAGTCCACAACGTTTTGGTAAATACTTAAGCCATAGTTAACAAATTTCACTATTACATTGAGAGCTTTCTCAGACATCAAAATAGTTATCTCTCCTGGTGGTAGTCTTGCCGTTAACAAAACTGACCATATCTTGATGGAAGGAATATCTCGTTACTAAGAAAATTAGTCAGAACTTGGACGAGATATCTCGTCGAAACCATTTGGAAGGTTAAGTCAAATTTGTAATACATTATCGAGAAAAGGGATGGATAGAAAATACGCTGACTTTCTTACCTAAACGAATAACATTTTGCAGTTTTGTATGGAAAATATCTTAAAGTGCTGTCAGGAAGGAGACAGACACATTGTGTCCTGTGATGGCTGCTTAATACTTTTGCTTTTAATATTTCAATTAATTTTTCATACATTCGTAATGTTTTAAGAACTATTTCTCATTTATACTATAGAATAGCAGGTTCAAAAGAGAATAGGAAACTTGCCTTAGTTTGTGTGGCACTTTTTTATCTCTTTAAGTTACATTTTGCAAACAAGTGATGGAAAAGCTTATTTTTGTACTGCTAATCTGTTTATTACATCGTTAGAACAGTTAAAAACACTGTTTTTCTCTGATTCCTCCTGAACTGTCTATTTATGTTTAATGAAATCAGTTGTCTTTTTTTACAGAATCAGTTCTGGAATTATTACTTTAGGTTCGTTTTGAAGGTATGCATCTCTAGACTGAAACTTCGATCAAATAACTAACTGTTCTTTTACGAAATGCGTAATTCAAATTTTTGTTAATAATAAAAATACAGAAGTATCTAGTTTAAGTATGAATAAAAATAGCATGTTCTTGGTTCATGAATAATTTTAGCTCCACGGTATTATAGACATAAAATATGCAACAGCCAGCAAACATCTGATATTAGAATTAAATTTGCATAAAAGGCGAATTCAAGTTGTTCTTTTAATCCACCGCTTCATCAGCTACCCAATCCAATCTCAATAACTTTACGCTCATACGCAAAATAAGCTTTTAAGCGGTACTTTTTAATTTTTTAATGCTCATATTTTTTATGTAGTACCAATTTTGGGATTAAAGCTTCTCCGAAATTTAAAATGTTCCTTTAAAATAAAGTTTATTTTAACTTATTTTTAAAGATACGCTATGATTTCTGCATCCAAGCATCGAGATGAATAACTAGCCAAATGAACTTAATTTTAATATCAGTCTAGTCTTCCAACGCTGGAGTTGGCCTACTTTCAAAACACATGAATGGCCGCGTAATATGAATAAAGCCCGACGGAAAAACTAAGTGCATTACATTTCAAAACAAGTTGCTTAAAATGTTTATATGCGTACTAGCACACAGCCAGGATAAAAAAATCAGGCCTAGCTAAGTACATTTCACTCAATATACTCCATTCACAATTACGGAGGTTTCATTAAAATTTTTCCAGAATATAATTTTTTTCTTTCTTCCTCCTATTCCACACATAAAGAAAAGATTTATGTAAGCAACATTCCTCACCACATTCATACTTGGCACGTGCCTCTGAAAAAATAGGCATATCTAGGAAAATAATAGCTGAAATATGAATAAAAGAAACGTGCTTTTATAACCCCCTAAGCCGACGAAATTCACATAAGAAAGGAATATTCCCTGTATTAATATACGACTCTTGTAGTGACGTATATTAATGAACGTACGAATAAAAGACTGCATAAAAAGAAGACATTTCCCTGTCGTTATGCACAGGAAGATGGGTTGAATGAATTATTTCTTTGCATTTTATGTATCAACTCATATTTTAATCAAAAGTTAGAAAGGAGGAATTCGCAATTTTCTTTATTCACATACGGATATTCTAGGATCCTTTTGGCAAGAACATATGTCTGCAATTTCATTTGGTTTGCGTTGTTTTGAAAATACACCAGGAGGCAAGAGGATGATGAATTCTATTTCGTGGTTAAAAATATTTCCCAACTGTGTGTCCAGGTGCGGTTAGGTCTCCTGTTCTACAAAAAAGTAACGTAGTTGTAATTTGATAAAGTAATTACCTGACCTGCATAATGTTTTACCAAAATGTCTTGATGTTTTATTGTCCTTAGGTTATTATTCGTAGATAAAGTCATTGAACACATTTTTCTTGGTTTGCAATACGTAAAGAATTTTTAAGATTTAAAACAATGAAACTCACATTTACGCTATCAGCTTTCAACAGATGGGATTCAAATTCTGATAGTTGAAAACAAAAGTAGAAATTCGAGAAAGTATTCGAGTGTTCGAAGTATTCGAGATAGAAATTCGTACAAATTTCGAAACCAAAAGATGATTAAAAGTTTTGGATTTCGACTTTAAATCTCCTAAGACAATTTCAATTAAAAAATCTTGAAATAAAATTATCAACAAAAAACTATTTAAGAAAGAAAAACAGATTTAATAAGAATTTTCAGTGTAAACACAACCACCACTGGAAGACGAGATATTACTTCCGGGGTTACCCAATGCTATCACTAGGTAGATGACGGAGTTACTTTAAAATGTACCCAGGTGACGTCACTTCCATATATAATGATGCATATTCTACCACAAAAATACTAGCGCCATCTACAATTAGCTTTACGTGAAAAGCTTCTCATACAAAATGTATTAGAATTTAATTTCTCTAAAAATAATATTTGGAAAATATTGTTTTGTCAGCAATACTGTTAAACAATCTGAATTTCAACCGCAATTGCAAAAATGCTCAATTCACATCTCAAGTTCTCAACAGTGCTAAATTAAGATTGATTCAAGTGTGGTAGAGGATGTGTTTTGCTGATGTTTTAGTGTGAAACTAAACTTACAAAATATACAGTTAGTGAAATGTTGCGTACTGTATTCGCTATTATAGTATTTGTTATAAAATATGTGAAATTTTATGAGTATATACTATATTATTGTGTTATACATTTTTTTCCACAAACATAAAAAGCATTCAAAATTTCATGGAAATATATGCTGCTTTTTGAACGTTGTGATGTCACATACAGGCAAAATTGTGGAAAATAATGATTTTACATCAGCATGGCCCAAAAGGGATAGAAACGAAATGGGGAGAAAATATTCAATGCACAAACTTCTCCATTTTTATTTATATGAAGTTGGCTCCTTTGAATTTTATGAAATCCTGAATCTTTTAGCATATAATTCATTGATCCATTTTATCGGGCTTCATATAGGCTTTCCTCTTTTTCATTGGTCGTTTAAAAAATACAGAACATTAATATTCTTTAATTTTAAAGTCTATTATAAATTTAACACAATTTATAATAGGCCTTATGATACATATTATTAGAGTATCAGCAACAATAGCTCGACGAGATATCTCGTCATCAAGATATTTCCAATTTTTTTATGACGAGATATCTCGTTCATCAAGATCTGGTCGTCAGTTTTGCTAATGACGAGATACCACCAGGAGAGTTAATGCACTCTTAAAACTACACGAAAAACAAACATCATAAACTAAATACACGTAATATTTAGTATCCATTACCTTTGCTCTACAGCTGCCCTCCAGGGCACATCTTTAAGTGTATACGGGCATCACAACTCTGAGGTACCCGAGTGATCTCCTCCCTTCTGTTTTGTCCTTCTACTTTTTTTTGTCTCGTCGTTGTATTCTGTTTCGAGCAGCTTGGCCAAATATGAACCTTGCGCCATGCAACCCAAAACCAACCAACGCGTCTACAGCTACAAAAACGATACACATTATTATACCTTCTACACCATTCTGCAAAGTCGTTCCTATGTTTTGTAAAGCAAGACAGCTTTTATTAACTATAAATTATCTTAAACCCCCTATTACGTCATCTCTTCTGTCTTATTGAGCTATATAAAAAGCGCATCACGTACATTCATATTCAAACGTCTGTAACACAAATAGCAAACAAAATTGGTGTGTACAATGCAGTCATTTTAGGTGTATGCTCATACTTAAATATCCCTGTAAATCTAAGAAATTTCATATTTTGTAAACTCATCTTTATTGTAATTTTATGTTGGTTTATAGCTTTATATAAAACTATGCAGATAACATAATCCGTGCTTCAATATCTGCTGGGTTGTCTCTATACTTTGAAAGCTATGTGGCAGACGTAAATTCTTCCTACACATTTAAATTACAAAAACAAAGGATGCCATACAAAGAATGTTACTAATAACCACCACCAATAATGAAATGGTTTTATACTACAGTCAATCGCTAAAACCTTCACAACATGGCTAATAAAGATGAAAAATAAGATGACAGAAACGGTCTGTATCTATGTCGATGGAACTAAACGTACACCAGGACCAATTTAAACAACAAGAGGAAAGCATGAGTTCAAATTTGTTAACTTTGAATAGAGTGGTCACTACTCGCTTTTCTAATCCAGCCCTTCTAGACAACGTGTAAAGACGGCGAAGTACTAGTATCATTCACTAGTATGGTAAAAATTGATGAAATTTCTCTATAAATTAACTCAGAATGGATCTCAGAGATTGAGCCACTTCCTGCTTGTTTATCCCTCTAAGTGGATTGGACTAGATATCTCGTCCAACAAAATCTGACCAATTTTGCTATTGACGAGATAACTTGTCATCAAGATATTGACAATTTTTTGATGATGACGAGACTAAGATCTGGTCAGTTTGTTTCGAATGACGAGATATCTCGTCCATCCATATTTGGGTAATTTTGGTAATGACGAGATACCTCGTCGAGACAGGAGGATTAGTATCAAACTGCTGAAAAACTCCCAACTGTGTGGCAAAACTATTCAAATATATGTACTCAAACTAGGATCTTTCGTTATTGTTTACTTTGGCCTTGATGGTATTGGACACTTTATTCCTCCGAATTAGCTGTAGACCATTTTTATCGTCTTATTTCCATCTTTATTAGTTAGTTTTGAAGTTTTTAGTGTTTGACTCCCGATCTAAGAGAAGTATTTTTATCATTTATCCTGTTTTATATCAAGTCCATGACTATTTCGCAAACACTTTCTCATGTCAAGTAACGTGTCAGATGTTCTTAGTTTTTCACAATAAAAAAATATCTTCCTGTGTAAGCACGTACTTAGACCTTAAAAAGTTCCAGAACCCCATTTTATTTCGCTCTCTTCTATCTTCAATGTCTAGAAGATAGAACGCGATACTATAAGGTTGGAATGCAACAAATCACTTCCAACTTCCCATCTACGTCTTGGTGTCGTAGACCATAATGTCAAAATAAATAAGTAATTGCTTAAAGTAAAAGTAAGGCACTTTAAAATGTGACAGTAGAAAAAGATAAAGCCCGGTTTTGTGTGTTATTGTTGTTATAAAAGTAATTATTTATACAGTATTTCAAATTTTATACGGCTTGACACGCACTTCTGGATAGGCTTTTATCTTTGGGTGTCAGTTATTTAAATCCAGCCTTCTAAATGTTTCCTAAACAAAAGTTTTTTGAAGTATTTTTTAATTATCTTATCTTTTAGATGATAATTAAATTAGTTTTGTATTTTCGTACTCTATAAGTATTTATGTCTTTAAAAAATTGTACAGTGGTCCTATTTTTATATTAGCATCTAAACTGGAATTTAAGCTTTTCATTTAGTATTATTTTAATAAATAAATTTTCACACAGCAACTGTTCTCAGAAATGAAAAGTGCATATGAAAATCATTGTGACAACAGGATATTAATATTTCAAAATATCTCTTGTGCAATATATGTTTCTCTACTGATCAGTATCATAACTGAAACAAGGAAACGTGTAACAGTTTTAGATTGAAATACAGATTGTTGTTAGCGTGCAAGATTCTGATTAAATGTGATGAATAGCATGGTGTTTGATTAATAGCATGACACTATGAATAAATTCCTTCATAAATAAACCTCTAACAACATAAGAGTTTAAATACAACTCTAAAAATAACATAAAAATGATGGTTTATTTAGAAGAAATTATAATTCCTCACGACAGCGGTATTTACAATGGTAATTGCTAGTATCTTTAGTTGTAAATGACGCAATAAGCGCAATTTAAAAGTGGGCGAATTATTTCAGGATATTTTTATTTTGAATACGTATACTTAGTTCGAAATTATATCCCTAATACAAAATCATACCATTCATAGAAAACTACGTATTTTCAGCTATTAATAAAATGTATTTAAACATCTTCAGATGTGAGTTTATAGTGAGTAAATGTTCAATGTTATTTGTTATAAATGTTCTACATAATACTTTTACAAGCATAAAATTATAAAATGGTATCGAAGAAAAGCAGCTAATAAATTTTAAGCTTTTGATACAATTATTTCCACATTGTTCGAAAATAAATCAATATTTTAAGCAATATAAATATCTTTTGAAGAATTCTTAAAAAAATTAAAAACTAAATTCAAATCAAATAACTGTCCTTCATTTATTAAAATGGCATTGATTTAAATACTGAAGCATGTAGTTCTGTATCGTCAAAAGACTCAAGGAAATCTTAAGGATTTCCTTGATCTTAATCTTAAGGATCTTCATTAAGGATTAATTAAGGATTAATCAAGGAAATCTTAAGGATTTCCTTGAGTGGGATTTAATTTTTTTAAGAGCAGGATTTAACCCTCTAAGTTGTTCGACGACATATCTTGTTTACTAACGACGAGATATATCGTCATTAGACAAATTTATAAATAATGACACGATATCTTGTCATTCGGGTATTGCCGAATTTTTTATGGTGACGAGATTAAAGATCTGTCCATTTTTTCGAATGAGAAATCTCGTACATAAAGATCTGGTCCGTTTTTGATAATGACAAGATACCACTTCGAAACAATCACCAGAAGAGTTAATCAAGTCATCTAAGAAGCAAAAAATCAAAATACTTACAACACCAAAATGTGGTTTTAAAATATGAAGCGGCATCGCCATCCCAGTTAAAGACCTAAACCTCGCTAGCAAAGAATATTGCGAACACCACGATTGGTTCTCCCTGATAAAACCCGGATATAAGCTAAAGAGTTCATTTTTCATTCAAAACCAGGCACTTTCTCTGATTTTTATCCCAAGTTGGAAGAACTTAGAAGAGGTTATTGAGGTAAGTCTCGCGTGAAAGATCAATCATTTCTCTGCTAAATGCCTCGTGTGAAAAAGATCAAAGTTTCCGCGACGTATTCAAAAGAAAATTGCTTCTTAAGGAATACCAACATCTTAAAGAAAGAGAGAGGACGATCTATGCTAAAGCAGTGCCTCCTATGGAGTCTTGGGATCCGAAAGCGCCAGATCCTTCTCTCATCCGAAGAAGTCTTTTCAAGAGAAAATTGATCATGCGATCAAAATGAAAATAGAAAGACTCTTCCACTGAATAGAAGACGTTAGCACAAATAAAGGTGCATGGAGAATTGACTGAAAAATCTTTGCTTAACCCACTGGTGGTTGTCTCTACCAATTATAGTGTCATTATCAAAATTTAGCAGATCTTAAGGGACGAGATATCTCGACATTAGAAGAAACCTGACCCTTGATTTCATCATCATAAGAAAATGGCAATATTTTGAGATTAAAATATCTAATCATTCGTCCGATCTTGATGAAGGAGATATCTCGTCGAAACAACCACCAGGAGTGTTAATAGTGATTCATATAGTACAAAAATAAAATGGAAATCCAAAAAGTGACTTCAAAATATGAAGCAGCATCGGGTTAAAGACAATCTTAGTCCTGGCAAGGAATATTGCGAATACTACGATTGGTTCTAATATAACCTGGATGAAAAGTAGAGTTCATTTTTCATTCAAAACCAGGCACTTTCTCTGAACTTTATCCTAAGTCCAAAGAGCTTAGAAGAGGTTTAATATCTAGACCAGTCTCGCGGGAGAAATCAATCATTTGTCTGCTAAATCGAAAACACGTGTGAAAAATATCAGTTTCCGCGACATATTCAAAAGAAAATTGCTTCTTAAGGAATACCAACATCTTAAGGAGGACGATCTACGCTAAAGCAATGCCTCTTACGGAGTCTCGGGATCCGAGAGCGCCAGATCTTTCAAACGGAGACTTTTCAAGAGAAAATAGACCATGCGATGAAAATGAAAATATAAAAACGTTTCCACTGAATAGAAGAAGTTAACACAGATAAAAGTGCATGGGGAACTGAATGAAAAATCCTTGCTTAACCTTCTAGTTGTCTCTACGAGCTATATCGTTATTATCAAAATTGACCAGATCTTAATGGACGACATATCTCGTCATTAGAAGACATCTGACCCTTGATTTCGTCATCATAAGAAAACGGCAATATTTTGAGTACGAAATATCTCATCTTGGCAACATTCGCCCGATCTTGATGGATGAGATATCTCTTCGAAACAACTACCAATAGGGTTAGTAGTGACATAAATAGTAAATACTGAAATATTTGCCCCAATATTTGCAATGAAACACCAGAGTGGTTTCAGAATATAACAGAGCATCGGCATCTCATTTAAAGACCTAAACATAGCTGGCAAAGAATATTTCGAACACCACAACGATAGGTTCTCTCTAATAAAACCGGATATAAGCTAGAGTTCATTTTTCATTCAAAACCAGGCACTTTCTCTGAACTTTATCCCAAGTTGGAAGAACTTAGAAGAGGTTTAATATTGAGATAAGTCTCGCGTGAAAAATCAATCATTTCTCTGCTAAATGCCCCGTGTGAAAAAGATCAAAGTTTCCGCGACGTATTCAAAAGAAAATTGCTTCTTAAGGAATACCAGCATCTTAGGAAGGACGATCTATGCTAAAGCAGTGCCTCTTATGGAGTCTCGGGATCCGAAAGCGCCAGATCCTTCATCCGAAGAAGACTTTTCAAGAGAAAATTGATCATGCGATGAAAATGAAAATAGAAAGACGTTTCCACCGAATAGAAGACGTTAGCACAAATAAAAGTTCTTAGGGAACTGAGTGAAAAATCTTTGCTTAACCCTCTTGGCGGTTGTGTTGACGAAATTTCTTGTTATTAGCAAAACTGGTCAGATCTTGTTGGACGAGATATTTCGTCAAAACTACTTGGAGTGTTAAAACCAGATGAAGTGCAAATACCTGTAGTTGATCTTTCTATTGTTTGATCATTAGTATTGTTGTCTGACGCTGGTACCGATAGCGCTGTTATTTTGGTTAGGGCCACTCGGGAGATCGTGCAGGGACCGGGTAACTGTTGTGATGGCCCGGAAGATGAGACGAATTTTCTGTACTGAAAAAGTCTACTGTATGCTGCACACTATAAAAATACTGTAAAATCTTTTATAGTGTGCAGCATACAGTAATTGTATAACTTTGTGTACACATGTGCAACTCTTTATAAACAATGAAAATATTTATCCTTTTTTGAACTTAGAAAACATGCTCGCACTATAAAAATACTGTAAAATTTTTTATAGTGTGCAACATGTTTTCTAAGTTCCAAAGCAGATAAATATTTTCATTGTTTATAACGAGTTTCACATGTGTACACAAAATTATACAATTTTTCAAGCTGAATATTGGGTACATAGGTCTTTTATTTCACAGGGGCCCACCATCAAACCTGATACTGGGCCCGACGTATACACAATTTCTGGAACCTTTTGTTTGTCTTAGTAAATGTGAGGGGGTATGTCTGGGTAATGTGAATTTTTTTATATAATGTACATTATGCTGTCTAAATGAAAAAGTTCTTCCATTGTATTTGTAATAATAGACGTGAATAATAATCGCATAAATGAAAAGAAGGGAAACATGTGTACGTTTGGGCAAGTTAAACATTGAGTACTTGATATACCAATTTTTATTTATGAGGGACTCGTTTTCTAACTTGATTTTATGTAGTATACAGGGCCTGCTGGAAACACCGGTTTTTGACCCTCCTATTGGTTGTCTCGACGAGGTATCTCGTCATTAACAAAACTAACCAGATCTTGATGGACAAGATATTTTATCATTCGATTAAAATTGACCAGATCTATTGATCTAATCATCATAAAAAAATCGGCAGTGTCTTGATAACGAGAATCTCGTCATTAGCAAAAGGGGTCAGATCTTAATCGTCGAGATATCCCAGTTGAAACCACTTGGAGGATCAACTGGCATTTTAGTTTCTTTACCACTTTACTCACAGTTCATAGTGGGGATCTGTAGTATTCCGGATTCATATTAAAATGCATAAATATGCTTGTATTACATTTATGTAGCCGCATACCTTGTCTGACACCCTGCAGATCTCGGGTTCGAATCCCGTTTTGTAAGAGCATTGATGTTATTGATTGTTCTTGTTATGAGCAATGGCGGCTTACTTCACTGGGTACTCCTTCACAAATAGTCTGCAGTAGTCGGGCATTAAAGAGTTAATTACGTAATTTTTCATTACATTTTTCATTTTAGTGACAAACAAATAACAGGTTTACCATCATTTTTGTCCATTATGATTAAGCGAATTTTAAACGTCAATAAAAATAAAGGCCGGACTCGTCAATGCACGGTGTAAAAAAAAATCTACAACTCATAATTCCGTAAGAAAATTATGTTTCTTTTTATTGGATTTCCTTCGTATACTACAAGCATGCAAGATGATCGTCGTAACAAAGTACAACCAAAAGAAAATTATACTTTTAATTTGACTGATTTTAGTATCGTGAGCTTTTAATCTTTCTTTTTAATTCAAATAACTAAAATATATTTTAATTCTTCCCCATTATGTGAATGCTATTAAGTAATTAAATGACTGAAACAGAATATTTTTCTTACATGATTAATTTAAATATTTGAAATATAATTACTGAAACAAACTTTTAGTTTCAATAAAATGATTAAAATTATCTATCGAAATTTATTTTTAAATTAACCATACAAATACACCTTGTCGAAAATTATCACTTACTAGAAGAAAGTCTTTCATCCTTTTATATAAAAGCATGCCCCCGATTTGAACTTAGATCCCCACATCTTTTATTTATTTAAAATCCAATTACTTAAAAGTTGTTTCAAACGTGAGTATTTTACTTGACGTAAGAAAAATTAGAAATCCAATTTATTCATTCTACAGTAGTAAAGCTGCTTTAATGAAATCTAGAAATAAAACGATGAAAGAAATTGTATTTAATCTGTTCTATTTAAAAGGTAATTAGGAAATACGTTTTAATACCTTAATACTTATATAACCATTAAAGTTTCAAAAGCAAGCATTACAAAATTAGACCCGAATATTGAATAATAAGAAATAAACCACCGCAGAAGTCAAATATATTAAGTTAAAGGTAATTAAGAAACAAATTTTAGTTGTCGAATACTTATCTCATCAACGAAGTTTGGAATAGATATTATAAAAATGGATCTGAATATTTAATAAGAAATATTCCTCAACCTAAGTGAAATACAGCCCAGCTTATTTTCTATATGTATGGACTAATAAACATCAATGGAATGGAATAAAAGTCGTTAAGTCAATTGTGGAAAAGGATATGAAATTAGAAAGCAATTTTGTAAACATTTTTCAAAGGGGCATTTGATTAGCTTGGTGCATTTAGTGTTAAATGACGTTTTGCTACTGGAAAATATCTTGTAGGGAATAAAAGTTATATGATCCAAAAACTTGCAAGAAAAAAGATGTACACAAATACAGTTAGATAAGAAATAAAAAAATATTCATTAAAGCAAATTTGTTTTATTCAATTCAAATCATTAAGAAGTATATCAACCTCGAAGAAATAATTATATAGTTTAAAAATCTATTTGAAGCAAAATTGTTACATTCATTTCTAACGGTGACAAAAGATAATTTACAGTTTCTGGTAATAAACCACTGTAAGTTAAAATTAATTCAAGAAAATAAAAAGGACGAATCAATTCTGTTATGTAAGAGGTAGAACAATTATCTTAAAGAAAAGTATATAGTATTTCCATGTGTGTTTAATAGGGTTTTTGTATCCACCTTAAAATCAAAGTTTCATGTAAGCTAAAAAGGTTCGAGTTTATATTGTATTCAAAATTGTGAAATTTTTTATGAGTTATTACATTGACGACGGAAGGAAGACATGTCCTGCCTATTTAAGATTTGCAATATAATCATTCAGCATAAGAAACAAACTCACGAATTTACAGCCATACTCTATTTACAAGACAAAGCAAAGATACAGAAGAGTTAGCGTCGCTAAATGCACTGGGGGCTGTTGTAGCCAGGTTGTAAGGGTAGTGGATTAACAACCGACGGTTGAGAGTTCGAAACTTGATCCAACCAAAGCCCATAGTGTACATGGGGGCTGGTGCACGTTAAATCTGTTGGGGCCTCAAATGTCCTCACGATGGCGTGGTGTGGAAGTTTGGAGAATCGAGTGCCATCTCAGATGCTGACCTCATTATCTGACCATGGTTCAAATGGTTACGAGATGTTGTCCTGGGATCTTTCCCTCAGTGATTGATCCAGGATCGTCGCCAATAGTCCGTTGTGTTGCTTCAGTGTGACGTAAATTCAACTGCCTACCTAAGTTTTGAACGATATTAGATGAATCTTTTTACCTTTCACTTGCAATTTTTGATTCACAATTTAAAATAAATTGACATAAATATATACCATTTAAAATTTATAGGAAGGTAGTTGGGGGAATTGCGTCGCTGGCTTGGTTGGTTGGTAGTTGAATAAACGTTGCACTGGAGTAACACAAGGGGCTATTGGTGACGGTCTGGGATCAATCCCTAAGGGAACGGAATCTTCAGAAATTCTTAATACTTAGCAAATCTTATACCTTCAAAATTACGATGCGTTGTCCTCGGGTCTTTCTCTCCAGGAGTGATCCAGAACGCTAATAGCCCATTGTGTTGTTCTAGTGCGACGTAAATTCAACTACCTACCAGCCTACCTTAAGTGCAGTGATGGATTATAAGATATGTATTGAGACTAACAACACTTATCACATCTTCTGCAAAAAGTAAGTTTAATAAAATAAAAAAAAATAGTGAACTATAATACTATTTTCATGCGTGTGTAATGAAGATTTTTCATCCACCTAAAAATCCAAGTCACAAAATCAATCCAAAATTTTCTTTATGAGCTAGTATATTAGTAAGATAAGATGGGCATGTCCTGTTTATTTAAAACTTCGAAGAACATCACTCCGCACTACGAAAAACAAACATAACCGACTTCACATCAATACTATATTCATAAGACAAAGCAAAGATAGAGTAGAGATAACATCCTTGAGTGCTGCAATGGAATGTAAAAAGACACAGTAATGCTGTGTTTCCAACACTTATCCTCTGCGAAAATTAAGTTATGGAAAGAGAAAAATTATTCAGCTATAATACTGTTTATTATAATGGGTGGATGCAAATCCCATTACTGACTGTGTAATGGGATTTGCATCCACCACAAAATGAAAGTTCCAATTCCAAGCAAAATCAAATGTTCTTTTACACGAGCTATTATATTAATAAGAAAAGATGGACACGTCCTGTTCATTTAAGACTTGGAACAATGTCATCCCGCACTACGAGAAACAATCATAACCGACGAATTCACATCAATACTATATTCATAAGACAAAGCAAAGATAGAGTAGCGATAGCATCCTTAAGTGCTGCAATGGAATGTAAAAAGACACAGTAAGGCTGTGTTTCCAACACTTATCCTCTGCGAAAATTAAGTTATGGAAAGAGAAAAATTATTCAGCTATAATACTGTTTATCATGAGTGTGTAATGGGATTTGAATCCACCGCAAAATCAAAGTTCCAATTCCAAGCAAAATCAGATGTTCTTTTACACGAGCTATTATATTAATAAGAAAAGATGGGCACGTCCTGTTCATTTAAGACTTGGAACAATGTCATCCCGCACTACGAGAAACAATCATAACCGACGAATTCACATCAATACTATATTCATAAGACAAAGCAAAGATAGAGTAGAGATAGTGTCCTTAAGTGCCATGATGGAATGTAAGAAGACACATTAAGGTTGTGTTTCCAACAACACTTATCTCATCCTCTGCGTGATGTATACGGACCATGAAGACTAAGATAGTGTCATAAACATCCGGTCAACACTCCTCCCTCCCCACCCGCCCATATCCTTTTCATGAGCACCATCCCGAACCATAAATTACCCGATAGTCAGCGGCCGTTTGCCCGAAACTGCTTGTTCCCCGCATTCAATACCCATCGCTTCTCATTATTCAAATGTTTGCGTTTACTTTGGGCTTCTCTTCTAAATACGAAGGCAGTGGTTAGTTGGGGAGGGGAGGGTTAATTAAAATGTAATCTGTAAATTAGCGGTGGTAGAGCTTTGTGGCCGGGCATGATGTGGTTAAATCCGCAATCCTTCGGAGATTGAAGGTTGGGTGGTGTTCGTTTGGGAAGCACACACACAGATGCTGAGTAGTTGCTTGGTTAGTCGAACGTATTTGCATTGGGGCTTAACCCTCCAAGTGGTTTCGACGAGATATCAAGTCCATCAAGGTTTGAATTTTTTTTAATGGGAATATATCTTGTCTCAAGGATGTTACTGAAATTTTGAAGATCACCAGATAACGATCTGGTCAGTTTTTTCTTGTGACAAGATGAATCGTCAAGACAACCACCAGAAGAGTTGAAAACAACTGATTAAATATCAGTAAACACCGGTTTTGGTTTAGTCCACAAAGAAAATGTTATTTTCGCTTTGTTTATGTGATTTTAATGTAATTTTAATGCAGAATTTGAAAATATAAGCCATTTTTCTCCACCACGTCAGGATTTTTCAAGATAGGGAAAATGTTATTTAAAATTACATTCTTCATTTAAGGTTTTTGAATACACAAATATATTCTTGTACATGGTTTATGAAGATAACGTTGACTGTTTGTATAGCATTAAATTATACAATCTAGAGGACGCAAATAAATTAATAGATAAGCCTATGTATGTGTATGTTCAAAATATTAAATTTATGATTAATTCCATAAGTGACATGTTGAAACTGCTTCGAGTAATATACGAAGTTACGTCACTTCCGACATCAAACAGGAAATACATGCTTCCACAAAAACATTAGTGACCTCTTTTTAACTTTACAAGAAAATGCTCTAATTGGGAATATGAATGAATGGAACAAAAATACGAGGCACACGATTTAACGTTATTCACCAATCTGCATCCCAATACTTTTATACTCTGTCACTAAAAATGGGGCTGCGGTAGCCCAGTTGGAAGAGTAACGGATTAGAAACCTGAAGATTGCGAATTAAAAACTCGGCCCAACCAAAGAACGTCGTGTACACGGGGGCTGGTGCAGGTTAAATTTGTCATGGCCTCAAATGTCCTCATGTTTGCGGGGTGTGTGGAAGTTTGGAGAGTGGGGTGCCATCTCAGGTGTTGTTCTCTTCATCTGACCGTGATTCAAAAATACGTGGTGTTGTCCTCGATCTTTCCCTTGGGAATTGATTGCGTTTTGTTGCTCCAGTGCGACGTTAACTACTTACCAACCTGTCACTAAAATTATTAAGTGCAGCTGTCATAGGTTGTTTACTATTCCATATATTGTGAATGTAATGTTAGGGCGAACGGTTGAAGTCTCAGCTTAGGTTGTTAGGCTACAAATCGTGTCTTTGGTATAATATGAAACATCGAATAGTTCTCTAGAAATTGAATTTAGATGAAAATACTCATTCATGGTTTTGGCTTTGTGCCAACGATATGCAGATCTGCTACAAATTAATTTACATACATTTATCTCCGAATTCGTTTTTATACCATTGTGTTATTCAAACTAAATTTTCCCCTTAGCGTCAAATACCTACAATCTTTAGTTTGTTTCTGATAATAAAAGTATATATTTTCAATTCTGGATGTAATAGAAGATTTATTTGAAATTCCTTTCAAACATCCAGCTTTCGCTCATTTTATTCTTTTACTTCGTTCTGTTGCCAACACATAGTAAATAAAGTAGAGTTTTATGCGAACTCTTACAAGCACTTTATAGAAAAAAATCAAAACAGTTGAAATATTAATCTTATCTCAGTGAGATATAAATAACTGGTATCAGATTTGCTTTAATTTATTTGCTATTGTTTCTGCAATCTCAACCAAGAGACAT
Organism: Meta bourneti; assembly: GCA_933210815.1. Taxonomy (NCBI): domain Eukaryota; kingdom Metazoa; phylum Arthropoda; class Arachnida; order Araneae; family Tetragnathidae; genus Meta; species Meta bourneti. The sequence continues at coordinate 77,634,815 of OW119923.1, read as the reverse complement.
GTATAGATATATTTGGAATGTCAATTTTGTTATTCCCAAACGAATTTATGGTAGTAATCAATTATAAAGTAATTTACAAATATTTCAAATTATTCATTTGTAGAAAATCGAACTATTAGCGAGTTGAAAGCATACTGAACTATTGATGTGTTGACAGCCAACTGAACTATTGGCGCATTGCTAATTACGCCAAACTTTCAACCTTAGTTGACACGCTGCCAATTGCGTCATCGAAATATTAACCCTTTTCTTCCTTGTAAGAAGAAGAGTTTTGTCGGTTCCTTCCAGGCACGTGACTGCGCCGTGGTCCTTGTCTTACTAGGTGTTTTCTCGTAATTTCTACATTTGTAAATAAGCTGTGTTAATTTTTACCCGGAGATGCTTACTGAACCATACTCCAATCACCTAACTTGTTACATATTTTATTTTTCAACTTTTGTATTGTGAATTATACAGAGAGATACGATCGACCATACAATAATACCTCGCGATTCTTTGTCGAAAATCAAAGCGAAAGGATGTCCGTACTTTGATTGGATGTGGCATTTTGGAGACATTCGCATGAAAAGTCTTATGATGTCACTTTCGGTACAAGAAGACAAATCATAAATAATTCCTCATAGAATGTAATTATTTATGAATTCGTGGCATAACTTGTTGCATTATGACATGTGCTCAAAATGTGCTCAGTCCAGTAAAGAACAAGATGCTTCCCGTGGAAGAATATTCCCTTGCAACATATTTGGTATTATTGTTGTGATTGCAGAGTGCAAGGTGGTTACTAGGTCTTCCAGGGAGTCTAGTGGCAATCTAAACAAGTGATTTGAGATTACCCCATAAAAAGCACACTGGATTCTGATCTGGTAATTTAGCGGTCCATGAGACAAAACCGCCATGGTCAATCCATCGACCTGGATATTCCCTATTCAACTACTGGCGTAAAAAGGGCAAATTATGCTCCATCATGCTGAAACCTTAGACTGTGAGATCCAAAGGTATGTCATCTAATAAATAAGACAGGACATCGCACAAGAAAACCACGTATTTTTCAACTGAAGTTGTTCGAAAAGAAGATACGGTATAACAAGAATATCGCACACAATACAGCACCAAATATTAAGAGAAAATTGTCTTTGTTTCGGCGAAAATATCGATTTCGTATTTGTTCACGTAATGCTCTTTTTTGGGATCTTCAGAAAGCGTGTGGCAAATTTCAAGTCGAAATTCTCAAAATTGACCCAGTTATAAGCCATTAACAGACATAGAATTTTAACAAGTTTTTCTCGGAACAGCTTTTCCGCAAGTGGCTGGTATATATAAAACTATTGTATCGATCGACTTGAAATTTTTACAGCAAGTTGAGAAAACATTGTTTTATCGTTTGGAGAACCAGAAAAATGATATGTTACGTTTTTCTATTTTATAGCAAAAGACTCGGTCATTACTTAAGATAAATCGGTGATTCTGAATTTGACCTGTCACCATTTCCTCAGCTATTTTCTAAAATAGCTGAGGTTCATCAAACGATAGCTACATGTGTATTTAGTAAAATGGTGTTCAATATTTTTTGTTTAAAATCACTCAAAGTTGACAAATCATGCCATCCAGCGAATAAAAACTTCGCTTGGCGTCATGATCGAGGAGAGTCAGCAAGCATATTTCTTCATGAGATGATTTAAAAACCTTTTTGAATACCAAAAATAATAATAAATAGACGTAGAAAATTTGGAATTATTTGATTGCATAGTTTCGACAGAAAAAAAATCCACCCCTTAAAAAGGGTAATTCTTGCAAAAAAGTCCTTTAACGGTCCCAACGAGTTTGATAAGCCTGTGTAGGTATAGCATGGATATTTTCTGATGCCGATATATATGGGGTTGTTGTACACTCGTATGTAGACCTTGAGTCCACAAGATCTAGTTGACAAAATTATTATCAGAGACATGTTACTGTAAGACATACTCTTGTTTGCCAGGATAATCCTACTGAAGAAGACCTTGCATTCGTGTGAAATGATAAAGATGCAGATCCCTGCCGAGCAGAATGGATAGAACGATATTACGATGCACTTTTGACTTAAGTCCTGTGTCAATATTAGTAAGGCAAGCTTGATAGCTGCGTGGTTTCCACATACAGAACGTACAGGTTTTCCACAAACAGAATGTACGCCTACATTGTCCATTTGAAAGTAGTAGGAAGGCAGTTGAATTAACATCTCATGGAGCTCACAACGGGCTATCGATGACGGTCCTGGGTAAATTCCGATGGGAAAGAACCGAGGACACCTCGTAGTTTTGAACCATCATCAGCATTATCTTGATAACGATATAGTTCGGCATTAGCAAAAGTAGTCAAATCTTTAGGGACGAGATATCTTGTCGAAATCACTTTGAAGGTTAAACTCAATATGAGCTCAGCTGATTTAAACTTCTGTTCTTTATCCGACCATTTATAGTAACGCATAACCTATAAATGATAGCCTAACGCACACATTCGAATTTGCCTATCCATTTGGTGCTTTATTTTTGTGCGTGTGTGTCTTGGTTTACGCTCAGGTATCTTCAACCCAGGAACACCTAAATGATAGTTTGGTATTTTAGTGCTGAAATTTCAAATGACCGGAAATGACGCCATAGTACTTTCGACGCGAGTGTCTCCAGGATGTTATGTTCAATCAATAAATAAACAACACTTTTTCGGCCAATCTATATATTCCAGTTTTAAATAAATATTTCCGTTTTTCAATTTATTTGAAAAATTTCGTTTAATTTGCTATTTTCTAGTTGATAAATTATTTACATTTTCTGGGAGGTTTTATGAATTCTTTTGCAAAATTCTATTCCATTTTAGTTCATAAACAATTCTCTTGTTTCGGTATTTCTGAAAACTTACAATTGAACTATATTTCCATAAAGTTTTAGCAACATCTTCAACAAGAACAAATAATTTTCGAAAAACGAATGTTATCTCACTAATATTCTTTTTTCTTTCATTTTCTCTATAACTGAGTTTATACGGTGTATGCATTTCAAAGTTTAAGGTACACTTTATTGTAAATAATGACGATAAATGCAAATTAGTAAACAAGCAAAGTGAGAATTCATGAATAAACAATATATCAATGAACGTAATTTATTTAAAAAATTATGAATAGTATATTGAGTAAAACTCTCATATAGCGATTATTTGACTGTACCGAAATATAAATATAAATGATTGCAATAATCTAAAAATTAACATAATTATTAACATTATAAGCATACCATGATTCTTCTAATTCTAGTTCTGACTTGGAATTCAAATATTGATTATTATACCACTATCCCCTTACAAACCACAGATTGATTTGTCCCGCCTATAGCTACAAATTTATTGCTTCAATAACGTTTACTTTTATGGGTATTTGTGGTACTGTGATTTCCATTCTATATTATCAGAGAAATGGTCGATTAGGCCATTTATCATTGCAATTGCTCTTTTAAAAAGTACTGAAACAATATCTGAAATGGATTTCATAGAACTTTTTTCCACGCGTGCCAGTATTTGGTGGTAATATAATATTTATTTATGAATCGTCTGCTAGGTAATTTAAATTATTTTTATGAGCTAATCCTCGACGCTTTCAAGAAAAAGGTTTTTTGCACTCAATGGATTCTTTCTTGGTGTTTTTATGTTCCTCATTTAAAATGTTCCTGTTTTGTTTCTCTTGTCCTTTCGTGCGTGTAACAGGGAGAAGTAAGAGACCATTAACATTACACTAGTTCTTTTCTTCTAAATGTCTTGATACCCGAGATTCGTGAAATTTCTTTCTAAGAGTCTGAATTGAAAACATAATTTTACACTGGATTTCAGGGAGAGAACGGGTCATTCATTTGTATTAAAGAAGACAGTTTAGTCACCGAAAACCCAAAGAAAAAGCTAAGGGCTGAAATTAATTGAGTTTAATGTCACTTTATTCAACTAACAACTTATGACTATTCTTTCGAGTTAAAGTTTACTTCGTACGAAGACAGTGGCTTATTTCTTGAAGAATGGAACTTAACTATCATTAATTTAATACAATGACAACATTTTTGTTCATTGTGATACATTTTAACTGAAAGTTAGTTTATTTCACTTGTATCTTTATGCTCCAATTTCCTTAGTCGCGGGTAACTAAGTCAATGACAGCATTTACAAAATGGTAGTCTTCATTCTATATTTTTGAGAAAAGATTTGAATTTTTATTATTGTATTTAAATTTATTGAAATTAAACTATATTTGTCCAAAGAAATGTATCCAGATATAATTGCAGCTATACAAATATTATGTAAAAAATTTAAAAGTAGCAGGCTATAACAACACAGTGAGAAACATGATTATTCTCACTTATCGTTAAAGAATGATGCATATAAGAGGGAGTGATGATGCACTTTAAAGATGAAAGAAGGAAATTAATTAACGTCACACTTGAGCAACAAAACGGGCTATTGGTGACAGTCCGGGATCCATCAGAAAAGGAAAGAACCGAGGACAATACCACGTAATTTTGAACCAAGGTCAGATGATGAGGTCAACACGTGAGCTGGCACCCCACTCTCCAAAATTCAACACCACGCCAAAGCACGCACTTTAAAGAAATTCGGCTCCTGTGAATACAAGAAACAAAGTATCAGCAAAATATTTTTCAATTCAGAAGTACTGATTTTAGTATGGGAATATGGAAATAAGGTTTGTTAATAGTTAAAAAACATGTCATTGAACCATCTCTACATTAAAGTTGGATGTAAGATGGCTCACTTTTGAAAATTCATACCAAGAATAAATAATATAAATTTGAATAAAATGACGAATCTATAGGAAACATTTAGTTGTTTGCTGTCTTTCTCTTGCACTTTTCTCTCACAATCATTAGTTTTTCCATACAAACTGCAACTCTCATTGAGCCATATTTTCTTAGCAATTTATACATTCAATACAATCACTGATTCTTTTTAGTATAATTATAATATTTCCAACATTAAGTGCATCTGCCATAATTCATATAAACTTTTGTGGGTCTTGATTCATCTTAGATGATCATAATTACCATTTTCTTTAATTATAACTCTTCGGTCTTTAATTATACCTTTTCAATACCCAGGCTTTCTGCAAACTCGAATGCAAGCCTCCTAACTGTCTTCTCATCTAGGCCAAATCCTATTTCTGCATATTTTTTACATAATCAACAAATCATTTTCAATTAATCTCTCCCAGGACACCTTGATTAAAAAAAACGCCGGATGAGTTTGATTTAACACTCATATTACCCGCCGCTAAAACCTATTTGTGAGACGAGATAAAAAGACATAACTAAATTGTTTTGCCATTTGGTCCTAATGAATCCTTGACAAAATGTCAGTAATGCTCTTTTAGTCTAAATTAGTCTAGTTGCTTCTAGTTCACTGCCCTATGCCCCATAAATGCCCTATGTTTCACGGATACCAATTTTTTCTAGAATTTATGCGCGAAAATCTTGTTTTAACAATTCTTCGGACTATGTAACGGACCATTCGGACCCAGATAACTGATATGTCTGAGAATAAACTAGTGACATGATCAAATCGGTATAGCAAAATAGACATTATTTAGTAAGTTTGAAATATGTTTACCGAAGTCTAACAAAATTTGTTGCCAAAATAATAATTTTTACAATCGAATGGTAATAAAACTCTAATACGTCTTTTTACGGAAAATGAAACAAACATCACTGCGTCATATTACCCCTACGATACGTGAGGCATCTATCCCAAATGTCAGGGAAATGTAACTCACTCATCCATTTGATGATGGAAATGGCAATATGATGTTTATCACACCTGTTTACTTCTAAGAGTACATAACTATTCCTCAACAATAGCAAACAATTGACATAAATAACTCTTGAAAATACATTGGTGTTCAAAATTAAGAGAATTTTCATTTTGTGGCGATTATCTCTAAAGCGACTGGACGTATTTTAAAGAAATAAGTTATGTACATAGGTTGAAAAAATACAAAAAATAACCATACGACAGTTATGGTACACACGTATCATCGTGCGTAAGACTCATCAGCGCATGAAGATCTAAAACAGAGGTTACAATATCGGCACAAAAAATGGGCTAATAGGGGGTATGGTCCTCTGTTACAGTTATACAGCTCTCACAACGTGAATTCATACTGGAAATGAGGCAGTTTATGATTCCCTGTGGCAGTCCTCCCAACTCCTCCTGCAAAGCTGTTTTCAGGTCCTGGATGGTTCTGGGAGTGGGAGGCGAGTTGAAATTACCCTCCCAACAGCGTCCTAGATTTGCTCTATAGGGTTCAGGTCTGGAGATCTGGCTGGCCAATCCATCCTGCGAATATCCTCACTTTCCAGATATCTGTTGACTAGATGAGCCCTATGTGGATGAGCGCTATCGTCCGTAAAAATGAAATCAAGGCCACAAATGCACCCCTGAAAAATAAAGGGCTCCAAGATTCCATCCCTATACCTCAATGCAGTCACAGAGCCTCTGTCAAAGACATGGAGGTCTTTGCGCCCATCCAACATGATGCCTGCCTAGACCATCAAACCTCCGCTGCCATAGTGGTCTCTTTCTCGGAAGTTATACCTCAATGCAGTCACAGAGCCTCTGTCAAAGACATGGAGGTCTTTGCGCCCATCCAACATGATGCCTGCCTAGACCATCAAACCTCCGCTGCCATAGTGGTCTCTTTCTCGGAAGTTATACCTCAATGCAGTCACAGAGCCTCTGTCAAAGACATGGAGGTCTTTGCGCCCATCCAACATGATGCCTGCCTAGACCATCAAACCTCCGCTGCCATAGTGGTCTCTTTCTCGGAAGTTATACCTCAATGCAGTCACAGAGCCTCTGTCAAAGACATGGAGGTCTTTGCGCCCATCCAACATGATGCCTGCCTAGACCATCAAACCTCCGCTGCCATAGTGGTCTCTTTCTCGGAAGTTGGAGGACAAGTAGTGGGTCCCTGGTTCTCTCCAGGCGAACGTACATCGAGAATCAGTGGTTAAGCTGAACCGGGACTCATCAATGAATAGAACGATCCCCACTGATCCCTGGCCCAAAGTCGATGTTCTCTGCACTATGCTAAACGGGCTTTCCTGTGCGCAAAAGTGAGCGGGACGCAAATAGGTCTTCCTGCAAACAGACCTCTCTCATGCATTCTTTTGAAAACAGTAACCCTTGAAACTCGATTGCCTGTGGCTGCATGGTCACGAGAGAGCTGTTGCACTCCTGTTACGCCTTGCTGTAATGGACAAATATCGATCTTCATTGGCCGACGTGTCTCTTGGCCGACCTTTCCCAGGCTTTCTCCCTACGTATCCGGTATCCTTAAACTATCTCCATAAGTTGGACACGACGCTAGGCGTTACTTTCGTCTCTAGCAATCTGCACTTGAGACTGCCCTGCTTCCAGTATTACGAAGTTTCACCACCTCGTTCCAATCATCCAAACGTTGGTGGTTACTCATTTTAACTGTGTTCTTTAGAATTTCACCGAAAATAAAACACCACGAAATTCGCCGAGGTGTTCGAGTGAACGAAGCACGGAAATTGTCACGTGCGCTTAGAAAGCCTGTTCTACTAAATGCACCGCCCACATGCACGTGTATCCTTACGTATTCAACACGAAAGATTTGCATCTTTGTTTGGAAGTATTAGTTTTACCTTTCGTTCAGTACTTTTCGAAAAATTCGACAAAATAAGCAAATTCTCTTAATTTTGAACACTAGTTTATATACTGTGTCTCAAAGGTATTCGTCCACCACATTGTATACTGTTTTCATGAATTTATAAGGATATAGTTTTAAAAGGATATAGTTTTTAATTTAAAAAGTCTTCAAATGATAATAAAAGCATTCCCTTAAATAAGAACATGCCACAACTTTCACCAATAAATCTTCTGAAGCTACTAAATATAAAGAATTTCAACGATTGCTAGTTCAGTTTTCGCTACTGTGTCATCTACCCAGTGCAACATGTGCCCTCCTACCTTTTTTATATATGATTATATTAAATAATATTTTTTTACAATCCAATCATTCCCAAAACTTTCTTTCTGAGATACGTTTTTGGTAAGAAGTATTGATATATTGAAGAATTATTTAATAAAGTAAATAAAATTATCACTCTATGATCTATAAACGTTTTAATCTCATATATCTAAGAAAGAAAAGACGAAAAGTAACACAATACATATTGTTCTTATTTTACTTATTTTGCACGTTTCTGTCCCCTTCCATTCCTTTGGAGTTTACATGTCATAGACAAACTGTAAGTCAAAAATATAACACACATAATTTTTATTTAATTCGTTTTGCATTTCTATTTTATTCTTTCCTCTAGAGCAGGGGTAGTCAACCTTTTTATACCTACCGCCCACTTTTGTATCTTTGTTGGTAGTAAAATTTCTTACCGCGCTCACCGGTTCCATAGTAACTTAATTTAGCGCAACTTCAAAGTATTCGTAAGTTTTAATTGGAGTGTTTAGTAAAAATATGTAGTTAAATTTATCGTGTTATACTTTGCATGTTTATAATACACAGAAAATTTAATTTGATGCTGCATCTCCATCGATACAGCGCCTACTAGTGTGGAAGCTGCTTAAATTCAAGAAAAACAAAACTAAATATAAATCTATAAAAGTATAAAATTTATTAAATGACCTTTAATTAATTATTAATGATATCCTTGAGGCTGATGTTGCGAAACTAAATATTTGATATCTGGTTCAATTTTCGTAAGGAACAAACAAGGTCTCTTTCGGAAATATTCAGACGGTTTCTGTTTGGTGATAATATGATTAACAGCACGAAAGCCTGATTCTTCAAGATATGAGGTAGGGAAAGGTATCAATAAATTGAATATAATTTTCCACATACACTAATGTTTGTGGAAATTGCAACACCATGAAGAAATCTTGCAAATTAAACGAAACTTGCAGGAAATGCAAAGCAGGTTAGAATATGCTAATGATTAGAATTACAAAGCGATCACGCATGTGTGGGCCGAGAAAAATCCTCTAAACTTCCAAGTGAGCCGTGTATAAAAAACACTGTAAAGGTGCTTTAAAATGTGTGTATCGTCGTTTGACTGCTATAAATTATTGAATAGAAGTCAATATGCCTCGGGCCAAAAACGCAGTGTCATACGAGCAACTAACGGAGTTCGAACGGGGCCGCATGATGGGCCTCCGTGAGGGGGACTTTCGTATCGTGAAATCGCCACTCGCACGGGGCGTATTGCCACATTGATGCGTGTGTGAAAGAGATGGACCATGGAGACCCGAACAAGTCGAAACCCCGGCAGTGGGCCACGCAATATGATGTCACCACGAGACGACAGAGACCTCATCCGCATGGTGGTGACGGACCGTACAGCGTCCTCTCGTGCGTTGGCACAACATTGGAGCAAGTCTACAGGTGTGTCATTGTCTTCCCCCGCGGTTCATCGACGCCTGCTGCGCCATGGACTACGTGCAAGGATTCCCCTGCGTAGGATTCCCTTGACGCTGAAACACCGATGCTTCCGGCTAAATAGGCTCACCATCACAGTCAATGGCGTGCCGATTGGCAACAAGTCATCTTCTCAGATAAGTCCCGCTACAGTCTGAACTCTAACAATGGACGCTTACACGTCAGACGCTACAGAGGCGAACGCCTTCTCCCGGAATGTCTTATTCAGCGTCATACTGAACGAACCCCTGGCGTTATGGTCTGGAGCGCTATTGGATGTCATGGGCGATCCCGCCTACTCCAAAATGTGGGAACCTTGAACAGAGGGCACTACATCAGAGAAGTTGTGGAGCCCGAGGTCCTAGCCTCGGGCCAAATGTCCAACGCATTCCCGGAGCTGTATTTCTGCAAGACAATGCCCGTCCACATGTTGCTCGGAATGTACAAGCCTTCTTCAGTGCATGACAGGTTCCGCTTCTTCCATGGCCTGTACGTTCCCCGTATATGTTGCCCATTGAGCATGTCTGGAATTGCGTCGGACGACGACTCGCTCGTATCGCTCGTCGGGCAGAGTATGGCTGAACTTTGGCATCAGTTAGAGGCCATCTGGAATGCCATTCCTCAGCATGACGTTCAGAATAAGTATGATTCGATGCCACGATGTGTACAGGCTCTTATTGCTGCGCGTGACGGCTGCACAAGTTATTGATTTTCGGCGTTATTTTTGTTTTATTGCTCTGTAAATTTGATCGTTTATTTAAACCACTATAAGTAATACGTGAAATAAATTTCATTTATTTCTGATGATTCTTTCATAGTGTTGCAATTTTCACAAACAGTAGTGTATTTGGATATAACGCAGGCAATTTTTATATAGCCATAGGTTTTCATATCCACTACTATCGAAGTTATATTTACTCTCTTCATCGTATGTAAGTTCTAACAGTTCTTGGCAAGTTGTACCAGCCTTCTCAATATTTGCAGTAAAAGGATTTTTCATCTCTAGTCATACACCTTCAAGTTCAAAATATCTTCAAATCGATTTTCCATATCCGATTTAAGTTCGTTAAAGTGGCTACAGAATCTTTCAATCTCCTCTGGAATTACATCATCTTTTATAGTTGATAATTCGGGAAACTGAAGAAATTCTATCTTCTATTTCTATAGATCTTATAGATTATAACGAAGATAAAGTTTGTCGATAAATAATGACACAATATTTTGGTAATTGATAAGATTTTTATTAGCCCTTTGAAGCTTCAAATTGATTTCATTAACTCTCTTGAAAATATCTGCCAAATAAAGACATCATTCTTTACTGTTTTTAATTGTTGAAAGAGATTGGTCTCATTAATACTTAAAAAAATATATGACACTATCAGATAATGATGCTGCAAAACGAGACAAACATGTATCCTGTGACAGCCACCGAACTTCTGTGTGTAAAAATACCTAATTATGTCCTCATTATTGTCCTGGCACAGCTGCCGAAACATTCTATCTTGTTTGGCATTTTATTTGATCTTATTTACAGCTTTGTTATTATAGCTAATGATGAATATTTGGAGATTTGTACTTAAATGTTTTCCTACAAGATGTTGTCTGTGCACCACACAATGAATACATAAAACATTTGGAACTTCTTCCTTCAAATAAGCAACAAATCCACGATAGTGACCTACCATTGATGGTGCTCCATCAGTAGCGCATGCAACAATATTGTTCTAAGGTATATCATTTTTTGCAAAGTATGATTTCACAGCATTAAATATTGATAATCATCTTGTATCTGCAATGAGATTTATTGCGAATAGCATTTCTTTTCGTAATGTATTGTTTTCATCAAAATAACATACATATGTCATCAATAAAACATTGTCTGCAATGGTAGACTCGTCCAATTGTATAGAAAATGAAGAGTTTTGGAGAATACCTATAAGTTTATTTTTAACATTAACTGCCATTTCTTCAATTCGTCGCTTTACTGTGCTATAGCTTAGGGTCAACGTTTTTAAAGCTTCAAGTATTTCCTAATGCATTACTGTTGAGATAAATTCTTTTATAGAGGGTATTATTAAATTTTTCCCAATATTATAGCTTGTACCACTTTTTGCAATTAATTGTGAAATGCGATAAGCGGCAGTTAATCCATCTTCGTTCGTTGCATGTTGTTTCTTAAATGATGCAAGGATTGTTGGACCATTTTGAAATTTCTTATATATTTCCTGAAAATATTCGATGAACTTGCCTTTATCTTTTGGAACCTTTGTAGCAAGATGTTCTCGCAAAAGACTTGGCTTCATTGCTACATTGGATAAAGTTTTATGACACGGTAAACACATTGGGAGTTGTTTATTTACAACAGATTCGATAAAACCCATCTTCAGATACTCCGGTAAATAGCCTGGAGCATATTTCTTTTTTGAGACATGGGCTCACAATATTTTACACAATAGATAAAACTTGTTTGAAACCGTAGGCACGTGCTTACTTTCACAAATCTAACTACGTACTGGCCCACCATGAATCGAACTCAACTTGAGTCAAGGCCTCCTGGTACACCCCGCACTCGTCATGCGCACTACAGAGCAGTACAACCTGCTCTGTCATTGAGTCATAGATGCGCGGTAATAATGGAAAGTAGCTTCAGCATCGGATAAAACCCCTACCGTCCATCATGAAAGCTTGAATCGCCCACAAATGACAGTAGGGACCAGGTTGACTACCACTGCTCTAGAGTATTACGTCTTAGTTTACATGTCATGGACAAAATAAGTAAAAAATGAACACACTACACACACACAGAATTTTTAATTAATTTTTTTTTTTTGTATTTCTGTTCCGTTTCTTTCTTTTAGAGTGCCATTTCTCTTAGTTTAAAAATACGCACATTCAACTTTTGATAGATACTCAACAAGTAATGGATCATATCTAATGCAGTAGTTATTCAATAAATGTCATGCGATTACTTTCCAACTTTTTCCAACCTCCTTCGTTTTGGTTGGGTTTTTTAGGTTTTAAGGTACAAAGGCCATACTTCGCCAAGCTGGGCCAAACATACGACAACATTAAGTAAAGATAAATCTTGATAGGGTAAAAAAGACGAATTGACATTTTGGTAATAGATTATTTCTATAATATCAAAAGTTTTTAAAATAATTCTACATTAATATTCTAAATGAAGTTTAAAGAGGGCTGCTTAGACATACTATCGAAAAATGACGTTTAGATTGCTCTGTAAAAAGGACCGCTATGTGTCTCAATGGGATACTCAACAAGTAATACAGCATGTCTAATGCAGTAGATGTTCAATAAATGGTATGTTGTTACGTTTCCAATTTTTTTAACCATTTTTGGTTGGGTTGGTTGTTTTTAAGTTTTATACCGCAAAAGCAATATTTGGTCAAGCTGCGCCAAACACAAGACAACGTCAAGTAAAAAATGTGAAAGGGAAAAAGAGAGAGATTACCCTTTCATGGTATTAAATTATTTCACAATACCACAAGTATTTAAAATAAACTTTATATGAAGTTAAAAGAGGACTAATTACACATACTACGGAAAAATTATGCACAGATGGTCGCTGTAAAGGACAGCTCTCTCTCTCTCTCAGAGGAAGTTTTCCCTTTTTTATTACTTCCTGTTGGAATTCGAATTTGTTTTCGTTTAATGCAGGATCATCTCTTAAATTTTATGGGTCTTAGATCCCCTTACCATTGAGATTATACATTATATGTTGTCGCGTTTTAATGGTCCTTAGATATCATGTAAATAATTTGTGCTTTTCAATATATCATCTGCTTGCAAGTGAAACGCACGAAGTCGAAGTATTTGAGATGTAAGATTTTATCTCATTTAGTCCAAAACGTGGTGATCTTTAGACTGGTTAAAGAGTCCCCTAAGTCTTATTTTTCTCTGCATTAAGATTAGATTTCTCCTTGAGAAACAGTGATTCTAGCAGTGAATAGAATTTTTTCCGCTTCGTTTTCTCAGAACTATGATTCTTGACTTAGTGTGTCATTTGTAAGCTGACGATATGATGGGTTTTAGATGATCCTAGGTATTTTCTTTTTAATGGGTTAGATAGTTTGTACATAGTTTGTGGTTTCCAGTGTATGATAGGGCTTGGACACCCTTACTTTTTAATTATACAGTCCTTTGTCTTCAATGGGCCTTAGATATCGTATAAAAATCGCTAAAAATGCTTTTTAATTTTAAATTGTCATTCACTACTAACATTTGGCTCATCTACACTCTAAGGGTGAATAGAAAAATATTCATGAAATCATTTTGATTCCACAACTGTGAAGGAATAACGCAAATCTGCACCTGTAATTAATGACTAATCCTCCAAGTGGTTTTGAAGAAATATCTCGTCCATCAAGATCGAGTCAATTTTTCTAATGTCGAGATATGCACCGTCTAAATAACACCAGGAGGGTTAAATCTTAAAATAGGCTTGGATGCAATAATGCCATATCTGTTTTGAACAATATTTGTGTAAATACCTTAACCAGAGTTTCTAAGCAAATGCAGCACTACAATTTTCAATAAACTAGACAGAGAGGTGAAACAGAGTCATTTACGTTAAAACTAAACCAGTTTATTTAAAAGTTGCAAAATTAAAGTATCAATCATTTTTTTCTGCTTCTAATTTCGACGTTGGAAACGCTTGTGACTAAATCTTAATCATACACGATCCGATGCGATGGACTTCAAGTGTTTTAAATTTACAACATTTTAGCATTTTCTTCACTACCCTAGCAGATTTTCTATTAAGTAATTAACACTTAACTCTTGAGTATCGTATACACTCAACCGCAAGTAAGGGATTTTACACGAAAAAATGTAATGGGTATTTTTTCACTTAAAAATGATCACTTGTTTAATTAGTTCCTGTAAACCTCCGCCTTGAAAGTTCGATCGATTTGTTCGCTTATTTTGAAGGCACGGAATTTAACCTTCTAATTAGTTACAAAGATGTACGAGCATCGAATAATTTTGGTAATTTTCAAGCCAAAATTAAACCCATTAATAACTTAAAAAGTTGGTTTGATTGTAAAGGGTATTTCTGTTAGGTCATGCAGTTTTGTTCGTTACTGAATCACATTATTTCTTACATTTTGAAAGAGTACGTAATCGAACTCTATTATGTTGTAATACACTATTTTCTGTTAACTGCTTTTCTGATTGACTCATGGGTTCAATGTTTTTCCAAGAAGTTAAGTTCGGTACATTAAACACAATCATCTTGAAAGCAATCAAGTAATCTTAACTTAGATTAAAACTGTACTTTTGTATATTTAATAAATGTATATACAAGTAAATACATTTATTCTGTTATTCTAGTTTATATCTAAGAGTATTAAACTTACCTTATTCTATTAAACTTGAGTTCCAGATAATGGTTCAGGCAATTCAGTTTTGGGAATATTTTTAGAATCGATTTTAAAACACTGCAGTCTTTAAAATTTGAAACTATAACTTCGTTAAAACCATGATTTTACGTTCTTTTGTTTCCGTAGTATTTTTTTTAATAGAAATGTTTAATGCGACTTTAGCTATACTTTTAAAAACCAATCCTTGAAACTGAATGCAGATGAATGGTTTTAATATATATGTTTCTAAGCAGGATGAATTGAATGTTACAACTATTTATGCAGAAATGCCTTTCAGCAGAAGTGTTCATTGCTAAATATAATTATATTCTAGACTGGATTGCTTCCCCATTCCAAATGTCTACTTAATCACTCAAATATTCTGTATCGTATTCATTTAACCAACCATGCAGTTTTAGAGGTAGAGTAGAATCATTTGATGTATATCACAAGTTAACTCAATTGTCTATAAATCGTTATCGTGTTATATTTGCAGACCTTTGATGAGGGTTTACCTTCATGGTATTTATTACATAACATTATAAGTGGTTTCGCCGAGATATCTCGTCATTAAACTTTTGCCAATTTTTTATGATCTGGTCAGGTTTATTCTAATGGCAAGATATCTGGTCAGTTTCGCTAATGCCAAGATACCCCGTCGAGACAACTACCAGGAGAGCTAAAGTCCATTCTTTTCTGTGTATAGTGTTAATTTAACCTCCCTGCAGTTGTTATCGATATCAATCAATAATCTTTGAAATTGAAATCGTACAAAATAATTTCGTGCACTACACTTACTTTTAAAAATATGGCAATTTTGCATGTGATACTGAATTATTTATCTTACGTGATTCGTTTTTTAATAAAAACACGAAAATATGCTTAGCTTTTTCTACAAACTCTAATAATTTGTTGTCTCACCAGAATTACCGTCTAACATGCAATCTCATATACCATGAGTCGCATTGTAAGAACAAAAGTTTTATTTAAAATTCCTTTCTCCCTTCAATTACATTAAGAATAATCATTTTCATTATTTGTATGATTTGTGTAACAGTTATTCTGATCATTTTGATACTTTTTACAATTCATCGTCGGTGTTCAAAAGAATATGTTTGAATGATTTATAAAAGTGGTATCTGCGTCTTCCTGTTTCTGGATTCTAAAGAATCATTGAATGAAAAAATATGAGGACAAGAAAAATAGACTTTTTATTCCATAGATGTTCAAAATTCTACAGGATGTGAAGTACATCATGCCCAAAAGTTAAGCCTAATTGCTTATATGAATATTTCAGAAAATCTACATCGGAATGGAACGAGGAATGCGGGTGTAATAGGGTTATAGAAGAAAACAATGCAAAACAAGGATAATAATAATTTTTATTATCCAAAGAAAAGGGTTGAAAGAAAAGGTTCATAATACGTCACCTTTAGTGAAACAGAATGATTAAAACAATGTGATGCTGAAGTTTAATACGGTATGTGGGAACATCTGGTAACCACGCATGCTGCACGACGAATTCCCATACTTTCGATGATGGTATGGTTGATTTGTGTTCTCAAGGACTTCCAAGCCTCACCGAGAGCAGTTTTCAATTCCCGAATGGAGCTCGATGGGTGGCGGAATGCTGCAATATGTCTTTCGAGCATATCCCACACATGCTCTATAGCATTCACATCAGGAGAGTTGGCAGGCCACTGTATGCGGTGGATATCTTTGAAAGAAGGCGTCTACTAGGGCTGCACGGTGAGAAAGCGCGTTATCATCCATGAATATGAAACCAGGACCGGCAGCACCTCGAAACAGGTGAACGGTAGGCCCAAGGACTTCGTTTCTGTATCTTTGACCTGTAACAAACCCCGTGTCAAAGATGTGGAGGTCTGTGCGGCCTACCCAGACCATGACTCCCCCTGAAGGAAAATGATGTTTTTCCGTGATGTTTCCCGGATGAAAACACGTTCCACGTTCTCTCCAGATCGTGGTACGACGAGAATCAGTTTGCAGACTAAATCTGGACTCGTCACTGAACATGACATTTCCCCACTGTTGTTGACTCCACTGTAAACACGCGCGTTTCTGTACAGACGTCAGGGGGATGCAAACTGCTGGTCGTCTGGCATAGAGACTAACGTGTCTAAGTCTCCTGTAAACAGTTTATCTCGAAACTATGACTCCTGTGGCGACTATCTGGGCTGAACCCAGTTGTCTGGCAGAACGGTTCCTCTGACGTCGCGCAGTTATCGCCAAATATCGGTCTTGCCGAGCGGTTGTAACCCTTGGGCGACCTGGTACTGGTCGTCGGGTAACATCTCCATTGGTTTGAAACCTCTGCCACAGCCTGGAGATCACACACTAAGGCGCATTCAGAATTCGAGATGCTTCGGTTTGGGATCGATCGGATTCCAGCATTCCAATAATTCGTCCATTCACAAACATGTCCAGTTGGCATCTTTGTGACATCTTTCGTCCTTATTGATTGTTGACAACGCTCCGTACCACAGCAATTGCGAAATTTCTGTCTAAACTGGCCATGCCGCTCGAGGCGGTGTTATACTCGTTCCGACGGTGCACCGGTGTTTTGCGCATGTCGACGTCGACTGAACTGTTTTCCATATGCACAATGTTTTACCTTCGTCCCACGTTTCTTCACAAGTGATTTTGAACCATTGCATGCATATTTAATCTGATTTTTTCGCATTTTACGAATTATGCTAAACTTTTGGACATGAGTGTATTTGATACTTTTATTACTCCAAATTAAAATAAAGATTAAGATTATTTTCTTTAATATTGAAATACGATAAGAGCATGCCTGCATATATTCATAGCTTTATGAAAAGAATCTTACAGTACAATCGGTTATTACTCTTAAAAGAACAATCAGTTTTATCTAGATTATCCTTAAGTATGCTGTTTAATGCTTTAAAGAAACACAGTTTATTAAATGGTCATTTTTTAAACAATGAAGAAGTCGTCGAACGTAATCCTTTGCCACCATTTACAAACAGCTTCTATAAACTTACGTAGTATTTTTCCGCTTTGTAACGATTATTTTGATCATAATAAAAGAAATAATAGACCCATTTTCCCGAATACTAAGTTGCTGCCAATTTTTTGAACAAGATATATTCTCCTACGAGAGTTTTAAGAACCAACCCATTTCAATTTATATTCCACTTCTGAAAAAGGGAACGTGAATCGTTAATATGGATAAAATGTCAGATTACAATTTAAAATCTTTCCATGTATTAAGTGCGGCTTTTATAGATAATAAATTGAGATAAATGATTCGTAAGCCCAGAATCCATACAGTTGTTTAATTACAATACAGGATTATAACGATAAAAGTTTTAAATCCCTGGAAAATATGTTTATAAGAGAAATGTCTTAATAAGATGCCAATCTTATTTGCGTAATTCATAAAAAGGAATTATTTAAATAAGAACCAGTATGAGTTGTACCAAAGTCTAGAACAAGCTTGATTTTAAGGAATTTGGAAAACTGTCAGTTATTTGGCAAAGGATATATTTTCTCAATTAAGTTAATCAAATTAGAAGATTTCCAAGCGTTCTGCATAATACGAAATGAAACTTATTGCCAACATGTAGCTTACAGAAGCAAGTCCCTGTCCAATTAGGTCCTCTCTTCCAGGGTAGAGAAAAGTTTTCGGTAGAACGACAAAAAAACTACATTCCACATGTAAACTGTTACTCGATCAACTCCGTGTAAATTGCATTCCTTGCAAATATAAAATAATCTAATACCATTTAAATAAACAAATATATTTACTCGAGAATAATTCAATTCTGCCCCAGCATAATGAAGCATTGGACACCAAATTCTAATTACGTTACATAGAATTGTGAGTTAGCTATTTCTTATAGAATTAAACGTCGTTGCATAGACTGAATCGTGACGCTATTTCTCCGTATAGTAATCGTTTCAAAAAATACGACCTGCAGGTTTATCTCAAAATGTTTTTCGTCATTATTCTTCGAAGAATACGATACTGTTGATGTAATAATAGTTATTTTATTGAGAATCGTTCAAAATAACGCTTGACTAATAACTACTTTGTGTGTTGAAACAAATAAATTGAAAATCAAAGTATCAACAAATACGATCCTATTGATCGATGGTGGAATTTCGGTTAAGTATGATGACTGTTTCAATCAGGTTATTTGCTTTACAAAAAGAACTAACTGAGTAATAACATTTTGATTGGTCGGTTAAAATACTTTGCATAGCAGTGCATTCTACTGTAAAATGCCGATTTACTATAGAAAACAGCTTTCTTACAAAAACGTAATGGTTTGGTTTGTCACTTAGCGGCCAATTTTTGTACCATGGGGCTAATTAGACCCGGACCTAGCACAGGGTAAATTGCATAGCAATTTAACCCTCTGAACTCCTCGAGATTTACAAATATTGTAGGGTTGCTTTTATAACCCACAGCAAATTTAATGACTAAATAACCACATCTTTCTAAAGAATCCATTGATTCTATCAACCTTTAGAAAGATTATATTCGTCTATTCCTCAGAATAAATTCCTTTTGAATGATTCTTTATCATCCCATTCTGTAGAATAAAATTATTATAAAATGGTTAAATGATGTTAAAATGCACACTTAATCCTCTGAGTGTAGCGAGGTGTTCGAATAGTGTAGTATTCCTTTACAACATAACGCATTTAATGAAGTTGTGGATTCTTTAACCTTTATAAAGATTCTGTTGGTCCTTTCCTTGGAATGATTCTATCGGCCCATTCCGCAGAATAAAATCATTTGGAACGATGCTTTGCTCCGTTACTTAGAATATAATCATTTGGGAAGATTATATTAGTCCTTTTTCTAAAATTGGAATCCTTTTGAAATATTCTAGAGGTCCTTTTCTTAGAATAAAATCTTTTTGAAATATTCTATTCGTCAAGAAGGTCAAAATTAAAATTAGAAGTCACACAAGAAAGACTTCAAGTTGTAAGGTGGAAGTATATGTGTGAACACATAATTCCACCTTACAACTTCACAACTCCACAGAGGGTTACGGCTCATTTTGGTTCAAGTTAGAATGAGTAAATACACATTAGCTTCATAGTAAGGATACTGACCTTAAGAACGTAATAAATCATTCAAATACAAAAAAAAAAACGTTTTTGTGCCATTAGTTTGAAAAAAACTTTATTTATTACTAAAATTATTGAAAGCATGGAGACCATTCAAAAGTGCGTTTTTGCTATATCTACTTAGATGTTCTCCCCTAGGAGAGTGAACGAACTCTGCGAATGTACCTTCTATTTTTTTGGATATTATTTATATAATTTTGGCAATCATATTTTACGCAATATCCATTCCTATTCCCATTTTCTAAGCATTTAGAGAGTTGCATTATGCAGATCGTTCTTGGCTAACTGCCAAATACGGTCACTTTAAAGAAGAAAATCCGTACGAAATTTCTTATGTAAGTTCTTCAAACAAAAGAAGTAGTTCATCTGCTTGCTTTATAGAATTTAAGAAAATAAAGTTCCCAATGATCCTCGCAACATACGTCCAACTTTATTTTATGGCTTCGCATTGTAATTTCCATAAGAGAACAAACTTTTTTCATCAAACGAATCATAAAAATATAACATTCATATCAGTTGTTCTTTACCCCATAAAACTACTTTTCCAGGCACGACGCTGTACGCTACCCAACGGAATTTCGCACGAGGTCCTGGAAACTAATACTGCAAAAAATGAAAACCGAAAAGCCATGAGAACTTTGGAGGATAGGAAAAAATTCAACCACTTTTATTTATGCTATAATGCTATGAGGGAAAAAATACTAACATCGTACTGAGCATGTCCTAGTCTTTATGGTAGAGTATAAAAAAGATAAACATTTTTTCCGTGTAACTTTACCTTGAACTCAGGTTGTAAAACTGCTACGGTGTTTAGGTTTTGAGGCACAAAATTCCATCTTTCGAAGCGAGTTAGCGCTGGCAAAAAAAAATTGAAAACATCACTGAATGCGTGGAGCATAAACATAACGAACAAGCGCAAAAAGTAGGCAGGGTGGCCTTGCATTTCTAACTTGTATTTTTATTTCATATTTTATATATAAATCCGACTGAAAATGTCAACAAAGTATCATTTTCCCTTTAGGTGTAGTGCTTTGACACAGACAAGTACCGAGACGGTACTTTCGAGTGCAATTTATTTTTATTTATCCGATGCAACATGGCAGCTTAAAATCTCTAAGAAAGTCTTTAGGGAATTCTCAAACCGAAGTCGCTTCCGTGACATAGATATTGGAGCACGTTTTTCTCAAAACGAAGCTGTAGTCGTAGATATTTATGGGGATGTCTCAACCGAAGATAGTTATGCCGAAACTGTTTCGTCTTTGATGCGGAATATGTATATACATGCAATGCTTTATAACAAGATATGACTAAATTTATATAATTTTATCTTAGAGATTAATATGTATTCGTGAATCGAAATGCGTGTTCATGTCCGAATTGTGTTTTGCATATTTTAAGAATAAATACCTAGAATTTTGTGATTTTTTAGTTAATTTCGTATGAATATTTTTTGAAAAAAATGTTATTCAATGTAATATGAAATTTTAACTTTAATATATAAGTACATAACTACTTTACAAAAACCTTATCTTCAGTTCATTCTGAGAAAAGTACATAGAAATTAGGTAAATTAACATTGTTGGTATTGGACCTTCCAACTTCTCAGCAAAAAATAACTTTAAAGATATTAATTGTGAAATACTTATACAGTTTATATTTAATTAAAATTAATTGTAATATTTCTATGATATAAAAATTTTGATTGTTTCACAATGAAGCAATGACGAAATATTTCGTACATGGAAATGTTTTTGTAATCTGATACTTTTTAATTGCTTTTAATTGGTTTTTGAATAACATTTTTTAGATCACTATTTACAAACAACGCTTTAATGTGTGTTTAGTGATAGTAATGTATACGAAATTGTGTTTTCACTTGCTTTATAATTCAAATTATAAAATCCATATTGCTAATCATTTTAATAGTAAATACTAGACTAAGTATTTGTATATCGAATGGTCATAAACATAAGGAATTCGTTTAATTCTAAATACTTTAACGGTGGACTGGATTTTAACGCTAGAATATTTTAATTTAATCCACTCAACTGATTTGTTTAAAATCACACAAAGAAAACTGTTACATCTGGGGAAGAACAATACATGAACATAGTTATACTAAAATAATAATAATGGAAATAAAGATCTTACGAACTCTTAAAAAAGGATTTCAAAATGCAGTGTTAAACAGCTAAGTCAAGGAACCAGATAAACCAACGAAAAAACCGATTTCAATACAGCAACTTTTCCACTTGATAAATTAAACATTAAAGATACTAGTATATGCACCTCTGAAATGGAGCAATTAATTATTGCTAATGCTTTTTTATTCATTTTGTAACCAAAATCTGAAACATTTAAAACAAAAACATTATTAATGAGAGTTTTTAATTGAATATTTATTTCTGCGGTATCATAAAAAAGTTTTATCATAAATTATCGATAACCTGTAGCTTTATCTACCGCGCTGAAATAATAAAAATGACTTTATTTAAAAAATAAAAAGGGGGTACCATTTTAAATATTGCTTCACCACTTTGTGAGTTGAGAACTGGGAGATTTTTCTTTGCGTTTTCACTTTTCGTTTTTCGATTTTTTTATTCCAAAGGAACATGTATTTTAGCTCTAATATGGCACGTTGCCAAATGGAGAATAAATTCTTGCCATTAAGTAAAATTAACCAATTACGAATTGATTCTGTCAGTAACAGAAAATTAGACACATCATTTTTCCATCGTTTGAATTATGTACGTTTACACGCGAAGCGCTCTTCGGAAGAAATCTCAATTACAGAACAAAAAGAATTATTGCATTAATGACAACATTAAAAACCGGAGTTTCGTACTCAAAAAGGAAATAGCTCTTAAATGTTTAATAACGAATACCTAATCTATAAATTATGCAGTTAGGTAATGGATTAGCGCTGAGACTTCAAAAGAAGAGTTCTGTTTTAATTTACTTAGAGACATATAAAATAATTTGAATTTGTACCAGTGAAATTATTTAACACCGATAATTGATAAGCTCTATTTTACAGAATTTGTAATAATTATTTAAAGTGATAATGAGATGTAATGTAATTTTCCTTAATTCTTCTATCGCGTAGTAATATTTTTAAGCCATAATTACCCTTTTATCTATAAAGTGACATTAAAAGTGTTAATTCTGAAAGGAATATACATTAACTTCGTCAATGTTTATGTTCTTTTATAAGTTCCATTTTTAATATGGTGGCACAATTTAAAACGATAATTGTCAAATTTCCATTTAGCTTCATTTATAATTAATAAAATGATGAATTTAAACATCCCCTTAATTTCTCTATTTAATGCTTTTAGTCGGTGCCGTTGTAACCCGGTTGTGGATTAGCAACCGTATTAGCAACCGGAGGTTTACAATTTAGAAACTCGATCCAACCAAAGACCGTCGGTTCCGTGGGGGCCTGGTGCACGTTGCATCTGTCGGGACATCAAATGTCCTCACGTTGATGTGGTTACTATTCTTATATGCTTTAACCCTCCAAGTGGTTCCGACGAGATATCGTGTCCAATATCGTGCTACTTTTACAAATAACGAGATATCTCGTCCATCAAGATCTGGTCAGTTTTACAAATAACTAGTTACCTCGTCTAGACAAAATGCCCTATTCTCCAAGGGTCAATGAAGCTCCAAGTAGGAAAAACAAATTGTCCCTTGGTGACAGTTTGGAACAGGTTTTTGCGTCAAAGGCTCGTCGCTACAGGACAGTTTTCGAAGCGGAGTTCAGCCACCAGAAGGGTTAACTATTTTAACTTAAAATATTAATTACTAGCTTGAACATATGGAGATGGGATACCAGACGAACTACTGGGACGATGTGATTACTACCGAAAAATAATGCATCCATTGTCCTCAGTAATGTTCAAATGCATTTGAACGTTTTTCATTGTTAAATCTAAAAAGCTTGTTTTTCTGAAGAACAGAGATACTTTGAAACATATCTTGTTTTCTGTATTAGATAAAACTGTTTTAGTGAAATTTCGATTGGACTAGGTGACTCACCATCCATTCGTTACTGGTTTTTTATCTTTTTTCAATATATACTGCGCTTCATGTTTATAGAAGACATCGTGATGTCGATGTCAATGCGTGGGAACTCATGAACCACGATGTAATGTAAAAAGCTATTGTGCTATTGTAACTAGAAATAACCTTTAGCTTAACCCTCCAAGTGATTTCGACGAGATAACTCGTCCATCAAGATCTGACCAATTTTGTTAATGACGAGATATCTCGTTCACAAGCGATTGCCAATTTCTTACTATGACGAGATCAATAGGCTAGTTTTTTTTCTAAAGGCGAGATATCTCGTCCATCAAGATCCGATCAGTTTTGCTAATGACGATATACCTCGTCGAGACAAACCACCAGAAGGGTTAATATATGTATGTATGATGCAAAATGTTTTTTAAGTAAAATTTAAAGAGTAAATACGTTTATTGACATTTTTATCACTTCATGTTCAATTTAATGAAACCAAATAGTTTGCCGATTTTCAATGTTTAATTTTTTTTATCCTTATAGAGTACGCAAAATGCTGTTAGAAGTCGATAACCAGATGATTCAATAATATTGAATCACGCATGTGTGAAACAATGTTGTACTATGTTGCAACACTACTCGTCGTCTTCTATGCTCTGGGTAAGTACACTTTATCATGAGTTTATGTTTTACGAAGCTCTATTTGTAGATTGATGCCTAAGCCCGAGGGTAACTATTTTTAAATTGCTAACACAGAAAACGTGTTTAGTAACAGAATTAACTACCTCTTAGTAGTCATAAAAGCTACTATTTTTCTAACTAGAAGTACTTAATTGAAACTTTTCCGTCTTTTAAAGTTAATAAGTTCCAGCATCGCTATCTAATTCGATCTATTTATCATTATCAAATCAATTAATCAATCAATACTATATATTTATTATTATCAAATCAATACAATATTTTCATATTGTAATGATTTGATACTGTTGTCTGTCTTCAAAAGCAGAAATTAAATATGACTTTTCCATCCGTACTGTAATAAATATTAAAAAAGCATAGCAACGTTACATGCTGAGAACTGAATAATTATTTTCAAAACCAAAGGCATAATATTCAGGTGAAGAAAATTGTTTTCTTTTAGCTCTAATGTATAAGTGTATGATATGTGTATGATAACTTTCGAACAGCTTTTGCTACAATGGAATAACGTTTCACTTCTTAGATAAAACTCTGAAGAGAACTTTGGAAAAATAATTTCCAATTACATTTATTTCATTGATGCAAAACATTTAATTCTAGCGTATAATAATATTTAAATAATAGATCACCACAATTACTCTTTTAATTTATTTAAGTTCTATATCTCAGAAATCATTTATTAATCATGGTTATATATCTCTATTCTTGTTACCAATAATAATTAAAGTGTGAAATTGTCAAGACACCTTAAGTAAAAGAAAGTCAGAATTTTCTTTTATTAAGCATGGAAAAATATTTTCTTATGTTAAAGGGAAATTTTTAGTATTCCAGATATTAAAATATTTATACCAAACGAAAATGTTTACAGAGGTTGAAGAAAAACATCCGTTCACTTTACAATAGAAGCGCAAGTTTTTTCTCTTTTTGGTGTTGAATTATGTAAAATATACTTGTAACGTTATTTACTCAACGTTGAGTCGTTCAAAGCTCCAATTTACAAAACATACCTCATTTTATATGCATCTATCTTGCACACATTTCATCTGGATTCATTTGATTTTATTTCCTTTGACTATGAACGTAAATATTTTATCGGTAGAGAATCCCCAGTACAAGAAATATAATCTGCACAAAAACGTACTCCTTATATCAACATGGTATGGCCTAAAGGTTGATTCAGAAACTGGAAAAAAAAACAATTTTTCATTTTTGATCTGCTTGCGATAGTTTCAATTTGAATCTTATTTATGTGAAACTTCCTTTTATAAAAAAAATATGAATATTTTTTCAAGTAGTCACGTGCGTTATTACCTAATTTATTTCATCGTTGAAGCACGTTTCAAAAACATACTCTTCAATTGAATTACGGCTAAAATATGTATTCGTAACTTTAGGAGTATGGAAATATTAATGAAGGCAGAAAGAAAAATAACATTTTTATTTGAAATCCAGAAAATGAAATAATGCTAATGACTTAGTATTTTGAATATTTACCCGTCAAAGAAAGTAGAAAGTGAAGTAAGGAGGATACTAAGTTAAATTACTTCAGCTAATATTGAAGTTTATTTGAAGCCTCATCCGATTTGAATACATTTGAATACTTTAAACAAATGCTTTAAAATTGTTCGTTTGAAGGAAGTTTAATCGTGGATATTTGAAATTCAAAACTTAACTTCAATGATTTGCATATTTTTTTAAAATTTGTATTGTCCTGTTTATATACATGTATTGTATTTATGAAAAATAAAGTAAGGTTTTATCTATTTTCCTAGAAAGGTGGTTATGCAAGCAATTGCATTGAGTATTGGGTTTATTTAGAATTTTTCTCTGTATAGCTAGATGTAAATATTATAATTTCCTCTTACAATTCCTATTCGGTGTATGTTTTTATTTCATTTGCTTGGGCAGTTATTTGTAATGTTTAAGCAAGGCTGCATAATATCCTTTTACTGTAGTCCAACAAATGTCAATATTTAATTAACCTTCGTGCAGCAAAAAATTAACCGCTGAGTAACATGCCAGCCAATATCGTGCATAATATAATCCCAGCTCAATTATGAACGCTTGTTGTTTTATCATACTCAATTTGCAATTACGATTGAAATCCGTAGGTTAGTATATAAGTATTTCATATTGGCATATAAATAGCCTACTTAAAGTGACTTTGAATACATTTAAAAAATAAAAGCTGTCATATATTCAATGCATTTTATTGTTAGAGGTACTTCAGGCTTATAATTGAACGAGTGTTAGTTTTAGAGGTTAGAGTTCTGTTATGTTCTAAGTGGCATTTCACAGTGTTCAAATTTAATGTGACTCCAATTTAATATTGCTCACTTGTGTTAACAAAACGTGTGAAAGATAGTGCAACTACATTTAATATAGTTATAAACTTTTCCTCGACAATCGAGAGAAAAATTATTCGTTTGCGTTTAGCAGCACGTATGGAAGACATTTCTAGTTTACCAAAAAGTACAACATAGTTGAGATTGGCTTCACTTACACTGCTGTATATATTTGTAGTGGCGGCAAACTTCACTATAGTACTCTCCTTTCAGAATATGACAGTGGCAGAATTCAATGGATGCTACTATTAGTTGACTGATTACAAGTTGCATGTGACCGTAGGAGTTGTATTAAGATCATGGGTATCCTTCCGTTGCGTGGTCGTACAGTGAATATTTGACTGATCGTGTGACCTATTGCCTTAATAACTGTGTGAGAGCAGGCTGGCATTTGTTTTTTAATGATGCTGCGTGTCAAGGAATAGTGAAGCTGTGAAGTAGAAGTGAGTAGAAGCAGTCCCTGTTAGCACAATGCTTCAGACATGTGCTGGAAGCTATATAGATCACAATGACAATTCAACGGCTTATCATAGGCCATTAATCAAGGTACTTAACCCTCCTAACGACGAGGTATCTTATAAACAAAACAGACCAGATATCGATGAATGAGATAGCACGTTATCGGACGAAAACTAACCAGATCTTGATCTCGTCATCATTAAAAGATCGGCAATATCTTGTTGACGAGATATCTGGTTATTAGTAAAATTGGGCAGATTTTGATGGACGAGATATCTCGTCGAAACTTGGAGGGTTAAGTTCGACACTATCCTATCTAAGCGTCATCTGGCTTGTTTGGAAGAGCATGTGTTCATATATATGTTTGGCAGTCACCAATTTAAAGGAACGTGTGAGAAACAGTACAGGTAGGTATTTTAATTAACGTCACACTAAAGCAACACAACGGGCTATTTGAGAAACAGTACAAGTCAATCTACCAAAAAGTATTTCATGGGGAATACTTTTATAGGATAGGGAATAATAGTATATACAGCTGTATATACTATTGTATTATAAATTAATTTGTATAGTGATTTCCAACTTCATCACACTTGTACAGGGTAAACTTCTTTGTGGTTAACTATTTTTTATCTAAGTGTATACAAACAACAGCGAAAAAACTGTTTTTCATTAACAATATTGATACATGCATCTAACTATCGCTATTAAAAGCTGAATTTTTATATTACAACTACAATTGCAACGAACGGTGAAATCGGCTGTGAAAATTTTAGAACATCTGCCACTAGTTGGGTCGCCAATTTTGTAACGGAACAAAGTGGAGTCACTCAACCAAATTACAAAAGTTTTATAAGACAATTTAAAACACAAAAATACACAAAAGCAATCACAAGCACTAAGAAATAAAACCAAAAACATACTGTTCGATGTTTCAAGTCTCACAGCTAACGATCGGAACTCTTTCGGAACTAATGTTCTTTTTAATTTGAAATATCCACAGATAAGAGAGGTTTATTGCTCCGCAATCGGCGTCATGCCCTCGCTGGTCCCTCACCTGATACAGATTAAAGTTTTTACATCCGATTGCACAGTTCATTTGTTAAACTGTAATTACAAAAAGTACAGAATTTACGTTAAAGATGTAACGTAAATTTTGCTTCATGAACGTCTACAAATGTGCTGCATAGTAAAATATAGAAAAGCAGTTGCACACTTTTGGAAGGAACTATCACACGAATACATCGATTGTACTATTGAGCATACTTTTTTAACCTTCGCAGCTTCAATTTTCATTTTTATATTTTTAATTTATTTGCAGATTTATTAAACAAAATAATGTTTCAAATATATATTTGGGACGATATTTCACAAAGCTGAGCTTAGCTGATAGCTCATTATTTTCTTTACCAATGCAATTAAGGACACAAATCAATAGAATCAATGGTGTCCTCTCAGAAACAACGTCCTTCACAAAACATTACTCTTAACGTCTTTTCGAGACAAATTGTGTAACACTGAGTAGTAACAAGGAACCATATTTCAGGCTTTTCCCGATCAATAACATTTACTAGTGGCCGGAAAGAATCACTTGAATATTTGAACACACGCAATTAACAACCCAATCTTAACTTATCACTGAAATTACCACATCTTCAAGTGCTATTTTTCAATTCGCGGCAGCGTTATTGTCATGTAGATACTTTATTATGAAATCATAGTTTTTAATATCCATAACAAATCGCTTTTGCTCACAATCCTTTCCCAAGTTGTTTTGGAAATGGCTGTTTCTGTTTTGGTTGGAAATTTTTACGGTAACGGTAAAAGCAGCTAATGGAGCGTGATTCCAGAAGTTAATGGTGCTCAACCTCGAAGACGTCGATACGTGATACATTTCCTCAAGTGTGCTCGCTTGAAGAGAAA
This sequence comes from Meta bourneti, assembly GCA_933210815.1. Classification (NCBI taxonomy): domain Eukaryota; kingdom Metazoa; phylum Arthropoda; class Arachnida; order Araneae; family Tetragnathidae; genus Meta; species Meta bourneti. The sequence goes on along the minus strand of OW119923.1, from coordinate 77,605,386 downwards.
ATGGTTTAAGCCTTCAGTCTACTTCTGAATGGCACATTCAAATGAGTGTATTTACTAAAACCCAGCTTCGTGTTTGATTGATGTGATAAATTTATAAAAATTATTTGTATTACCAACATAAAAACCAGCTTCCGAAATATATATTATACTCTTCGTTTCTGTCGGGTCCAAATATCGTCTCTGTGTAACTACAAATAATTGAAAGAAAACGAGAAGTTCCAGGTTCAAAAACGACATTAGACTTTAATGGCCAGACGATATTTTTCCGTAACTACTTTTTCATTCAAATTTATACATAGCATAGTATACTTTTAGTAATGGCATCGTAGAACTTTAAAGTAGTTTATAACAAATCACAAAACATCAAATGATATTTATTATCCTATGAGAGGGATTTTCAGGGCAAACAAACGAACCGGACGAAAAGCGAATATTTTACTTCCTCTACACAAAGCAATCTCCATATCGGAGTTACCTTAAAACGAAATTTATTGCCGTTTGGCAATTTCCGGCGTTGATTGATCAACTATCATATAACAATTCGGAATTAATTATTAGGAATTTTCAATAACGGAGTGCTGAAATAGGATTAAAAAACAAACCAAGTGATGTCACGTTCGAAATAAATACAGGGAACACTTATCGCCATAGAAACACTACCGCCACCTACATTTAACTTCACAAAAAATGCTTCTAAATAACGTTGATTATTATGTATTTATCATTACACTTAGACTATCATGCTTTCCTGTGTGTCTTATTTCCGAATAAATCTATCCAACTTTTCTTCCATCTCGAATAAAAATTATTTATTTTATACATGAACCATTGACTTTCCTCTTACAGCTCAACTAAAGGCAAAATTCCTTGACGCTTTTTGAGTCAAGCTAATGTAGGTGGCGGTAGTGTTTTGGCTGAAGAACGTGTTTCATGTACGCATTCTGAACGCGACGATAGCTGAATTGTATTTCGAATACGATTTCATCAATTAGCCAATAAGAGTTTCAAAGAATAAATTCCAAATTGACAGGATAGCTGATTCGTCAACGGATTAAACATCAAACGTCTCCAAAACGGCGAGTTACTATGTATCATACGGCGAGACCATTTGGGTAACAGGAAGTAAAACATCCGTTTTTTTAGTTCGGTTCGTTCACACTGAAAATTCCTCTCATAAGATATTGAATAAAAATCACATTTTTGAATATTCAATGAACAAGGCAATATATGAATCAGGGTTATAGTATATATATAAATTAGCTCTTGGTTTTTAAGAGGCAAAACCTAAGGTTCACATGTATGGATCACCGAAACAAAAAGGAGTAGTGTCGGAAACTGAAATTTCAATTAAAATTATTCACAAATTAAGAAACTATTATTATTACATTTATTTTGAGTACTAATACTTATTACGTTTGGAAAATAATTGTTAAAATATTCTTTTTTATTATAAATCATTGAAAAATACGAAAAAAGAGGATTTATACAAAATGCGTAAGTTTTGCTGCTATTTAAAAAAATTGTTCTAATATTATCGCATATAGGTTTTTGAAACTTTAAATAGCTTGTCGACAACTTAACCAATGGAAATAATTACCCATTAATTTACAAAATATATTAAAATCTGACACAAATAAAACTCATGTAATTTTATTAATAGTTCATTCCAAGAAAATGTACTTAAAATGGACTTTATTACCATTTGGCGTTCAATTACTAATTGGCGTTGACCAATTACTATTAGTAAGGAATTCATTTTTTGGAATTTTTATTGGAAAAATCCTGAAATCTGATTAGGAAACAAGCCAAGTGACATCCGCCTCTCCACACAAGGATCTACACCATTTGGTGAGTCGGAGAGGCGAGGGTCTGGAAGCCAAGCGACGTTCGGAATACGAAAATGAAATACATTTCTCCGCAGAAACACTACCACCACCTACATTTGTCTATTACTATCCCACCTACATTTGTATTAAAAACTACTTATTTCATTTCATGGGAACACTTGTAACTACTGTAAAATAATATTTGTCAAATTACAGGAGACTGTTTTTAACATTTAAAAAATGCAGCTACTATTGCCTGATTTTCTACTTAAAAAGTGAAGACTTGCCGTATATCACTGTCAAAAGCAATTACATCCTTGATAGGAAGAAATGATAACATCTAGTGAAATCCATTCCTTATTCATGAACATTTATAACTGTCCAGAAGGCGTCTGTAAAAGTATTATAAAATACTTAATCAAAATCCACTTTAAAATATTAAACTGCATTTTTTCACTTCTATAGAAAAAATAAATTTTTCATACCACAGTTATTATGGATATCCAAGATGTAAAAAGCGAATAATAAGTGCCACATCAATCTTTCAAGAGAGAAATAAAGTTCTCATTGATTACCTTTAATGCATTATGAAGCACTGAATATCATGTTCAATCCAGATCACTATTAATCCATTAAATTATCTATAAAGCATGTTATCCAGATTTTCTAGACAATAGTTATAAATCATTCGATATATTAAATCTTCAGATACTTCATAATAAATTATATTCCTGATAAGTACCTACCTAAGAATATAAACATCTTAATATTTTAAAAAATGCATTATAAAAGAACAATGACATTCTCCATAAAACGTATGTTTCGGGCACGTAAATATTAATGATGTGCCCACGACAACACTTAATTTATTTGATATAATTTTATTATATGAAGCTTAAAAACTAGTACTTTTATAATAGAAAATATGTGGACATTTTAAAGCGGAGAAAATAGTTTTAAAGTGATTACCGAAATTTTAGTACAATAATATCATTTTAGAAAGTCAAATATTATTATTTATGATAGTATAATTTATGGATTATACTCTTTTTACTTTGAAGAAATAAATACGAAGTAATTTGGAAGTTCATAATGGATTGCATTACTTGAATTTAAGTTAAAGCTAAGCTGTGTTCTTAAAACACTTTTTTGTATTTCACCAAATAATTATCGTTTGCTATTCCACTGTAAATGGTATTATATTCAATTCCTGTTAACATTACTTTTCAGTATATCATGATTTGAATGCTAAATGATGATAAAACTAAAATCCTCATCTACTCATTATCATACTTAAAGAGTATCATGGGATACTTTTAATAACGTTAAAAATTCAAATAATAAATTGTTTCTACACTATTTAATTTACAGTGTAATAAATATTTTGAATAAATACTTATCAATCGTAACGTATGTTTTTAGCTTAACTTTTTATATTTTTTACAAAAAAGCAATATCCGTGTTAGGTTTGTGGATTTTTGAATTAGTATAATTTAGACATTTTCTTGATATACTTTTGCTTACCTTACTGTAATGCATACTTCGAATTAACTTTACTTATATTGCGATAAACGTTTTTTATTCTAAATGATCGCTCTTTTCTGGATAGTCGAAACTTAAAGGAGAGACTAAATGTAAATGAAATTAAACAGTATGTTTTTATTGATTAAGTTACTTTGTTGAGTAGAATATATGGCATCGCTTGCGAAGAAATGCATCTTTACTGAGGAACGGCGGTAGCCCAGTTAGTAGAATTACGGATTAGCAACCGGAGGATTACGAGCTCGAGACTCGATCCAACCAAAGACTGTCATATACGTGTAGACTGGTGCACGTTAAATCTGTCGTGGCCTCAAATGTCCTCACATTGGCGGGGTGTGGAATTTTGGAAAGTGGTGTGCCAGTTCAGGTGTTGACCTCGTCATCTGACCGTGGTTAAAAATTACGAGGCGTTGTTCTCTGATCTTTCCCTTCGGATTGATCCGGGATCGTCACCAATAGTCCATTGTGTTGCTAAAGTGCGACCTAAATTCAACTACCTACGTACCTAAAGATAAAATGTCACATTTTGACATATTAGTTTTGTGTTACCACAGACCGTAGTTTTCTCAAAATGCAAAGGAAAGTATACTGACAAAACTACATTGCATAAGTCAAGCAAGTTCATTTCCCAAAAAGGTGTGCAGTATCAACAGAAAACGCTTAGTATAAGAAATAATTTCATTCTCCTCGAAAAAGCATCCCCAACCGACTTCAAAAATGCTCACAAAGAATGAAGACACTTTTCCTGGTGCAAGAGCTTTAGCTTTATTGCAACTATTGAAGCCGTTGGGCTTCGGTGGGTATATGTTTTCCTCCAAAGATTTCAAATGTTTCATCGCTTCGCTTGAGAAAAACGTAATTTTGTTAAGAGATTCGGGTTGGGAAGCTGGTCTTGGGTAGAACCCTATCGGGAGTACCCAACTGGAAGCATCGAATCTGTGGCATGTGGTTCGCGCAGTCAGCTTCAGATTTGAACTCGATCGCTTTCTTGGGCTAGTCTGAGAATTCATTTTCTCGGTGGATGTTTTGCGCTTGAAATAAATTAGAAAAAACAGGACAGGATGGAGAGTCGAAAAGTGTCAATATTTTCCAATGATTAAGTATGGGGATTTTAAAATCAAATAGCCAGGCTAAATCGTTTAGCACCCGGTGACCTGTGACAGATAGCCTCTGGCCCTCAGAATTCATAATATCAGAACTTTAAATGAGAAAATGTGAATGAGAAGTTTAAGTGAGAAATTTTTTACCCAGGAAAAAATGATAATTTATTGGGAAGAAACAAATGAATGTAATATATACACATATATCTTCCAGAAAAGGGGTTGAGTCTTCTCTTTTGATGAGTCCCAAGGAATCAAGTGCGTCATTACTTTAAAAAAATAATGTATAAAATATTTGAAATCAAAACTAAATAAATCTACGAATCGAAAATATAATTATTTATATCATGACATGCTTCTTTTTCTTTCTGAATGTTTATGAGAAAGAGTGAAATGTTCAACTTATGATTCTGAGAAGTAGTCGTTTTGACTCAATCCCTTTTGTCCTGATACGAAGATATAAATGTTTTCAACCTATAGTATTAACCATATGTATTATAAGTATCTGTATTCACATTCCATGGCTATTAATTCATTAAATTCATCAAAACGAGAAACAGCATTATATGTTCATTTCTTACTGGCATTTAATAGATACGTTGGCAAAACTCCAGAACGTGGTGCTGAAACTTTCGTCGAAAGAATCTTTTTGGATATGTAGCCATATTGGACATACTTTCGCTTGCGTACAAGTGAAAGTACATGTAGCAAACCTACGATTGGTTACCATATTCCAAAATTATCGGCGAATGACAATGATACATTGGTTTTTGGTCTAACTCATCGCCAAATTGGGCAGTAAAATTTTTGTTGCCAAATGATTGTTCGGATAGGCTTACGTCGGGTTACCATATGCCATAATTGTCCCCAATTGGCGATGGTACCGTGTTCTTGAGTTTAGCAATTATAATATAAAATGTCAGTTAATCTAGTTGAAGGTACGGCTTTAAACTTGGTGGCGGCAGTTCGCCAAGTGTATGGGTGTTACACTCTCTATTCTAGTGATCCCTCTGAGTTAGCGGCTCTAGAGTCAAAACTTGGCGACTGTCTTTTCCAAAGTGACGACGAAAAGTAGTACCATTTTCGAGATCGTACAGTCTACTAGAGACTTACTAAAGTGTCCACAAGTTATAACTTTAAGCTTGTGAACTTCTATTTTACTTATAGCATGTTAACTTGTTCGAAAGATTCTTTGTTTATCAATGACTAAGCCTATTTCCGGTTAAATTTCTCTATCGCCATTTCATTCTCGTTGCTCTCTTCATTCTCGTTGACGAGACATCTCGTCAACGAGAATTTTAAAATGATTATGAGGAAGAGTTTGTATAAACATTGTGACACTATCAATCACAGTCCTAAAACTTAGCTAACTACGGACATCATTTTATGAGTATTATCATCTACGCCACTAAATGCACAGTTAAATTATACATTCTTTCTCAAAAAAATATGTGAGTATGTTGTTTCATTCCAGAAGGATTTGAAAATATATTTACACAAAAGTAACATTGATGATGAGCGATGGGAAATAACTTTAATTAGCTGTGGTTTTCGTTTCGGCATAAATTTTAGCTTAAATTTTACTTTACAATTTTTTAATTTCTAAAAATTTTGTAAGGAAATTTGATAGATAAGGGTACCGATTAGAAATCATAAATTTAGTATTAAAAGAACATTTTGCGGGATTAAAATTCGAAATTTGTTTTAATTGCGTGCGTGCAAATGATCCGATAATTGAAATTTTACTGAGCACTTGCAAACGATCCGAGAATTATTACATTATTGTATCTGTTACGCAAGGCAAACGATAATATTGTGAATTGTAACCGTTATCAGAATGTGATAAAAAAGGAATTTGTAATTTAGAAGAGAGGAAGACGGAGTGAGAAAGGGAAGTGGGGATCAATGTTCTTTATTATTTTGTATCGTCTTTTTCGTAACAATGTTCAATTTTTTAATAAGCTTCGTCTCTATGTATGCAATTAAAAAGATTATCTACAATTATTTAATACAATCGAACTGATATTCTGATGATCCAAAAAATGATTAGCGGGAGTTTTCATCTCCACGGAATATTAGACTCGGATCACCACACAATGTCCCCGACAGCGTATAAACGTAAATAAATATTAAGAGTATAAGAAGTATAAGAAGTATAAGAGTATAAGAGTATAATGCACTCACTTTACATATATATATATATATATATATATATATATATATATATATATATATATATATATATATATATATATATATATATATATATATATATATATATATATATATATATATATATATATATATATATATATATATATATGTAAAGTGAGTGCATTATGATTTAATGGATGTGGTTGATAATATTAAAAAGAATATATAAAGCTCAATGCTTAAAATATTTACTATTGCTGAACTTCTATTGTCTTCCATAGAAATAAAGAGCAGCTTTTCTCAAAATCTGTCTTTACGACGAAACAGATTGATCTTTCCCTGAGCAAATGTATAACCGGTTCCTTTTCCCTCAAGTCATGTAGCTATCTTTCTATTCACAAGAAACAGGGCGTTTAAAATAGAAAAGGGAATCGCGCAAAATAAGACTTTGTTTTTACCTTCTGAAGAAGAATGCAAAGTTTCATTTAAAATTTTTATTCTTACATTTCTCCTAAGCTTGGGAGAATCAGCCTCCTCCAGAAGTTTTTACTTTTTTAGCCGCTTGTACGTTTCACAAAGCAAAATAATTCCTTTTTTACGACCGTTGTTGAAGTGAAAATTTGTTTTTTGGTAGAAAACAATATGCATTGTTTCACTAGGTGAGGAGTTGTGAAAAATATGTTTTAAAAATATTTAACTCTGGCACTTGAAACAAAATCCAACTATATTTCTTATTATTCTTGTTGGAGAGTTTTTTTTGATGAAATATATATACAGTGTATAAACCATTCTACGGTTAATATTTTATAACACTATGCCCTAATATCTACTGAAAAACCGTTTTAGTGGTTGTCTCGATGTAGTATCTCATCTCATTAGAAAAACTGGCCAGATTTTGTCATTAGAAGAAAATTGACCAGCAGATCTTGATCTCCTTATAATTATCAAAGTTAGCCAGATCTTGATAGACGAGATACCTCATAACTACTTGAAGGATTAAATACAAAATATGGATTGATAATGCAAAAAGTATAATGTCACAGAGTAGTTATTTGCATTTGCATCATTTTCTAGATAAGTTTCAAATTTACGATTAAATTGAATGTGTTCTATGTAAACTATTCAAAATGCCATGGAAAGACTATTTAAAAAAAGTACTTTCCAATGTTGATTAATTTGCTCAAGTCACCCATTGAAAGAAATTGGTTTTGTATACCAGAAATAAACTATTTAATGGAAAACGATTATATTTTATTAATACTTTAAGATTTGTTTGGAACAATAGTTTTATTTGAATTCTAAATTATTTATTTTTTATATGGATCAATTATTCCATTTTGTAACTTATGAAAACGAATTTTACTTGTTTTAATTAATGTTTCCGGACTTATAGCAGTTCTAGCAAAATTGCCCGACCTCACTCGGGTTGAATTGGTTAACCATATATTGAAAATGACCAGAAAATTATCAATTTCCTCTCTCGTAGAAAAATCCCAAATTTAAGTGTAAAATAATTTTTTAACACCCTTTCGACATTTTTATAATTTCTACAACCTACTGTGGACACAAATTGCCAATCAGCTGCTTGATAAGCTTTAAGCGAAAAGCTTTGTTGGTTAAAATATTATTATTTAGTCTGTGTAGTATAAATGCATTTAAGACGGACAGATCCAACAAATGAAAAATAATGTTTTTGTCCATTTCAACTATTTTCTTCCGAAAGTATAGCTATTAGCCATTCGATCGCTGAGATCAACAAAACCCATATTTTTATTATGCTCAGCAATAGCTTACGTCTTTACGTTTTCTTCTTTTTTTGGTTTGTTTGGATCATGCATGTTGGTGAGCCTGTATACCTCTCGCTTATCTTTCCAGCATACAGCCGTCATCCCCTCGCTATATTTTACTCTAATACCACCACGTTGCAACTTTGGCAAAGAAATGTCTTTAGGAAAAGTTTTTCGATTAGAACGAACTGTGCCACAAGAATTTAGTTTGAAATTTGCGGCCAGATCTTGAAACAATACAGGCGAGGGGAAAAAGTTATCCATAAATTATTTATGGCCTTTTTTTAAACATTCAGCCATATTTCGAACAACCTGATGTGAGGCTGGTAAACTAGCGCCTTCGGAGCAATCTTTTCCGGTGTACACTTTCATATCGTAAGTTTAACCGTTCTTATCAGCTACTTTGTACAGTTTAATTTCCCATCAATTATGTTTTTTGGGAATGTATTGCCGAAAGATGACCCGACCTTTGAAGGTTACTATAACTTCATCAATTGTCACTTCTTCGGTAGGATTATACACTCTTTTGAAATTATTGTTTAACGAGTCAAAAATTTCTCTTAGTTTCCACAATCGATCGTATGATGCATGATAATTTTGAACTTTTTTCGACTTGTCAGAGAGATGAAGGAATTTTAAAATGGAGACAAACCTGTCTCTTGCCATAGTCTTCCCAAAAATCTGTGATTCGAGAAGTTAATCAGTGGAAAAATACTCTAAAATATTGTCCTTCTCTATGTGGCCCACGAGTAGAACCAATCCTAAACATTTCTGCATTTCTGAAGCAGTCGTGGCTTCCAATCCGATGAGTGTTTTCTCCTTGGAGAGTTTGCACGTATGCTCAAAATTTGTACTGCCTACTTGTTAGTTTCTTCTAAAATTTGTAAAACTTCCTAATTGAACATCAGGAGAAAATAATCAAGCTCTTGTTTCAGTTCTAACGATTGGACGTTTGAGGAAAGCCCAACATTTTCACTCAAGTCGTAAATAGTTCCTTAATCTGATGGCTTCAGAAGTAATATTTCTCTTTTATACTAAAACCTAAAAACACAGACAAAAAATTTCGTTAGCAGTGAAGGTATTTGGTGTTATACCAATTGTACAAAGAGTAGCGTTGAATGAGAAAGGCGCTCCCATAAATGCCTTCCGTACTTCTTAGCATATTATTTGTCGTGAGAGAGATATCACCGCCCACACTTTCTATAGAGCACACAATGTAGATGCATCGAACAAAAGGACCCTCTTAAAGGCCAGTCGCTGACAGCTCGTAAATGGTGATCGATGCCAGAGGTCACTTAAAAGGGGGAATTCCTAGCTACACCATCAGTAACAAGCCGCTCTAGGAAGGAAACCGTTGTACCTGCCGTAATCTAAAAGCTAGTCTAAAATAAGAATGGAATAGTTGAATAAGTACATTGAATATTTTCGATCCATTTCAAGGTTGCTATCCGTTTTGGGTCCTTCTGATGCAAAATCCGTCTCTTGCGAATTTGGTGATTGTCTGTCTATCTGTATGTATGTGTGTGCCCGTGTTACATCCAAACGGTTGAATATATTTTTATGGAACTTTGCATACTGAAAGTAATTAAATTCTTTTAGTGTCTGAACTTGGTTGCGTAAGTCTCGTCTTCCCGTTCTATGTTCTGTTTTGTCTTGGTGTGCTTGTACAAGTATCATCTAAGATTTATTGAGCATATTTTAATTCGGTGTTTTATATTTGATACATCCTATTTTAGTTGAGTGAATGAATTATTTTAAACTGATTTGCTTACGTATTTAAGCAAGTTCCATGTTAAAACATCTGAGTAACTCTACTTAAATGAACCATAATTTGGTAGTTTTGGAGAAGCTGGAATGCATATTGAGCATTAAATTGTTTTATCAGAACTGTTGAAAAATCAATTACTTTTAAAAAACAATTTTTTCAGAATTTAATTTCAAACACTTTTTTTATTTTGAGCCGTATTTATTTTTTTGCAAAATATAAACTACACTGCTGACCACCCAAATTGCAACACCAAGAAAGACAAGAGATATCACAACAAAATTTATTTTGTAGATAACATGTTGACCAAGTATCAAATGATTAAATTTATAGACTTCTGTGAAGTGTGGTTCCTGCCAAAATCAGTAGCCAGAGTAGCCGCCATTGTTGGAGATCACCGCTGCCACACGCCTCGGCATTGATTCAAAGAGACTTTGGATGTGTTCTTGGGGTACAGCAGACCAAGCAGCTTCCACACGTTGCCAAAGTTGATCTGGTGTGGCAGCTGGGGATGTATTCTGGATCAATCGTTGAGCAACCATGGACCACATGTTTTCTATCGGCGAAAGATCCGGAGAGCGAGCTGGCCAGGGAAGCAATTCAATCTGGCGATTGACGAAGAACCTTTGGACAATGCGTGCCACGTGTGGTCGCGCATTATCCTGTTGAAATATGGCTGTGGGCAAGCCCTGAAGGTAAGGAAGGACAACTGGCTCCAACACCCCGGAGATGTAGCGCCGGCTGTTTAAAGTACCGGCAATGCGTACTAGAGGAATGCGAGAGTGATATCCAATACCGCCCCATACCATAATACCCGGTGCAGGACCAATGTGGCGGTGCATAACGCAGCTGTTCAGCATCCTCTCTCCACGGTGTCTCCAGACTCGAATCCGACCATCGTGGTGTTGCAGACAGAAGCGTGACTCGTCAGTAAAGACAATTTCATTCCATTCTGCCGTCCACATCCTTCTTTCATCGCACCATTGGCGGCGGAAGCGTCTGTGGTTCTGCGTCAAGGGTAGACGAAGCAATGGACGTCTTGCGGACAGACCACTCTGCTGTAAACGGCGTCGAATGGTACGCGCAGACACTGGATGATGCGGTACAGACTGAATGTGATGTGCTATGGTTCGTGATGTGGCTGAGCGATCCGACACTGCCATACGCACAATATGCCTGTCATCACGTGAAGTGGTGCACTGAGGTGGATGCGATCGAACACGTCGGTCCGTCGTACCCTCCTGCATCCAACGATCGCATATCCGCATTACAGTTGTTTGGTTTCGTCCAACACGACTACCGATTTCCCTGAAAGATAATCCACAATCTCGGTAGGCCACTATCCTTCCTCTGTCGAACTCGGATACTTGATCAAAAGATGATCGCTGTTTTCTACGAGGCATAATTGATCTTTTTTTTGAAAAAACCACAAGAAAAACGCAATTGCCGTACTTGAAATCGTCGAAATCTCCAAGCCTTAAATAGCGCTTTGAAGTGGCGCCACAGGCGCGCGTGATGTGCGTCTGCGCTGAAATTCTAATCATTTGCATATCTCACCTCCGCTAATGCATGTTGTAAATTTTATATTATTTGCATGCTTCCTTCAGGGTGTTGCATTTACGGTGGCCAGCAGTGTATTTCCGAATATTTGGGACAGATGATATTTTATAAGAAAACGGAAGCTCGTGTTCGTTTGCCACGTGCAGTGATATATTTTCACTCCGAATTAATTTGGTATTTTTAAATACTATCTAATTTTTAGTTTAAGTTGTGGCAACTATGGGAGATCAAGAGATAAAAAAGAATCACGAATTTATGTCTTTAGAACTTTTTACCGCCAACTTTTATTTTGTTGTAATTCTGTTTTTCTGTTTTAAATATTTATTATTTTATTAAATTGTTATTCCTTTTCATCACACACAAGATCACCGCAAATTATTCTGTTTAAAACGGCATGTAAGTTAGAATAAAGCAAATTTTAAGTGGAATTTTGCCATTATTGAAAGAATGTTAATATTAAAAATATCTGAATTAGGACTTTTGAATATTACAAATTCCTTGTTATAGCGACATATGTCTAATGTGGCTTATTTTACGAATTAAAGCAATATTTAAGCAACTTATATAGGGAAGGTTTGTATAAAACAATGATTTTATTTAGAAGAAAAGCTGTCAAATTTATTTACCATTTAAAAAAATGGTAATAACTTGCCTTTGCTTTATCACTTCAGAAGACATTCAATTTTAAAACAAGTTCTCTTATTGCACGTGCAACAAAACAGAATTTTCAAGAAAAAACGAATTCGCTTTTAAAACAAAGTTAGTGATATATATCTTATCAAATTAATTTGTCATCTTTCCCTTAATGGAAGCGAAATTCGAATAGTGCCACAAATAAAAAATATTGGCATGTAAATTATGTGAGTGAGTATCCGCAGTATATTCGTCATTTTGATGAATTGAGTTGATCAATTTTGCAGGAATAGAACTTAAGAAAGGGAATTCCTAATCCTTCTTCAAAATCGTCTTTTGTAGCAATTACCTTAGTATCTCTCCTTTCGCCATTTTGTACCTTTAGCAGGGGTGCGATATATATAAAATGCATTACACGGATGGATTTGCATGTATACAATTTTTGTCCAAAAGTAGGTTGTAGAAATTATAAAAATGTCGAAAAGGTGTTAAAAAATTATTTCACTCACACTTAAATGATTTGGTCTTTTTCTTTTGGCCTTTTACAAAAGAGGAACGTGATTATTTTTTAGTCACTTTCAATATATAATTAACCAATTCAACCCGAGTGAGGTCGGGCAATTTTGCTAGTAGTTTATATTTTTCAGAAAAATAAATAAGGCTCAAAATAAAAAAGTATTTGAATTTAAATTATGCAAAAATAGTTTTTTGAAAAGTAATTGATATTCAGCAGCACTGGTAAAACAATTTAAATAATTGCAATGCTCAATATGCATTCCAACTTCTCCAAAACTACCAAATTATGGTTGATTTAAGTAGAGTTCCTCAGATATTTTAACATGAAACTTGCTTAATCAAGTAAGCAAAGGAATTTAAAATATAGCATTAACTACCCTAAATATGTTTTATCACATGTAGAGAATTGCATTAAAATGTTTTGAATAAATTATATGTGATACTTGTACAGACACACTGACTCAAGTCAAACATAGAACAGGAAGACTAACAGACTTACGCAACCAAGTTTAGTCATTAAATTAATGTAAGAACTCACAGAATGCAAAGTTTCACGAATATATGTAAAAACCGTTTGGTCGTAGCACGGGCACACACATACATACAGACAGATGGACAGACAAAGAGACACCAAACTCGCAAGAGACGGACTTTGCATCAGAAGAGTTCAAAACGGATGAAAAACTTGAAATGTGTCGAAAATATTCAATGTACAAACACTCCATTCTTATTTATATAGATATTTGATATGCTATTTCAGGGTATATTAATAAAAAGTTACTAAAATACAGACTGGATAAAGAAAATTTATTAAATTTCCCACCCAAAGTAATAACACTAGAGCTCTTAACTTTGATATGATTGCTTTTTAAATCTTTATGTTTAAATTATTGTTTGTTGAAAGATTATATGAATGTTTTGACGTATTTTATTTTCATAAATAGGCTTAAAGAATATCAAGTGAATATCTGACTATCTACACAGGAATTAATTAAATATATTTAATGGAAATGTATTATAAATTAGAAATTAAGATATTTATAATACCAGTGTAATATTGAATTTGTGTTAGATCCAATAATATTTTGTTGGTTATAATACGGATGCTAAGGATATATAAGGATGAATTCGAAACAAATTTATTTTTAAGCCGGCGAGAACTATGGTAAATTTATTGAACTTAAACACATATTTATCCTTTAATTAATAATATAATTATATGTAAAATAAAAGTAATGTAAGTCTATAGGCATAGATTATATACAAATAGATGGTTCATATTTAACTCGGAGATTTTATAACTACTTAGGTATTACGAAAGCCCAATTGGGTATTCTGACATGAAAGATGAGGTTTTATCTTTTGATTCCAGCAGTAAAGTTTCGAAATCCAACTATTCGGTAACAACGATCATTTACAACTGTTTTGTAATCACTTTATACATTGTTTCAAATTTATTTTTATTTGCTACCACAACACAAGTAATGACTAAATACAACGATATTGGTTAAAAGAACAGGAAAGATTCCATTGGTCAATAAGGTCAAAGCTTATTAGATGTCATGCAGGAAAGACTGCAGGTTGCATAACGGATATATGCGTTTGAGCCCCTAAAAGGGTTAACTATCACGCCTGAATGAACATCTCTGTTCGGGAAGCAATATAAAAATAATCTGTAAATAGAAACTTTTACTTTCATCCATTATTTTAACCTCTTTTCATACAATAAATAATTGCGCTAAGTTTTAACTATTGCACTTGATACTCAAAACGTAAGATAAATTCATAAAAACTTCCTTTATCTGTTGATCTTTCCCAGTTTTTTAGGGATTCAGAGCGTCAAAGAAGAAATACATCAAGAGAGTTTACTTTACGATTTGTCCCATTGTGTACATTGATCGGAAGTCACTACAGACCCAACTCACCGACGGAAATAACTTCGATAATATCCCATAATGGGAAGATTAAATATCTCCAGTAATTTAATCTGCTAACTTCGGGTAAACCGTATGAGCGTCCAAAAGCAAACAAGAGACTCCAAAGAACAAAAAAAGCAACTTTTCCCTTTCCGAATAACTTTTACTTCTGCTTACTCGACATTATACACATATTTTTTGTTTCTGCTCCCTCCCTCGTGCTTCCCAATTCGTGAACCGACCGCTTTCCTCGTCTTTGGCATTTGTATTGATCGAGGGAAATGGTGTTGCCAAATCTTGGATAAAAATAGTTGATGCGAAATTCCTGCAGGTATTACCGGATTTCACGTCTTTTTTAATACTCTTTCGCCTGTGCGACTCTGCTCTGAAAGGAGCCCGTATAAATGGAGACGGCGCATGTAATTAGATTGGTTGTCGAAGGTTGCGATGTTATTATTTTGGCAGCTGTTTGGGAAGAAGAGGAAGTGGCGGATCCTTCTAGTAAATGAAAGACGAATCGGGACTCGGTGTAGTTTGGGAACTGAATTGTAATTTCAAGTTTGAATTTGCTCCGCGTGCAAAAAGTTAGATCGATACACTTGGTTTTTCAAAAAGGTACGTCGCTCCTGTCTTTGATTAGTTTGGGGAGATGAGATTTTTCTCTACGTCTTCACAGCTGAAACAAACTTGCAGGTTTGCAGTCATTAATCATTATACGTTTCAGTAAATTGGTGGAGCGTTATTTGTTTCTTAACATTAAATATAACGTCGATAGTTTCGTCACTTGAAGCACTTAAAACATAGTTAAAACATATTTTTAAGGAAATAGATTGGTTGCACAGTGAGAACAGCAGGATGAACACAGTGGGAATATACAAAGACAATAACGTCGTTTTCCCAGAAATTCTAAAAATTATCTTTTGATATTTACGAAAAGAAACTAGTGAACTACGCAATATACTTAATAACTCGTATTCCTCTTGTGATCTCATTCATTTTGTTCAAATGAAAAGGTACGAAACGACACTGTGGGTATAATTGAAGTCTTTATTCAAAAGTAATCACCAGAGGACTGAGCACAACTATCCTACTGTTTCACGAGCCGAAGGATTCCCTGTTCCCAGAATTCCTGTGGCTGTGACAAGAGCCAGTTCTCCACTGTGTCCTTCAGTTCGTCGTCCGAGTTGAAGCGCCTCCCTTTGAGATGTTTTTTAGCGGACAAAACAGATGGAAGTTGTAGGGCGATATGTCCGGGCTGCAGGGCGGATGCTCAAGCTGCTCCCTCTTGAACTTGGCCAGTACACTTTGTGTGACCCTGGAGACGTGTGGACGCGCGTCATCGTGGAGCAGAATCACTCCCTCCGTGAGCAGCCCAGGCCGTTTGCTCTTGATGGATTTGCGTAGGCTACGGAGTGTCTCACCTACCGGTTTAACACCTTCCGCAATCAGAAATCTGATAACACCTCGCTGCTCCTCAATCGTCGAATTTTGCAATGTGAACGCCATGATGTCCTCACACGCACTGCCGCGTCAATTGGACGGAACACACAACTGCATGCTTCTCTTCTGCGTCATGTGCGGGCGCCCGCGCCCGCGCATGCGCACAACCACGCCGGTACTCGTGCATTCGCTTCCTTAGATGTCTCACTACGTTATCCCAAAACGGCATATTCAAATTTCAACCGGTTTGGTTTTTACGACGTTTCGTACCTTTCATTTGAACACTCCTCGTACATTTTACAAGTTCTATAATGTTTAAAATTATTCATTTCTTTTATCCAAGTAACTTAATATTATAAGAAATTATATTTCAACTTTACTACCTACTTGAACAGAAAGTTTAGTATTTAATTGGAGGCGATCAAAATTAAATGTTATCCCTCCAAGTGGTTTCGACGAAATATCTCGTCATCAAGATATCGCCAGTTGTTTGATGATGACTAGATCAAAATCTGGTCAGTTTTCTTCTGATGACGAGATACCACGTCCAGACGACCACCAGGAGGGTTAATACTAACTCTAGCATTGATACTATAATCGACAAGGTTCGAAACAGACAAATTGACCCCTCTTGAAGCATTGTATTGTAGTTGGTGGGTTTTTTTGTCAATACGTTTTTCCATCCTTTCCAACGATAACTTCAGTATCTGAATCCGAAGGCTTCGTTAACACAGCCTCGTCAATTCCCTCTCTTCCAGTACTATTTTATTTACCAAAACTTCAGAAGCCACCAGTGACCGAGCGGTTAAAGGAGATCGTATCGCGTATGTGCCGAAGTCGGGTTGGCTGCTAGAAGCTCTCTGGTTTCTTCAAGGCGACACGTAAATGTGGGCCAGCATCTCTAAAGTCCTCCAAGACACATTCTCCACAGTAAAAGTCTGAGTCGAGGTGGAAGCACCTCCCATGGTGCCTCGTGGTAACGAAGCGACTGCCATGTTCTCACCAATTAGTGCTTGAAGGGTCATACAATCCATTGAGCTGGCATTGGAAAAAATAGTAACTATACAACCATAACAAACGATAAAACACTATTTCATAAATAACAGTAGCAGCTTTTAGTATAACTGATTATATAAGCTACATTTTTCAAGTCACTGTATTTTAAACTGTATAATAAATACTAAGAACTGGATTTTAATTTGTGTCTACTTAATTAGAATAACAGGAAACAGAAATGAGACCTGCTTATAAAAAAAAAAACTCATTCCTATAAAGGAAAAGAATAAAATAAATAAAATACAAAATGGTTTTAGTTTATGACAGCTTACTCATTTGATATTTTTTCGATAGTATCGTTTTTCCGATAGTTTTTAGAGAAATTGCAATATCGTGTTATTCCTTTCTTGTTAGTGTTTGTGCTGTGTTTCTGAAGTGTTTACTTTGCTCCTTCAACGCAACGTATACACAATAAATGAACACATAACGTATCCACAACGCAACGCATTAAAACTTACTACAGAAATTTAAACTAACTTTTCCTAATTACCGCCCAATTAATTGAACATTTACGCAACAAAAAAGCGGATTTGTGAACTACTTTGAGTTACTTTAGTGTGTCATCAGTTCGCGTTACACCTTCCATTCTTACCATGCATTCTAGGCACAATTCGCATATATTCATACACTCCTTCAGGACGGTCAAACATCCACGGCCTTATCCCGGATTTGAACCAGGAACTTTTCGATCCTGAAGCCAGCTTCCTGAACACTAGACCAATTGGTCGGCACTTCAACTCAAACACAGAGATTCTATGCCGGGAGAACTACGGCATTTAGTTTGAATTAAATTGAGTAGTATATATAATGAACTCATGTGTATCCAATAAACACACGCTCACAATCTTAACCGTCGGTGATTCTTTAAAATAGTTAAATCTCCAGACCATCTAAAGTTTCATTTGAAACTCAATACAACTTGACACATTAAGTAAAATTTTCAAACAATTTACTAACTATAATTTATCCATAATTTTACGGTGTTGTGATTCCACATTGATGTCACATAGTATCACACATACCAAACTTAATCCAATACTTTGATAATAATCTTGTCCACGAAAAGCTACTATTTCTTCACCCCGATGCATTTTCCTCAAACAAATTCCTTGCCTTCGATGAATAATGACGTGGCTCTTCTACAGGTAAGTGCTACTCGAATCTTTTGAATTGAATGGAATAGGTAGGCATTCCTAACCAAACCCTTAAAGAACATTAATTAGAAATATTCTGCTTTGAGGCTACCCTTACTATGTTGCAGAATCGCAGATCAATGAAGAAGGGTAATTAGTTAATAAATTAGTTGTCGCACAAGTGTGCAGAAAATGCTAATTACCGAACCAAAGAAGACGAGGTTGTTGAATTAGCATGAGTGGCTTTTGAAGCTCTTAAGGGTTAAAGCACAATTTAAAAGTTAAATGAATGTTATCTGTGATTGATTGAAGAACGTGATTCCTTTAGCGATTATACATGTGTTCTTTGTATAAAAAATTATTTACGAAATTATTTAACACTAATTAGGTAAAGTGTTTTTATTTCTGGAATTTTATTTTGTTCGCAAACAAAATATTTCGAATTGGCATTCAATTTTACTTCAATTACAGAAGCTTACCTCGAAAATGGCCAGATGGCTAAATAAGCATTCTAAAATTGATAAATATTTTTTTCATTTCCTAAAAAATGTACAAATCCATTTGAAATATTTTCTAATAGTTTAATTTTTTTGACGTATTCAGTATTGATTTTCAGTATAAATTCAAAATTATTCTTACGTAAGAATATTTTTGAGTATTATTAAATTGATTCATAAACATAATGTGCATATTGCAACAAAATTTATTTTGGAAACTAACAATTGCTAAATGGCAAACATGTGTTCAATTTTACACGCAGATTATATAATCTTCGTAGGAGACATGATCATTGGCTTAACGTCCTATTAAAATGTAATATATTCTGAATAAATTGTATGTGTTAAACTACCCCTCTAAAAGAAACCTTTTTTATTACTTCATCGCCTTCCTTAATTTATTTGTATTTATATAAATGTTTCACTGGTATTATTTCCGCAATTTAATGATGATATAATATCATTGCGCCTACATATTATAAACATATACGATACGATCATAACTCACAATACCTATTAATATATTTCCAATCGTAAAATCCTTTTTAAGGATAAAAAATTTCTAATAAAATGCAAAATGAACTAATATCGGTTTTCAAGCAAGATAACTCACATATTGTTTAGTGTTTTGCTCAACTTTCATAAATTATAACTTTTCTGAACTGAAACTATTCTTCAACTTATCGTCCAAGTATAGACAATAAACGGTTTTATATTGCCTGCTGTCAGATTCTCTATATCTTAAACATAAAATTAAGAAATCTTTTAGTTGGCAATATCTCAAGAAATCGTGTCTACTTTCAAAGATTATTTCTCTTCAGTCAATATAAATTTGAATCCATCAATCAATAATTTTGTTTTTATTAACTAAACGAGCGTAACGACTATGTATCTAGAGTAAAAAAATAAGAAATTTATTCCGCCCATTGCATATCCATTTATGTAATTGAAAGTTATAAAACGACATTTCGTCTGAAGTCTTATAAACTATCTATACCAAAAGAATATTTTACTTACAGATCAATAAATCGGAATATCGTATAAATTTTTTAATCTTTTAAAGAAGATCTGGAGGTGCTGTCATGTGTAATCTACTAGTCATCGAAACATTTTATTCATTTATTTTTATTTCTAATGCCCCTACCATTGACCTCTTCGGTCTACTGTACTGCAAGGAACGAACTGACGATTACTTGTGAAGGAGCACTCATTGGGTAAACCACCGTTACTTTTACATAATAGGAACAATCACCAACAGCCATGAGCTTGCAAACCGGGATTCAAGATCTATTGTGTTTCTATGACCTTGATAAACGCTATGACCACTATACCAGTAGGGGAGACAGCGTCGCTGAATCAAACAGACTCATGAATTTTAACCCATGAATCCCATGAATTTTAACCTTCCTAGTGGTTTCGGCGAGATATCTCGTCCATCAAGATCTGACCAATTTTGATAATGACGAGATATCTCATCATGAAGATATTGCCAATTTTTTTATAAGGATGAAATCAAGATCTGGTCAGATGCCTCGTCGAGACAACCAACTAGAGGGTTAAACAGACAATATTGGACCTCTAAGCTTATGATCCTATTAGTAATAACAATTTAAAAATATGATGAATTGTTATTACTAACAATCAATTATTTTAAATTCATTTAGTAGAATAAATATTAAATTATGATTTTTCCACCATGAAAAATTTCCCGACTGACTAAAAACACTTTCTACAGACAGGAATTCGCTTTTATTTCTAATTGGAAAGAACAACTTATCGATTGAAGCTAATATTGATTCATCATACTACATTTAAACATTAACGGAATGAACACCCGGAATGTTCGAAATGTTTAATATTTTAAAGTTTGATAACAATAATTCTATTATCATCTATGAATCAATGTAAATATTATTGAACTAAAATATCTTTCACATCGCCCTAACATAGTATTTATTCATGTTTTAATTAATTTCACTTAAGGAACAGAATGTAATCGAATACAGCTCACTTAAAACTAAGCACCAGCTTTCCTCATTTATAAATATTCAAGATTGCATTGAACTTAAACAAGTTATATTGATTTCCTGGAATCGCATCCTTCTCAAGGGATACTGGAGTGCATGCATAAAGATTCAAGTTTAAGATTGGTATTCATAGAATATCAGCAAACTCCAAATTTGAGACATTTCATGTGATATTTAATATTTGTCTTTCGCATTTAAGTGACATTATTAGAAGGTCATTGCTTGTGTTAGTGATATTTATGTATAGGATCGAAAAAATCCGCCATACTCAAAGTGATATCTTTCATGAGTAACTGAATATGAAACAAAAACCTTAGCCAAAATAGTAGTCAAAAATCTGAAAGCTTGAATAAATGACTGGTATGTAGTTGGTACTTTATTTAACGTCGCACAGGAGTAACAAACACATCGGGCTATTGGTGAAGGTTCTGGATTGATCCCGAAGGGAAGTATCCGAGGATAACACCTTGTAATTTTGAACCTCGGTCAGATGACGAAGTCAACACCGAGGTCACACCACTCTCCAAACTTACACACCACGCCAACGTGATGACATTTGAGGCCATGACATATTTACTCTGAATCAGCCTCCACGGGCACAATAGTCTGGTTGGATGCAGTCCCAAACTTGAATCTCTCTGGTTATTAATCCGAGACTCTACCGACTGGTCTATCATGGCCCTTAAACTAGAGGTTAGAATCCACTAAAGATGTCTGTATGACTTTTTAAAAATTATAGATTAAATAAATAGTTGTTAATGATTATGAGGACAATAGTTCGTAATTTTGAACAACGGTCAGATGAAGAGGTAAATACCTGAATTCGCACACCAAACTTCCATAGCATGCCAACGTGATAAAAAAAAATGACCGATAAAGATGATAAAACTGGTCACAAATATTTTGGTGCACAAAAAGTTCGTAAAACTTAAAAATGCGGCTATAAAGCTGATTCTTTCGTTTTTAAATGCAATTATGTGTATATATCGTCATCAAACAAAGGATGAGGTGAAGTAAGGTAAGCCTATTTTTATTAGGTTTAGGAAGGCATCCAAATAGCCGCTCAGTGATGAAAATTTTAGTCGCCAATTTGGCTAGGAGCCGGTTTCGTACTCCAAAACACAAAACATCCCCAGGAACGAAATCAACATCCTCAACTGACCATGGTTCAAATTTACGAGGTGTTGTACTCGGATCTTTCTCTTTTGGCTTGTTCCCGGACCGTCGCCAATGGCCCATTGTGTTGTCCCTGTGCGATGGTAATTAAATACCTATCTACCAAAATCAACAGCAAAAGTAAAAACTCGAGTTTAATTATGTTATCTTTGAACTGTGTTGTCATCACTGATGGAAATTTTCTCATCAGTTTGATATTAAACATACCAAAGTGGTCCAGTCTCCAAGACCCATTATTGAGTTAAACATCAGAGAAGCCTTATCAATATTTACATTATCGGACAAACTAGTGTATGCTACTATTACATCCGCGCCCTTCTGGGCCCTGTGTAAAGATAGAGAAGCATTAGTATTATTCACTAGGGGTGTCTGATAAGGTAGATTGATAAGGCTTCTTTGATGCTTAGCTCAATCCTGGAGATTGTGTTTCGCGTGTTTAAAATCAAACTGGCGAGAAAATACCCTACAATGTTTATGATGGCAGATTGATTTCCTTATTTTTGGCAGATTGTACGTCTTTTTATAAGGATAATTACAATGTCGTTGGGCAATGTACACACAATTGCAGGGTGTGTGATTGATTCCCCATAAGTTGGGAATTTGAATAGGATCTTTAACTGGACCGAAATTACATCTTGTTATGTTGGAAAAACAATTCGAGAATCGAAGCTTTTCAGGTAGGAAGGTACTTGAAATTACTTCCCACTGGAGCTACACACCGGGCTATTGGCAACGGTGCGGGATCAATCCCGAAAGAAAAGATCCGAGGACAATTCCTCGTAATTTTGAGTCATGGTCAGATGACGAGGTCAACACCTGAGCGAGGCCTCCAACTCTCCAAACTTCCGTCCACAACGTGAGGACGTTTGAGACCCCGACAGATTTAACGTATATCAGCCCTCACGTAGTCGACAGTGGTTGGATCGAGTTTCGAACGTACGTGGATTGAACTCTTTGACAAAAGCAGTATTTCATGTTCTGAAAAAATATGCCATATTGTTCATATTTCACAAAAATTAAATTGTTTCCTTTATCCATTAGTCTCCAAGAACTCAACACAAGTTTGTTGCAGATTCGTATCTGGATATTATGTAGTCCCATTGTTAGTTAAAAATTCTAGCCAGTTAAGTGGTGCGTAATCGCAATGTAAATAACATAGATACCATAATAAGTGGTGAAAGTACGAAGTGAGAGCAGTTCAACTTTTTCGTGCAGAAAATATTCAATCATTCTTAAATCGGACCTTTTTATTAATAAAAATAAAAATAATATGATGTCGATGTCAATACTGAGTACGATCGAAGTTACAAATGAAAGAATTCAGTTTGTCATAAGCAATATCCAGTTCAGTTGTTTATCCTATACGAAGAGATTAATACAATATCAAGTGCTGAAAAGATGGAACCTGCATACGGCATTCATTTACAGATTGCGACTGTATGAAATAGTAATGATTTAACTCAATGAGTACGAAAAATTGTATTTCAATTTTTAGATTTCCGAACGACAAGAAGAGAACTGATTCATCATTCTAATATTCAACAAGCTTTTAAATATCATCGATGAACAGAAATGGTTGGTTGTGTTTTATGACGCAAGGACCATAGTTATCCAAGCTACGACAAACAACGGCAAATAAGGAACGGAAATGTAAGAACAGACATACTTTGCTGAACTAATTCAAGGTATACTCTAATTTCTTGTGAGGTACCATGAGGAACTTCAGCAATGTACGCTTACAATTTCGAAAAGCGCTCTGAAGGTTCAAAAATTGTTCTTAAATAAAGCAGCGGTCCTAGAAATAAGTTTCACATAGCAAACAATCCACATCTTCCAAAGGTGTGCAGGTAATGATAATACCTTTTAGTCACGCACTGCCATATGTGAAGCAGTAGGTTTACTTCGAGTCTAGAAACACATCTAGGAATCATGACATGGAAACACAGCTGCAGACACATACAAAATTTAAGAAGCAGTACGCGCATGAAAAGAGGAATTAACAATAGCTTGAGTTGTTAAAAGTGATAACTTTTTTATTTCTGTCAGTACGGTATAATTGCTGTTTTTGATGACAAGATAAAGATCTGGTCAGATTTCTTCCAATGACGATACTAGTCTATCAAGATCTGCTAATGGTTTTGTTCATAACGAGATGCCTCATCGAGACAACCACCAGGAGGGTTTACCACGATATTGTTAATTCGTCTGTTCGGGAGTAAGCTCCGGACTCTGTTACATTACATGATATAGTTCGCTAACGAGTAACCGGCTTTACCCCTCAATGCAGTGTCCCGGTTGGATATCTATTACTGGAAATATGTTCCTCATCCATCTTTCTTGATTTAATCTTCTGCTAACGTGCTAAAAATACTGAAAAACTGTTTCCGTGGTAAGGATTTCCAAGAAACGTTTCTAAAATGGTGAAATGGCGGAATAAGTAGGTAACAAGCATCTATTGGAAGGGAAAAGAAAATCGACTTTTGCGCTAGGTTAAGAGTGTGTCTGAACGAATAATAAAGATGCTCTCAAACAAAACAGTGACCTTTATCTTGTCTTATCTCTTCATGTTCTGTAGGCTAGTTAAACTTATTTCCTCACACATCCACGCATATGTAATCTCACTCTAATATGCATGGACGAATTGAATATTCTTATTTTATATTATCGATATTATAAGTATTTTGGAAGGTCGCCAGATTTGTCAGGGAAAATTTTGATTTTTTTATCTTTATGATGATAACTCACGAAAAAAGGACATTGAGTTTAGTCATTAAATACATATATGCTAATATTTAAACATTATTCAGAAGACTTATTTAAATTATTATTCAAAAACTGGCAGATCGTATTAGTATGAAACAAGTTTACGGAAAAGGCAATTATTTGCACCATATACAGTGCATTACACATACATTATATTACAAAACCTCCTTTTAAAATGTGAATAAAATTTTAAATTCTCTATATATATTCCAATTGAAATAAATACATTTTGGAACTTATCTAATATCTAATTCCATTAGAGAAAATTTTATCTATTTTACGAAAGAAAAAGTTGACTGATTTTGTTAAGCTCATTTGAAATACTATGTGACAATCGTTTAGTAATAATGGACTGTGTAATGGAGGCAAATACGAAACGCTAATGGCTGAAATTGGAGCTCTAAGAATGTCATTTTTATGTTTCCTTTGTTATACACTTTTATGAAATGGAGGCTCACATTACACATACCTGATTGTAAACGAAGAATTCATTTTCACTGTATTCACTATTAAGTCTACAGATTAATGAGTATGCGGAATGTTCACTTTAATAATTAACTAGCAAAATATGATTATTATAATACAAAATTTTATTTTGATTTTTATTATAGAGGCGTATTTCGTTGTAAATTTAGATATTAATTTATTGAATCATTTGCAGTTATGCTCGTCGGTGTTATGTAAAAATTCAGCATTTTTCAGGAAATCAGTTTGAAATGTTTAACATTTCAAAAAAATTAAAAAATACTTTTCAAAATTTATGAAACTTTTAATTTAGATTAACAACACCCCAACAAAGTCTTCAAGTTTTAAATCTATACGCAATTTCTTACAAATATGATTATTATTTTTAATAGATTGTTGTATCATATTTGCCCTTTTTATATAGCTATAATAAAACACCAAGTTAGATATTTACCTTTTCAAATCTAAAACTAATAAAGTTATGTACAGACTATGGTTAGTATGTGAATTTTAGTTGGAAAAATAACTTCAAATAAACAAAATTACTTTTTAATGTGAACAGAATTTGTTAATAAGACAGATTTTTTTTAATAAGACAGAATATCTTGAGTTGTTTTCCTTTTTAGTTTTATTTCCTTGTGGTTTTTTCCTCTTCCATATCCCCTTTTTCTACTTTAGATTAGTGACCTTTGACAGTTTCTCATAAAAACTACGGTGGTGTAATGGAATGACTCTAGTTTTGAGACATTTTAACTCAACTCTTGTCAATAGCGATTGCAACGAAATTGATGATCAAGCATCAACTGTTGAGCCTCTCAGAATCTCGCATAAAGATGAAGGCTGTAGAAACCGCCTTGAAATACGTTGAGCAACAAGAAGCAATGGGGATTGACATAATGATGCTGCAAAGATGGCGAGACTTGGCAGCGAAGAAAGGGAAATCGTCGGGAAAGCAGACTAGGATCACAAATTTTGTTAAATCATCACAGGACAACTTTTTATGGATTTAACTTCCGACAATGCTGTTACTGTAAGCTCATTTTATGCAATTCTATATTTATTTGTAGGCAATTTTTAACGTTAACTTCAATACAACTTCAATACGTTATGTCGTACTGTATGTACGATGTTTTGGTGCTAATTTGTAAATAAATTACTATATATATATAGCCTTATCGTGTATTGAATTGGGTTTTTCTGTTTGTCGTAAAACGTGATGTTTTGGTGCTTAATTTGTAAAATTATAATGTAGTTTGACGTTTATTAGGCTTTATCTTAGTTCCTCCCTGCTATCCGACATTTACGCTTATCCGACGTTCTGCCGGCCCGTTTATGTCGGATAAGCGAGACTCTACTGTGCTTACTTTGGCACTTTCATTCATTTCGAATACTTTTATTCTTGAAAACGTAATGAAAGAGCTGAAAATAGTTTCAGAAATATATAATTGTCAATCAAATTTTGATTGAGTATGCTCCCTAACTTTCTCCAAGCGTTAGGTTGGTTTCGGATTTGATAGCTCATGGGCCATATTTGGCCAATCTGCACAAGATAGACAACCCAATGCAAGCAAGGAGGGAACAAATAGGAGTAGAATCAGTACTTGTTATCAAAGCGTTTCAGACAGTGTTGGATGTGAGCTCCTTGGCATTGATAAGTCGAGGAACATTCAATGAAGTGCGCCAGGTTTGTTTGGAAACGCGTTCATAATCACTTCCGAGTCACCAATGTAACAGGATCATGTAAAGAAATTAGTCTACCGAAAAAAATATAATGGCTGAGATTCATTATACTTAATTCTATTATAATGCAATTTAATTTTTTTCAGTGGTTGTTGCTATTAACCTACAACCATAAAGACAGGGCGCCGAAGCCGGGTTCGAGGAGTAGCGGAATAGCAACCCGAGGGTTGCAAGCTCGAAACTCGATCCAAACAAAGATCGTCGTGTACGTGGGGGGCTGGTGCAGGTTAAATCTGACGTGACCTCAACTGTCCTCCCGTTGGCATGGCAGTTTAGAGGGTGTTGACCTCCTCATCTGACCGTGGTTAAAAATTACGAGTTATTGTCCTTCCCTTCGGGGTTGATCCAGGACCGTCGCCAATAGCCTGTTGTGTTGCTTCAGTGCGACGTTAATTCAACTACTTACCTATCTACCTACAGCCATAAAGCCAGAATTCGAGGATTGACTTCTTAGCGAGCAAAGCAATACGCTCTTAAGTAAAAACAAACCGACTAAAACCTTGTTTCATATAAACTAGCAACCGAAAATTTTTCTATAAACTTCTGACTACTTGAACGAATCATTTGCACCGAACTCAATCCGGTAAACAAATTTAATCTGGAGCTTCTTTCAACAGCAAGGGTTCCTGGAAAAGTTACGCAGTTCCTCTCACACTGGAAGAAATTATCCATAAATTAAAATATTCCCGATGATTTATTTCTCTTACTTTTTCCCAGTTGAGCTCCATTTCATCTTTTGCAGTCATTACTAAAATATTTCTCGCCCTCATCTCAAGCATTCTCCACTGGGATCCGAAGATTCATTTGCTCATCTACCACTCTGATGGATTTCTTATATTTTTACGAGGATCGCCATAAATTATTCGACGTACAAATCGAAAGCGGAAATCCGCATGCAGCGAGGAATTCGGCCTCGATTCGAGTTAAAGAAATATCGCACTGGGGGCTCTGGCGTCTTCTGCTCCACTTGGAATATATTTTTACACTGAATAATCTGCGAAGGGTATTCCCCGATTCACGCGCTTCAGAATCGTTTTATGTTGATATTTCTTTTCGCGAGCAAAGTCGTTTACGATGATGGGTTTTTTGAAACGCTTCTCTCTTTAAAGTTCCCACATACATACATGTACATTTATGGCACGTGTGATAATTTGTTTCTTTTTAAATGTCATATTAAATCATGCGTAATAGGTTTATCTAGATTTATATAACACCGCAAGGACTGACGGGAACTATATGTTCTTCGAGCTCTTTACAAGCCTTGAACTCACTAGTGAATGGAATCGTGATATTTTAGACTTTTAATTATTTCGTTCACACTTATTGAATATTTAATTATTTTGACTTAGTCATACAATCGGGCACACACGGTGATTCAAAAACATGTAGCCAAATTGCGAAGGTAGAAGGGCTCAAAATAAAAATTTACAGGTAGGTAGATAGTTCAATTTGCCTCGCACTGGAACAACGCAAACGGCTGTTGGCGACAGTCCGGGATCAAACCCGAAAGGGAAGGTTCGAGGACAACACCTCATTATTTTGAACCATGGTCAAACACCTGAACTGTCACCCCACTCTCCAAACATGATACAAACAAGATCAAAGCAAAACAGACGAATTAAAAAGATTTTCAAAAGTTATTATTAAGGTGAGCTATAAGCCTCGTAATTTTGAACCACGGTCAGATGACGAGGTCAACACCAGAGCTCACACCCCACTCTCCAAACTTCCACATCATGCCAACGTTAGTACATTTGAGGCCACGACAGAGTTAACGCGCACCAGCCCATACGTACACGACGGTATTGGGTTGGATCGAGTATCGACCTCGCAACCCTCCGGTTGCTAATCCGTTCAATTGGTCTACCGCATTTATAGAGGTCCTTAAGCATTGATAGGGAGGACACATTATCAGGGAGGTCAAACATCCTTGCCCTACCCCGGATTCAAACCAGGAGCCTTTGAATCCAGAAGTAACATTCTGACCACTGTAAAACCTTTAAGCAGCTCGTCCATTTTTCCAAAACAACGGGACCGTCACTAATCCCGTTGTTTTATGTTCTCTGCCCCAGGGCCCCCAAAGATCGTCATGTACACGGGGGATGGTGCACGTTAAATCTCTGGCGTGGCCGCAAATGTCCTCACATTGGCGTGGTATGAAAGATTTGAGAATGGGGTGCCATCTCAGGTGCTGTTCTCGTTATCTGACAGTGGTTCAAAATTACGAGGCGTCCTCGGATCTTTCCTTTCGGGATTGATCCCGGACCGTCACCAACCCGTTGTTTTTCTTCAGTTCAACGTTGATTAACTACCTACCTACAGTTTGCATGCCTGTGAATATCTATCTGATCGGAGAATGACGCCTTACGCTACAGAAACGATGCTATCGACCGACCTAAACAGCGCCCTCCACCACCTAAACGCGGCATTTCCGGACACATATTCCTTGACAAAAAAAATGTTTATTTTGGGCCCCTCTACCACCCTTTAAAATTCGGCCAGATATTTTCAGAACACTGTATCAATACCGAGGTCTAATTCCCCGCTCGTATTTTCAACGACATGCATCGCTACATGAATTCAGAGCTTGCCGTTGAAACTCCGAGCGGGAAATGACACCTTATGCCAGAAAAACAATGTTATGGACTGACCTAAACAGCGCCCTCTACCACCTAAATGCGGCATTTCAGGACACACATTCTTTGACAAAATATGTTTATTTTGGGCCCCTCGACCACCCTTTACAATTTGGCCAGCTATTTATGAAACATCCTGTATAGGATTTTATACCTAGAAAGACAGAAAGGTTAGAGGGATCCCAAAAATATCGCGAAATTCTTCCCGTTTTAGAGCTATTACCACCTTGGAATGATATTGAAATTAGTTTGACCTTGTTTACCCCTCTTTATATCATGTTTGCAAGCATTTTCTTTCCCTCCCCAGCTATGAGCACTGCGTTTTGGCGACGCACTGTCGGTTTGCTAGTAATTCTTTTTTTAAACGTTTGGAATGCCTGATACCTTAATTGCGTGACGCTTTGAATAGAGACACATGGTTAGTTTCTTTTCCGATGGAGAATAGAGAAAACGGTGGTAGACACGGTCTCACTCACGACGGGAATGGCATGTTGGGGTTTTATAGCGCAAGGTCCACTCTCACGACGGGATTTCGAAAGGATTTCAAAGATTGGGTTGGTACGTAGTTAATTACCATCGCACTGGAGCAACACAACAGGATATTGGTGACGGTCTGAGATCCATCCCAAAGGGAAAGACACGATGCAGAAGTGAATAGAATCGGGAAATTGTGAAAGTATCTAGTCTGAAAATGAAGTCTAATGCAAATTGGAAAAGTAGAAATTCCAATGATGAATAAGTTAAGGTGTATGTATACACTAGAAATCACGAAAATTGACCAAAATAGCGATACATTTTTTAATAATTCAAAATATTGTCCAACCCCTTAGCTTTCAAACGATACCAAGATCTTGAAAATATTCGAAATAGTTTTCTAGTTATAAGGGTTTAGGATAGGTACTGTCACCTTAGACAAACACGTTTCCAAAACTTTAAATTCGATTTCTGAAGAACTATGTTTTTTCAATAGGATGCTTCTTTCGAACAGTGATAACTCAACAATGAATTGATCTATTATAATTACTTTTGTGTCACTATAATCTCTATAATACAGTGGATGTTTTGACCCTCAGTCGAAGTTATTGGTTAAGAAATTAATTTTTAGTTGATTTTTAAATATTGAAATTCCTGAAAAAAATCTTGATTTTTTTAGACTTCCTTCGTGAAAAAATTGTAAAAAATAACCTATTCCCTCTACCAACTTGATGGAGGGTCAAAACATGAAGAATAATATTAGGAATAATTTCCAACAGAAATTGTCTTTCTGAACACATTAAAATTTGAGATATCACTGTTTAAAAAACATGCTAATTAGCTAATTATATCTAAATTAGATAATTAATGAGTAGCTTAATCAGAATTTTTCACACTGAAATGAGTTTAAGCTCAAACCAATGACCTATTGGGAAAAAACTAGATTTTTAAAGTCAAAATTTAAAAAAAAATGTTCTACTGTATACATACACATTAAAACTAGATTTCAGCCTCTTTCATGTACCAAAAGTCCACAAAGCCGTGGATGTGGATGCACCAGATGTCGTCAGAGATCCAAAGATAACTAGACCAAAGTAGGACGACGACATTTTAAAACTGTATAACATTTCAAAACTGTAAGACATTTTTATATGACGTCGACATTTTAAAACTGTATACTATCAAAATAAAAATAATAACTCATCGTTGGCATGTGCGTGTATATTTACAACATATCAGATGTATGTGGATGCTCGGTTTTTATATCAAGAAGTGAAGGGGTAGCAGATATATTTACAGGGTATGTACTTTTGTATTTCAATTAAGGGGGTCTGGGACTCAAAATATGGAAAAAAAATCAAAAAAATTTTATTATCTTAAAAAATAATATAGATATTTCTGAATAAAATAACACCTACATTTTGTTTCTACCATCAGTAGAACCGGAAATATTCGGCTTTTTATAACATGACAGATGCAAATAAAACGAGCCTCACCTATCAGATAATGTAAAAAAACTGTTTTGGAGTCTACTTTTTACTGTTTCAGCTCTATTTTTTCTAACTCAAATAAACTACGCTACGAACACTTTTGAAGTGATCTGAATTGATTATCGTAATATTCTCACTGTTTTTATTGTTGAATTTGCCCGTTTTCGAATTTTCCGTACTATCAATACACTTCAATAACGCTTTCCATACAGGACTGTAGGCGGTTCAGGAAAGCGCCGATGAAGTCCACAAATACACTGCTGGCCACCGTAAATGCAACACCCTGAAGGAAGCATGCAAATAATATGAAATTTACAACATGCATTAGCGGAGGTGAGATATGCAAATGATTAGAATTTCAGCGCAGACGCACATCACGCGCGCCTGTGGCGCCACTTCAAAGCGCTATTTAAGGCTTGGAGATTTCGACGATTTCAAGTACGGCAATTGTGTTTTTCTTGTGGTTTTTTCAAAAAAACGATCAATTATGCCTCGTAGAAAACAGCGATCATCTTTTGATCAAGTATCCGAGTTCGACAGAGGAAGGATAGTGGCCTACCGAGATTGTGGATTATCTTTCAGGGAAATCGGTAGTCGTGTTGGACGAAACCAAACAACTGTAATGAGGATATGTGATCGTTGGATGCAGGAGGGTACGACGGACCGACGTGTTCGATCGCATCCACCTCAGTGCACCACTTCACGTGATGACAGGCATATTGTGCGTATGGCAGTGACGGATCGCTCAGCCACATCACGAACCATAGCACAGCACATTCAGTCTGTACCGCATCATCCAGTGTCTGCGCGTACCATTCGACGCCGTTTACAGCAGAGTGGTCTGTCCGCAAGACGTCCATTGCTTCGTCTACCCTTGACGCAGAACCACAGACGTTTCCGCCGCCAATGGTGCGATGAAAGAAGGATGTGGACGGCAGAATGGAATGAAATTGTCTTTACTGACGAGTCACGCTTCTGTCTGCAACACCACGATGGTCGGATTCGAGTCTGGAGACACCGTGGAGAGAGGATGCTGAACAGCTGCGTTATGCACCGCCACACTGGTCCTGCACCGGGTATTATGGTATGGGGCGGTATTGGATATCACTCTCGCACTCCTCTAGTACGCATTGCCGGTACTTTAAACAGCCAGCGCTACATCTCCGAGGTGTTGGAGCCAGTTGTCCTTCCTTACCTTCAGGGCTTGCCCACAGCCATATTTCAACAGGATAATGCGCGACCACACGTGGCACGCATTGTCCAAAGGTTCTTCGTCAATCGCCAGATTGAATTGCTTCCCTGGCCAGCTCGCTCTCCGGATCTTTCGCCGATAGAAAACATGTGGTCCATGGTTGCTCAACGATTGACCCAGAATACATCCCCAGCTGCCACACCAGATCAACTTTGGCAACGTATGGAAGCTGCTTGGTCTGCTGTACCCCAAGAACACATCCAAAGTCTCTTTGAATCAATGCCGAGGCG
Source organism: Meta bourneti (assembly GCA_933210815.1). Lineage (NCBI taxonomy): Eukaryota > Metazoa > Arthropoda > Arachnida > Araneae > Tetragnathidae > Meta > Meta bourneti. The sequence continues at coordinate 77,572,208 of OW119923.1, read as the reverse complement.
TGTGGCAGCGGTGATCTCCAACAATGGCGTCTACTCTGGCTACTGATTTTGGCAGGAACCACACTTCACAGAAGTCTATAAATTTAATCATTTGATACTTGGTCAACATGTTATCTGCAAAATAAATTTTGTTGTGATATCTCTTGTCTTTCTTGGTGTTGCAATTTGGGTGGCCAGCAGTGTACTTTTAAAGGTATAGGAAAAAGGTCCAACTTGCTAAAATTAAATTAAATGAAGCAGTAAAACTAAGAAGTAATACACAATACTATCCAGGAGGATTTTAAACAAAGTATGCAAAAGTGCTTTTTAATAACTTGAATATTTTCATAGTTTTAAACGCTCTTTTTCTCCTTTTCTGTTAAATGGGATTTCGATAGTGAAAAATGGATATAACTTAAAAACTATTTGTCATAAATGAATGAAATTTTCTACACTTACTTTTCAAATATATTTCTTTAATTTGTCTTCAGCAATTGTGTATATATATTATTATTTTTCTATAATTTTTCGAACTTTGTATACTATGTGTTTTATGTAGTTTCTGAACAAAATATTTTTAAATTTTTTCTAACTGTTTTAACCAAAAATCACGAAGACAGTTTAAAGTATGAACTTTTAGGAGTCAATTAGTGCAAAAATGAAATGATTTGTTATAAAATATTTTAAGATATATCAATTTTGCCCAACGTCAAAATTTTATAATTTTTTAATTTTCATAAAAAAATTTTTGAAGTTTTGAAAATATAAAATAATTATAATTGCAAAATACAATGTATACCTATAGAAATTTCAGAACAAAAACTTTAAAATTGAAGATTTTAGAATTTTGAGTCCCGGACCCCCTTAATGTCGCACTGGAACACAACGGGCTATTGGCGACGGTCCGGAGTCAATCCCGAAGAGAAAGATCCCAAGACACCACCACGTAATTTTGAACCATGGTCAGATGACGAGGCAACACCTGAGCTGGCACCCCTCTCTCCAAACTTCCACATTACGCCAACGTGAGGACATTTGAAGCCACGACAGATGTAACGTTCACCAACCCCCTTTGTACACGACGGTCTTTGGTTGGATACGAACTCGAAACCCTCCGGTTGCTAATCCGCTGTCTACCACGGCCCATATATTTAGATGGAGAAATTTCATTCTCCCGCTTTGTTACTGAATATCTGGCACTGTAATAATAATCCAGTTAACACAAAGGTTTCGACACGGATAATATAAAAGATAGTTGATTGGTTTGATTTTATGGTGCATAGTCATATTTGGTCATGCTGCGCCAAATACAATACAACGTCAAGAAATGGACATACACACACAACGAAACTTTTACTGACACAGAAGAGAGAAATTCACCTAGGGAGAAATCAAATCTGATAGGAATCAATACGGCATCTCCTACAACCGGCAGGTTGCTAGGAAAATCAAAATACACGGTGCGAAGATCTTGCAAACGAAACCACACAAAAAATAGATATCTTGATTGCAAAAATCAGTATGAGGAAAATACGCCTCGAGAGAAGTGAGGTGTACTGATTGTTTCCATGAATGTAAAAGCTAAAATTAAATATAAAACGGATAAATGTGGTATAAATTTTGAATTTTAATAAATAATCTATCCCATCTGTAACCTAGAAAACCAACGGCTGCGATAGCCCGGTTTGAAGAGTAATGGTTGGTTTGAGTTGTATGACACAAGTTCCGATAGCTCACAAGCTGCGCCAAAGCAAGATAAAGTTCGACCAAGTAAAATGCATAATACTCACAAATTAAAAGTCTATCTAAAATAGTATGTTCATTACTTTTTAGAACATGAAATAACATTTAAACATGATAACATGAATAAACAAGAAGTATATGATTAACATAAAAATAATGAGTGATAGTTTAAAAGTTTTGATCTAGTCTAGTTTAAGAGATATGAAAGATAAAACAGATGGAATTTAAAGAGGTTTGGTTGGGGATTTTCCCCTGATAAATCTTGTATGGAAGAGTAATGGATTAGTAACCGGAGGGTTGTGAATTCGAATCCAAGCAAAGACCGTCGTGTACAAAGGGGACTGGTGCATTTTAAATCTGTCGTGGCCTCAAATGTCCTCACGTTGGCGTGGAAGTTTGGAGAGTGGGGTGCCAGCTCATGTGCGACCTCGTCATCTGACCGTGGTTCAAAATTAAGCTGTCCTCGAGTGTATTGTGTCGTACTCAGATCTTTTCCTTCAGGTTTGACTCCGGACCGTCGCCAATAACCTGTTGCGTTGCTCCAGTGCGACGTTAATTAAAATACCTACCTACCTAAAACATCAGTCGAATTTGATCCAAAGCTCTACAATAGAACGGGGATCCACACTCTCCCCTTTCATCTTTCCAGATATAAGACAACTTGAAGTCTTTCTAGAGTTAAAGTAGACTTTTGTAAAATTATTTTTATGATGGTATTTCTAAGCAGTGGAATTAATGCTAATCTACGGTGATGAGATTACAAATGTGTTTGTTAGGAGAGAGAGAACTAATTTAATTGGCATTACGTTTTCTATTTTCATAACTTGGTGACCATTATTTCTGGTATAAGAACTGTTTCAGAGCACATAAACAGCTTTTATTTACTTTTGTTACATACGAGGCATTTTTCTTTTTATATACGTAAGCAATTCTATTCATAGCGTTGTGTGTATCTAGATAATTTAAACTACACTTTTTTGTAGATTTATTTTTATACTGGTATTTCTAAGTAGAGGAATGTATGCTAATGAACACTGATGAGATTAGGAAGTTGTTTTTTATAACTAATTTAGTTTAGTTTACATTCGCTATTTTCATAACGTGGTGAGCATAATTGCTGTTATAAGAATTCTTACTATTTCGACTGTGTTTGGTTAGATTTATTTAAAGTACGTTTTTGAAGATTTATTTTATGTTGGTATTTCTAAGCAGAGGAAAATTTATTCTAATGTATGTTAATAAGAATACAAATTTGTTTGGTTTAGTTCTGTTTATTTTGTTCTTCACATCTATTATAACTTTTTGATTGTTATTTCTTGTATACGAATTGGCTGTTTCAAGTATGTTTATCTAGATTTATTTAAAGTACACTTTTGTCGATTTATAGTTAGGTTGGTATTTGGTATTTCTATACAGAGAAATTCATACCAATAAACGCTGACGAGATTAAAACTTTGTTTAGTTTAGAATTATGTTTTAGTTCTCATCCCATTGTTTTAACATTTTCATAACTTGGTGACTATTATTGCCGGAATAAGAGTTATTTTTGTTTCAAGTATACACACATTCGTGCAGTTTTTATTTATATTATTTATACGCCATTTTTCTTTTCAGGTATGTAAGCAATTTCATTCACAGTGCGTTTATTTTGATTTATTTTAAGTACACTTGTGAATTTATCCTTATATTGGTATTTTTAAGCAGACGAATTTTTGTTAACGTACGATGATGAGATTAAAAATATGTTTAGTTTAGTACTGCTCGGTTTGCCTCACATTTTCTTTTTTCACAGTTCGGTGCCATTATTGCTGGCTGAAAATTGTTTCTGTTTCACATTTTCATATTTAAAGTTTTTATTTATTTGTATTATATACACAAATAACATTTTTCTTTTAAAATGTGAAAGCAATTTCATTCAAATTTAGATTATCTAGAGTCATTTAAAGTATAGTCTTATGTATTCATCTCTATATTGATATTTCTAAGAGAAAAATGTTTTTATTTTTCGTTAAAGGGAGGAATAAAATTATGCAGTTTAGTACTGCTTTGTTCGGGTCACATTTTCAATTTTAATAAATTAGTGATCAATATTATTTCTATTATAATTGTTGCTGTTTTCAACTATATAATAGTCGAGTATAAAGTATTATCTAAAATTTTCTCATACACGTACATATATACACAGTGATAATAAGCAAATATGCGAACAGGCCTGAGCAGAGTTGTTTTTGTAGTTTACAAAATGTAAAATGAAAAGTACGTATAATTTGTGTTAATAAATTATACTGGTTGACTCATATTTTAGCTCATAATATTAAAATCAAAATAAAAAACACCTTCTCGTACAATTAATAATTAAAATAAAGCTATTTTATTCATTGGTGTTTATAAATAAAACCAAATAATAATTACATTTTAACAAATACATCATTTTCTTGACACATTGTAGACATCGAACAAATTTTTAAATCTGTAAAAATAATAAGCAATTTCCTCACTGAAAAATTACGAAAATTGATTATTGGTAAGCGTATCAAGATACCTGATGCTAAAATATACAAGAATTTTAATAGAAACAACTACATTTTTAGAAGAGATACTGGATTACTTGTTTTTATAAGGATTACAAAAAAGTAAGGAAGTATTTTTGGAATTATTTTCATTACCAAGACACGTAGTTTAGTTAAGAACCCTAAGCCATTTGCTATTCCTTTACACAATTTTGAAATTAAACGAGATTATAGACCCGTATCTTTTTCAATATATGTGTTCATTTATTGGAATGCTATATTTTACCATCTACATTTCAAGGCAAAATCACAAAAATCAAGTACCTTTTAAATATAATAATCGCATCAAATTGATAAAAATAATTAACCCTTTGCTGGTTTCGTGATTTCCGTGTAAGGTAGAACTGGTTTCCTCCACAGCTCACGCAATGAATAATAACCACATGTATTGGTTGAAAGAATCCCAGGGAACATTCAATTGGTCTCAAGGAAGTCAAAAGTGATTCAAAGTCATGGAGGAAAGACTGCCAGATGCAAAACGAATATATTCGTGTGAACTTCCAAAGAGGGCTACCCATTACGACCGATTGAACATCTCTGTCGGGAAACAATAGAATTGAAGAAGAATCTATCAATAAAAAGTTTTTTATTTTTCACTACTATTCTAATCTCTTTTCATTCAACACATCTCATAGGGTGAAATGGCATTCACTTAGAATATAAGAAATTGGATTTTACATACTTATTGTTTATATTTGATACTTAGAATCACGTGACATTTAACCTTTGATTTAACTCTTTGGAGTTAGGTTGGTTAAATCTGCCCTGCTGTCCTACCTTTTGCTTAGCTTTTTATGTATGGTGAGATATTTTTAATCCATCTCAAAAAGTTAAAATTACTCATAGTCATACAATATTTAAAGTTCATATTTAAAGTTTTTCATTGAGTGGGTAATGCTATGAACTAACACTAGATGTGTAATTAACTGTAAACAAAATTTACACATGTCAAAACGCATTAGTAAGTTGTTGATACTATTGTGATTAAAGTTGGCGAATTGTGTGGTGCAGTGAATTTTTGTCTTTCATAACGGTTAAATGTTTTTTCGTAAAATTTTATTATGAGTGCATAAATCGTTTTATAATAAAAAAACATATTAATTGTTGTTTTATACTAATTTTGAAACTGAATAAATGAATAAACAATTCTAGTGCAACTTGTTTTTTTTTCTTTAAAATCGTGTGCCTCAAAGAGTTAAATTTTATATTTATGCTGGTCATGTTTTGGGAAAGAGACGGTCTATTGAATATTTGTTTGTATTATTTGTTTATTGCATTATTTTATACTATAACAAAGGTATTAATCTGCAAGTTTACCGAGTGTTGACTACCTGTAGCATACGTTTTGCTCCTATAAAACAATCGACGTGCGAAGAGCAAAAATAAAACATTTCCAAGTTCATATATCATAAAAATACAATTACAAATACAGAATATTTCGATCAAAACACTTTCGCTTGAGCCACGCTATCTACTGCCTTGCAGGAACCCCGATCTCCAGCTGTCATTGCGTGTCATCTTCCCACAGCAATATCTATATTACTTGCCTCCGAGATATTGCATATGTAAGAGACATATTTCTCTCCTTCATCCCACGCACCTTCAACTTTGACTTTCAGAATGGGCAATTCACACAAATGCGTTATGGGCGAAGAGTCTTGTAATGGGCAATTTCTCACCGCTGTGGTTCTACCGCAAAGTTTGTTGTGAATAGTGTTGTGTGGGGGTTCCTAGGTTCCCATGAATTGGATTTCCAAAATTTCTCTCTGTCGTTGCTAAATGATTTTGGCATATCTAAAACGAAGATCTTGTCGTGGATTATATGACCTATCTTACCCTCATGGTAATCGTCACGACGAAGGTAAGCTCGTCATTAGCGAAATTGACCAAATATTGATGGATGAGCTATCTCGTCATTAGAAAAAAGGACCAGATCTTGATGGGAGATATCTCGTCATTAGAAAAAAGGACCAGATCTTAATGGATGAGATATCTCGTCATTAGAAAAAAGGACCAGATCTTGATGGATGAGATATCTCGTCATTAAAAAAAGGACCAGATTTTAATGGATGAGATATCTCGTCATTAGAAAAAAGGACCAGATCTTGATGGGAGATATCTCGTCATTAGAAAAAAGGACCAGATTTTAATGGATGAGATATCTCGTCATTAGAAAAAGGACCAGATCTTAATGGATGAGCTATCTCGTCATTAGAAAAAAGGACCAGATCTTAATGGATGAGATATCTCGTCATTAGAAAAAAGGACCATATCTTGATGGATGAGATATCTCGTCATTAGAAAAAAGGACCAGATCTTAATGGATGAGATATCTCGTCATTAGAAAAAAGGACCATATCTTGATGGATGAGATATCTCGTCATCAGAAAAAGGACCAGATCTTGATGGGAGATATCTCGTCATTAGAAAAAAGGACCAGATTTTAATGGATGAGATATCTCGTCATTAGAAAAAAGGACCAGATCTTAATGGATGAGCTATCTCGTCATTAGAAAAAGGACCAGATCTTGATGGATGAGATATCTCGTCATTAGAAAAAGGACCAGATCTTCATCTCGCTATCATAAAAAAATCGGCAACATTTTGATGACAAGATATCTCGTTATTAGCAAAATTGGCCTGATCTTAATGGACGAGATATCTGGTCGAAACCAACTGGAGGGTTATCTTGGAGAACTCGCTAGCACTCACTCACGTGGGATAGTATGTCACTTCACATGTTTAATACGCTTAATACATACAAAGAAGATCTATTTCTATTCTAAAACTACTTTGGATGTTAATTCGAAAAGAAATATATATGTTATAATTACTTATGACGGAAATAACTTAATTTTAATAGATTAAATTAATTTTTTGCTAGTTGATAGCTTGTATGTGCCAGTAATTCAGTGTTATATTATAACTTGATTCATACAACGGATAGAATAATCTTTCTACAATATCAATTGCAGAATTATTAATTTGAAGTTGGTTTCTGTTCAACGTAAATTTCCATTCGGAAAGTGTAAACGGTTCCTGCAGTCATTCGTGCGGCTTAATTTCTTTTTTAGCAAGTTTCTTAACCATATTGCAAAATCGCACATATAACCACGAAACTTTCAGGAGTTTCGTCAATGGTCCTATATTCTCTAACGATGTATGCATCTTTAAAATTTCTACTGACACTCTCAAAGAAACCTCGAATTACTGTTATTTTGTCAGTTTCACTTCCAGGTCCAATTACACTTCTTTCATTCAGAGCATAGAATCGCATATATTGGAGGGATAAAGATGAATAAAGTATGAAACACACACACAAAGCATTTCATGGGGTATCTGTTGTTTTTGACAATTCACTTTTCTTAATCTTTAAACATATATTTCAGCATCCTTTCGATTTGATTCCTCCTTGGGTGTAATTATCTCATATGTGTCAGTAAACCTCGTGTGTGTATGTCAATTACATGATGTCGGAGGGTCGTGGTAGTCCGGTTGGAAAAGTAGCGGGTTAGCAACCAGAGGGTTGCGAGTTCGAAACTCGATCCAATCAAAGATCGTTGAGTGCGTGGGGGTTGGTGCACGATAAATTTGTCATGGTCTCAAATGTCCTCACATTGTTGTGGTGTGGAAATTTGGAGAGTGAGGTGCCAGCTCAGTGGTTGACCTCCTCATCTGACCGTGGTTCAAAATTACGAGGTGTTATTCTCGGATCTTTCTCTTCAGAATTGATCCCGGACCGTCGCCAATAGTCTGTTGTGCTCCAGTGTGACGTTAATTCAACCACATACCTAACATAAAAATTAGAAGTATCAAAATGTTCTGTTCTCTTATCCAAAAATCAATTTCCCTCATCTCTAAACACATATATTTCATAATCATATTCATAACCAGAAGTACAAAAAATTACTTAACAATGTTTAGAACGAGAAGCCAGTAACTATATGCAAACTAATCCTTAAAAAAAGAAATATTCAAAACGTTCTGTTCAACATTAAAAAAAATCACTTTTCTGCATTTATAAACATAATTATATTCAAAACCAGGAGTATAAAAATTGCAACAAATGTTTAGAGAAAGAAGCCAGTAAAACATATACAAAGCCTTAAAAAACGAGATTCAAAACGTTTCGTTCGATGTTAAGATTCACTTTTCCGCATCTATAAACACAGATTTTTCATTACGCAATCCAAAACCAGAGGTTCAAAAAATCAGGTAATGATGTTTACAACGAAAACCCAAGAAACGCAAACAAACAAAAAACACTCCACTAAAATAATCAATTCCCCCACAGAAACTCAAAAAAACTAGCCGAACTTTTTATGCAGCATTAATAGCAATAAATTGACTTATTTGCGTTTTTTCCGCTCCTACAGAAAGAAAATCATTAATAAAGCATTTCCCCTCACCCATAAACACCCTCATTCAGAATATTGATTTCAATTAAAAAACAAAAACGTATCCACCGAAGCGTGTCCATGTCACTTATCATCCCAATCTCCAGAGCCGACAGACGTACGGACATGTGAGTCCACCATTAAATAAACAAAATAAATACCACTACACTAATACACGAATCAGAAAAAATAAATGAAATTGTTTACCTAGGCAACATGTCATTCAGGTCGAGTGAGTAGGAAAGGCAAATTACCATTATTCAGGAATGACTTCAGCAATTTCGTGAAGTCCCCATCGATTGGTAGGCAGTTTACTTTGATAGCACGACTTGATAATATCGAGATTTTGCATTCGTGACTGCATGGGTAGGAACAATGGCACTGCCCTCGGCTAAATCGGGCTCATTTAGGTGGTGAAAATGTTGCAGATTTCCCAGCGGTGGAGCTTTAATAAAAGTAAAAATGTAAATGCGAATGCCTTTAAGTAGGGTTGCAGATGGTAATTTGTTGAAAATGCATTTCACGATCGGTTGCTGTGGGGGCTAGGAAAGAAACTAAAAACAAAAAGATCTGAAGAGGAAAAAATTTAATTAAATGTTCCATTAGTAAAAAAAGAAAAAATTTAATAACCGTATGTACATGTACTTAAAAATATGATAAACATTTTATAGATAATACCTGGTGTGAAATCTGTGTCAGATCTTTTGTTTACAACCAAAAGATGACAAATTTACTAAGTTAAAACAGACAGAAATTATCATTAATAAGTCTACTTAATAAATCGTCTGGTTACTGAAAAAACAATATATTTTCATTTAAAATTTTTTGAGTTAACCCTCCTGGTGGTTGTCTCGACGAGTTATCTCGTCATTCACAAATCAGATCTTGATGATAAGATATCTCGTCATTAGAAAAAACTGACCAGATCTGACTTGATCGTAAATAAATCGACAATATCTTGATGACGAGATATCTCGTCATTAGAAGAAAACTGACTGAATCTGAATTGATCTCGTCATTAGAAGAAAACTGAATAGATCTGAATTGATCTCGTCAACAGAATCGTTTTCGGAAAATTGGTCAGATCTTGATGGACAAGATATCTCGTCAAAACCACTTCGAAGGTTAAGTACACTTTAAACATGATTGTGTGTAATATGTTCTGCGAAAACAAGATAACTCCACTGTGCGCTTATTAAATGTGAACTCTAATGGAAACATAATAGCAGAAATAGTATGTGGCACCTTATATGAGTGAAAGTGTACTTAACTCTAAGAAGAAAAATTATCTTGTTTTGAAAATAACCCGACGAAATTAAACTATCCTTATTAATTCACTAATTAGTCTTAACCCTCTGAGCTTCACGAGTTTCCCGAGTAGTCTAATGTTGCTTATACACCACAACGCACATAATGGCTAAATAACCACATCGATTCGTTGAAAGAATCCAACGAAAGATTTTATTGGTAAAGAAGGTCAAAAGGTAGTTAATAAATAAAGGAAGGGCAAAAGAAACTAAAAAATACAAGCATATCATCAACATGTTTCTACCGCTATTAGCATAATGCAAGGGTTGGTTGGCAGCATTGGGTTTTATGGAGCAAAGGCCATATTTCGCGAAACTGCAACATGCAACGTAAATGGGAAAAAAAGAAGGATTACTTACTGACACAAAAGAGAGATACAGCCAAGGAGGAATCAAACATCTCAATGCAAAGAGAGGCTATTAATCAGCAATAAGTGATAAATTAAAACACTTCATTTGTCAGAGAAAATTAAATTTGTGCTTTGAATACGATATCCGTAAAGTTGTAGTGTTTTCTAGACTATTGAATTGAATGAAGGTTTGTATTAATTAAAGTAAGGTGAGAGAGAGAATATCTTGATGTTCACTCTATATAGAAAGTACAGAGTTTGTTTCTATATCTCAGATTCAGAAATTTAAGCACCAACTGCAACTTTTTTAGCTGTAAAGTATTTTTATGAGTGTTTGCAAAATATTTTATAAACACTAGGTAGCTGAATTAACGTCAAACTGGAGCAATACAACGGACACTCGTCGATGGTTCCGTATCAATCCCGATCAGAGAACACCTCGTAATTTTGACCCACGGTCAGATGACTAGGCCACACCTGAGCTGGCACCCCATTCACCAAACTTCCACACCACGGCAACATGAGGACATTTGAAGCAACGAGAGATTTAACGTGCACCAGTCCCTACGTATACAACAGTCTTTGGCTGAATCGTATTTCGAATCGGAAACCTCCGGTTTCTAGTCCGCTACTTTTCCAACTAGTCTACTGAGGCCCCATTTTATGAACAAATCGTCACGAAAACTAATTCTTTGTCACTGATATTTTAACCCGTTGTGAGTGTTTCGTTTTGCAATTACTAACGCTTGGGTGAATTATACGGTGCTCGAATGCTTGTTATCTTCAATTTGTAAAGTAATAAATTACATTTAAATTCTCTTCCAATTAAAATTATGATTGCCTGTGATTAGGTAATTAAAAAAGCACCTCCAAACAACGCCCACTTTCAAATTGTTTAAAGACTTATGGTTACAATATCGTTTGCAATTTTTACGAATAAAATTAGATTGCCCTTTCAAAAATGTTAACGTTATTTTTAAATATGTAATAAATTTTCAAACTGTCTCTTTAAACGTGATAATTATCGTATTCAAATTTTTAACAAACATTTCAGGATTAAATTCTAAACTTGAAACTGAAAAATTAGTTAATGTTTAAGTTAATACTTTAAGTAAGTATTTAATTTCTTTAAATTTGATATCTTCTGTGTCAATGGCTTTCAATTCCGTCTTTTTTTTATAAAGTAGTCCCTTTCAGAGAGAAAATTAATGCATACTTGATCTAATTTTGTATTCCATGAAAATCATACCTTATCGTGATAGATGGCAGTTCATGCCCAGAATATAAACTGCCATCTATCACGTTAATCCACTTTTTTCTCTGATTAAAGTCAACATATATTCCATAGAATAAAATATTAGTACTTTTACGCTAAAGCAGCTGTATAAGATTTATTTCTTCTTGGACTATATCCAGGAATAACTCAAATATTATAAGGAATAGAAAATTGCACTATTATTTTCTATTTAACCTAAGTGGATATAAAATAAAACATACCGTAAATAGAAAAATGCATTTTGTTCATCTTAACGTCTTTTTAATCCGCTTTATTTGTATCTCCTTTAATCTAGAATTGATAAACAATTTAATTTTTACATGGAAATAATTTTTCATTTTTTCAAAAGTTATTAAAAGATGCATTTTTAATATAAGAAACTAAGTAAAATATAATCTAATGTAAAATCGATCCCGTTCATTTGTCTTTTTGAGTATAAGAGTTTAACTTAGAATTACTCAACCATTTGATTAATGAAAAATCAGTGTTATGAGTACTTCTAAAAACCAAACAAAGCAAATAATTAGTGTTATGCGTATTTCTAAAAATCAAACAAAGCAAATTATCAGTGTTATGCTTATTTCTAAAAACCAAACAAAGCAAATAATCAGTGTTATGCGTATTTCTAAAAACCAAACAAAGCAAATAAATAGCATTTGGCTCTTCCTTATCTATGTTGTTTTTGAAAGTATTAATATTTTACTGATAGATTTTATAATACATTATTCATTGTATGTATTTTTTGTGTTACATTATTCCTAAAACATATCGTGCATATGTTGTTTCGTGCTCTTTCAAATGGAAAAAACGTTGTGCTAGTTCTTTTAAGTTTATTTTTTAACTAGAGTGCAGTCGTATACTTCTATATTGTCTGTCTACTACGAAATCTGCTCTCTACACCGAGTGTTAGCAGACGCTGATGTTGGGCTCGTTTATTTTGAGTAGGGGTGTCCGTCGAGAATGACGTAATTTTATTTTGTTTTTCACGAATGTTGAAGTCGGAACTATGTAGTTAACAGGAAAAGACAATCTCAGCGAGAAATATAAATCTTTGGAAATTTGTATTTCTTAATTGCCATTAAGTGCGCCAGTGTGACAAACGTGAATATAGTTTCTTCCAGCATCCCCTATGGAAAATTGGACAAGTTCGTTTTTACAGCAACAGAGAAGGGCATATTTTGTATCTGAAGCAGTTGTAGTGGTAGACCTGCAGTACATGTCACGAAACAATTCAAAACTTAAATTATTTACAATGATGAAGAATGCAAATGTATGATTATAGCATGCATACATACTTGTTTCAAAAGCATTACTATCAATTCACATGCTCTAATAGATAATGGAAAGATGTACATCATACCGTCACGTGATCTTATACAAAATATGGACTTACGTCACTGCCTTTAATAAATTGGGAGGGGTCAAACAGTTACAATAATTGACTATGGGGTTAGTGAACTTGCTGGTATTGGTCAGATCATTGATTATGATCGGTATAATTGAGGGTGGAACCGCTAAGAGAAGATAATTGAAATTTCTTTGGGAAACGGGAACAAATCTTGTGAACAACGGTAATGCATAATGGGTGATGCACGTGTTCATCGATGAACAAAATGTTAACGCATTACCTCCCGAGACCAGTAGCATCGTCCTTGGAACATCGCAACTGTAATCAACTACACCCCTGATCCGAAATGCCAAAGACCAAAAGTCGGTGAGCAACACTCTCCAAAAAAGAATTGTCACCAATTCACCTTTGACCCCTCACAACACATATTCACATTCATGACATTCGTACTGTGACATCAATCGCTTATAATATGAGCTGTTCTCGGACTGGTGCTTCAATGTTCACTATTTAGAGCTGTATTGAACTCAAATTATTGTACTTTTAGTATTATCTGTGTATTTCGCAATGAATAAATAAAAAACAACTTTTGCTCCTCGCAACGCCTGTACGCCTCTATTTCAAAGCGTCAATAGTGCAAGATCTAAAATGGTTAAATGGTGTTAAAATACACGTTTAACCCTCTGACCGTTGAGAGATTTCCGATTAGTATAGTATTGGTTCTACCCCAATACACCTTTAAATAACCACATCTATTGGTCGAAAGAATCTATTAAACTTTAAAAAGATACCATTGATCTTTTCCTTATAATAAAATCCTTTGACAAGATTCTATTTCTCCTTTCCTGAGAATTGAACCCTTTCGAAATATCCTTTGCTCATTTTCTTAGAATATAATTATTTGGAAGTATTTCAATGCTCAAGCATTTGTATATAATTATATCCTTTAGAAAGATTCTATTGGTGAAGTTCGTAATGCCATGCAGGGAAGAATGCGGGTACACGGTTGAATTATACGGTTGAACTTAGTTACATCAATATAAAAGAGACTCGGTTATTATCTGATCACCTTTTATATCTAAATTGTAATAATACAAGGAATAGAAGGTAATTCAGCTGTATTAAATATTAACGTAACACACTAGTTTAACAATTACTTTTATCTTCATTTTCCCATGAGCCATCAGCTTCAGTCTGATAAAGTAAAACCGCGTGTACAACTATTCTTCCACTAATGAATTACCTGGTGTACTCGCATAACAATGCTGCATTAATATTCGTATATACAATTTAAAAAATGAGTCTTCAGGCCATTAAAGAGACGGCTGTGCGGCATGTGAGGAACATGAAGAGTGGAATATGTTTTCTAATACATCCTTTAAACTTATATTGATGAATTATGCATTGGAACCATTTGTGGAGAGTCTGTGACATTTTAATCACGTACGACATTCCTCTTTAGTTGATGATCATGGCTAAATTATTCTGGGAAAATGTGTTCCGTCAAAGTGCTTTAACAAGAGGTGAAAATGTGTTTTGGGAAGTTTGCGTGTACGAAAACGTTTTTCTACTCACCATCAGATGAGATTTTGTTTGTTTCTTTTAAAATACACACTAATCGCCTAAAAAATTGCAAATGATAAATTCTGGAAACGAGTTTATGGATTTGAGAGAAATAAATTCAAGATTCATGGACCGAAATGTGTAAAGACGTAAACTATAATAATAAAAACAGAACTTGAGTTTTGGTACGTCTAAATTTGTTATTATTCACATAATTTAAAACTGTAAAATGCCACTATGTTACAACTTATCCTTTACTTTACTGAAGGATCTAAATATCTTGTGTTCGCGCTAGAATTCTCCGTATCAACATTAACCCTCCAAGTGTTTCAATGAGATATCTCGTCCAAGATCAATTTTCGTATCTCAATGAGATATCTCGTCCAAGATCAATTTTCGTATCTCAATGAGATATCTCGTCCAAGATCAATTTTCGTATCTCAATGAGATATCTCGTCGAGACGATACTGCCCTATTATTCCAAGAGGAAATGAAAATACAAATAGAAAAAATGTCCTTCGCCCAGAATTGGTGACAGTTTGGATCAAGTTTCTGCTCTATTGGCTAAATACTACAAGGCAAATGTCTAGGGGAAGATGAGCCACCAAGCTAGGTAGGTAGTTAATTAACGTCACACTGGAACAGTACACCGGGCTATTGGTGATGGTCCGGGATCCAACCCGAATGGGAAGATCAGAACATAATACTTCGTAATTTTGAACCAGATGTTGAAGACACCTGAGCTGGATTCCCACTCTCCAAACTTCCACACCACACCAACGTGAGAGCATTTGAGGCCACGACAGATTTAACGTGCACCAGTCCCCGTGTACACGACGGTCTTTGGTTGGACCTAGTTTCGAACTCGCAACCCTCCATTTGCTAATCCGTCACTCTTCCAACCAGGAATAAACTACAAAGAGGGTTAAACTTATGAATTCATGATGTAGTCAATACTACATTCACGTCGAACAAATCCAACAACCAGTCCGCTAGATCTGCGACAAAAATCAAAGCACTTACTTTTATTTCTGTTATTATGACATACTCTATGTCAGGGGTGGGCAGACATGAGGTCACTGAGAGCTGCATGTCGCTTTTTCATATATTATAAAGAGCCTCACCATAGTATTTAAGTACAGAAATCAAATTTTATTTAATTTAATTAATACGATGACATATTCTATACAAGTTTTAAGTGCTATGTAATATACATACATAAGAAAATATTATTTAGAGAAAGAAAATACAGAACAATTATTTCAAAATTAATAATAAAAATAAAGTATAATAAAAAGGCATTCATAAAAAGTATAACATTTAACGAAGACCTTTGGTCAAATGTTTGAAATTTGGAGTATAATTTGTTAAAGCTGTTCGCTGCAATTCTGTGAGGTGCTGATTGGTCAACTGTGAACGATATTTCGACTTCACGAACTTCATCGTGGAGTACAAAGATTCACAGCAATATGTACCAAAAATTGAAATTAGAAGGCATGCAGCTTTCTTTAAGTGTGTATATTTTGATTCTGGCACGAGTTTCCAAAATTTAATTATAGTAGATTTGTGCTGCATTTGCAAGGCCTGATCCTCTTTCTTCTCTAATAAATCTAATTCCGTAGCCGCTTTTTCAACAAGTATTATTTCAGAAGCTGGAAATCCATCTTCAATAATACCACAAATAAATGGATTCACAAAATATGTAAATGTAGATTTAAAACTTTTCAAATCTTCAAACCTACGTTTTAAATCAGCTTACAATTCTTCCAATTTGACTTTGTATATATATTCTCCAACTTTTCTTCTTTGATATTAATTATATTTGCTTTTACTCGTGGAAAATGAATAAATATTTTGCACTTAATATCGTACACAAAAAGTCGAACTTTAGCTTGAAAACTAAATACAGTTTGTGACAAATCAATAATCATTTTTCGTTTCCCTTGTAAAGCCAAATTAAATATTTGCAAATGTTCCATAATGTCTGTAAGGAACATTAAGTCAGAAAGCCAAGTTTCATTTTCTAATTATGGGTATTTTTCCTTTTTCTTTTGTAAATGTTATATGATAGGATTTAAGAGATCCACAAAAAGGCTTACAACATTGTAAGTGTACAGCCATCTTACAACGCACCATAAGAAGAGATCACTGGGCATTTATCTGTTTCGTCATTTTCGTCTTAACTCTTCTAAAGAGTTCTTAATTTGACGATGTGTTTTGGCATTTGTTCTAATTAAATTCACAAACTGCAAAACAATCTTCCACGTATTTTCGTATTTTAAGTACTTCGCTATGAGATGCTCGCGGTCAATTATGCAGTGAATAGGTAAAAAACGTGGAATTTTAGGATCGTTGTTTAAAGACCAATGAGACCTTGGTTTTTCCCTATCATTGCAGGCGCTCCGTCAGTCGCAACTCTTACAAGTTTATCTAGAGGCAATTCAAACCTGTCCATTACTACATCAAGCGCATTTCTGACATTTCGATACCGCGAGTTGTTTCGATAAGAGCTACTAGGTCTAACATTTCTTCCTTCACATTTACGTCTGCAGATACATAGCGGACAAAAACGGCCAATTGTGGAACATCCTGAATGTGTGTAGACTCTTCGAGAACTAAACTGAATGCTGTACAATTTTTATAATCACGCATCAAACTATTTTCAACATTTTTACTAATTTCACCAATACAACGCCCAGTTGTACGGCGTGACATAGGAACCTGTGCGATCAATTTATGCAGTTTTGTATTATTTGGATCCAAAACCTTAACCACTTCTCCCAAGTTTCTTTTAATAAATTCTCCTTCCCCATATGGACGTTTGGCACGAGCAATATTTCAAGCTATCAAAAAACTAGATTTGTTGGCTCTGTCATCTTTGCGAATAAAAGAAGATAAGAGTCCTTTTTGCTTATGAAGACCTGATGGCAATGACTTAAGTTTCTCTGTTCACAATTTTGAATTGAGTGGATATTTTTTTTGAACAAAAGCAAACTCCCCGTGCACCACAGAAGCACAACATGGAGCTTACAGAAGTAAGTTGCCTCCGATGAAAAAACCTATTCCAAACTATCACCAGTTGTACGCAAAGGAAGTTTGGTTACATTACTTGTATCTTCAATTCCTTTTGGAGTAATAGTGGCATTTTTGTCTTTACGAGGTATCATTAGCAAAACTGACGAGATCCTGATAAACGAAATACCCAATCATAAGCAAAATTGATCACATCTTGCACGAGATATCTTACTGTTTAACCCTCCAAGTGCATCGAAACCACTTGGAGGATTAAAATTTGTTTCATGACTTCTGATAAGGAAAACAATAGCCACTGAGCTAATAATAAATCTATCTTAGGAACTAGACCGAGAAATGAAGAGCGATTGCAAACAAAGCGTATCAAAATATGTTTCTGGGTTTCGTTACATATACGTATATTGAAACTAATCCTGATAGTATTTTATTGACAACTTTTTAATCGTTAAATTTATTATAACAGATCAATTTAGTACACTACAATGCATATCCCTTACCAATAAGTAATAAATATCATCTATATTATTTCCATAGTATAGATCTTTTTACGCCTCGCCTTACACACGACGAATCTTAGCAAGTGAGGTATCAAAAGAAAGAGAATTTCCCGGAGCACTGACGAATCCTTTCTATTTCTCCAAAAGGTGCGCAGAGGGGAACTAAAAACAATTCGAAATCCCCATAGGAATAACATTGAGTGTAAAACGATTGCGGTACGCAATTCAGTTTGTTGTACCAGTATTGATGGAAAAACAACTTTTCCAATAAAATTGTTTTAACAGTATTACACGGAAAACCAGTTTGATTTACTAGTATTGATGGAAAAATAACTTTTCCAATAAAATTGTTTTACCAGTATTACTCGGAAAACCAGTTTGTTTTACCAGTATTGATGGAAAAACAACTTTTCCAATAAAATTGTTTTAACAGTATTACACGGAAAACCAGTTTGATTTACCAGTATTGATGGAAAAATATCTTTTCCAATAAAATTGTTTTACCAGTATTACTCGGAAAACCAGTTTGTTTTACCAGTATTGATGGAAAAACAACTTTTCCAATAAAATTGTTTTACCAATATTACTCGGAAAACAATTTTTTTCATCACCTATATTATTTCTATAGTATAGATCCGTTTTACGCCTCTTACAGGCGACGAATTATTTATTTATGTATTGAACTGGTTTTTCATTTCTCTTCATAATATCAATAATTCATGAATATGTGATTTGATGATATAAGGATATTAAACGATGTATGCTCCACGCGGTTAAGATTTGAAAAAAAATTGAAAATATACAACTTAACAATTTTTGTAATTCTAGAGTTAAGATAACCTTATTAGGCCTTTTGGCGGAAGAATTACGTGCTTTACACAAATGGTTGGAACAACACTAACAGTGATCTCAAGGAGGAAGTGTTGTAAATAGTGATTGAATAAACTTTTTTATATTTTGGATAAAAAATTTCGCTTACATCTTTCACCCTTACAACTGTTGGGAGGGTTGGGGTGGAATTATTCATGCGAGAATTCTCGCATGGGTACGCTAGTTACATTTATTTTCATTGTATAGAATAATTACAATCTGCTACAACTTCAAAATAGAATTTTTTGATTAAATTTTATCAAAAAGGAAGTCATTGTCTTCATACAGTTGATTATTTCCACAACATTTTTAATATTTGAAGTTTGACTCAAGATTTCAAAAGTTCAAGATAAAATAAGAGTATTCCGCCACTTTTCCCTTTGCGCCCACTCAAGATAGTATCAAAAATAGAGCTCAACAAATGTAAATACTTGTTGAAAAAACAAGATTGGAGATTTTTCTTGGATTCTATCGCAGAACTTATTATTTGCAAATACTTCTTTCCTCTGTAATTACAATCCGTATGTACTTTCCGATGTTTTCCTAGCTTTTTCTTTAAGGGAGTACATACCTATTTTTATATCATCAACTAGAAAGCTTCTGAAATAAAAATATTCTCCATTAAATTTAAGTACAAGACCAGTAGTTTTATTCATAAGCAATCTTTTCATAAAAGTGGATTCTCATAAATAGTATTCCATGTTTTACCTTTTGTTATCTAGTTCTGAATAGCGATTTCTGATTACTAAAACAAAACCATTCTCGTGATGTTGCGAAAACGGTGAACAAAGCTCTACTGCTTTTAGAGATAGGTATAAAATTTCTTTACGAGGTGGTTTGAAAAGACACTCTACAATTAGTATTTTGTGTACCAACTTCGAGTAGTGATAACTGATTAATGGTGTGGCGTTGTACAATAGGGAATCTAGATAGAATTATTTTATCATTGAACACAATATTTTTTATGATACTAAGTCTCTAGTCTCTCAGCCATCGGTCGACGAGCAATCCAATAGAGGTCTGAAGCGATAAAATATACTTAAAGAAAATACTATCTACAATACTTGCAACTGTATTATTAAGAATTTTAAGACAGTCCTTAAGGTGGTCTCCAATTATTTTGTCCGGTTCTCAAAGAGGAGAGATAAGTGAGTTCACAACACTATGAGTAAGTTGCTTTGTAGGAAGTTATTTCGGGTAAGAAGTCGAAAACAGCGACTCTAATAGCTCTGGGCAAGGATCCTGGGATACGAGTTTTATTTCTCAATAAAATATTCCAGTCCTTTCCTCTTTGTAGATTGAAAATCTAATTGTCCTTATAGACGAGCAAAGCAGTTTCTTGATGTTACATAGAGGCAAAGAGGATTAAGGTTGGAGCAACTGTTCTCCAGCCTTAGTCAATTCACTGTTCACTGCCTCATGAACCAGTGATTTGGTATCCAAGGCAACGTTTCTCTTGACCCCAATGTGGTTTAGTTTTCCTTTACATCGATGCACAGTATCATATTTATTTCGACCAGGAATGATAAGAACTATTATTGCTGCCTGAGGTAGGTAGGCAGTTGAATTGACGTCACACTGGAGCACCACAATGGGGTATTGGCGGTATCAATCCCGAATGGAAAGTCCCGAGGACACCTCGTAACTTTAAACCCTGATCAGATGACAAGATCAGCATCTTATCTGGCACCTCACTCACCAAACTTGCACACCACGCCAAAGTCCATTGCTACCTGAAAATTATTTAAAAATTATTTTTAGGACCAACTTCAGCCAAAACCATGCAAACAACTCTCCACCTAAGTTACCGCAATATTTTTTCACAGCTGACCTGAAGCTTAGAAAACTCCGGCTTCTGCGTTTCTGATGGCATTTTCAGCCGTTTAATCAATGTAAGGAGGAAATATCTACCTATGTTAGGTAGTTTGTGGTAGACGTATATAAATCAGTATTGGATGGTAGTTAATTCCCAATATAACGCTGGGCCGTCGTGGCTCAATGGGTATGCCCACTGCTGTAGCGACCTGCTGGTGGAGCTGGTTCGATTCCTGTCAGAATGGAAAACAATGACTCCAATAATGTTGCTATGGCAACTTTTCTAAGTTTACTCCTAGACCATTGCTACTTGGGGACATCCAGAACCTGCGTCCAAACAATGAGCATCCTTTGCAATCAAGAACAACTCTTTCATGTTGTATCACTGCCCAAAACACATCGGATAATTCTGAATGCCCATCCTGCTTCTCCTAAGTTTATGATGCGACTTTTATAAAAATTGCTGCGTTAAACGTACTTTGACGGGTTTGGTTTGATATGCGTTTTATTATAACAAGATAACAAAATTAGACAGGCTTCCCTTCAGAGGGGCAGCAAAACAGCCCGGTTGGAAGAGTAATGGATTAGCAACCTGAGGGTTGCGAATTCGAATCCAACCTAAGACCGTCGTACACAAAGGGGCTGGTGCACATCAAATCTGTGGCCTCAAATGTCCTCACGTTGGCGTGGTGTGGAAGTTTGGAGAGTGCGGTGCCAGCTCATGTGTGACCTCGTCATCTGACGGTTGTTCAAAATTACGTGGTGTTGTCCTCGAATCTTTCTCATCGGGTTTGATCCCGGACCGTCGTCAATAGTCAGTTGTGTTGCTCCAATGTGACGTTAATTAAAATATCTACCTACCTTTCCTTAGAATGATAATCCTTATATTAGTATGCTTATTTTCCATCAAATACCTGATTTGAATGTATGAGCTAAATTAAATACGCTACGTAGGAGGATGTAATTAGTTTCATTAAAAACCACATTTAAGGAGGAATGTATTGAACTGTAGGTTGAAATAAAATACTACACGCATTATCAAGAATCAGTTTTGTGTACTTTTAGAACATATTAAAATACATAATGTAGAGGTGAAAAATATTTCTGTGACATCTTGCAATTAACTTTACTTGAATTAGTAACCAGTTCTTTTTATAGTATAAATAACTCAAGTGTGAGGTATCTAGCCAAATTAGGGGAAGATACGATGGATTTTAATTCTGCTCAGTTTTAATGTTATATTGTTGTTAATAAATACGTTTTAATAATTACTCTCTTTAGTTTCATTTGAACCATTAATATAATCCGAAACTATCATTTTGAACCATTAATATAATCGCATACTAGTTTAGAATAAATTTATATTGATCAAACGTAAAGTACGTAAGTAAAACGAAAAAAGTAAAATAAGAATAATACGTGAAAGGCATTTGATAAAAATATAAATGTCTTAAACTGCTTGAAGAAATCCAACTGCCTACTTAAGTTATCAAAATTGTGGTTCAGATATTTCATGCAAGTTTGTTTCTTTTTAAAGATTTTAAAGATAATTATCACATTTTTAAAATGTATATTTACATTTAATCAATGGAAAAGTATGTTTTACAATTCAATCTGTCTGGCGGCGAATTTGGCAGTTGATTTTAGAAACCTCCCTGAAAAGAATTAACAAAACAACTAAAAGTAGAAAATTTCTATTTGTTTAAATTTTTGCCAATTTCAATGCTAGCTATTCATTGAATTATAGTTCCGATTCCTATTAAACTGAGGTTTTAAACAGAAAAAAAACTTTGAAAGCTGATTAAAAAGAAAGATCTAGATTCGAAAGCCTCGTTAGATAGCTGTAATTTCCGTTCTGTCAGCGAAATGAAAGGAAAATTGTTAATTAACTCAACAGGGAAATCTTTGAACAGGCTCTTCCGAAAGAGTTCTTTCTTCACAATTCTTACAAACATAGACACTTCAAACATAAATTTAGAAAGTAGGAACCGGTAAAAATTAGAAGATGTTTAACTAAGTATTCTACACAGAATACAGTCAAAAAATTATATAAAGTAGAGACTTTAGTATCCCTTGTGTATTAATTGTGCGTTCATAAATCAAAGTAAAATTATTATTGATAAATTATGTAAAATAGACGCCCATTGAATTTATGAATATTGGAATGGCAAATATTCCACGGGACTTGCCAAAAGCTTTTGGAAAATTGGCATCAAAAAAAGAAACGGAATCGTATTTCTTTGAATGTTGTTTTTAAGTTTTTTAAAATCAAAACTCGTAATACTTTTGTGAAATATTTTGTGATTTATAATTTAAAAACCTGAAGAATTAGGGTAACCAAATATCTATGAGAAGAATATTCAGTGTTTACAAACAAAACAAACGGTCTGCGAAGATTTTACATCTGCCCAAATTCTCTCGCATGATACATATCGGGGTAACTCAAATGTCGTTTATCGCCATTTTGACGTTTGGCGTTTAATCTAATTGGTGGTGACCAATCAACTTTCATACATCAATTCGGAATTTATTCTTTGGAACTTTTATTGGCGAAGTGCTGAAATTGTATTCTAAAAGAAGGTAAGTGATGTCACGTTCAGAAACGAACAGGAGACACATCACTACAGCCACCTATATTTAACTTGATAGAAAATGCCTCCCATAATCAAGAATTTTAATCAATCCTTCGAATTAAAAATGTATTTTAAAACGTTTCCTGCCTTTATATCGTTTGTTAGCTTCTGCTGCAAATCAAGATCATTACTTAAGTGACATTGTTGCATTCTCACACATGACGCAAGTGTTACGTGATAGCTTGTGCCAGGAGGTCGCTTAACCGTGAGTTGATTATGTCGAGATTACGAAGTCAATATAGGTGGTCAGTTTGTACCTCATTTGAGGTTCTAGACATGAAATGAAATGGACTATTCTGCATTTAAATACGAAATTATGAAATAAAAATTAAACAGTATATTTAGTCTTTAAAAGTAAAAATCTATTGTTTTATTTTTAAGCCGTACTAAAGTAGATTGAGCATTAAAACATAAATAGTTTATAAACTAGTAGTATACATAAACTAATATATGACTAGTTTAGACATAGAGAAGAAAAATGTTAAAATATCTTCGCAATTTTATGGTTCTACTGTAGGTAGAATTTTGTAATTAAAACAGGGGTAAATGAAAATTCGATAGCTACACATTTTTGTTCGTTAAAACGATTCGCTACTACTTTAAAAAAGTTTATTTAATACAACTTAAATATGTCCCCTTTACAACCATTCTAAGCAATTTCTTTAATTATAGTAATGTTTTATAATAGATCTTTAAAACAGAGTTTTTTAAACGCCTTTTGATATGGTGGTGAAGTCTTTTTTTTCTCCCAGATTAAAATTCCAAGAATCCTTTAACAGAGAGGGAGGAGAGTTACTTTCATTGTAATGCTTTTCATTCACTTACACAATGGAATTTCATAATTGAACGCGGGCTTTTCGAAGATTCGATAACTTTTTTTATTTAAGTTAAGTTACGTGATACTTTTGTATCAGTCTTAGGATCAATAAATTTTCATAACACGATTCGTATTTTAATAAAACTGGTATGTGTGTGCACCAGGTTTTAATATACTTAAAAGTATCGATTTTGCCATGTCTACTTCTGCTGAAATATTTTCAAATATATATATATATATATATATACAAAGTATTTAGATTAAACTACTTCTAGAATAAGCAAAAATTAAATTTTATTATTTTTATTTTAGAATTCGAAAGTTGACTGAAAATGGATGTTTGCTAATGTCTAAAATAGGACTTGAAGAGATTTAATTGCATTATTTGCTTTCATTATTTGTTTTCATTATTTTTTATTATTTTCATTGATTTTAGATTATTTGCTAATTCTTTAAAATATATAAATTGAGGAATTGTAATATTACTTTTATACTCCATCAGTGACCGAATGGTTAAAATCGTCTTTCTTAACCCTCCAAGTGGTTTCGAGGAGATATCTCGTCCATGAAGATCTGCCCAACTTTGATAATGACGAGATATCTCATCCATCAATATCTTGCCAATTTTGATAATGATGAGATATCTCGTCATCAAGATATTGCCAATTTTTTTTATGATGACGAGATTAAGACTCATCAGTTTTCTTCTAATAATGAGACAACCATCAGGAGGATTAAGAAACTGGTAAACTGAAGTGAGTGCTTGGTTACGAGTTCAAATCTCGTACAGGTCGAAAAGGTGCTGTCTGCTTGAAGTTTCCTGGTTTCTACAAGACGATACATAGATGCCGGCGTTTTTCCAAAGTCCTCCAGAAAGATGTGTCTTCCCCAGTTCACTATGGGTGCAATTTGACATAACCTTTCATGGTGCTCCGAGATAACACTGAGACTGCCATTCTCACCATAATAATGCCATAAGTTGGCATTAAAGAAAATATAACTTTTATTGGTTACCTTATTCTCTAAGGAACCGTCGTGACTCAGTAGGTATGCCCACTGCGCTAGCAACCTTCAAGTTGTAGGTTCGATTCCTGTCAGATGCATCCTCCCTAGGTGTGTTTCTCACTTCTGTGTGAGTAAAACTTTCATTGCGTGTATGTCTATTACTTGATATTGTATGTCTTGTGTCTGGCGCAGTATGACTAAATATGGTCCTTGCGCCATAAAACCCCAAAACCAAGCTTATTCTCTAAAGTAATAATTTTAAATCATTTCAGTGCTTCTTTACTTTGATTAGTTTTTGGGGTGCGGTGTGTTTTAAAATAAATATTTTCTAAAATATATATTTTAAAATACATGTTTTCCTTTGTTTTTATTGGTATTCAAACTAACCGAAAATAGCGCTATACTCCCGTATATAATTACTTAAATGTAAAGGTAGTAAAGTACCAAAAGTTCCTTAATTAATGCCAGAATTTTCTAATTATTTTTTTGTCTTGATAACTTTGTACCCCATCTGATGCTAATAATTCTTGGATGTATGAAAATGTATAACTGCAGCGGCATTACAAACAAAAGTGCGCAAAAATGCAATAATTTGTAATAAATATACAATTTTATGTACTGCCTGTAAAGAAATTAATTTAATATTAGCACTTAATATTTCCTTCCCAATAAACACGCAGTAGCTCAGTTGGAAGAGAATCGGATTAGCAACCAGAGGGTTGCCAGTTTGAAACTCGATCCAAGCAAATCGTGTATGTGGGAAGCTGGTGCACGTTAAATCTGTCGTGGTGTCCAATGTCCCTCACGTTGGTGTGGAAGTTTGGACAGGGAGTTTCCAGTTCGTCGTCTGACCGTGGTTCAAAAATACGAGGTGTTGACATCGGATCTTTATCTTCAGGAATGATCCCGGACCATCGCCGATAGTCCGTGCGTTGCTCCAGTCCGACGTCAATTCAACTACCTACACACGAAACAAAAACACAAAATATTAAATAATTCCACTGAATAATTCAAAGTCAAAACTCGCCTTTATTTTAAAACTTTTTGGACAGTGCTAAAACCCGTGATTTATAATAAAAAAATTTGATTAATAAAATGCATAAAGCTTACAGGAGTGACAAATTCCAGGAAGAATACAAAAGACTGAAGTAAAAGCCCTTCAGGTAAACGCCGATACCGATCCAAGCGTGGAATTAAAATAACTGACCACGTACTCGGTTTGCAGGACAGAGTTCTCTTGAGAGATCTTATAGCGTGATGTATACGTGGTCTCAAGGGATAAAATCACACGCTATTCTAACTGTTGCAACACTGGCCATTATCCCAACTGTACTTATACCTCGAAAACATGCTGATATTTATGTAACAGGGTTTCTGGATGAAAGCTTAATTCGTGCGTGCCGGAATGGCATGAAGGAGCCTTCGAAGCTGATCGATAAATCTGCCATATTCAACGGAAACTAGTGAGTGAATGCTCTAAATATAATTTTTCATATTTTCCATGACATCATTGTAGGTGCCGATCTTATTACCCTTCAAATGGTTTCAACGAGATAATTCTTCCACTAAGATCTGACTAAGTTTGGTATCTATTCATCAAATATTGCTGATTTTTTTTATGATGACGAGATCAAGATCAGGTATGTTTTTTCTAATGACGAGATACCTCATCCATCAAGATCAGGTCAGTTTTTTCTAGTGATGAGATATATCTCGTTCATCAAGTTTTGCTCAGTTTTGCTAATAAAGAGACACCTCGTCCAGACAACGACCAGGAGGATAAACCTTCCAAGTGGTTTCTAAGAGATATCTCGTCATTAAGATCTGGACAATTTTGCTAATTACGAGATACTTCGTCATAAAGAATTCCTATTGAATTCCGAATGATGAAGATATTGCTTTTATTAATGATGACAACATCAAGATCAGGTCAGTTATTCTAATAAAGAAATATCTCGTACTTCAAGGTCTGGTCAGTTTTGCTATTGACGAGATACCTCATCAAAGCAGCCACCAGGAGGGTTAATGAAAGGAGATGGTACGAACACAAACCAAACCTAAATTCATTGGTATATTGGAATCGTGCATTCTAGGGGGATTGGAAACGTGTATTCTAGGTTTATTGGAAGTGTGTATTCTACGGGTCTTGGAATTGTTTTTCTATTAATTCCATTCTAATTTAACAATGATTGCTACCCTAAAGTAATCTAAATATTACTTCATAAAATTTTTTGTGTTTATTTCGATTTCCGAAATATATAGATAAGATTTATCATTTCGATAAATTGCAGCGTTATAAGGATAGCTAATTTTTCAAACATCACTTCAATTTTGCATTCCCTATGTAATTGGAGTGAACATTTCGATATATACATTGTACATATGGTAATCACATCGGTTATAACCAGGAACGTAGCGCAATATTGATAACTAGGGATGTCGAGAATAGAATCGAAAGCAAAAACACAAATCTGAAGCTGAGCTTATTTAACAAATCTTGGGTGTTAGAATTGTTTTTCTACAAATTTAATTCTAATTTAACAACTTCCCTTGGTTACCTCAAAATAATCCAAATATTACTTCATAGAATTTGCAAGTGTTTAATTCGATATGTGAAATTATAAATTTAAATAAGATATATCATTCGGATAAATTGCAGTGTTATTAGGATATCTAGTTTGTCAAACATCGCTTCAATTTTGGATTCACTTTGTAGCTGGAGGAATAAAATTTCGATATGTACATAAGGTAATCACACCGGTAATTAGCAGTAAAGTAGAAGAATATTGATAAATAGGGATGTCTAAAATGGGATCGGATCGAAAGAATACACAAACCTTACACTGAGCATATTTAACAAATCTTATGTTTAACCTCTGTAATTCGACTCCATTCAACTTTGTTTCTTTTCCACAAACACAATACATATCACGTTTGCCCTAAATTCATACTCTTAGTGGTTGTCTCGACGAATATCTTGTTATTATAAAAACACATCAGATCTTGATGGACGAGATATTTCGTCATTAGAAAGATGACCAGATCATGACCTCGTTGTCACAAAAACATCGGCAATATCTTGATGAAGAGATATCTCGTCATCGACAAAATTGGTCGGATCTTGATGCACGAGATATCTCATCGAAACCACTTGGAGAGCTAAAAAGCTGCCCAAAAGATGTAATTGCACACAGTCTTGGCGACTGCAATTACGGCGACTCTTACACGGTGTTTGAATCATACACACAGTCTTGGCGACTGTGTGTGTATGACTCAAACGCCGTGTAAGAGCTTAAAGCAATTTCTTATACAGATGGGAAAATGAGCAGAAAAAAATGATAGACCATGCGCAAGTACCAACTGCGCATGCTATCTCTACTGGATGCTAACCTCAATCGGATGCGTGGAGAACAGATGAAGAATCTGATGCTTAAGATACCCATTGAGTATGACAAAACCTTTAACCCTCCCGATGGTTGTCTCAACGAGATATCTCGTCATTAGCAAAACTGACCACATCTTGACGGATGAGATGTTTTGTCATTAGAAAAAAATTCACCAGATCTTGATCTCGTCATCATTCAAAAATCGGCAATATCTTGATTACGAGATATCTCCTCATTAGCAAAATTGATCAGATATTGATATCTCATCGAAATCACTTGGTGGGTTAATTCTCTGAGTGTAACGAGATTTCTGAGTAGTGTAGTAGTGCCTTTTACAACACAACACGCATCACGACTAAGGGGCCGGTATGGAAAAGTCGCGGATTAGTAACGGTAAGGTTGCGAGTTCCAAATTCGATCCAACCAGAGATCGTCGTGTACGTGGGGGCTGTTAAATCTGTCGTGTCCTCACGTTCGTGTGGTGTGGAAATTTGGAGAGTGGCCTGCAGGTTCACGTACTGACTTCGTCAAAAGTGCGAGGTCTTGTCCTGGGATCTTTCACATCGGAGTTTATCCATAGCCCATTGTATTGCTCCAGTGTGACGCAAATTCAACTACTTACCAATCATAATGACTACATAATCGGATTTACTGTATGAAAGAATCCTAAGAAAGATTATATTTGTCTAGAAGGTCAAAATTGGTTATAAGTCGTGTTAGGGGTAGGTATTTAATTAAGGTATTTCCGGAGCAACACAATTGGCGATTGGCGACGGTCCGGGATCAACCCCTGAAGGGAAAGATCCGAGTGCAACACCACGTAATTTTTAAGCACGGTCAGATGACGAGGTCACACTTGAGCACACCATTCTCTAAACTTCCACGCCACGCCACCGTGATTATAAATCGTGGCGGCACTACATGTTGCATAACCTATATATGCGTGGGGGAACTACACACTCAGAGGGTTAAACAATCACAGTAAGAAACCATCGGAAGCTGAAACGATTGAACGTTTGCATTCCCCTATCGACTTCTTACCGTAAGGAGAACGTCGAAATAGAAACTGACTTAGGTATTTTTTTTTTTTTTTTTTAATTAACGTCACACTGGAGCAACACAACGGGCTATTGGTGACGGTCCGGGATCAATCCCAGAGGGAAAGATCCGAGGACAACACCACGTAATTTTGAACCACGGTCAGATGACGAGGCAACACCTGAGCTGGCACCCCACGAAACTGACTTAGATTTACGTTCAACGAAATTTTTTTTGTCAATGAAATTTTCCGAATTTAAATTAATTTTATCAGGGGATGCTGGAATTTTGGGCTCACATAGGCACTGCAACATTGATAATTAAAACAGTCGTGTTATGTAGAAAACGAATATAACCATCAATTATTTGGGAAATTGAAGTGAATATAATTACTTTCCTTAAATTTCAAAAATTTACTATAATATAGAAACTGGAAAATATCTGTAGGGTGTCTAATCTAATTTTATGAGTCGTAAAAATTATTTTTATCACTTAAACCTCAAAGTAATTTCGTCGAGATATCTCGTTCATCAAGATCCGACCAATTTTGTTAATGACTAGATATCTCGTCAAGATATTACCGATTTTTTTATGATGAAGACATCAAGATTTGATTAGCTTTTTTCTAATGACGAGGTATCTCGTTCATCAAGATCTGGTCAATTTTGCTAAGATAACTTGATAAGATAAGAAACTTTGATAAGATCAAACAAGACAATCACCAGATGGATTAGTCGTAAGATTGATTACCAAATGAACATGCAAAAACCACTTCCTTTTGCAAAGATGACTTTTCTAATTCTTGAGCCAAAGCATCTGAAAGTATTGTATATAATTTTTTCTTGTGTACATATCATTTAGAAAATTACCAGTTTTGTCAATATTCTGCCATATATGTTCTGCAATGCTTTTCCGAGCAATCGGTACAGTGGTCAGACTTCTGGATTGAAAATGGATCCTGGTTTCAATCCTGGTAAAGCATTGATGTTAATAATTGGTGGGTGTCATCGAAAGATATATTAGGAGTGAAGCAGTACAAATTCAATATTTTAAACTCTTAGACATTCTTCAACAATTATACTGAATTTTCGAATTGCATGACGATATATGATCACATTGAAATGTATTATTATCCATTACTGCAAAAAGTGAAGCTATTATAAAGGTTCTTCAACACAATCACCATCATTACTTTCAATTCTGTATCAATCTGATTATGTTCATCTTTAGAGGTAATTTAAATCTAACTCGTTCTTCTCAATTTCCACGCGATTTTATCTGACGTTAAATATTTCACTACGAGACAAAAAGCTAAGTAAAGCAATGCTGACTAAATTAAATTATAAATTTCAATAAAAATAACGACAGTTCAACTAATGCCATTAAA
This sequence comes from Meta bourneti, assembly GCA_933210815.1. Taxonomy (NCBI): domain Eukaryota; kingdom Metazoa; phylum Arthropoda; class Arachnida; order Araneae; family Tetragnathidae; genus Meta; species Meta bourneti. Next base: position 77,541,194 of record OW119923.1, on the reverse strand, counting down.
AAGCTCATCAACTATCATTTCACCGAACAAGTGAAAGTCTCAAAATCTCCTCACCCATCATTCCTGCACCCAACACGAAAAACAAACTGTAACTACCTTATAACCTTATTCAATTCAACATTTACTTGCCACCTTTTTATTTAAAATACAAGCTTAGATGTTCCGAGACACAATATGACTGAATATTGTATAATAAAATCAACATTTTCAAAGTTATAAAAATCTTACTTGGATGTATGATATATATCTGGTTTCATAAATTTAGCTATGATGAACAATGACAATAAACTACTGGTGCCATTTGCGTGTGTGAATCAAAGAAAAATTATTTCTCGTTTTTATCAAATGTTGTGTTTTTTATCCTACGCCCACTGGTGCTATTTCGAGGATGTAATGCCTTGAAGACCAATATCACTGAGAAATCACTTCAAAAGCAGAACAATCCTCTTCCTTGATATCCCAAGATGATTGAAAACCAAAAAATGGTCTCTAATTTTATCACATGTGAAACTACTTTTTACTATAAATAGGACAAATAGGACATTAAATAGAGCTAGAAACCTTTTTTCACGTGCGTAATGCATAAATGTATAAATGGATATGTATAGAAGAATAATTTTCAATCGATTTCACTATTAAATATACGTAGGTTAAATATCCATAGTTGAATGGTTTTACCCATCGACTTTCTAATGTAATAGACGAAACATGTGCACACAGCTTCATGTTATTTTTCCTGATCGCTCGGTTTAAAGATCTCCTGGGAAAAGTCATGAGGTATTGCCAAAAAGCATGCATCGTAATTTAATTGACGTACGTGATGAAAAACACTCGTTTACGCTTCATTAGCAAATCGGTCTAAGTCGATTTTCAAGCTCACGTGCCCTAAACATCGATGTTACGACATCGATTCCGTCTATTTAATTAGAAGGTCGATGAGGAAAACCATTGGACGGTCGATTGTCAACATTTAAGTATTGAAAAATCCATTGCAAATTACTCTCCTATACATTCCTTTATATCTTCTTGCATAACATTTGAGAGACACAAAAGTTTCTAGTTCTTTTCAATGTCCAATGTATGCTAACATGTTTGGTTTTGCTTTCATCGCGAATTAGTCAATAGCTCTCACAATAGAAAAGCATAATTTCACTGCTGAGAATAAGCAATATTTGTATCATATTTGAAAAAGCTTAACAGTAAAAACTTTTATTCAATTTTCGTCGCATCATTACTATTTTTTCTTGTAACAATGGGTTCTATTTGAATAGTTGTTACCAATATTTCCACGGACATTTTTCCATGTGGCTCTTCTGCTTTATTTAATATAAACGTAACTTTACTTTTATGGGTATAGATCCAGTTAATACATTTACCGTTATTTTCCAGGAAACAATTTATTTGAATTGAGTAACTTTTATCACTATTTTATTGAACATGTCATCCTTTTCTCCCTAGCTTTCATATTCGATTGAATACTCGTTTTTCATATAAAATTGCACAGAAACCATTAAGGATCATTACTGAATAAATTATGTTTTCCATAAAGCATATAATGTATCCACTTTTAGAAACTTTCAAACAACAAAAACTCAAACATAGAATTAAAAAAGGAAATATTATTGCCCACATGAAAAACAATTGCACTGGCTTGCAAGTTTAACGGAGCAACATTATTTTTAAAGATTACAACCACAAAATCAGATGAAACATCCTGTGGCTATTTACATAACCGAAGATATTTAATCCTCCTGATGGTTGTCTCGACGAGGTATCTCTTATCATTAGCAAAATTGGTCAAATTTTGTTGGACGAGGTAACTCGTTATAAGAAAAATACTGGCGACATCTTGATGACGAGATATCTTTTATTAGCAAAATTGGTCAGGTCTTGACGCACGAGGTAACACGTCGAAACCACTTGGAGGGTTAATAGAAATCTGGATACATATTTAAATTTTGGATTCATAACGTCACTTTAATATAGGAATGGGTTCTGCTACCACAGTAACATCCACAACTTCATTGTATGAATGCAAACTCGGAGCAAAGCCTGCATCAGTGTTCGAGGTGGCTCTACAACCTACAAAGGACCGTCTGCTATCATTCTGCTAGCAACCTACAAAGGACCGTCTGCTATCATTCTGCAAGCAACCTACAAAGGACCGTCTGCTTTAAGTTTTCATAGTTATCCTTTTGTCTCATGGCGCCCAGTGCAGCTTCACTACATCAATTCACAGACTTTTTTCCTATACTTCGGTAACTTACGATGCATCCTTTTGTGCACACAAATTTCAAAAATATTTTCTCACATCTAAGTCAATTCGCTGTAAAGTAGCAACTGAAAAACTTACTCCTCCTTAAGTTTCGCACGCCAATGTATTTCCTTAAAATCGTAGCTGTGATTCCTGAAGAGTTAATATTTAATCCTCCTAGTGGTTGTCTTGAAGAGGGCTCTTCATTAGCAAAACGATTAGTAGATCTTAATGGATGAGATATCTTGCCATTAGAAGAAAACTGACCGGATCTTGACTCCGTCATCATAAGAAATCGGCTTTATCTTGATGACGATGCATCTAGTCATTAGCAAACTCTTCAGGTTAGATCATGATGGTCGAGATATCTCATCCTTCACGATCTAACCTGAATAGTTTGCTAATGGCTAGATGTATCGTCATCAAGATATTGCCGATTTTTTATGATTTATTATGTGTCCTCCGGTACTTGGAGGGGTAATTATTCGAAATTAATTTTTGTTTTTAATTAAATTTTTAAAAATATTTCAATATAAAATAGAATCGATTATGCCCACATTTTAACTAGATATCAGTTTTTAGGAACTCCGACAAAACTAGTATATTTTGTTACGAATTTCAAATTATTTTTCTTTAGTGCCAAAATAATTTACAAGAAAAATATTAACTAATATTTATTACTCTATAATAAACAAAAGGAAACATAAAAGTGAAGTTTAATTAATATTTCTAAACAAATCACTTGTGAAGATTACTTATATTGTGTAGAAAATCTGAATTAATATTTGAAAATTATGTCATTGAAATCAGCAGCTGTTATAAATATTTCACGTTTATTTGTACTACTCATGAGTTCTACTCTACTTTGTTTTTTAAATTTTTGAAACATATTTGAATTAATTTTATAGAGCAAAATAGCTTTTTTAATTTACTGTTTACTGTTAAATTTAGAAAAATATCATTCTACAACACATTCAACTCGAAATTGAAAATATGTAATACTCCTATCTTCAGGGACCCTTAGCTTTTTATAAAATCATTCTTCTTATTGAGTGATTACTTTAAAATAACCTAGGCAATACTTTACACTTTTCAGAGCCTGTTAGGGTACTTTTAATAGAAAAAAATAACCTTTTCACCTTCGAAAAAGTCATTTTCCTCTGTAAAAGGTGCTTACCCGCCATCATATTTTCTATGTCATGACCGATATAAACGACAAGAACGACCTATCGAAAATATTTTGTACTGAGTTTGTATGAGGTAGTCTGATGTAACGATATCCATGCATTCAAATATGAACGAGGTGATGGCCGCGAAATAGATATTCTCGCGAGCAATGCATAGCCATTTCTTTTTTAAATGACATGCTTTGAAATGTTCACGCGACATATTTGAACATCAAAATTGCAGTTTTGGAAGCTTGTGTCAGATTGACATTTCTCTTGATATGATTTAAATCCTTTTCGGCGTTTAGATGCTTTACACACTTGATATTTTACTTTAAAATAGGATTCTTACATTTTGAATACATAAAAGGAGTTTTAGAATTTGTATTGAATTGTACAATTATCTGATCATATATTTTTAATTTATTTTTGAATGATAGTACTTTTAAGTATGAATCTATCCTGTTTTAACGCTCCAAGTGGCTTCGACGAGATATCTCGTCCATCAAGATTTGACTAATGTTGCTCATTGCGAGATGTCTCGTCATCAAGATATTGACAATTTTTTATGATGACAAGATCAAGATTTGGTCAGTTTTTTTCTAATTACGAGATATCTTGTCCATCAAGATCTTGTTCATTCTGCTAATAACGAGATACCTCGTCGAAATAATCAACAGGAGGGTAAAGACTAGCGGTTCTTTATCATTGGACTTTGAAGTATTCCTCCAAGTATTAATGCATTTATGAACTGCATAGATGGTAACATACCTAATTGAAAGGTGAACACCTTTTAACATATTGTAGCTCCTCACCCAACAAACTTAAGCGTATTTTCCAAATTACCCGAATTTCTAACAAATGGATAATTACAGATGCATATTTTGTTCTTAAACATAAATTTCTTTTCAATATTACACAAATGCTTCAAATAAATGACTGATCGCAGAACATCATACGCACACAACCGTTCCCATTAGACTGTAACACATAACAAGCCAAAATTTTATTCTGTAAGTTATGGCTCGACCATCTTGATTGTAGATCAATCTTTACTTCGAATACTTTGTATTTAATTTACCTGTATTATTAGTCGATGCCCAATGCAATAATTAGTTTTAAAATACAGATGATATTGCAGATCTGGTAAGTTATGGCTCGGCCATCTTGATTGTAGATCAATCTTTACTTCGAATACTTCGAATACTTTGTATTTAGTTTACCTGTATTATTAGTCATGATGCGCAATGCAATAATTAGTTTTAAAATACAGATGATATTGCAGATCTGGTAAGTTATGGCTCGGCCATCTTGATTGTAGATCAATCTTTACTTCGAATACTTTGTATTTAGTTTACCTGTATTATTAGTCATGATGCCCAATGCAATAATTAGTTTTAAAATACAGATGATATTGCAATAACATAAGATTGGTAGGTTGGGTTTCGTGGCGTAAGGGCCACATGCTACCGTGAAAGACCGAAATAGAGAATGTCAATATTCTCCGGTGAATGTCGACACATACCAAATACGTCGGTGAAAGACCGAATATTTGTTTATATTCTTATACATTCGGACCATCGCCGGTGTATGTCGACAAGCACAGATAAGCTCTGGTGGGGGTCGAAACGAGAAGCCGAGAAGGCGGAAAGGCCACAGACAGAGAGGCCTTCAGTTTAAGTTGTTGCAATACATAAGATTGTATAACGTTAATCACATAATTTATGTGTAAGTTTATTATTAGAATTATTTTCTTTTCTCATTTAGAATGTACTGTTCGTTTTAGGTTCAATAGTTTATTTACATGTACTGTTACTTAAGCTTTCTCCTATTTTGACATATATCATAATATGTTTTAATAATAAAGTATGATTTAAAAAGTTGCATTTTTGTCTTAACGTAACAAAATTATTTTTATTCACCATTCACCATCAGTGCATGCTGAATGTCATTTGCCGGTGTAAGTGAGAAATAATAATATTTAGCAACAAGCGACTATGTGAATGCTGACATTCACAGGAGAATATTGACATTCTCTAATTTCGGTCTTTCACATTAACATATATGAATGGTTGAATATGGTTGTATATGTACATAACGGTTGGTTTGTTGAATTGGATTTGTCCAAGTTACGCCAACATCAAATGGACATACACACATAGAGTTTTACTGACGCAAAAGAAAGAAATTCAGAGAGGAATCGAACCTTTAGCAACATAAGGAAATGGTACATTCTTTTGGCACCTATACTGTGTGATGTAATTATGGAGTTGTATATTTATCACCATAGATTGTTGAGATTCACAAACATTTGTAGAGAAATGCTGTATTGTAGTCTGTAATCAGAAAAATGTAAAATAATATTCTATTCGTAATTGACTGATGCTAACAAATTCAATCATAATGTTCATAATCGTATCATCAAGAGTATTTAACAATTTATCCTCTTTTTACTTTGATTTCGTGCAAGATAAAAGTTCCAGTCAGAATTATAAAACATCCCGACAAAAAGGAATCGTAATGGGAAATTTTAGTTGCTTAATATTCAGATAGAATGTGAAAATTTTGAAATAAATGCATTGATAATGAAGATTCCTTTTTAGAATGATCACAGAATTCTAACATTCTAATAATTATTAACATTTCATCCGAAAAATCGTGTTGCAAAAAATACATCTACGCCTAACGAAAACTACCGATAAATGAGATTAGATTTAAACCCTCCATTCTTTAAATCTTACTTTTTTATTTACTTCTACTTTAAAAAATCTCGTAGAGGGAAATGTTGAAGGTGATAATGAAAGCAATGATAATTATTATACAAATACAAATCTTTCTGAGAAAATTAAGTTAAATATAAACTGTCAGAAACGAAAAAGTTCATAAACACCCGATACCTCGTTTTATTAAATCCCAATTAACCGCCACATGTTGCCTGGAATAGAAAAAGGTTTTCCTCCTTTTCTTCTGACCTATCAAAAGAAAACCAATTCACACCTTTTAATGTGAAAAGTATCAGCATTAACGATCAAACAATCAACTCAAAGCGTTCGACTCAACTTTTTTATTTAGCTGTTAATTCCTACATGCTATTGTGCGTAATAAAAAAGAAATTAAGGTAGCCGAGTTTTCCAAACTTAATATTCCGGGCAATCACTCATTGTTTATTGTTGCCTTATTACGGAACATTCGTTTAAGTTCGCTGCTTTTATCAATGTTTGTGGGACGTGGAGGGCCATAGCTGTTGGGTCTTGACGTTAATCGAAAGGAACATCTGGCGGGTTTCCAAAAACGAAAGTATTCAGTTTATCTGGTAGATCTTAGATGGAATAAATTGAATTTTTTCCGGTATTAACGATATGCAAATTGCTTTAACAAAAATATTCTTCAAATTCGTTCGTGCTGTGCTACATACAAGTTGGTGGGGGAGAATTTTGTATGTGCCCTGTTTGTACCTTAATAGGTCTATTTACCGGAATTGAGATGTTTCGCAGAGTCGAGATTTTTTTGTGCGTGAAAAACTGTAAGTTGGAGTAAATTTTTCACCTTGAGGCGAGATTTGGGAAAGCCATTCGTTTTTCTATATTAGAATTTTCAAATCCATTTAAGTATTTAGAGTAAAAATTTATTTGTGTTAAACGTTACTCTAAATGTTTTAATCTATACTGATTCAGGATATGGGATATTGCTTTAACTCTACTGGTGGTTGCCTCTACAAAGTATCATTAGCAAAACCTAGCAGATATTGATGGACGACATAAATGTGATATTTATAAAATCAAAGAAAAAACGGGAAATATCGTTAATGCACAGTTTATAATATGGCGACATACGGTGTTGGTAATTTCACCAGATCACATACACCGTTCTTTGGCAGGTCGTTTGAGATTGAAATCTCCTTCTTAAATCAAGTATAATGTGTACCGTGGATGACGATTCGTAACCTAACGCAATATGAATATAGTTGTCTTTTATTCCGTTATTTGATTTTAGTATAAATGTGGGCCATTATAAGCAATAAACTGTCAAATCCGCTATATAACAGATTGCTACTCGATTATACAGTTGAAGCCGCAGTAACCGAGCTGGTAGAGTGTCGGATTAGCAACTAGTTGATAGTGGGGGTTACGAGTTCGAAACTCATTCCAATCAAAGCCATGGGCCCAACGTGGGGTATCCTATTCCGTTCGTCGTTTTGGAGTTATATGGCTCATGGGCCATATTTGGCCAAGCTGCGCCAAACAACATCAAATAAATGGACATAAACATGCAAAGAAAATTTTACTGACACAGAAAACTCCCATTGAGTATCCCATTTGGAAAAACTATTCCCGAAACCATCTACACTAGCAATAAAAAGACAAATCCAAGTTATAAATAGTAGTGGACCAAGATTAACCCTCCAAGTGGTTTCGATGAGATAATGACGAGATATCTCTCCATCAAGAATGCCGATTGAATTCCGAATAAAGATAGTGACGTTCCTCGATGATGGCGAGATTAAGATCAGGTCAGTTTTTTCTAATTACGAGATGTTTCGTCCATCAATATCTGATAATTTTTCTAATGACGAGATACCTCGTCGAGACAACCACCAGGAGGGTTAAGATCTGGTCACGATATATCTTGGAAATATCTTAAATCCGTAATTATTTTATGTATCACTTTATACGATAAATCTGAAGTGATAAATACAATTTTAATAGATTACATTTTCTCACAGCAGTCGTAAGTTGGTAATAAATACAAGCGAATAATATAATACAATAAATACAAGAGAATAAAATAATACCTTGAAAGTAAATACAATAGTTGGTAATAAATACAAGCGAAGAATGTGTATAAAAATTTTCAAATTCAGTTAAACAATTCTAACTACGTTTATATTATTATATCAATTGCAAAATTACAATGTTCTCTAGCATTTCCAATGGACATCAAAAGTTACAAGTATACCTTTACGTAAACAACTGTTGTAAACAATTCAACAAAATTCTTTAAAATGCGATCAAATTCTTAACAAATAAAAGGGATTTTAACAAAGATAAGATATGGAAAACAAAATATTGTAGTCAAAAACGTGTTTTGAAATGAGAAATTCCCTCGTTGTGAAGACGTATTTATTCAAGCGGCATTATAAACTCGTCTCAAAGCTGCGTTCTTGTCTGCAAAAATTCCACCTCTCAGAATATTTCGCAATAAGTACGTGATATTCTGTTACATTTTCTTACTGTGTTTTCAAAGCATAAACTTCGGAAGATAAATGACACGATGGTGGGAACTGGAAAGAACAATCCAATTCTACAAACACGTTTGTAAATATGAAAAGGGACGCTGAAAAATGGACTCTTAGATACAAATATGAACAAAACTTTCGAGAATCATTTATCAAAGCGATAGACTAAATTTAAAGTAGACCCGTTTCAACAGAACTACTGGAGTAATCGAGTTGGAAGATAATTTTTCACGGGATCATGAGGAATAAAAAAGTAACATTTTCCCACGCAGTAGGTTTTTGAATTTTTCTGCAATGCCCTGCTGGTAACGGAAACTAATTACTGTTAAATTAAGTTGTTAAGAAGTGGGATAGTTATTTGTTAGCTAATGCATTGTTCAACTAAACAGTTGCTCTTTGTTTTGGGGTCGCCCTTCCGCCTTACCTATTCCATAAGCAATGAAATAAATAACTACCTGGAAGGAAAAAAATTAGTTGTAGAGCTTGTTTTGTTTTTGTCGTAGATGCGTACAGGCGTTGTGAAGAGTTATAGGTTAATTTTAATTTATTTATTGCTAAATATAGTCACATTAGAAGAGTTCTCAGCATTAACACGCCTGGTGACTGTCTCCATGAGGTATCTCATCATTACAAAACTTTCCAGATATTGATGGACAAAATATCTCGTCATTAGAAGAAAACCGACTCCCGATCGTGTCATCATAAAAATACTGCCAATATTTCGATGACGAAATATCGTCATTACGATACTTAATTCTCGCCAAATACGATATCCTCAAAACTATTGATTGCCGATAAAAGTAGCTATCCCTATTTTAATGTTTGAGAAGTCAACCGGGTATTTAAGGTGAAATTAAATTCTATAAATTAAGTTAGGTGCATTTTCTTTTGGGGGTCTGGGCGGGCTGTAGCCCTTATAACCTCTCCCGTGAGAACACGCGCCCATGGACAAAACTTTTTAACATAGACCAAGAAGAATTAGCAGAAATTAAAATAAAATCAGGTGGGTGTTGTCTCAAAGCAGCGCTTGCAAATCGAAGAACCAACTATTGAATCAATAAATAGGTATGTAGTTTTGCTTATTAACTATAGCTACGAATCTAATTTAAGACTTTGGCATGGCTTTATGTTATAACTTTTCAACACAAATTTATTGAAGGATTAGAGAATAATGTGTTCCCAGGATACTTCTGTCTCAACTAGTATTATAAACTCCCAACCTAGTCAACACTACACTCTACCCAAAGGAACACATTTGGAACGACTTCAACAGCTACGTCTGTGATTTTGAATTCTGCTATTCTTACATACATCTATCAATATTTAAAACTACTTAATCCTCTATGTTTGACCTTCTTGACCAATAGAATCCCTTTCCTATGACCTTCCTTCATTTCCTAGAATCTTTCCTTCAACCAATCCATGTGGTTATATTATATATGCTAGGTGTAAAAGCAATACTGCACAACTCTGAAATCTCTTGACATTCAGTTAAGCAAAAATCACGTAATGTTATTTGTTTCAGATGTATTTTAATTCAATAATTATAATGAACTAGCTAAGACGTTTCTCTATTAAACTTATATTTTTTAGTGGAAATAACAAATTCTTCCGGATGTAAAATGCATTCCTCATCCGTACAATTTATCAGGTTCTCTACAATTTAATAAAGTAAATATGAACTACTAATTCAACAATGTGCAAAACAAATCTTTGGGATCAGTTAAAATCTAAGGTAGGTAATTTACGTCGCACTAGAACAACACAACGGGCTATTGGTGACGGTCCGGTATCCATACCCGCTAGAAAGATCCGAGGACACAACCACTCTATTTTTAACCACGGTCAAATGACGAGGTCAACACCTGATCTGGCACCCCAGTCTCCAAACTTCCACACCACGCCAACGTGAGGACATTTGAGGCCGCGACAGATTTAACGGGCACCAACCCCCACGTACACAGCTAAGGTGAAAATGAGAGTTGAAAACTAAGGTGAACTTGATAATTGAAATTCATGTTTGTGGTCCACGTTAACGTTTAGCAGCCTTTAGATATGCTATAGGTCATGATAATTAAAGAAATTCTAATGAAGCTTCCAAACAAAAATTTTAGTATCTGGATTGAATGAATATCATCTATTTACTTAATAATTTAAGATTAAATTAAATACTTATTTTATTTTAAAAACAAATTTGTTTTTATCTTCAAAGATTCATTGCAATAACTAAATTTTACAATCCAGAAGTATTTCCAAATGTCCACGATAAAAACAAAACTTTCTCTTATTTTTGTATCGTACACCCATACCAAAATTAGTAAAGTTTGATAATATATAATTTCAAGAGTGAGTAATGTGATTTTCAGGAACAGAAGACCAATAGAATAATTACTTAGAAATTCATCACCATACATCTCTTATACGACGTATGCATACTTTTATGCAGGATTGGGCAGATAAGAAAATGTCTGGTATGTAATATGAGATCGAAATATTCTGTCCATTAGTGTCGAATTTTCTCTTCCATTTATTGCTTTTCTGCTTAGAAGACATTTCTTATCTTTGTTTATATTGGACAAGTTGAATACATTAGCATAGCTCATTTTGTTTTGCTCATGATTATTTTCTACATTCAGAATTGCCTTTATTCGAAATATTTCCATTTTACTTGAATGCCTTATTATTTCTTATTACCTGGTTTTTTATTGCCTAATCTTAAGAATAAATGATAGAGGCATATCACATTTAATGCTAATGGTTTTTGTTTCTAAGTAGCTAATATCTCACAGCAAAGAAGCCTTTTTACAAATCTTGAGTTAAGCTTTTTTCCTCATCAAATTCACTCATATAACCATATAACAGAAAAATATTTGTATCATGGAAAAGTGTGGTTATATATGGTCAAGTTATTTACATCTACAAATAATTTGCTTGAAACCCATCCATCCGATAGCTGCATTTCTTTAATTTTAAAGCCAGGTGGCCGAGCGGTTAGCACTGGCTCTCGTTTCAACAGGCTTAGACTTAGAATTCCGTTCTAGTCATGGATGTTCGCAGTGGTTCGGAATCCACTTAAGGCCGTAGATCCCGGTCTAATTGACTCCCGTGTAACAAAAAATAACCTAGAACCACAAACCAATCAAACAACCAATCATTAATTTTAAAAAGACAATACAAAATTAGTACTAAAATGAAACCTGCTTTGGAAGTGCATTTTTTTAACATTTTCTTTAACAGGTAAGGGTCACACTGACTAAGTGTGTTTTTCCACTGCACTAGCAACCTGCGTTGCAGTTTAGATTCAAATCATGTGGGATTGTTCCCTGCACGTATTCCTCTCTTCAATGTCAGCAACGCTTTACTTTGTGTGTAAGTCTACTTTACTCTGGCGCAGTTTGGCAAATATAGTCTTGCGCCATGAAACTCAACAAACTTTAACTTATAAGTATACTCATGTTCAAAAGCTAAGCATAATTGTGAATATTTAAGAAAGTCTACATCGGAATGGAAGGAAACGCGGTATGCGGGTGTAATAAGGTAATAAAAGAAGAAAACGATGTGCTAAACAAGGAAAATAAGGACTTTTATTATGCAAAGAAAAGGGTTGAAAGAAAAAAGGTTCGCAATACGAGTGTCAACTTTAGTGGAGCAGAATGAATAAAACAATGTGATGCTGAGGTTTAATACGGTGTGTGGGAACCTCTGGTAGCCACTCATGCTACACAACGATTTCTCATGCTTTCGATGAGGGTATGGATGGGTTGTGTGCTCAAAGAGTTCCAAGCATCACGGAGAGCAGTTTTCAATTCCGGATCGGAGCTTCAAACCTGCGGAGGGCTGCTATGTCTCCCGAGAATATACCACACATGCTCTATACAATTCAGATCAGGAGAGTTGACCGGCCACTGCAGGCGGTGGATATCTTCACTTTGAAGGAAGGCTTCGACCAGGACTGCACGGTGAGGAGGCGCGTTAAAATCCATGAATATGAAACCAGGACCGACAGCACCTCGAAACAGGTGAACGGTAGGCTCAAAGATTTCGTCAATGTATCTTTGTCCAGTAACAGATCCCTTGTCAAAGATTTGTAGGTCTGTGTGGCCGTCCAGCATGATGCCTACCCAGACCATGACTCCCCTGAAGGAAAACGATGTCTTTCTGTGATGTTTCCCTGGTGAAACAGCGTTCCACGTTCTCTCCAGATCGTGGTACGACGAGAATCAGTTTGCAGACTAAATCTGGACTCATCACTGAACATGACATTGCTCCACTGTCGTCGACTCTACTGCCAATGTTGCAAATTCCACTGTAAACGCGCGAGTTTCTGTGCAGACGTCAGAGGGATGGAAACTGCTGGTCGTCTGGCATAGACCAATTTGCCTGAGTCTTCTGTAAACAGTTTATCTCGAAACTATGATTTCTGTGGCGGCTATCAGGGCTGAACCCAGTTGTCTGGCAGAACGGTTCCTCTGACGTCACGCAGTTATCGCCGAATATCGGTCTTGCCGAGCGGTTGTAACCCTTGGGCGACCTGGTACTGGTCGTCGGGTAACATCTCCATTGGTTTGAAACCTCTGCCACGGTCTGGAGATCACACACTGAGGCACATACAGAATTTTAGACGCTTCGATTTGGGATCGACCGCATTCCAACATTCCAATAATTTGCCCCTTCACAAATATGTCCAGTTGGCATCTTTGTGACATCTTTCGTCCTTATTGATTATTAACAGCTCTCCGTACCACAGCAATTGCGAAATTTCGGTCTAAACTGCCCATGCCATTCAAGGCAGTTTTATACTCGTTCCGACGTGGGCCGGTGCTTTGCGCATGTCGACGTCCACTGAACAGTTTTGCAAATGCACAATGTTTTACCTTCGTCCCACGATTCTCCACAAGTGATTTTGAACCATTGTAACCATATTTACTCCGATTTTTCGCATTTTACGAATTATGCTTAACTTTTGGACATGAGTGTACAGACCTGGTCATGTTCATTGGCAGTAACTCTCTCTCACATCTTGGCTTCCTTCCTTCATTAGAATCATGTCCTCGGAACTCTTAAATCGACTTTTGGGCAGTATGCTAGTAAAGGATCAAGAGTTTATATATGATTATAGAGGTCGTAAAATTTTAATATTCGGGTCATCCCTACCCTCCAAGTGGTTTCGACGAGATATCTGGTCCATCAGGATCTGAACGATTTTGCGAACGAGATCGAGATCTGGTCGTCAGTTTTTTTCTAGTGACGAGATATCTCGTCCATCAAGATCTAGTCGGTTTTCTAATTGAAGGGTACCTCGTCCAGACAATGACCAGGAGAGTTAAATGAGTCAGTGCAACTCCATGTACCTAAACAAAGTAATAGGTTACATCAACTTATTCCTCAAGTCTGTTTAATACCGTTCTTCTTAGGTGTAACTTCTTCGTTTAAGATATGGACATTCAACATACGATATAGCATGTGTTATGTATGGTGAAGCCACCACTATAAAAACTAACTTATAACATACAGGTAGTTCTCACATAACTGCCTAGATGATAAATGTACGCGATCAGCGTATACGACCAGCTCTCAAGCTAGAGAACCCTTGACAAAACGGGTATAATGCAATCAAATGGAGAATTTCACTCGTAGCCTGGTCCAGCAGCCTATAACAGCAAATGCAACTGGAGTTGAAATCAATAAATGAGTGCCGAAATGTTCTTATTATGTATTATGCTGGTAATTGCTCATCTTGCACCTGTCATTTCCTGTTATCATTACTCATCGGTGCCAAAGTTCTGGAAAGTACTCTCAAATAAATTAACTATCGATACCGTCAATGCCGGTGTGTTAAAAAACTTTTCTTTATTAGTAATAAATAAAACCGATTATGTTCCTCGCTTAGCGACCTAGTCGTAGGACCAAAACTCGGTCGTTAAGCGAGGAGTGCCTGAAAATAGCAAAACAAATCGCGACCTTGAAGTTCATTTTGGTGAACTGAAACAACGTCCGTGCCTATGACCAGGTGACAGCACTTTAATCATTCAAACTGTAAATTAATTATTGGATATTCACACAATAAACAATTGTTCAAACATCCTATGTCTGCTTCATTCAATCCATAATCCAACTACAGGCCCGAATATTCACGTCAAAACTACTGTGCACAATCTACCATTTTTTGGAATAAAATTATATCCATAAATCATAAGATTACAAAATAAATTTTAACCGTAGGGTACAAAAGGCAAAACGAAACATTTTTAGCGGAGTCAATGTGACTATTTCTGTGAACGCGTAATGAACATATGCGTCTGTCCTTACGGTTTAATCTTGTTATATAGAATACAAATTAAAGTACATTTCAACTAAGTTATTACGCAAAAACAATTCCAAGCAGCTTCGTCTCAAGAGGTTTTTTACTCAAGACTAATTTCTAAAACCACGCTCTGTCCCAAAGACTTCTCTTTAAAAAACACGAAAACCACCCCGCTGTTTAATTATAAAAAGACACTACTTTGTTTCTCTCCAGCCTTTAAGCTAATTAATAAATTAGTACGGATCCCCTGTGCTCACCGCAGATTCAATTAAAGCAATTTTATTGACGAAACTCCGAGAAAGCCTTCGTTTTGAAGATCCACCACGACATACGTTTCTTTAATTTATTTACGTGTGTTCTTTTAAGGTTCATAATGATTAGCTTAGATTCTTTGCATTTTGAACTAATTATTTGAAAGCTAAATTAGCAATCATATTTTTCGTGAGCTGCTCTTTGTTTCGTCGCTAATACTTTGCTTTAATTTATTTTAATGAGATCTTCAACTTGTAATCTCTAGCAGGAAAATTATCTTAAGTTCAACGGGAATATAAATTAATAGGAAATTCATTAAAGCATGTTCTATTGAAGATATTTTTTCTAATGCTCGGCCAAATGAACATGTCTCCTTATGGTACTAGGTTGTGATCCACTTTGAGTTACCCTGGTGTACCATGGGATGAGTTTAAGTTAAACCTCACATACGTGCAGGACCCATCCCCATACCACCACCAGAAGTCTCTCCAAGGCTGCCGAGAAGAATTGTGAAATATAATTTTATTTATTCAAAATTCAGTTGGTTTGAGATTGTAACTGATGGACTCGCTTCCATGCGCAGGTGGAGAGCCGTCCAAAACAACTCATAAAAATATGTGCCTGTGTGTAGGCTGTGCCATGATTTATATGTAACCTCTTATGTATCTTAATTTAGTATTTAATCAAACGTTTTGTTTGTCCTCATCTCCGTGTAATTCAGCTTCTTCAAATTTCCATCAAATTTTCAGTAAACACCGTACCACATACATACCACTCACTCTAGGCACAACCCGTTTATAACACTGCATTCATTCCAGATAGACAAATATCCATGCTTTACCCTCTATTCGAACCAGAAACCTTTCAATCCACCCTCCAGCACCCTGATCATTAGACAAATTAGTCAAAAATATACAATTTAAGTTGATAATATACACAATATATTTCAAGGTGTATTTTAGCGTACAATGGATTAACTAATAGTGTGTCCTTTAAATTATTTATCAATGCTTTCGTTGGATTTTACTTGAAGTATATAATACCGAATCCTACCTTAAACAAGAAAGTCATTATTATGTGCTGCCCTAAGCTTGTCCTCAAATACGTTAAATAAGTAAGGATTTAAATAGAGATGTTTACAGGCCGTTTTCTAAACACATATTAAGTAATTATTAACATCACTAATGGCTTACCCAAAGAGTATTTGCATTTGAACTTTAGTAAATAGGATAATTTGTTGTGCATTGTAGGTTAAATGATTAATTTATACATTTTTAAGTATGATATATTTCTTTGCGATTGTTTCTCCGCTCTAAAACAAAGTAATTTGATTCCACAAATGATAATGACATACAATTACACTGCTTTTCATGCTTCAGTTTTAAAGTAACCCGTTTAAACCTTAATGGGCCACAAAGAACGTGATATATTCGAATTTAACGCGTTCATGTTGCAGATTTAGTGCATTTAAATTTTAGACTTCGCCACTGTGATTGTTGTTTTTCGTTTAAAATCTGTGTAACACATATAAAAGCGTTGCAATGCTATTTCAAGTTACTCAAGCTATAAAAACTAATTTCAGCTTCTACCTTGCCAAAAATAAACCAAAATGGCATATATTATAGAGATCTCTTTCGATTATGCACATATTAATACTACATCAATTTCATAAATTGTTTAGGTAATAATAATGAAGGAAAAACACTTTTTTAATCTCCAATATTCATGTGATGAAACCTGGAACAAATTCCCTTTGAATGCATTTCATAATAAGCGTTTTTTTCCTGTCTCGACCTACACAATGATTTATTAAGAATCATCATTTAATGACCTCAGGCTCAAAAGGTAGAAAAATCAGCCCTAAAAGAGTAGGCTTGATTTCTCATTCAGTTTAAAGCCCATAAGATGTCTAATATGCAACGGGTTTTTTCTAATACACTCAATCTTCAACTGGGGTTGTATCACACAAACCTTGCTGGATTCGTCACCCTTATTCTATCTTTGTCTTCTCATGTTATTATTTTTAACGCATCATAAAATTTGACTTTTAATCCATTATGTTTCAATCAAGATTATATACCTTCAAATCAATTTGATGAGAAGTATAAAAATCTATTTACATCAAAAAAATTTATTTTGCATAAAATGTTCATAAAACTTTCCATTAAATTTTATAAATAAAAATACCAACCAATCATTATACATTAGCTTAAACATATATAAAAACAAAATCGATGCAAACATGCTTTTCCTCTATGAAAAAAATCTGAATGCATCATAGTTCCGTTTTATATCTCCCACAGATAATTTTATCGAAGCATCCCCTCAGAAAAACCTTTCCACGTCTTTTCCTTGTTTTACTCTTCAGAACTTCGCTCTTTCGGATAAAAAATGAGATGAGTTAGAAGATAGAGAAAGAAAACTTGCCTTATGCCGCTGGAGGAAGAATTGTCACTTATTTTTAAACCGTTGTTTTATCTCTGAATATGGTAATCGGCAAATGTGATTTGAATTTTAAGCTTGCAAACCTCAAATCAATACTGTCTCGCATAGCAATGCTGGTGAAAGGGTTAATTTTTCTTTTCTGCCGTTGCTTAAGAGAAATACTTTATCGTTATATGTAAATCCCATTCCCTTTATTTAGAGAAATGTGAAGATAAATGGTAGTCTTATCTTGCCGTCGAAACGACTTTATTGCCCCATATGTTTACATTAGCATTTATGGAAAGGATTCTAAATTCAAGGTTACTTTTGTGAAGGTAGCAATTAAATTTTAGCTATAAGTAAAACTTTTTAATTTTGAATGATTTTTGCGTGTGAGAGAACTTGAGATTAAAATTTATATTTTTACTCTCTTTTACCCTTAAAGCCATTTATAAAATGTCTGAATTCTCTCTTATAGTGATTTTAAATGTAATAAGTTGCTCACTTTTTTATTCTACTTTTATCTTACTTTATATAAAGTTGATTCTTAATCACATAAAGATTTACATTTTTTGTTAGAGGTTGTTATGGAGATAATTTAAGTGAATTTAAATCATGTACAGTAACTAGTGTGTTTCATAAAGTACCAATTAGAAACTGCATGTCACGCTAGTGCAGCATTGACTTATGTGAACATTTCTTTATTATATTTAATAATCTTCAAGTAAATCAATGTGAAAATTGTTTTTGATACTATTAGTAAAAGTTTTTAATTAGAGACTCTTCGATATAACAGCTCTAAGGTTTACCTACTTAATTATTGTGTGCAGTGTAGGCAAAGATAATTTCGATTAATCTCAAAATGAGTTGACATAACACTTTTAATATAAAGACATTCAAATCACATAATTTATGCAATACATCAAACATTCAGAAGGGCATTTTCAACATTTTTTAGCAGTTGTAATGCATAAAGTACTCATAAAATCAAATTAATTCACACTATCTCATGACATCCGTATGCCATTTTCCAAGCTTTAGAAGCAAGCAAGACGTCTTAAACA
The DNA here is from genome assembly GCA_933210815.1 of Meta bourneti. Lineage (NCBI taxonomy): Eukaryota > Metazoa > Arthropoda > Arachnida > Araneae > Tetragnathidae > Meta > Meta bourneti. The sequence continues at coordinate 77,522,494 of OW119923.1, read as the reverse complement.
TATAAATACGAAATTAGACATAAATATGATTGATCGGCATATTTAATATATTGAACATACAAATCTCAATACCAAACATTTTCTCTTATTGTGTCCAGTAACACCAAATATTTAAGGAAAGGATAATAAAGATTCTCTACATTCTGAGAGAGATCAGTTAATATCATTAACTAAAAAGAAGTACGTAATTATATTTTTTCGGCAATCATACCGTTCCTTCCATACTTCCATTGAGCACAATAATATGGAAATAATGTTGGACCTCTTTACGAAGGAAGAATCATTGTGGTACACCTACCCAAAAGGTGTTTAACATAAATTTTTTGAAAAAAATTCGCCTGTTACTGACCCATTGTGCTTGCGTGTGTCTAATAGTATATAAGAAGGGGTCCACAAACCATAACAGCTAATTGTGCGACGAGTGCAGATGCTGGGGCATTTTTTAGAGGATTTATTATGAAGCTGGAGTCGAATCTGGTTGAAGGTGTCTGAATAGATGTATTTTCTCGTGCTAACCCACCTGGTGGTTGTCTCAACGAGATATCTTGTCATTAGCAAGACTGACAATATCTTGATGGACGAGATATCTTATCATTAGAAGAAAACTGTCCAGATCTTAATCTCGTCATCATAAAAACATTGGCAAAATCTTGATAACTAGATATCGCGTCATTCACAAAATTGGTCAGTTTTTATTGGATTGGTTATCTCGTAGAAATCACTTGGAGAGCTAAAGGGGATAGATCTTATTCTGCAGTAACGTGTGGACGTGTGAAGAGCGTGCTACTCGAAGACCCCAAAATTGGAAGGTGTTTCTCTCTGAGACCTCGCAGCACTGACCAGCGACACTCTTATTCTTTTAGGCAGCTAAACTCTATTAAAAACGTATAAATGAAGTTAATTATCCAGAATTGTTAATATGCAAGTATGCTATGGAGTATCTGTGCAACTACCTACCAGAATTGGTATAAAAATCACAAAACATGATCTATTCCTCCCATTACATTCTTGACCAGAGCACCCTGGGTTGCCATTCCATTTTAAAGAATTCTGACTGACCAAACTGTGCAGTCAGGTCACCAGACTGTGTTAGAAGCGGACACCAAATTTGCTATGTACTTTTGTGAGAGGAATTAAGAACTTTCCAACCTGTCCATACTCCACAACCCCAGCAACTTCTTCCAATATTTTGGGGGTTTTTGCCTTTATCTGTGAGATAGCTCCTGGATGAATAAGAGTTGGTTGCTGTGTGACTTGAGAAACATGGTCTTCTGATCTAGGTTACATCTTAATCAAGTGGATGAATAACAACAGAATTGTGATAACACTGTCATGTCTGCCGATGAACCCTCCTGGTGGATGTCTCGACGAGGTATCTTGTCATTAGCAAAATTGACAAGATATTTCGTCATTAGATTAAAACTGACTAGGTCTTGATCTCGCCATCAACGAAAAATCTTTAATAGCTTGATGACGAGGTATCTCGCTAGCAAAAAAATAGTGAGACTTTGATGGACGAGATAACGCGTCGAAACCACTTGGAAAGTTAAAAGGTTAAACTGTTAAATTGAGATAGAAATTTCAAGTACACATGCACACCTCTATGACAACTGCTGAGGGCAAAATGTAAGTTTTCACAATAAAATCAAACCATTCAAGTCAAATGGCCAAAGGCAAACTAAAGAATAAATAAAAGCGAAACGCGTTCAATGCCTTTGACAGACAGCATTATGCTACTTAAAATAACATTATTTATAATTCGCAGGAAGAAATCAAATCAGATACATAATGGATTGAACAATTAGATAATTAACACAAGAAACAACAAAAACGGCATGTTTCAAAATTAAAATCCGAGACAGGAATACCTTCGCAAGACTGCCAATTCACAATAAAGCTGTCAGGAAACGAATGAATACGCTTTTAAAAGCCCGACCCTCCAGCATTTTGATTCGGAATGCCATCAGAGACACGGAACCGAGAAGAGAGAGGACTTGCTAACAGCTCGAAACTCTTAAATTATCTCCCTTCCCCAGTAGATTATACGACAGAAGCAGCACCAATCACTACCATAGCAATTAGTCGTCTCGCCTCAATTACCTCAGAGATCCTTATACCCTACTAATGAGCACATTAATAGGTGCACTGGATGTTCGACTTCTCTCTGGAGGGGCATTTTAACGGTTCTCCGAGGACCTTTAATTGGAGATCACATCTTCCACCAAGAATTAATGACTTAATGGGAAAACAAAGAAATCCAGTCACTTGGAGGTAGCCATTATGCTAAACTTTTAGCGAGGTATTAGAAAAAAAAATCAACGCCATAATTTGGGTACGGAGTTTTTTTTTATTTTCTCAGTTTCTCTAGAATAAAGCCAAAGAAAACTCTTTATATTCTCATTGTGTATTTTATAATCAATATACTCTTATATATTTAGTTTTTTAGTTTTCAGTCTTTCTCTGAAGTTGAAATTCGTTAAGCAGGTAAATAATCTTAGGCGTCGGTAGTGTTTCTTCGGCGGAACGTGTTTCCTGTAAGTATTCCGGACGTGGCTATACTTAGCTAGTGCTTCAAACACAATTTTACCACTTCGCCAATAAAAATTCTAAAGAATCTATTCCGAATTGATGCAATGCAGTTGATTGGTCAACTCTAATAATAACTAAAGCCAAGAGATATCTCGTCCATCGAGATTTTGCTAATGATGAGATATCTCGTCGAAATAAGTATGAAGAGGGTTAATGGGGGAGCCCCGATATGTATCATTTTAGAGAATTTGGGTATCGGAAGTAAAATCATTCTTTGATTATTTTACACCGAAAAACTCACTTTTGTTAGAAATAGCTGTTGTCCTGGTTGGGGTCGTAATGGCTCAGCCGGTTTGCCAACTGTGCTAGTAACTTGCGAGTTGTAGACTGCGTAGGTTCGATTTCTGTACCTTACTCTGGTCGTATTTATCTTTTCTATGTCAACAAAATATTCCTTGTGTGCGTATGTCCATTATTTGTCGTTGTCTGCCTTGTGCTTGGCGCAGCTTAGCCAAACATGGTCTTCGCACCATAAAACCAAACCCAATCAACCAACCAACCTGGATGGAGTCAGGTGACTTCCACAACGCGTAAGTTAAAGGACCGTAACCTCAAAATCAAGCTCCGTACGCTTGAGATAAATGAGTTGTGAATAAGTTTACGGGTAAACTTATTCGCAGATCAGATACGGTCAGATAGTTTTAACCATCCCATACCATCAAATACGGAGCTTAGGGCAAGTGTTTTATTTCACTTGCACTGTTCACGAATTCAACTGGATGGTAACTTGTGAACAAAGTGAAACTATTTCATATGAAAAAGGCTGGCTAACGAAAGTCTGATGAAATTCCAAAGCTGGAAATACTAAAAATGTAGGTGGCACGTTGTATTTCATCGGTGTCTGTCTTGATGAAGATGCTGCATGCAGACCGTCTCATAATGGAGGAGGTCATCGGTACCATGGTACCAAAACATAAACAAAATGCTTTTGAATTTGGGTTTAGGTATGATGAAGACGTTGAAGTGTTCATAGGAAAGAAGGAACAATTGCGGATTTGTGCAAGTTTTAGATTGTGCAATGAGTATTTAGAATACATTTTTTAATATAATGAGAAGTCTGTTATCTAAGCTAATACTCGTAACCTTCATTGGTACTGAGAACAATCATCTGAACTCATACTAAGGACAACCATCTGAACTCGTAATGGGGTCCGTCTTTAAAACACTACTGGGTTACGTCATCTAAACCGATTTGAGAGCAGTCATCTAAACTCGTACAGGAGCGTCTTTAAAACACTTCTTGTGTCCGTCATTTAACCTGGTACTGAGACTAGTCATCTGAACTCTAATTGGAGTCTTTCTTTAAAACACTACTAGGGGGTTGCCATCTAAACTGGTACTGAGGCAGGTCATCTGAATTCGTACGGGAGTCCGTCTTTAAAACACTACTGCGGGTTTGTCATCTAAATTGATATTTAGACCGGTCATCTGAACTCGTACTGGTGCCCGTCTTTAAAATACTAGAGGGTCGATCACCTAAACTAATACTGAGACCAGTCGATAATACCGAGTCCGTCTTTAAAGCACTACTGCGTTCTGTTATTAAAACTGATCTGAGATCACTCTTGAAATCTTACTGGTGTTCGTCTTTAAAACACTAATGGGATCCATCATAGAAACTGGTACTGAGACCTGTCATCTGAATTCGTACTGGAGTCTTTAAGATACTATAGGGGTCCGTCATCTACGATGGTACTTGAACCTTAATCTAAATTGGTGTTGGGTCCCCTAATCTAAATTAGCACTAGGCATGGTTTGCAGATGAATGGGACTGACGATAAACAGCTTCACAAATATAACAAAAAACTTCAGAAAATAACCAAGCGAGCAGATTAAGTGTTAGTATTATAAATGGTGGCAGGCTTCAAGGTATCTCTCTGCCAAACCCTTTCCTTCTGTGCTCTGCCATTCCAAACTTATGCAACGAGCTCTGATACACATTGATCATATCTCATATGAAGTCTTCTAACCAAAAATAGTGAATTCCTAAAATATTTAAAACAGTTACATTCTTAAGGTAGAGAATGTTGCAATCTATAATTTTACAGTAAATGTGTGGCAGGTTCTTAAGGTATATTTCAGTCAAACTCATTCCTTCTTAGTCGTGCCATTCCGAATTTATCCAACGAGTTCTGATGCATATTGATAACATCTGATAAGAAGCCTCTTAACCCAAAGTATAGGGGTAATAACTAATATCTTTAAAACAGTTATATTTTCTAACGGTTACAATCAATAATTCTAAATTATACTTTAATAATTCAAATTGCACTACGGTAATCGTTTGTTTTATTCATCTATGATGTGAAAAAACGTTATCTGTATTCAATGGAACATTGGCTTATTTATTTCTGAAAATAACTTAGAAGATCGATATAAGCCTTCTGATTTTCTGCTCTTTATATATCCTTCATTAGGTCCATTAAAATGACGCTAGTAATGCTAATTAAGAGAAAAAGGCTAATGAAAGTTATTAGTAGAAAATTCCTTTTTATGTGTAATGCTACATGAAAAGCTTAAATAAAAGTCATGAAGCGTAAATTCTGTCTCGTATGTCGGATAAATCTCTGCTGAAATCACGTAAATAATTAAATCATTTTCTTCTAGTATATTTTTTCTGTTATCCTCTTTGTATCTAAATTTTATTTTTTCATCTAAGCTATAAAGAATTCGAAAGTTTGTGAATAATTACATTAATTAAGATATCGGATAAGTCCTTTTAACTATCAGATTCATCAATGTAGTTATCTTTTGAAAGTTTGATGTATTCGTAAAGTATCTCAGATAAAAATTGTGTCAGAGCAAATTATTTAAATACATCATATATCTATAACAGATATAATGCGTTTAGCCCTCTAAATGTCATGAGATTCCCGAGTAGTGTAGTATTGCCTTTATACTATATCGCATTTATTTATCAAATGACCGAGTCCATTGGTTGAAAGAATCCCAGGAAAAATAATATTGGTCAAGAAAATCAAAACTAGTTAGATTTCAGGCTGGGAATACTTTAGATTGATTTCAGAACGAATGTCGATGTAAGCTCTTCAGAAGGTTAAATCTGAAAGGATTACCCACTTTAGAGTAGAGTAACCTGCTTAAAAATTGTAAATATATGTAATTTTTAGAGCACTTATATATATATACCTTTGATTATACAAATTTAAATATAATATATTGATTGAATTAGCATTTAAGTACAACAAATTATATGATTTCTGCAGCACATTTAAATAGTTTTGAGTTCAGTGTGTATGTTTATTGTTCTTAAACACATTATCTAAAGAAAGCATGAAATGCAGTTATGTCTAGCATGTACGATTGCCAAAACTGTGCTAACTTGTTTTACATCCAACAAAAGTAGTCTAGTAACGTAAGTAGTAGAATGAAAAACATAAATATATCAGTATGAAGTACTCAAATAAATCACGAATCTTACATCAGTTCAGTCAGTCATGCAAATTTATAATTGGCACCATATATAGTTACTGATTCATTTTATTTGAATTAAAGGAATGTAGCAAACCCTATTTAAAACTGAGGGTATTAGCAGTGATATTCTAAGTGCACTCTTCGAAGAATTGCGTCCACAACCAAGAATTGTGTTTACAGGAGGCACATTTGAAGCGATATTTACATGGAGGAACAGTATAACAATTCCGTCTTACACCCATATACCATAATTTTAATTCTAACAGCTAGTTTACAATATAGAGCAATTTAACTTAACTTCCGATTTTTATGAATAATTTTATGATCAAGTAATTTGAATACCATCTAGAGCTCTATAGGACAAAAATTCATACATCTGCTACACATGAAGAAGTGATGTCAAAACCATTTAACCCTCTGAGTGGTTTTGACGAGATATCTCGTCCATCAACATCTGATCAATTTTGCTAATGATGAGATATTGTGTCCATCAATATCTGACCAATTTTGCTATTGACGAGATATCTCTCCATCAAGATATTGCCGATTTTTTGATGATGACGAGATCATCTGGCCAGTATTCTTTCGACGGGATGTCTCGTTCATCAAGATCTGGTCAGTTTTGCTAATAAAGAGATATCTCGTTGATACAACCACCGGGATGGTTAAAATTACTGACATTAACACAGACCTGTCTAAATTAGTATTTTTTTAGTAGTGACGATATCACAGGATTTCAAATTTATATACATCATAAGGACAATATGGTACGATTTTTAGTCAGTAAGAACAGACGAAATCAAAAGGCTCGTCATTTTTAATTGGGCGTCTGGCAAACGCATGTTTTTTGGTATTTTGTCCCATAAACGCATATTTTTTGTACTTTGTCTTTTAAGCGTGTTCTTTTGGAAATGATTTAATTCCTGAAACGTTAGAGAATGTTGGGAAAGGTGATCTCAGATAATTTATGTAAACCTTATTACATTAGACATTCTGTATCATGTTGTTTCATGCTAAGTATCCATATTTTTCAACAAATATGGCTCTTAAGAAGAAAGACGTGAAATAAAAGAGTGAAACATCAATTAAATAATTTTGATATAATGCGTCATTTTTTAATTGAAGAACTCAGGGAGATATCGTGAAAAACCATAGAATAAATTCCGTAATGGAAAAAATTAAATCCAAAATATTCAAGAGGATGAAAAGAATTTCTGATTGTTTGAATGAATGAGTAATACTTGAAAGTTTAAGGCAACGCGACCTCTTAAATAGTGGATAAACCATTATAATTTATAAATTTTTTTAACTCGAAAATTGGTAGCCTGAAAATTTTGAAAAGTGCTTTTCGCTATGCCGCTCGGAGCCCTTCAATTATAATTTAAAAGACATGGAATCGATTTGACAACTTCAAGAACCCAGTGCATTTTAAAAACGAATGGCAGCTGTAAACATGCATCTGCTCTTAGCTTTTTGCCAGCATTTTGCCCAATGGTCCACTTGCGGTACTGGAAAGGATTTTACCCTCCAAGTGGTAACTACGAGTTATCTCGTCTAAGATCTGGTCAATTTTGGTAATGACAAGATATCTCGTCTATCAAGGTCTGGTCGTTTTTGAGAATGATGAGATATCTCGTTGAGATAAAAACTGCCGTACTATTCCAAAGGGGAATAAAGATCCAAGTAGGCAAAACGAATTGTTCCTTGCTGATGACTGGTGGTACTGGTGACAATTTGGGATAGGTTTTTGCATCAAAGGCTATCTACGCAAAACAGTTTTCAACAAAAAGATAAACAACCAGGTGGGGTAATTGGAAGGAAGTAAGACAATGTAATAATTGTCAAGTCAAATTGATTCCTGTTTGTACTTACTGTACCTGGAAATATTTGTACTTGTTCCTGGAAGTACTTGTATCTGGAAGTACAGACGGGAATGAATCGTTTTGACTTCTCATTGTTCATTGGTTGACATTATTACAGAATTTAGCACTTGTATCTGGGAGTACTTGTATTTGTACCTGGAAGTACTAAATAACGTTTTTCTTTCCAGAAAATTAAAATTGATCATGAAAACCTTCCAATTACGGACTTGGGACTGCGCTTGAACTTACACGCAAAAAACCGCTTGAAATTTCGCCCTAAAGAAAGCGATCGTGGGAGAGAGCACTTTCCTTTCTCTACCTAATTTTGCATCCATATTTTGCCTCCATCCATTCCACTTCGTGAGCAAACAAAGAAGGAGAATTTCCGGACCCCGTGGGAAATCGATGGCCCGCTACTTCCTTGAGCAAGTAATACACCAAGTTCTGTTCAGCATCCATTCTGCTTACGTTGCACCATTTCTCTTATGCGATAAATAAAAAAGGTAACATATACGTAGAATTTTCACAAGGAATATGTTTGCATAAAATATTGTAGATGCTAAATTGGAGACTCCGTCTGGTCCTCGACGGATTCTTTTTTTCGTTCGTTCCTGGAGTCTTGTTATGAATCATTGTAATCCATCTTCCAAGGACGAAAAATGGAGTTTTGAACTCCGTATGTAGATTAGGGTTCTTCAAGAAGCAAAGTAGCGAAAATGATGGTTTGAATTGCATTTTTCAATATTTTCGAAAGTGTACGAGATCCACCGCATTGCTCCTAAATAAGACAACAATAATGTAACGCCATTTTCGAGTTATTTCTCAAATTATTTCCGCTTTTCCGATTTATGGTGACAGTATTCATACTTTATTTAAGGTAACGTAGACAGAAGGTTTAGATAACAAAAGGGAAAAATGTTTCAGAGTGGTGCGAGAAATTTACTAAAACATATTCGTGCATAGATTTCTAACTTTCTTTCAATTCGACTAATAAGATTCTGATTGTATCTCTTTGTGTTTATATTTAGACATGAGGGTTATATAAGAACATTGCGAAATTGTTTCAGAGTCGGTGGAAAATTTTACTAAAACTTAATCTTGCATAGATTTCTAACTTTCTTCTGGTTTCGACTAATAAGATTCTGATTGGATCTTATTGTTTATATATCTTATTATCGCATCTGAAAGTTTATATTTATATAAAAAATACCTATAGAAAGTCAGAGATTTGTGTATAAAGACCTTATTTCAGATCTCAAATAACAATATAAAGCATTATTTTATTGTAATGGATATATTATTTATATTTTTGAGTTGTTTATAAAAAGCAGGTACCTTTCTAAATTTATTGATAAAAATATGATCTAAAACGGATATTAATGTTTCAAAATACCATTAAAAGCCTTTTTGATATGATCTCAAAGAATTTTATGTATACTTTTAACAAATAAAAGCAAATTTCTTTTATTAACAGTTAAAATGTTCTTATAATCTACAACGCAATTAAATCAAATGGTATGCTATACCAATAAATAAATGTTCTTTGAAATAGATTCACATTGACATATTATTAGTTCATTTTGTCTGTGTATAAAAGTGAAATTATGTACATTCAAGATATGTAATTTGTAAGTAGTTAATTAACGTCACACTGGAACAACTACGGTCAGATGACGAGGTCACACCTGAGCTGGCACTCTCCAAACTTCTACACCACGCCAACGTGAGGACATTTGAAGCCACTACAGATTCAACGGACACCAGCCCCCGCTTACATTACGGACTATGGTTGGACCTAGTTTCGAGTGCGTAATCCTCCAGTTGCTAATTCGGCACTCTTCCAACTGGGCCTCTGTACACCCAATAAACACTTATCCTTTCCAGGAATAAAGTATCTGGGCATAGAATAGTAAATAGTCGAATTCCCATAGATATAAAACCACTTCAGTTTCCCTCTGCCAATAATAAATTTTTATCTGTAGCATGTATCAATTTTATTCACAATTTTGCCCCATGCCTACTTTAAAAGATATTTTAACAAACCTATTTAAGACTCTCCCTCCTAAATATTGAGGTTTCAAATTTAACCCCGTATATGAATACTTCGGACTTCTTATTCGTACAGGATTATTGGACACCCTCAAGAAATTCTTGGCCTCTGGTGCAAAAGAAATTCTCTAGGATCTATTCCATTGTTAGACCGTCGCCTTTCATGGATCAACCATGCTTGTGCAGAGCCGCACAGTTTCCGGAACAAAGTTATGACTCTATTTATTCTGAGGGAAGTTTCCAACTGTGGTGTTTAAAGTGTGGTTCCTTTCAGAAAATCTCTATTGACATCTGATCGCCGTATTGTTTCAGAGAAAGGCCAATAGTTTTTTGAAAGAAGATATTCTTTTATTTGTGTTGGACTAGACTGATATAAAGTAGCTCAGATGCGTTTCTCTTGTGCAGTCGAAGAATGGCTTTATCTCTTTCGTGTCAAATTTTATGTTATCAGATTTATAAAATCTCCCCTAGATATAAAGTTTTTATGGTAACTTTGAGTCTGAAGCTGAATAAGTCATCGTTTCAGAGAAACCCGCTGTGCCGTATAACAATAAAAAGGTGAACTACATTTTAATCTTGAATACACATGGACTTTATGTTATGCTTACAAAGTACATATAAAGTCTACTTATAATCATACTTTATGAATTAGTATTGCAGAGAATGATAGGTGAATTCTGGTAAAGATTCTATAAGCTTTGATGCAAACTAGAAACCAACAAATGCTTTATTAATTGAGTCACACAGAATCTCAGTGAATTAACCCTCCAAGTGGTCAGATCTTGTGCAAAATCTGGTCAATTTTAAAACTGACGAGATATCTCATCTATCAAAATCTGGTCGTTTTGTGAATAAAGAGGCATTCTCCTTTGGAATAACAGGGCAGTTTTGTCTCGAGGAGACAAAACTGCCCTGTTATTCCAAAGGGGAATGAAGATCCAAGTAGGCAAAACGAATTGTTGCTTGCCTAGAACTGGTGACAGATTGGAACAGGTGTTTTGCATCAGAGGCTAGCCACTACAGTGAATTAACCCCCCAAGTGGTTTTGACTAGATCGTCCATCAAGATCTGACCAATTATTTAACGACAAAATATCTCGTCATCAAGATATTGCCGATTTTTTTTATTATGACGTGATCAAGAGATATGATTAGTTTTCTTCTAATGATGAGGTATCCCATTCATCAAGATCCGTTTGGTTTTGCTAGACTAAATAACTTGTCGAGACAACTACCAGGAGGGTTAAAATAGTTTCAACCAATTCTTAAAATGGAAAAAGTACAGTAGTAGTTCCTCGCTCTTAAATTTAGGTTATTCTGATAGTGATCTAGTTTACACAAGACAGATGATATATATTATGCTTTTTGTCTTTATTTTTGTATGATACTAATAAAAAATTATATGTTTTGTGGTCAGTCAGATTTTTAAAGATTTTTTTAATTATAATCATTGTTTTAATATAATTGTGAAAGTATAAATGTAAATATCATTAAATACAGAAAAGCGTTTCATTTCTTGATTTTATCCTAAACATATATATTTCATATCTAATTTACTTTTACACATTCCTTACATATCTCTTGAATAAAGTTTGTTCAATTTTCGTCTTCTTTAACATACTGTTCAGAAATATTTGTGTTTCCTTTAAATATTAACTTAAAACAAGCCATTGTGTTTCCTCTAAATATTAACTTAAAGCAAGCCATTGTGTTTCCTTTAAATATTAACTTAAAACAAGCCATTGTGTTTCCTCTAAATATTAACTTAAAACAAGCCATTGTGTTTCCTTTGAATCTTAACTTAAAAGGCAAAAGGAGTTGAGAATACTTTGACACTGAAAATATGCATTATAATAATTGCATACCATTTCTCTTAAAATATAAAGGCGGAAATTTTGAAAACTGTTAAGTTTCACATCCATGCATCTACAAATTGCTTCCGATAAAAATTTTATTTACTTCATTTTACGTTTGTTTTCATCTTTGTAACCTATTATTTTATCACTTTTCCATGTTCGTAACTTATTTTCCGACCATACATCTCCGTAAATAATAAATTCAAATAAAAAGATTTTTCCTATCAAGCTAACAGGTGGTAGTGTTCCTGCGGAGGAAAGTATTTCCCGTAGGTTTTTCGAACGTGACGTCACTTACTTTATGAATACGATTTCAGCACTTGGCTAATAAAAATGCCAAAGAACTAATTCCTAATTTAAATATGATAGTTGATTGGGCAACTCCAAAAAAATTAACTACATTTTAAGGCAACCCCGATATGTATCACGCAAGAGCATCGAAGTAACGAAAACAAAATCTTTGCATTCTGAGTGGTTTGTTTGTTTTTACACTGAAATATACCTCTCAATGCATTAAAAAAATCAATAAAATCTATTTTTACTTTATTTCCTGAATAGCTTGGCTTAGTTCCAAGACAATTTATTTCGTGATAGTAGAATAAATATTCTTGGAACTAAAGTCAAGCTATGTAGGAAGTAAAGGATATAATAAAGCAGAGTTGGCGTCTGTTCTGTATACAAATCCACACTGTTTGAACAATCAACACCAAATTTGATACACTTATTCTTTAGAACCCTACGGGTACGATAGGCTACATATTGACCCCGTTAGATTTTTCATGGATGTGTAGAGGGGTCTAAAGACAATTCAAAATCCCTCATAGAAATAACATAGTGGATAATTACGATTGCTGTTGAAACTCAGATTGTTTACCAGTATTGTTGGAAAGCAATTTCTTTCCAAACAATTATTTTTACAGAATTTTAATTTTAATGTTTTATGTTTGCAATTAGGTTTTCATTTTTTTTCTCAAAATATAAATAATTTACGAATAATTGATTTGTATAATTTATGAATAATATCACGGGCAGAAAATATTAGAACTAGGACTTTTGAAAAAAGGAAATTTTTGTCTTAGTGACAGAAGGTTGAGGTTGTTTACTTTACAAGGTGAAGATATTCTTTTGCAACTTAGGTACATGTGAAACATTAGTTGAAAACAGTAATTTCTCTTTTTTAAAACCCTATGAAATAGACCTTTCATTTTTTAAAAAATTGTAATAGATTGACTTACTTAGCTTTGTCTGTACTGAATATATTTAATTTTAAAACATGCTCCGTTATTCCACTTGCTGCTGAATGAAATTTTCAAGAAAAAATGTATACTTCAAAGTATATTAATCACAAATACCACATCAATTTACACATCAATTTAATTTGACATCCTCTCATCAGTATGAAATTCAGAAACATCGCATCCCTAATACAAGAGTGCCGCAAGTAAAAAATATTGATACGAAAACTGATTGTAAGACTACACCCAGGAAGTTCGTCCTTTTTACAGGAAAGGAACTTAAGGGGCATTTATAGTCACCCTTAAATCGAAATCGATATCTATAGTAGTCACCTTAGTCTAATCTTTTGTAGCTTGTCTTACAACAGGGGTGCGATGAATGCATTACATGGATGGATATTTTATACATAAGTATTTGCGTCAGAAGAAAATTGTAGGAGCTATGGAAAAGCTAAGACAATGTTAAAAAATTATTTTTCATACACTTAAATGAAGCAAGCAATTTTTTTATGAAAGTGAAGTATGATCCATTTTCAATCAACATGCAACCATTTCAACCCGAGCAATTCTGCTAGTGGTTTATAGTATTTGTGGCACGTTTCTTCCTTGACTTATCGAAAAAAGGAATCATGGAAAATGTAATTGCTAAATCATGAAAAGTATTCGTAAGTAATAGAACATCTGCTCACGATTAAAAAGTGAGATCTGTAAATAAGGCAAAAAAATGAAATCCTAAAGGTAGCGCATGAGTTAGAAATAGAGATAAGATTTCGAAGATTAAGAGTGAGTGTCGGTAGTTGAATACATTTTTTATTTAATTTTACCGTGAATAGTCGGAGAAAAGATAAAAATGATTTCAACTTTTAGGAAGTGTTGCGACAGCTGGTCAAGGAAATATTACAGCAAACGTGTTTCTTCTCTAGACATGCGAAGTTATAAGAAAATTATAACTTTAAATTAGACGTAGCTTAAAAAGCGTGGTTTCAATTTTAATACCCCAAAAATGGTCTTCCAGTAATAGGCAAATTAAATTAATTCTGGATTTTAAGGTTGCTATTACTTTAATATTATGTCTAATGTTATCTCACGATTACAAGTTCAATTGGATCGTAAATTCTTATTTCGTATGAGTTTGTTGTAGCTTTAAGTGGTTAAGAAAGCGAAAACCTCACCTAGTTCATTATATTTATGGCTTTTTCTTCTGTAAGTAGTATAAATATTATTGCAAGGAACTACATATGATATACATTTTCTGTCAAGTTAAATGTAGGTGGCGGTAGTGTGCTTCTTGTACGTTTTCGAACATGTCGTCACTCGGCTTGTTTCCTCGATCTTCTAATGAAATATACAAAGCAAGTCGGCGCAGCTTCATGTTATTTCTGCCGATCGCTCGGTTCTGAGATCTATCAAGTGGTTGAGGGGAAAACACGAATCCTAATGTGGGACAAATTCTTGATTGTTTCAAGTGATTATCCAGCGTGATTAAAAACACTAGAGATCTTCTGAGATCTTACAACAGCGACTTCCACCACATATTCTGTCTATTTCATTAGAAGGTCGATGGCTTGCTTTTCGAATACGATTTCAACGCTTCGCCAATAAAATTTCGAAAGGATGTATTCAGCAATGAAATATGATAGTTGATCAGTCAATGCTAATTGGATTAAACGCAAAACTATAAAACGGCGATAAGAAGATACCCCTATATGCATTGAGTAGAGAAAGAAAATTTTTGGCATTGCGTCCGGTATGTTTGCTTTACACTGAAAATCCATCTCTCAAGCTGCTATTTCTCAGTCCTAGTATTACTAAAGAACGAGTATTAATAATAAAATGCTTCCGTGTAGATTTTTGATTATAATGTTATGAAATCTTGTTTCAATATTAACTAAACTAGTTCATGTATAAGTTGTACTATTATAATGACGTATCTAATAAATTTTATAATATTCTTTAAACACATTCCAATGTTGTATAGTTTAGGACACTAGTTTAAATGTCTTTCTATTGATCTCTTTAACTTCACAAACACAATTCAACAGGAAGTAAGTAGTAGTATTGCGTTCTCCAGAACACATCCAATTAAAACTTTCAGAATCTTTCTTGTTAAAGCGTATAAAAGCATTTTGAAATATATATTTTGGGAAGTTGTATTACTGTATGATTACTTTCAACTCAGAAAGGATTCGTAAACGTCTTCTTAAACTATACATGTGATCCTTAGAGAAAATTCGCAAAAATTACTTTAAATTGAAAATATTCTAAGAATTGTCTGACATTTTTTCTTTCAACAACATAACTATTTGAAAGATATTTAGATTCTCAGATGTTTTTAAATATTAAAATGTGTATTTCACTCTTGCATAAACCACTCTAAATATAAAGCATATCTAAATATTATAAAGAACTAGAATTTAATGCATGATAGTAAGTTGTTAAAATTTCTTTTTAGAATACTTAATGGCAAATGTATCCTTTTGTTTTTATTTCTTCAATGAATGTTTTTACTGCTGTGTTAATTGTGCAGTTTACCCGACTCTTGCTTTTATCCCATGCCTTTTAGAGAACCTTAGTATGCACAAATTTAATTTTATGGTTTTATTTATGCTATTTAGGCTTAAGAATTGCATTTTTTACAATAATCTGAATTCAGAGAAGATAAGTAAAACTTTACGTTTGCTTTCTAGCTCTGCTTGTGACTTGATTTATCTCAACAGTTATCTTTGGGGCTTTTAGGAATTCTAATTAAAAACTCATGAAGAGCTTTCTTTCATGACTTGTGTTAATTGTATTACATTGTACATGGGACAGTGTGCAGTATTAACACTTGATACCATATTATGATTGATTTCTCATCACTGATACTTATCCTTTGCACCAATGTCATCTAAAACACATTGATTGACACAAGATAATTCTCTTTATTGAAATGAAAAGTTTAAAATTTGATGAATAAGAAGTTACGGAAAAACATTTCATCTGCAATTAAAGTCTAATGAAGTTTTGAACCTGGAACTCTTTTAGTTTTTCAATATTTATTGTTTACCCAGTTATGCATGTGGCATTGTGAACTATTTAAAGTACTCTGCGACTGAAACTGATATTATTTTGAGTCAATTGGTTCATACGAAATAACCTAAGTTGGAATGATTTTAGATAGTTCCATCCCGGACGGCCTAAACGCCAGAATTTGACAACTTTAACTGCCGATCCCTTTGTTACGATACTATAAAGTTTTGAAAAACTAACGCAATGTCATGAAAAGTCTGTCAAACGTTTTGCTATTAAAATTTCTGGAAAACCCCGTAATAACAGGGGTGGGGAAAATAAAATTCCCCCACCCTTAATCTTACTCCTTAGTCTTAATTTCTAGTGTTAAACAAGCTACTATCATTAATTTGAACAACATAAAGGGTGAATATTCTTCCAAAACGAATTGGTGAAAAATCTTGAAATTTCCTACATCCTGCTACTTTTATGAAACAGGAATAAAAATGTGATGACAAAAATGTGGAACTTAGCGGATTTTGTATAGAAACTTTTATGTTACTTCTCCAAGTGTCTAATCAGAAGTTCTTCGAATAGCTTAGTTTGTATTTGATCCAACTTATAAATTTCTTGATAAATTTAACCAATATCAATGCAACTGCCATTCAAATAAGTCATCGTAAAATGAATTATCTTTCTTAACAAGGGATTTTTTTAATTTTTCAACGATCTTATTAAAATTCTAGAAATTTAAATTTATTTCGCTATTGGTAAAACCTTAATTAAAATAAAGCAGCTATATTTTCGTTAGAATATTCTCTCTTAAAATGTATCTCTCCTAGGAAAATCCTACCTTAATTCCCAATTGATGATAAATCAAACCTTTGCGATGGAATATTATTTTCTTGTTTTATCGAACACGGCGGAAGCATTCCCTTGTCAAATACACTAAATTAAGAAAAATTAGGCCGCTTTCTTAGATTAATAAAGAATCTCGAAACACCTCACAGATAATTAGTTTTATTTAGTTCCATCCCTTCCACTTTCAAATAAATGATCTGAGAGTACAAGAAAAATCATTCAAAATAAAAAAATACATAACGAACCAATTCGAGGAAAGATTATTTACTAAATATTTTCTAAAAAGCAAAAATTTGACATTTATTTATTCAAAGGTTTATGAATAGGTATTAAGGAAGTTGTACTTCGTACTCCAATAATGCCCATAACTTTTCATAAAAATTTAATTATTATGCGGCAAAGGGAGATTTCTTCAAATATAAAAAATCACAAGTATTCTGCTTTCACAAATAATCGAGTTAGTCGCAATCCATCTACATAAATTACTTTCTATGCATAAATAAGTAAACAGAGAGTCTACCTTTAATAAATCTTACCACCAATTCAATGATATTTGAGTATTATTAATCATCAGTTTCACCTTTATCAAAATAATAAACATTCAGACTACATTTTGCTGTTAAGTCCACATTCTATGTTTTAAAATATTTTGTGAGTGATATTTGAAATATAAATATCAGTTTTTTAAAATATATTTACTATTAGGATTTTGTTTTTATCATTAAAATGACCTCAGAATTTTCCAAACCTTTTTCCTCGGTAAGCCTTTTCCTTCATACTCGTAATTCATTTCATTAACTTTTTGTGACAGTATCTCACAAATAAAAATGTCCAGTATCACATTTCAAATTACAATTTATTTTAGTGAGCAATATGTAAACAAGCACTTGTTATGCAATATATCATATATTGGATTTTATTTTTACTTCGCTGGAAGAAATCTGCGCAGAAGAAAAATCTCATCTTGGAATTCATTATTATCAGAATATTTTTTCGCTAAAACAGAAAACATATTCTACAACTGTAGAATTAGGTAAATTAATACCTAGAGTTTCTAAAAGAGGTTACCAAATAATAAATTGGTAGTTTTTATTCTAGATGAAAAGTAAATACGGTAAAAAGTCATCTGAAATTTGAAGCAGAAATGCTTTGAAAGAATTGCTTGAGAAGCGAAGAAATTGTTTTTGTTTTCTTATTACAAAATTAAAATTTCAGAAATTGATTCACATCTCCAAAGCCAAGTTAATGTGTTTTTTTAATCCTATCCCCATTGTTCTTTCGATCATGTGATGTCTTCAAGTTCAGCATAAGTGATATATCGCTTCAAAAATATAGAGCTGTACACTCGACGTCACCAAGATTAGGGAAACCCTAAGGGTGGTACTGTTCATATTTACGTGTCCCCAAAGTGAACGTCCAAAGTGCCAGACTGTCCAATGCGATACCAGTGGAACATGTTCAGTCGAAGTTCGGAATCAGGCAGTACTGGTAGCTCTTGCAAGACCACGGAGGATTGTTTTATTCTTATTATTTTTACAAAAGCATTGTCAAAATATGATCTTTACAAAAAGTTTGACATAAATACTTCTATAAAATCGGAACAGTACTGGGAAAAGCATGAAAAGTCTAGCGTTACAACTGTTTTGTCTTGTGATTTCAGAACTAGAAGAAACATCTAAAAGATAAATATAGCATCGTGTAGACAAAGGATTTACGTACCTAATATGACCTTCGGAGTCAGTGTGCAGGTTTTACTACCATGTAAAACTTTGTTTTGTGTCTGTGACATAACCTACCATTTTTTTCATTCATTGTTGCTTAGCATTTCGAAAGACGATGAGGACAACACGTTGAGTTGGTAAAGAAGCATTGGCCAGATCCTTTGCCATTTCGTTTGCATGAATCCCACTATGACTAGGAATCCATTGCATTGTTTTTTCCAAAGCCAGAATTGATTAATGGAGCTCGTATAATAAAACACAGTAAAGGAAGAATAGAGCTGGTAATTTGTTAAAATTGCAAAGGAGAATGGCGATAGCATTAGCAGATATAGCGTAACTCAGTGTTAACCACTAGAAGTATTGCTACATTACACCCTGTACAAATAAATGACCAAACATTTCACGTTTAACGTATTTCACAAATTTTCTTTCCATAAACCCTTGACTACCTCTTGCGTTTTACCAGGAAACATAATATGATAAATGTACAATAGATGTACCCCTAATTATATTTTTTAATCTTGCCTAGGCATTATATTAAAATCTGAGATTGTGTCTCATCTGGATGAACACTAACATTATTGGTAGCGATATGAGCAGCATTTATAGGCGAGCAATAATTTTTATGCGATTTGCATAAAAATTATTTTGGTATTGACACTATAGACGTCTCCGGTCTATTTGACTTTTAGAATCTTCTATTCCCTCCTGGTGGTTGTCTCAATGAGGTATCTCGTCATTAGCAAAACTGACCATATTTTAATTGACGACATATCTTGTCATCAGAAGAAAACTAACCAGATCTTGTTCTCGTCATCCTAAAAAATCGGCAACATCGTGATGGCGAAATATCTCGTCAGTAGCAAAATCGGTGAGATTTTGATGAACGAAATATCTACTACATGTAGGGTTAAGAAGTATTTTTTTCTAACTTTATTTAGCATTATTTTAAAAGATTTTACCATCAATTTTGTGTTTAACTTGTTATGCATAATTTAATTTAAAATTAAAATGCTTAATTTAATGTATAACGTGTGCTTTTTTTATTTCTAATGAGCAAATCTTTGCTAACCCTTGCTCTATATCGCTCTTCTTTCTTTTCCTTTTCCGCACTCCAAGAAGCGCGATACATCAACGGCTTACAGTACTTTATTATTCAGAGTACATTTATTTGTATTCTTTTCTTGATCATAACCAATTGCATTGTATACGCTGCATAAGTATCGGCCATAGTCTCGAATGTGATCACGCACATTTTCCTGTCTATTGATATCAACTAAAATCCTGTCATTTTGCATTCTTCCACTTAGGCTTGGCACGGTGTAAAAACGTCCGGGTAACGGAACTGAAGGTACCATCCACGGCGATCCTTGGCGAATCTGTCACACTCATATGCAGCTACGACTTGGGCAGCGAAGAACTTTATGTGGTGAAGTGGTACAAAGACGATCTGGAGTTCTATAGATATGAGCCGAAGGACGATAATCAATCAGTCTATTTCCCTCAGCCAGGAATCAATATTGATGTAAGTATTATCATGCTGTTACTCAACTTATCTATCAACTGTGCTTGATTTATCATCGACGTTTATTTATTTACTAATGGCCGAGACAGACATCGATAGGGATATCGTAAGAGATATACGCTAGATTAGTAGTAGGTGAGATTAGTAATGAATCAAATACGCATTTACGGGAACATTTTTCTCTTATTTTGTGGCTCTCTGGCGATCCAAATTAAGATTTGGGTTGGGGTAGTCCGGTTGGAAGAGTAACGGATTAGCAACCGGGGGTTGCGAGTTCGAATTCAACCTAAGACCGCCGTGTACAAAGGGGCTGGTGCACGTTAAATATGTCGTGGCCTGAAATCTCCTCACGTTGGTGTGGTGGAAGTTTGGAGAGTGGAGTTCCAGCTCAGACGTTACTTTGTCATTTGACAGGGGTTCAAAATTATGTGGTGTTATCCTCGGATCTTTCCCTTCTGGTTTGATCCAGGATCGTCGCCAATAGCCCGTTGTGTTGCTCCAGTGCGACGTTAATTAAATATCTACCTTCCAAAGTAAGATTTGGTGCAATTGCTTTTATCGCTTCTTATACAAACAAGAACTCTCGTATAGCTGTTGAATGCTTTTGAGGAGAAAAACACTTTAACCACCAATTATAATACGGCTCCCGAGGAAGACAATCGAGTCACGTGGTTTTGGACGAGTCTATTCTTTAAAAAAGGGGTAATAGGCTGTAATGTAAACAAACGCTTCCACAAATGACGTCATTAGTGCGGATTCTGACTGTTTATCTTTCGGTGAAGTAAGAGATGCAGTGTGATAATGAGTTGATGGGGTAAAATCCACAATGGCGATCTCCATTCATGCTTTTTGCTGATAGAAACCCTCCTTTCACACCTATTCAAAAATCGACTGACCCAAGGTCGAATGCTTTCTCGTTTGAGCTGCACTATATTTACACTTAATTTGTGGTATTGAATGTGGTGAGAGGAAAAGGAAAATAATAGTTTTTTACGAAGATATCGAAACCTAGATAGAGTCAAAATCGTTAAAATAGAACATTATGTTAAGTGTTCCAAATATTCCATTAAATCAGGACTTTACAAAAACACTCAAACAGATAGCTTTTCTTTTTTGGCATCAATTGTCTGTAAATTATGTTTTTACAGATTACATAAGATCGGTATTTCTTCTTACTGTGATACACATCTACTATCTATCCCATGCGTGACAATTATTACAATCGCGAATTTTCTACAAAAATACATATTATTTTCATTTTTGATATTTACTGGTGTTGCTGCTGATAACTGTTTTGTTGTTTTCAAAGGGAGAACTTAGATCTTAGATTAGAACTCTCACATTGCATAGATATTTCGATTTTGTAATTCAGACTGCGTAAAGAAAGTTTACTTTCTGAGTGGTGCATTCACAACGATTCTTTGAAGTATCTATTAGTTTTATCACTACCTTTGCTATACTTTATTAAAAAGTTTCAAAAACTATTACATTTAAATTCGATCTTCATTTATAATATTTTTAGTTAAGTGCATAGTTTAGTTTATACATTTTTTCAAGCACAAATACATCCTTTATGCATCCTTATCACCTAAAGATAATTCAATGGTCATATATTAACGAAATGAAAAACATTTTCTTATATTTTAAGCCATTAGAAAGAACATAGATATGAATAAAAATAAAAGTATTATTGTTCATGCTGTAAGAATTATTGTATTCATATATGCCATACATTTTAAGTAACTATGAGTTCTATTTTCATAAACTTATTAACAGGAAATTGTGTGTGACGATAATCTAAGAGTTTTTTCGGAATTATTCATTCATTTTCAAATTAAATTATACAGTTGATGAATACTATTTCTGAGTGATAATAATATATTCTTTGCACACAAAAGCGTTAAGAAAGGGAATTTTCATTTTCCAATACGTTTATTTAAATATATTTCATCTGTTTTTCCTGATTTAATGTGAATGTCGCTGGAAAAGAATTAAATTACACTAGACAAATTTTCAGTTCAACAGAGTAAAATACTTCTGTCAAGATATCTCATAATACATGAGATATAGGCATTAAATTTTACATTTTAAACTTGCAAAGTAAAAATAATCTCATGGAAAGTAAAGGAGCATCCATGAATTTTAATGCTTTGAAAACTTTCATTTAAAATTCACCTGTGAAGTAATTCTGTAACGAGTGCAGATAAAGTACAACAAAAATTTCTACAATACGAAAATTACCATAAATGTTTTAGAACTTTATAGGTACGTGATACTTTCTGTGTTTAGGTGTTTTATAAGTTTAAATAAGTGTTTTAAAGTCCACGCATAGGGTTGTTTTAAATTAAAATTCCACTTTTCTTAATGTGTGATAACATATTTAATCTCATATGATCTTTAATATAATTGTAGATAGGAGAATGAAAGTTTTCTCTCACTATTCATATGGAATGGTTTTCAGTTTCCAAACGTAGTTTCCCTATACTGGAATTGAACATTCAAAATGATAGCTTAACCCTCCTGGTGGTTGTCCCAACGAGGTATCTTGGCCTACAAAACTTACCAGAGCTTGATGGACGAGATATCTCGTCATTAGAATAAAACGGACCAGACCTTGATCTCTTCATCATAAAAAAACTTCTATATCTTGATTACGAGATATCTCGTTAGATCTTGTGGACGAGATATCGCATAGAAACCACTTGGAGGGTTAAGAATAAATTACTGTATTTGGTACTTAATAAAATATTCTCAGATACTAATAACAAACTGGCAAGCTGTAGAGCCGAAATTAGAAGAAACTACTACAGAATAATCAATCAACCATCAGCAAATGTGATACACGTTTCCTAAAAACTAATTTATTATTTCATCAAACTGTGTTTTTTTAAACGAGTAGGTAAGAGTAATGAAATACCACAGAATAAAATGTATATTTCAATAAAACTGCGGAATTTTTAAACTCTGATATTCGTAGGGCTCTCAAACAGATTCAAACATGATTAATTATGTTGTATCAAAAAAATTGAATACTGACACCTATCCTCGGAACCCCTCTCTCTTGGAGCTGCTGTTGACACTATGTAGCCTACTACTGAGAATATTCCATAATAAATCAACCTCGGAATCAAGTTTTTCTGCTTGGAGCACTCTTTACATAAAAAGATTAATGATTCAAAACTAATTTCCACAACTTTCATAGATACTATCTTTTTCACAGATCTGCACTTAAATTCCTACTTTGATTAATTAACAGGATTTCGTTTTTGTAAAAGACCTTCTTTCTAGGGATACTTTTGATTCGTTCGAGGCTTAGTCGTTTTATCATTGCCGCCAATGCCAGAAGGACTCTTGATGGCTGATGAGATTATGTCCGTTTCTACTCACCACAGATTACTCTTGACTAATACACGGGGGACTTCTTTTTATGGATGGTTATAGTATTGGAAAATGTAAAAGTAGCTATGGATCTCCCCTCTTTCCTTTTGTATCTATGGCTCCTGTAATTAGGTTTGCTAAAAATAAGTTAATTTACATCTTTGCGATTCCCGCTGGGAAATTTCGAACCTGCCTTATAGTGAGTGGCTAGTGTTCTGTTATTCGTTGTTACTTAGGCTCTACGTTAGAATACCGGTCTTGGCTTGGGTTGATTGTTTTGGGGTTTTATGGCACAAGGGCCATATTTGGTCAAGCTGCACCAAACACAAGACAACAACGAAGGAGGAAAAAGCAAAAAGAAGAAGA
Organism: Meta bourneti; assembly: GCA_933210815.1. Lineage (NCBI taxonomy): Eukaryota > Metazoa > Arthropoda > Arachnida > Araneae > Tetragnathidae > Meta > Meta bourneti. The sequence continues at coordinate 77,498,633 of OW119923.1, read as the reverse complement.
GTAAGCGAAGGGTAAGCGACCGATCACTCGGGCATGTTGGGGTTGTTGTACCCGTACACACCAAAAAAAAAAGATGCTCTCCTGGGGACCTTGGCTTGGGTGTTGGTACTGGTTTGGAATTCAGTTTAAGGCGAAAGCGCCATTCTTTGTATCAAGTAACGACAGCAGAGCAAAAATCAAATCGGATTATAATAGCAAGAATGGACGGCATTGCGTCCAGTTTCTTTTATTATTAGACATCAAAACTTGTTACCTGTTCAAATAATTTCAACATATTTCTTTTAGGATATTACCCAATAACTAACCCCAACCCACACTCCCTGTGTTTGTTTAAAATGTGTGTCTAATAATTTTATTTCTACTTGCACCACAGGTAAAAGTATTACATGTATAGATCAGATAAATAACTAATCGACAAACATTTTTTAACAAAGTTATTTCAGAAACAAAGTTCTTAAATGTAGAGAAATGAAATGTAAGGAGTACATTGTTCTACAGTGGCCGAGAATCCCCAAGAGAAGTAGCAAGTTAAAAGAGAATTCTTGTGCGTGTGCCAATAATTTTGACCCTCGAGACCCTGATAGAAGCAATGTGTCTGAAGTGATTTTAAGGTGGTCGGCAGGTGTTTTCGTATGCCATAATGTTGTAAGGGTATATAGACTATGATGTAGTGCAAAGATGTGTCAATTTCATCCCCGGGAGCAATTATCCTCATAGATTTTTAAACCATTTCAGGTGGGACGGAAATAGACTTATGGTCTCTGAAGAAGAGCGTCTCCTCCTAATGAGTTTAGTGATACTTTTGGCAACACTTCACTAAATGTCCTGTTTCCACCCCCTTCATCCCATTCATTTTGAAATACCAAGCTAAGATACCTAAACCTTCAACCAAATATCTAATAGAAGGTGTTAAAATGCAATTTAAGAGCAAGGTAGCAATATATGCCACGGAAATATATGTTCCATAATGAGAAAATAATTGAAAACAAAAATTCAAGATAATCAAAAAAAATTGCTGATTTTTTGAAGGAGTGCTTAATACCTGAAAATTTAAGGTAATATGACATCTTTAATTGTCGATAAAACATTATAGTATTTTAAAACTTGAAAATTTATCTCCTAAAACATTTAAAAAGTGCGGACTGTTACCCGAAGCCCTTCAATAATCTATGACCATTACGGGGAGACTATACTCACATCATTGTGAGAACCAGATTAATTACGAGAAACAAGCATCTATTGACCTGATGTGAAATATACTTTTCTTAACGTGATGTACCCTTCGGAGATCTTACGACAACGACTTCGCCCACATGCTTTGTCTATTTCATTAGAAAGTCGATTATCAACGTTAAAAGTATTTTAGACACGCATTGCGCATTGGACCATCTACCCATTTCAGCACATTTTTAACATGGAATGATTTTACAAGCTTCCAAGATAAAAATGGATCTCATAACGGACTGGCAATGATGATGGCGATGTTTCATTTCATACAAACAAATTTAATTTCTGAAAACAAATTTATACAAAAGTCAAGATAATTTATTTATGCTTAATTTTCCTTAATTGATGCACTAATATAAAATGATAAAAATCAGCAATACAAGTTTCGGTTTTTATCTGTCAGGTTAAATGTAAGTTGGGTGATAATTGCATAAGAACTTTTATTGCTATTTTGGGGATTAAAAGATAATTTATTATATAATTATTATACTCATTTTAAAAATTTAATCGTGGATATTAGAATATGAGCCGCTGACGATACATTAAAAGCATTGACACAGAATAATATTTGCTGAGACTAATCTAATCTATAATAAAAGCAAAATCTAATTTTAAAATATTATCTAGTTTTACTATTATTTAGTTTAACGTAAAATATATTTGGCTTATTATCGACACAAAATTCGGAAGCAGTTTTTAAAAATAGTACATAAAGGAAATAATCATGCACGAATTATAACGAAACATATTTTAAGTCACCTAGCTTTATACATCAATTTTTCTGGCTTTATTTCATCGTTACAGAGAAAAGCTATTTCATTAATAAAAATGTTACATTGTAGTGTTACAATATATTTAAAATTTCCCCAAAATAATTAATACGTTAAAGGTACCTAACACTAAAAAAAGCATTTATCTAGCCTTATTATCTTTCTAGTTACTCTTTTATTGAACTTTTTTGTTCAGTTGAACTTATAAATCTTACATAATTATAAGCTTATGTAACATAATTTTTTTACTGAGAAACCTTTCCACAGAAATTATTTCCTATCCTTGTTTTATATGTGAATTAAATGTTGAAGCTTAACAAAGATTTTTACTTAATTGTCTACCATTAATTGGTTAAAAAGATGTACAGGTATTTTTTAATTGATAAAATCTTAAATAAGTAAGGTAATAAGATTAATTATTCCTCTCTTTTCTAGAGCTTTCGCTTAATTAATAGATTATGAGTATGATTATGTTTTTGCTGCATTTCGTGGAACAATTAAATGTATTCGATTTTGTAAAGCATGAGGGAAAATCATAGCATGGAAGCTAATCTATTGCCACAATGTAACTTTTTACATTCTAAACTATAACATCGACAGGGGCAAGGTTTTATGATTTTGATTAATTTTTTAGTTTGTTTTGTCATTTTTTGGTGATTTTTTGCTATACGAGGACTAATTATACAGGGACCCAAGAGTAGATAGGTATTTTATTAAAAATGTGATATATAGACGCGTATAATGCACGTTATAAATTTAGATATTAATTTACTTAATCATTTGCAATTATGCATATGCATATATGTACAGAAGATTGTCATTACATCGAATAAAGTAGTCGTATAAAAATCTGATTGGATTTCTACACTTATCATACGATCACTAAGTTCGTAAATATTTCAAGTAATATAAGTATTGGTCTGGAGGTAGCATTATGGTTATAGACAGGTATGGGGTGAGGTGTCAAATAAATCCAGCAAGTCAACTCTTCCCATATTCAATCACTATGGCTGCTTCACCCCTCCCAATTCACTATGCTGTAAATCGTTCCATTTCGGGGGGGTTGCTTTGTCACATTATGGTGACAAAGCAATTTAAACGTTTCGGTTCTTTCTGTTCCCCCACAATTCATAAATCTGAAGTGAAATCTTTTGTAAATTCCAAAGCATTAAGGTCCTCTTTGAATCAAATTCTGAATGTTTGCTCTACCTAATGGGACAACTGAATCATTTTGAGGATTTATGCGTACTGAATAAAAGCATCAAAACTATTTACATTTCTCATTTCTTAGATATCGATTTGCAATTGCTTAGTACAGTTTCATTTACAAAAGTAATTTCTAAATTTTATTTATATGTAGTTGGAGTACATATGAATAACTTAGTACAGTGTATATTTAATGAGAGGGTTTTTCAGTGTGGCATTAAAAAACTAACGGAGGAGAAATATACTTTCTGTCGCGAATTTGTTTGATTTACAGCTGTTGAGGCGATATTTGAAGTTAATTTTTCATTGATAAAATGCTGGTTGGTGACATTCTGAAATCGTATCAGAAAAACAAGCCAAGTAACGTTACGTCCGGAATGCAAACCGAAAACGCGTTCCACCACCAAAGCACTAACCCCACATAAACTTCAAAAAACGATAGGCTGAAATTGAATTCGAGTAATATGACTACAAGTTGAAAAAAAAGAATAACCCCCAAAACACAAACGCTATGTATTTAGCTTCGCAAAAATCTGTCTTTAGCTTACTAAAAATAAACTAATTTACACACGTTAATGGTTAGAAGACATCTTTTAAGAACAGGTAGATAGGTAGAGAGTTGAATTATATCTCAATGGACCCCAACACAACAAGCTACTGCCGACAGTCCGGGATCAATTCCGAAGGGAAAGATCCGAGGACGCCTAGTAATTTTGAACAATGGTCAGATTACGATATCAGCACCTGAGGTGGCACCCCACTTTCCAAACTTCCACACCACGCCAACTTGGGAACATTTGAGGCCACGACAGATTTGACGTGCACCAGCTCCATGTGGTTCCAATCATCCGGTTGCTAATCCGCTAATCTTTCAACCGGTCCCCTCTTTTAAGAACAATATTCAATAAATTAAACGTAACTTGGCATGTTACTCAAATGCAATTTCAAGTAACTGCGTTCTAGTTTGCTCTATAGCCCTAATTTTACTACTTATAACTTGGGAACATAAGTATAGGCCTGCTTAATCCCCAAACCTCAATCCCATAACTGACCTTTGAAACAGAGGTGGTAGAAAATGAAGCCGACTCCATTGAACGTGGATTTTTTCAAATGCCGCGGTGTCCTAATGGACATTGCATCGTTGGACGTGAAAAATTCGAGCATGAATAAAACACGAAAATAAATTATTGAAGAAAACAGAGAATATTGCATGCTATAAAGCAATTTCTCTTTAACACCAAATCACGTGATCTCTTTTTAAATTGAATTTAAAATCTTGTTCAATATGAATCTCAAGCTATTGAATAACCACCATGATTAGTTTGAAAACTGAATAAAAATACCTCAAATTAAATTTAGCATCCAACAAAGACGTGGATGTTTTGGAATTTATTTGAATTCGCAGAGTTGAGATGCAGCTTTTGCAAGAGCGAGCAAAACACCGATAACCCCCTGAAAGATGTCTTTGTCCCTATGCCTCGTTTTAAAAATTATTCAATGTTCGTTATTCAGATTAGTTATACATTCATTTATTATGAATGTATAATTAATCTTAATAATGAACTTTGGATAACTAATTCTTATTCATTAATTAATTTTTCGAGATTATAAATTATTTTAGGTGCTTTAGTATAAAATAAACTGACACCCTTTAATATTTTTTGAATTGTTACAATAGCTTAACCCTCCAAGTGATTTCGACGAGATATCTCTTCAATCGAGATCTAACCAACTTTGCTAGTGCCGAGTTATCTCGTCATCAATCGCGGATATTTTTATGATGACGAGATAAAGATATTGCCGATTTTCTTATGACGAGATCAAGTTCTGGTGAGTTTTCTTTTAAGTGACGAGATATTTCGTCCATCACGATCTGATCAGTGTTGCTAATGACGAGATACCTCGTCGAGACAACCACCAAAAGGGTTAATATCGTGGTAGAATCTTGATTATCCGAAGTAGACAGAGGCCACCTCGGATAACCAAAAGCTCGGTTATCCCCCAAAAGTTGTTATTAACAAAAACCAGCTTATACGAATACAGAAAAAAAATTAATGTACTATGTGTTACTACTACTGAAAGATTCATAAAGCAAGGATTAAGAATAATCTATACTCAGATTAGTGTCACAGTGTGTAATTATTGTGATAGTTTTACGATATATCATGACATGAGTTATTACTGCTTAAATTCTCATGGAAATGTCCATAGCGGTCTTCTGTTTCGCTACAGTTTCTTGCCTCTTTAGACAAAGTGTGCACACTCGTAGCTTTATCTAAAAGTTAAAAAACATTCGTATCAAATTCAGTTAGGATAACACGGAACATGTAGTTAATCTGAGCTCGGATAATCAAGATTCTATTTTATTTTATTATAGTAATTAATATTTTTTGAGATTTAAGAAAACAACGATTGTGAGGTTAGTCATGACAATTCACATCAATAAAGGAACTGACTGACCAATGTTCTTTAGAAATAATGACGAGGAATTCCTACATTTCAAATTAGTTGGATAGCCTTTCGAACACAATAGCAGAGATAATCGCAGCAAAAGTTTGTTTTTCGAATAGATTTCAGCCCTTCCAAACTAAAAATTCCAAATTATGAATTCCGAATTGATGGTTAACGCTAATTAGATTAAACCTCAAAACGGCCATAAACTGCATTTTAAGGTACCCCCATATGTATCGAGGGAGAGCAAAATATTCGCATTCCTTCTGATTTGTTTGTTTATACCGAAAATCCTTCTCCTTTGACTATTTTATTTGTCATTTGTTTTTAGTATATGTAAAATACTTCAATTTTAATAACACATAGATTCTAGATTCACCTAAATTTCTTAACTGAAAATAATAAAATATTTTTTAGCCGTAAACTACTTCAGTTTAGACACTTTTTTAGTCACTCATCCTTACGGAACGAAAACTATTTCTTCGGAAAATGTTTTTCGCTTCATTAATTTAAGAGATCTGACGTGCATCGAATACTTTGATGGAAGTTTTTTCTTTGTATAGCGAGAAAATAATACTTCTTTTCTTCTGTTTTCTTATCCAGTGGCTTTTTTCTTCCTCGGTACATGCCACGATTCTTCAATAAATGTGGAACTAATTTCTTTGCGGTTGTTTGACGTCTCGCTCTGTGTTTTCGGAATGAGTAAGAAAAATGGCGGACGCAAAAAAAGTTACAAAAACATGATATTACTGTCGTATTACTTTCTAAAACAGGTATGTTAAAAAGTCAAGAAGACAGCCGAGTGTTCTAAAGAACATTAATCGGAACAGGCGGTACGAAATGTGATATCTTTTGACCGGAATTTTTTTCCCCTTTTTCGTTCTCTTGTCATTCATCGTGCATTATTAAACATAATAAATTAAAAGAAAAAGACCTTTTTCCAATCTTTGTGGCACTTTTTTTTCTGCGTCTAATTTTTACCGACACTCGAAAGAGAACCTGACAGGATGCAATACTAGAATATTTCCACCCTTTTATCTTTGCAAAAAAAATTCCTTGAAGTGAATTTCACGTCTATTGACGTTATGAAGTTGGCAACATCCGGTTTATATGTACAGTTTTAAGATTTCTTCTTTTTTACATTCTAAACCATCGTCTTGATAGTAAACAGACATTGTAAAAACATTCTATAGAAAATATTTGAAATATGCTGTTCGAAAGCCTAGAAAAAAATTTATATTTTACGGGAAATTTGAAAGAATACAATGTAAATACTATTGTCTTCTGTATTGAAGTTTTCGAGAAAAAAAATTATATATGTTTCCTCAAAGAGGAGGGATGCTGGTTAATTTAACCCTCCAAGTGGTTTCGACGAGATATCTCATCCATCAAGAGCTGTCCAATTCTGCAAATGACGAGATATATCTTCATCAAGATCGGACCAATTTTTTGATGATGACGAACAAGATCTGGTTAGTTTATTTCTAATGACGAGATATCCCGTTCATCAAGATCTGGTTAGTATTGTTAATGACGAGATACCTCATCGAGTTAACATTTATTATCAACTCACTCAGTCTTAGGTGTATTTCATTTGTTGTATACTTGGACACATAAGGTTTGCAGGCAATAAGTAGGTTGATGCTGCAGCATAGTACGTTAGGATCCTTTTATGTCTGCACGTTCCCTACAATGATCTCCGACAAGCTGTCCGAGACAATATATGTAACGGATGGCGGAACGATTGGAACATTTTAAATCATAAAAGCTCCAAGGCATTCATCCATATATTTTATTATGGTCTTCCGTATCTATTCAATATTTCGACGTGCTCTTAAATCTTTTTCGGATTGAGCACATATTTTACTCACTGGCATTTGTTGTTGAGAAAGAATCAACTGCGTGTAGCGTGTGTGTTGTTTCTTCTACCACTCATCATACTTTAAAAGATTGCCTTAATTTTAACCACCATCGTCTTTTTTTCACAACTCTATTTTAAACTTGCGAAATTTGGTAGGGGAGAACACCATCCAAATCTTTTAAATTGTTTACCATAGCATTGAATTTTAAATTTCCGATAGTGTTTTTTTTGTATCACGCCTTTTATTCTGTATCAATCTGCATGTGTTTTAAATCCGCTATTTATATAAATATGTTTCAACTCTATCATTTACTAAATTTTGTAAGTTTGATTAAAATATTTAATCCTATTTTCAAGTTTTTACTATCGTGGATTTTAATCTACTGTTTATTGCTTATCAGTTTGTTTAAATTTTAAGGTGTTTTATTGAATTTAATTTCTACATGCGTTTGGTGCAGCTTGTCCATATTTGGACCTTATTCCTTTTAGGACCTTATAACAACCTAAAATCTTATCGAAACCTAATCTAAAAACTGTAAAGGGTATATGTACCTAAAAATTATAGTGATTAACATTACATTTAGGTGAATCCAAAGGGAATTTGACGGAAACAAATGTGACGGTTAAACTTGATACCCAATAATTGATTATTTACTGACTTTCATTTACATCAATATTATATTTTGTAGTTATTCTCTTATTTCTTTACCTTTACAAGCGCTTACCAAATCCAACTTATGCCTTTGAATATGAGGTTACGATATGGTTTGGTTTTTATGGAACAAGGGCCATATTTGGCCAAGCTGTGCCAAACACAAGGCAGAAAACGTCAAGTAAATGGACATACACATGGAAAGCTTTACTTACACAGAATACACCCAGGGTTATAGGAATCGAATCCACGCTGCCTGCAACTCGCAGGTTGCTAGAGCAGTAGGTAAATAAACTGACACGGTCTCTGAAGGAAAATGTCATAAGATGGAAAGTAATGGAAAGTAATGAAAAGTAATGGAAAGACACTGTTTTGAAAAACGTTAAAAGTTTAGTTTAATTTCCCCATTGAATATTATAAAAAATTAAAAATACAACAAAACTGTTTGATTTGTCCTAATAGTTTGTTCTATAGTTTGTTCAACATTTTCTTGGGTTTCCGTAAAAGATGCATCAATTGCAAATTCAATAAAGAACTTTACTATAAAATCAATAGAGTCCATTATTTAAAGTACCATTTTCAATTAGTATAGTAAATGGATAGCAGAAAAAAAATTTGTATCCTGAATAAAGAAGAATTTTACATTGCTGTATTCGTTCTCTGTATAAATTTTCCAAAAAGAAACGTAAGATTGAATGTAATTACAATGTACGTATTTCTCTTACAAACAAATCTTAAGCGATTTACTTAAAAATAACTGGAACAAATAGCATTTTCTCTCTGTGTTTCAAATGTAAATACGCATTTCGAATGCATCTTAGAGTCCTTTCCATTAAGAGCTTTGTTGCAAAATGAAACTTTGAAAGGAATTTTTAACGCAACATTGAAATAAGAAATCTCTAAAATTGTATTGGAATTGCTTCCTTTATAATGAAGAGTAAAATGTATGAAAGCTTAACTTTATACTTTATAAGACTGTCATAAGCATTGAAAACAACAAAGTTGTTAACACTCAATAAACAGGGGGTTTTACAGAAACCTGTTTTCAATTATATGTAAAATCCTATATTTTGTACTGTCATATATACCATTATTTTCACGTTTGAAAACATTTGTAAATTATTTTTAAAATATACCTTAATGCTATTAATTTATATTTGACTGTTTTCAAGTAAAGAAAAAATCCTGATTATATTCTACTGTAGAATTCTTCATTTGAGTACATACTTTTAACGATCTTTCATATTTTAAGTTTAATAGCCTTCGTTTTGTATTTATTCCCACTCATTACAATTCTTTATGATAATTATCTCAATTTTGAAGCAAGCACGGTTTCGCATTAGCTTGAGATTAAATAGTTGTTTCTACTTTAATTCTTAGTAATTATGAAGTCTTATGTACCGATCTTATTCCTTAGAAAATCAATATTAATTAAATAATTTCTTAGGGAATCAATATGAAGAAGCGACTTATGAACAAGCTGTCTGTTAATATACACTAACCATGTAAAATGCTTGTTTCTTTAACTTGATTAAATATTTATATTACTTTTAATTTTGATTATTTTACTTGTAATCCGCATAACACTGGTATAGTGGTCATAGCACTTGTCTGCCACCCAATAGGTCGTGGGTTCTAATCTCAGTTTGTAAGCACATGTATGTTGGTGCACAATAGGCTCATCATTCGGTGCTTCTTCACAAGTAGCCAACAGTTCGCCCCTTGTAGTGCTAAAGGCCGAGTGGTTAGAAGCCGGGCCATTAAAAAATAATAATTAACTTTTACTTGTAACATATTTCATAATGATAATTAGGAAGACATTTCATTTTATTACTGACATTATCCTCATGATTTGCAATAATGACTTTGCCGGTGGAACTTAGATTTTAATGCATCATAGTTTATTGAAATGTGTTATTTCATGAGTGTTACTCTTGAGACGAGCTGTAATCAATAAGTTTCCGTACTGACTCTATGAACAAAATAAGGCCAACCGTAGCCTTTATTTGCTTCCATAACCTTCAAAATAGGACACTTTAGGACAGTGGTTCTTAACCTGTTTAGAGATCGACACCCCCTTGAATCCAAAAATAAGCTCGCACCCCCTTGAAAAATGTGTTTCTATTTCTTTATTTAGGAAGTTACTTTTATTGCAAGATAATTTATTTATTGAAAGATAAACACATAAATTTACACTTACATTCAAAACAATATCTCAAATTTTAATCGCTACATTGTTTATTCATAGTAATACTTTTGAAGCGAGGCTTCTTTTTTGAAAGAGCTAAGCGTAAGTCATCTCTTTCATTTAAGCGATTTCTGGCTTTTGTTTTTATGTGCAAAAGTGATGAAAATCCCATTTCACTCAGGCAGGTAGTGGCAAATGGTTAGTCTTCAATGCTGCTTTTGCCAGCTGTGTATAAGGTTCTTACTGTGTACACCAGAATTGTTCTAAGTTCAGTTTTTCAAATTGAATTCGAATACGTGCATTGGCTCGTATTTTACTAAGATTGTCTTTTATTAAATCGCTGTCGTCCATCGAAATTTTTCTCGCACCCCTGTAGATGCTTTCTCGCAACCCCAGGGGTGCACACACCCCAGGTTAAGAACCACTGCTTTAGGAGTTCAAACAATAATCCTACCTAGATATGGAAGCAACTCCCGATGCCCTATTTCGAGCCAATACTGTAGTCGTACTGCCTGCGATTCGGCCTAAATCTACCAAAACCTTCCTGAATCTTCAACCCTTAACTTGCAAGTTCTTTTTTAAAACGCTGAGCTAAATCAGACTAGCAGTTTTCTCCCTAATGCCACCAGCTGAACATTATTCATTATGGCACTACAAGTGCGGATATTACTCTGCGGTACGTTACTCTGGTGCACCAGAGAGCGTGGATTCAGGCTATACCTTACATATGGTATAACGTTCCAGGCAAAACCCGTTTATAGAGAGGTCACATAATCATTCCAGACTGATAAGAATCCATGACTCACCCCGTATTCGTACCAGGAACCTTTCGATCCAGAATCCAGCACCCTGACCACTGGACCGAATGGTCGGCTTTCTATTGGTAGTAGACATGGGTAACCACAGTTACGTTGTCAGTAGATGAAAACTGATGAATCGAGTAACCCTTAGCTCAAATGACATGAAATGTGAGGTTAAATTTCGATAGATTTGAAATTTAGAGTCAATATTGGGTACTGATCCGACCAATCGGTCTAGCGGTCAAGGTGCTGGCTTCTGGATAGAAAGGTTCCTTGGTCAAATCTAGGGTAAGGCATGGATGCTTGTCCGGAAGGAATATGGGGTCTCTACAAATTAGTTGTGCTTATAATGTATGCTATGTAAGGTGTAACGTGAACCTATTCCCCTTGGAACACCAGGGTAAGGCAAATTTGTTCACAAAATCCGCTCTTGTAGCGTAATAATGAATAATGCACAATTGGTCGGACATTAGGGGGAAATATTGGGTACTGATATTGCAAATTGTGAAGTTGGCGTGCGGTCTGATATGAAAAGAGTTCGGAGAATGGTTCAGGCATCAGAACCATGACGAGGCGTGTAGGTTTATGTAAGTCGAATTGATGATATGAGACATCGATGCCTATGTGGAAATTTCATCTAAAGCCCTGCAAGCTTAAGCCCAAGCTAGGCTATAAATGGTAGGATGAACAAATAGGATAAGGCTCTATCCGTTTCCCATATCAAGAAGTCAATTGGGGTGCGTGTAAGGTTGACCTGAAGGGCACCTACTTCCGATTGTATATAAACACAGTGAGAAAATTGCCAGCTTGCGATGTCTGATTTTTGATTTCACGACTTTGTAAGAAACGATTCTGGTAAGTAACTTGTAGAGACCTCTGCCAAATTTAATCTGCAGTGACTTAAGTTAGCCGGAGCGGAGGGGTGTGCTCCCAACTAAAAAGAAGGCCTGGTATCAAGACTGCTTCTTATGTAAATATAATGCATGTGAACTTATGAAATCCTCTATTTCACGGAACAGTTAAATTTGCTCTACTCGAAACGATGCAAGTGGTGGTAATGTACATTATTTTTCAATTTTCCAACACTCCAAGATTTGATCAACTTCTTACTGATCACTAAAGAGTGAGCCAACGCCTTGAAGTGAAAGATTTGACGAAGTTCTTAGAAAGAGGAACAAAAGGGACACTAGGGAAATCAACTTCAGAAGGCATCGAAGACCCATTAAAGTCTCCTTTCCCATTTTTTTAATCCCAGATGGGAAGAAACTGAATTTAGAACTTACAGTCCAGTCCGAAAGGATCTATTTTGCCACCCTTCATCTCAAAAATAAAAGGTGTACCAGAATGTAATAAAGATATTGTATTTAGCTAATTGCATTTCGCGTTTCATTTAATTACCTTTGGTAAGGGAGTACACATGTTTTTCTCGCATTTTTATTTGTTGTCTTTGAACATGTATGGAAGAATCTTGTCCATTTATGAAAGTTCTGAATCTCCGCGTTATATCGGAACTCAGCGTAACTATGTATTAAAGAAATAATGTGATCTTCAATTCATTCTATTGTACATGGTGAATTTTAGTAAGCAAACCTTTAAATTCCCTGTCCTAAGTAATTATAAAGAGAGGCTGTTCGGACATTTTTTGAACGATTTTAATGTACTGAAGCTCAATTTTTTACATCAAATTTTTGTGTTTTAAATGTTCTATTTAATAGCCCTTATTGTTAACTATCTTTCTACACCTTAATTTCCATGATAATAATGACTTTTGTAGTATCGACAGTGGTATTTTGTCCCATTCTTGTTCCACAGTTTTCCAGTCCTTGAATGGTTTCGGTCGACATTTCGATAATGCCCTTTTTAAAAGTCCAAAACCACAAAAGTCCATGGGTGAAATATCTGGAGATTTAGCGGGAATATCAGTAAAGGTTATTGACTTGATACTAGTTTCTTGTTCCATTTTTTCCAAGAATTTAAAAGTCAATTTAGATGTGTGGCTGCTTGCTTTACCCTGATGCAGTTCTACTGATTGTTGGCACTGTGGGTAAAGATATGGTATTTCTTTTTTGAATATTGGGGATAAAATATGGTCTAGATAATATGTGGGAGTTGATTTTTACATTTTCCCTCTCTTTTTACTTTTAATTTTCCATTATATGCAAAACCGGCAACAATCATAAATCCCTTAGAGAAAGTTCTGACGTTCACCTTGCTATAGTCCTTTGACTTGGCGGGTTCTCTTTTAAAATTAAAAATCTTACCTTACAAATATTCTCAGAAATTGTTTCTTTTTTGGAAGTATTTTTCCACTTTTACGTTTTTTCCTTTCTCATTAATAATATTACTTATCGTACCTTTAGATATCGAAAAACCATGACTTTTACAGTGTTTTTGAATAATTGAATAAGCATAATTCTCTTCGGAAAGAGAGGAAACATAGCCTTCCATCCATTGCTTATTTAAAAGCGCCATTTTGAAAGTAAACAAAACTCTGAGTTAACAGACGATAAGTTATACTTTAACTATTTAACTGCTGTGAAAATGAAATTCTTTCGTAGACATACAATTTTTTTACAGCTAATCAAAATCGTTCAAAAATGTCCGAACAGCCTCTATGAGTAGACTTTTCTATTTTTCTTACATTTTAAATAATTCGCTTTTCTCTATTCTGAATGAGGTGAAAATATTTTACAAATATTTTTTTAACTTAATGCAGATACATTAGCAAAACAGTTAATAGGATTTACTAACCCGATACTATCACGGATAGTTTGTAATTGAATTGATGTCGCACTGGAGCAACACAAGGAGTATTGACGACGGTCTACGATCAATGCAAAGATGCGAAGACAAAACCTCGTAATTTGGAATCACCATCAGATGACAAGGTCAACACCTGAGCTGGTACCTCACCAAACTACTACACCGTACCAACGTGAGGATATTTGTGGTCACGACAGATTTAATGTGCATAAGCACCCACGGACTTTTGTTGATGGTTTGGTCTTTGGTCGATCGAGTTTCGAACTCGCAACGCTTCGGTTGCTAACCCGCCATTGTCCCAACGTTCTCGTCATTATATATATATATATATATATATATATATATATATATATATATATATATATATATATATATATATATATATATATATATATATATATATATATATATATATATATATACATTATATATGACGATATCTCGTCATTAGAAAAAACTGACTAGATCTTCATCTCGTAATCATAAGAAATGCTAATGACGAGATATCTCGTCATTAGCAAAATTGGAGGGTTAAATCATAAGTACTCAATTCACAAAAGATATGTATCCCACTACAGTGAGTTACACAAGTATTCATCCCCTCAACCTTTCACTATTTCCTTGAACTTGATAAGAATGAGATTAAAATTACTATATAACGTTTTACCACATCAAAGCTCTGTCTTTCTTTTTAGTCTCATATGAAAATAATCGAATAATTATTAAAATTTTTGCAAAAAATATTGAAAAATGTATGTAATCTATGAAATCAAACACAAAAGTATTCGTCTAATGTTGAACAAAAACGATAAAATCAATGTTTCAATCAATCAGAAATCAATCAGATTTGTTTTTATTTTGTCTTGCACCTTAGATTGTCTTGAGTCTAAGTATTGTATGCACCAGGTATTCGGTCAAACTGGAACCAATTTCATTATTTCCTGCTTGAAGATAGATTTTCAATGAATTTCGCTATTTTCTGATATAAAAAATATCTAATTTCTTCTGATTTTTTTCATGAAAGTAATAGTAGGATACAAATCTTTAAAATCAGGTCGGATATTAGGTCGTTTAATATACCAACCACACACCTTTGTACGTAAATCACTGTTTTAGGATTACTGTCATGGTGGACCAAACCCTGTACTTTACATCAAATTTACCGCCAAACAGTTTCAAATTTTAAAAATTCTCAATTTTTTGCAGATTGAACCTTAGTACCAGCAATAAAGGTGGTAATCAAGTAGTTTCAAAGCATAACCATTATTTACAATTATTCCCCAAAAGATAGTAATAAGCACTTGAATAGAATGAGTAATTTTTAGAGCCCGTTGTATTCTTATCTTCACGGGTTTTATAGCTAGTAAAGCAATAAACATTATTTTAGCAAAGTTCTCTTAGACATATATGGGGGCCTTAACACATTACAGGAATTATTGTATGCATGTTAGAAAGAAATGAATGCATGTTAAAATGAAATATAAACAATATGCGAAGGATTGCATTTTTATTGCTTAGAATAATAGTATTAGTTTTTCTAATGCCACACACACACTCCCTTTGATTGAAATCTTTTCCTCTCAGTATTGCCAAAATATTCCTAACATCAATGTTTAGTCTTCCATTGAGACCAACAAAATTATGCTTAAGATGCGTTTAGCATTATTTTACCATAAAGAAAGTTTTTAAAGCAAGATTTTTCTCCTAATAAAACTCAAAATCCCCCAATAGAATTAGTATCAATCCAATAAGCAAAGAAATACTAATATTTCTTCCTTCCATATGAAAAATAAATGAAACGTTGCAATATTAAATAGAACAGCAAGCACTGTTGAGACATAACTCTGAACGTTTGAGCGCATGCAAAAATTGAAATTCTGAGAAATACGACGTAAGAAAAAAATAGTATGTAAATTTTTGGAGCGTTCATATTATCGATGCACTTTGTAGCATTATGCTGTACATGTATTTTGATGTAATTTTTTTCTTGTTTTCCCGGATATAGTTATTTTGTTTGAAGTTTATTTATGAGAAAATATTTTTTTGTCCTTTCTATATTACACATTCTCGAAAACATCTTGTTTTGCTCTTTGCACTTATTTTTATTCCTGTCCCGCTACTTTTTTGTTTATTATTTTTGTGCACAAGAGTTTGTAACAATCCTTTTGGAATTTAGGTAATGCAATTTATCATTGAATAAATATCATGGATGTAAATATCAGGATTCAAATACAATTATACATAGGAGAGATATTTTCAGTGTAAACAAACAAATCAAACGAAGTGTAAAGATTTTACTTTCGCTATACAAATGCTCTCGCACGATACATATCAGGGTTACCTTAAGAAATTTATCACCGTTTAGGCAACATTTGGTATTTAATCTAATTGGCGTTCACCAATCAACTATCATACATCAATTCGAAATTAATTCTTTGTAATTTTTATTGAAGTGCTGACCAACCAAGAATACCAAGAATACCGACCTTCTTTTTACCCACCAAGGGGTTTCGACGAGATATCTCGTCCGTCAAGATCTAACCAATTTTGCTAATGACGAGATATCTAGATCATCTAGATCTAGATTACTGCCGAATCTTTTATGATGACGAGATCAAGATCTGGTCTATTTTTTTCTGACAAGATATCAAGATATCTCTTCATTAGAAATATGTGGGTCAGTTTTGCTAATAGAAGATACCTCGTCGAGACAACCAATAGGAGGTTTAAAAAAGACAGATCACGTGAGCGGAGTCACTGACGTAAGATCTCAGGAGGGTAAATCACGTAGGTTTGCGAATCGACTTGGATCGACTGCGATCGAAGAGTAGACTAGGGGTTACAATCAAGCAAGTTAATAGCTTTACTAATCGATAATTTATCCGACATTAGGGGGTTCATACTTTTTCCAACAACCAAGTAAAAGATCTTCAAACCAAGCGATCGACAGAAATAACATGAAGCTATACACACATGCTCCGTCTATTTCATTAGAAGGTCGATGGGGAATTTCACAAATTTCGCATCATAAAACCTATTACTTTTAAATGTTGATTATAGCAGTTTTGCTGACGTTTGTTATTCAATCTAATTGGCGTAGACTATTCAACTATCTATACATATAGAGCAGAGTTGGCACCTGTCTGTCTGTTCTCTATACAAATCTACACCGTTTGACCAATCTACACCAAATTTGGTACACTTATTCTTTGGATCCCGACCCGTGGTAGCGTAGGCTACATATTAACCCCCGTTCTATTTGTCTTGGGTTTGCAGAGGGCTGAACGTCCCGTAATCCTGGACAGAGCACTTGCTAGGGCCCCCCTCTCTCGGTCTGGCTGTGCAGATGACGTCAGAGTTAACATCTACAGGATTCGCCCCTCAGGATGACCTTGGAATTTTTTTAGAATCTGGTCTAGAGAAGAATATGGTGCAATCGCAAATGGATGTTATTGCGCTGAAAATTGCTCAGTATCGTATCGTTTATGTATCTGTAAATTCTTAAACTATAGCTTTATTATTGGAATGTAAATTTTTATGATAATATAAGATTATTTTTATAGAAAGTGGTCTCTTTTTTTTATTGTCGATATGGTACAGGGGGCTAAAGACAATTCGAAATCCTCATAGAAGTAACATTGCGTATTTATACGATAAATTTCAGACCAATTCACATTAAATTTGGTACATTTATCCTGTAGAATTCTACTGGACACATAGGCTATATATTAACCCGTTCGATTTGTCCTGGGTCTGCACACAGGGGTCTAAAACAATTCGAAATCTCCATAGGAATAATATTGAGTAATATTACGATGAATTATAAATATTTCAACCCGAGCAACGCTGGGTAATTCAGCTAGTCATATATAAATTCAGAATTCATTCTTTTTTCTTTTTTTTTTTCGGACCCACCGCCTTCCAGCTCGCCTAAAAAAGGCTTAGAGCTGTTTCTTGGGAAGCGGGGATTGACATCCACCGTGACCACGAAAGAGGGCAGCAGGCCAACCAAACCCCCCGGGGGGGGAGAGCAACGCCGACGTGCGGCCCCGGCAACCAGAGCACCACCACTTATTGAACAAAAATTTAAAATTTACAAACTAAGTCAACAGGGCAGACAACAGAGCGAAAACATATATCACATAATAAATATCAAATAATAAGACGACCGCTGACAACCCACCGGTTTACAGGGACGATAATGACCACACAGATTGAAACATATGAAAACACAAATTATAATGGAATAATATAATACAAAAATGAACATAGGATATTAAAATATTGAATTATGAATCTGAATATAAATACGTGAGGGTGAAAATGTTATATGATTCTTAAAATAATAAAATTCAATATATCAGCATAGGGGAATTAAAAATCAGGATGCCACAAAGAAGAGCTCAAACTGAGGGCGGCGGGCAGTTAGCCACCTGCCAGCATACATATTTTAAGTTTAGTCATGGATGCCGAGTTTTTTAATACACTGGAGAGCCATATGGGTTTATTCAACACCGATGACTCCCGCAGGTGATAATTTGGTGTGTTAATGCAGCTGAAGAGATAATGGTTTGCATCGCCCACCAACCCACAGGCGCAGAGGTCAGTGCAGCTAATATGGAATCTTTTTAAATAACTCATGAACGGGCCATGACCCGTTAAAAACCATACGACATATCGGTTTGTGACGAGGGAGGTAGTACTGATCTCCGGCATGAACTCCTTCAGCCGGAGACCAGACTCCGATTTATTGTGGTGTTCCTGCCACTCAAGAATCATACGATTCCTAAGTATTTTTTTAATATATGAAAGAGGGGCAGGAACATCCAATCCCTCGCCACAATTCGCGTGTTGGTCAGCCAGCTCATTACCATCCACCCCCACATGAGCTCGAACCCAACTCAAGCTAAAAAGGTTAAACAATTCATTCTTTGAAATTTTATTGGCGAAGTGCTGAAATCGTATTAAATACAATCCATCTGTCGCCATGTTCAGAATGCGTACAGTAGACACTACCGCCATCTATATTTGGCTTGACAGAAATGGCTTTCACAGTATAATTTCTTTATACTCTATGCTCTATAACCTGTATTTTAACTCGGTTCCTTTCTAAGTGTGTAATTTGTGCACGCTGTCATTCTTTCCAGTTATACATCACTCTTTCAACGCTTTAAAGATTCAATGGCTAATTGTACTCCCTAACCACTCCATTCAATAAATGAAATGGGTAAAATATGCACTTGAGTGTTCTTGCATGACAAGGGGCAATTGCGAGAGTAGAATAATTTATGTTATGGGTGTCGAGACAGAGCGACTCACGCGTCTCCTTTGTTGAAGGGTTCCCGTCTCTTCATCCAAACTCTCTCAATAAAGTATTTTATTCTTACATTCCGCTAGATTTGCATTTAATCTGTGCCGAGATCTTCGTAGATACTTCGTTACTTTTATCTTTTGGATAACTTAATTTCGAGTACGTCAGTGATAAGGAATAAAAATACGAAAGTCTTAACTCTCAGTGGTATGACGGGAAATTATCTTTTTGGAATGTTTTTGCTTCTCGACGAAAAAGGAATAAATGGTGTAGAACTGTTGTTGAGAAATTGAAACTAATCGTTTTCTTTTGGAAATTGCAAATAATTAATTTTCATAAGCAGTGTAACTTTTATCATTTGAAGAATTTTTCTTTAAGGTTCGTATAAAAAGGAGGCATTCGTTGCTATTGAAATGAAAATATTTGTTTCATTTTACTAGCATTGGACTGAGTTCTTTTATATTTTCAACTATATATTGTATCAGTAGTGGTCAGTGACCATAACAACATTACCATTGCTTACGCTATTATGATTTAGTTTCTGAATGCCACCATATATTTTTGCTTTCCAGCTTATTTCACCCAGTAGATTGTGCATTCTTATTTGCATGTGTTTGTTTGTATTATCCGTCATGTGCTGGAAGAGGATCAACGTGGCTCAGTGAGTTTTCCCACTACGCAAGCAACCGGCGAGTTTTAGGGGCCACAGGTTCGGTTCCTCCCTGAGTGTATCTCTCTCTTCTGTATCAGTAAAACTTTCCATGTGTGCGAGCGTTTTTTTGGCGCAGCTTGGCCAAATCCAACTCGCAATCCGACAAATAAACTATTACATAACGAGAAAAAATATTTCATAAACAAACACCTATCCTATAAATGTTTGACTACGCCATTTAAGTAATAACCATCCTGATGTTTTCAGAATTACTAAATTAAAATCTCGCGATTTGTATTATCAAAGTTTTCATTCGGATTATTTGTAATTTTTATCTCAGCTATTTATTTCAAAATTTAATGTATTATAATTTTCATTCCGATTCTATCATTCTAATATTTTTCAATTGCTTCACCCTTGAGATTTACGATAGTTAATATTTAGTTACATATATAATTAACCCTCCTGGTGATTGTCTCGACGAGGCATCTCGTAATTACAAGAAAACTGACCAGATTTTGATGGACGAGATATCTCGTCATTGGAAAAACTGATCAGATCTTGATCTCGTCATCATAAAAATTCGACAATATCTTAATGACAAGATATCTCGTCATTACAAAAATTTGCCAGATCTTGATGGACGAGATATCTAGTCAAAACCACTTGGAGGGTTAAAAAGGTTTTATTTTTGAAACTCATCATTAAGTCTCACGAATAAATTTTATATACATACGCTCCTCTTCCACTAGTTCCAAAGACTCAAAGTAATGACCGATAACAAAGAAACGAACAAAAATACTGTTTAGATAATAATTATAATACTTCTACGCATAATTGGTGTATGTTAGCTTTCAAAATATACCAAAAACAATTTTTTGCATTTTCCTGAGGGCATTATTATAACCCTCAAAGTTGTTTTGATGATATATCTCGTCCATCAATATCTACCAATGTTACAAATGACAAGATATCTTATCAAGACTTGCTTTTTTATAAGATCAAGATCTGGTCAGTTTTTTTCTATTGACGAGATATCTCGTCCAGAAAGATATGGTCAGTTTTGCTAATGACGAGATACCCCTCGCCGAGACAACCACCAAGAGGGTTAAAAATATTACAAAATAAATTTATGATTTAAAGTAATTGTCTATTTGCTTATACCTATTAAGAAAATAATGACCAGAAAAGAATTTTTAATCCTTCAGTTTCCCGAGCAGTCTACAAAAAATTAATCAATGTACGGATATCTACACTTAATTGTGTAAAGTACTTTGAATTTTAAAATAATACGCTAGTAATGCTAAGGCAATATTTACCAAATATGGCGAAACTTTTTTTGTCTGAAACGGCGTTCACACACACACACACACACACACACCTTAGAAGCGATTTTTCAAACCATGGTGAGATGAACAATATATTTCTTTCGCGAAAAGAAAAAGATTAATGCGATGCTTCTAATATTTTGCTGTCACTCCCAAGCATAGCAACGAACTTTCAAGGTTTGTTTCTATCCTATTTTTTTCATGACACCAGATGTTATTAATATCTGAGATTTTTAGAAATACGTTGAGTGTTGGGAAAGATTACATTGGACGAGAAAGACGGACTCTACTTCGAAAAATAAACGAGATTGAAACGAAATTTTTCAAATGTCTTTTTACATTGTCTTCCTGTATTAATGTACTTTATCAAAGGGGTATTGAACTTAGGCGTTTTATTTTAAATGTGTATTCTGGGGATAGGTAGGTAGGTAGGTACTTAATTAACGTCTCACTGGAGCAACAAAGCGGGCTATTGGCGACGGTCTGGGATCAAACTTGAAGGGTTGGTTCGTTGGTTGGTTTTGGGGGGTTTTATGGCGCAAGGGCCATATTTGGCCACAAACTCGAAAGGGAAAGATCGAGGACAACACCACGTAATTTTGAACCACAGTCAGATTATGAGGTCATACCTCAGCTGGCCCCCAAACGTCCACACCACACCAACATGAGAACATTTGAGGCTACGGCAGATTGAGCGTGCAAGAGCCCCCTTTGAACACGACGGTCTTTGGTTGGATTCGAACTCGCAACCCTGTTGCTAATACTCTTCCAACCTGGCTACCGCGACCCTGTATTCTGAGGGAAAATATTTTAAGAGCAATGCAAAGTTACTAATTCTTTTTCAAATTGGATTTTCTTTATTTAATAGGCATTTACTATTAATTCATTTTATAATTTCGGCTAAGGTTTGATTTTAGCAGCTCTGAAACTTTTCTCAGCTCTTTCGGCTTTCCAGCTTGCAACTACTTCACGCACTAAAATTGGTATGGGTGCGTCTGTTTGTGACGCTGCTGTCCTGGGTTCCAGTCCCATTTTCATTCTATTTTTATGTGTGCAGTGTCACTGCCAATGTTTATTCGAAGAAGCAATAGCACTTTAACGCAACATTTGACTTTTTCTGCCAAAATTCATTTTTAAGTTACTTTTTCATTACTCGCGAAAATTTTTATTAAACCTATTACGTTTATCGATTTCTGTATAGTTGAAATTCGTTTGTGTCTTTTGATATTTGTGTACTAAACATTTTATAGTGAAAATATGCGTTTTATTTATTTGGCTGCCCCATTTAAAAGATATTAAGTAAATATAGTACATTCAACAAAAACTTCATACACTTTTGTGAGTAGATATTGAAAACAATAATGCCTTTGAAGGTGAATTTTGGAAGAAAAAAGTGAAATTTTGCTTAAATGAGCAATTGATTCCTCGAATAAACATCTTCATTAAAGCTGCACGCATAAAATTATCGAAAAATTGTACGAAAGTGTGACTTGAACCAAGCGAGGCAGTCGCACACGTATCTACAAAGTTATTCTACCTACTCGATACACCACACTCATAATTGCACTTTGCAATCTGCAGTCTTCCCTGCATGACTTCCAAGAAGTTTTGACCTCCTTGAACCAATAGAATCTTTCCATTATTCTATAATATTCTAAAGAAATAAGCGATAAAATCTTTCCAAAGGATTCCATTCTATAGAAAGGACTGATAAAATATTTCCAAAGGATTCTAATTAAGGAAAGGAGAGCAATTGAATCTAACCAATGAATTCTATTGAAAGGAAATTAGCAATGGAATCTTTCGAACAGATTCATTCTAAGGAAAGAACCAATAGAATCTTTACACGTGATTCTATTCTACAGAATGGGCCAATATAATTAATTGTGCCAAAATATTCTAATATAAGGAAAGGAGCAATTGAATCTCACCAATGAATTTTACTGAAAGGAACAATAGAATCTTTCGAACAGATTCATTCTAAGGAAAGAACCAATAGAATCGTTCCATGTAATTCTATTCTACAGAATGGGCCAATATAAATATTCCAAAGTATTCTATTCTACAGAAAGGAACAATGGAAACTTTCTAAAGATTGAAGGAAACATGGATTCTTAATGGCCAGTTGTGTTGCTTCAGTTAGATGTTAATTTAACAACCTACCTAATCAAGCGAGTTAACATTTCTTTTTCCCCCAAGCCAAACATAAATTTAAACATACGCTCGCTAGAAGATTTTAGAAGTCCCTTTTCACCTGCTATTGTTCATTATCCAAAGTATAGTAGAATAAAAAGTATTTCGCAAGCGATGTACTGAATCTACGATATGGAGCAACCTGGGCTCTCATTGCAATGCGCTGACAATCGAAGTTTGAGATGTCGTTACCCAAAGATACCATGTCTCAGCGATCAACTCAGCGGGCAGCCCAATTCTGAGCCAGTGCAACATTTTTTTCCTCTACATATACGTTGTGTTTCAAAACTACTTAGGGAAAATACATACACAAATAAATGGCAAAGTTCACTCTAAACTCTTCCATCGCAGCGAATTTGGCGAAAAACTCAAAACACTCCTCCAAATGAGTATACAGTAAATAAAAAGTTGTTTTGTTTTCAATCACGTAGTGAGTAAATGGAGCCAGGACGCAGAGAAATAACTCAATAGGTGGTACCATGAGATTTTTTTCATCCGGTTTCAGTGCGAGATGTGAGATTTCAACCTTTTTCTTGTGTCCATATACAACTCCAACGCAAAGCTTGATTTCCGTTGGGACGTTTTTAACAGTTGAGTGAGTTTGATAACTTCTTCGATTTCCATCTCCATTTTTTGTTCCGTGTTTTCTCGCGACGAAAAACTACGCCATCTTTTTCTTTCTTTCCGGATTTTATTTCGTTTTGCAGAAACAGCTTTGTATTGCTAAAGTGGTTCTTTTTGTGGTGTAATCCAGGTGGCAAAAGCAAATTACTTGCCCGAGGAAAAACATCGCTGAGCCGAAATCGATTTAGAATAGCCACTCTTCACAAATGTTGTCATAAGAGGGTCAAGGTCTGTGATAAAAAAGCATGGGGAAAAGCACCCTGTGTGGGTTTTAAGAAGCGGGGCTAGATTTGTTTCCTTTTTATTATAAAAAGTGAAAAGTTATTCTCTATCTCCTTTTAGCAACTTTTATCAGCGTATTAACACTCCAAATGGTTTCAACGAGATATCTCGTTAATAAAGATCTTATCAATTTCGCTAATGACGAGAAATCTCGACATCAGGATATTGCCAAGTTTTTTATAACGAGGTCAAAATTTGGTAAGTTTTTTCTAAGCACGAGATATCATCAAAGATCGAAGACGAGATATCGAGATTCATCAAGATCTGGTCAGTTTTGTTAATGGCGAAATAATTCGTCGAGACAACAGCCAGGAGAGTTATTTATAAAACACAACACGTTTAAAATAGCTACTTTTAAGCTAAAAAAACTGGAGAATGGATAAAAGTTAAAAACTGATTCAAACTTGCTATTCTGATATTAGTAGATTCGATAAATTAAGCTAACGTTTTCTCTTCATCTTATTTTATTGTGGATAATGTTTGACAATTACAAAAAGCAGATTGTAGACGTTCTGCCTTAGAACTACCTACCCTTTTGAAAATTGAGTGTAATGACATATTTTGTTGTCTTAATTGCATTGATCTCTTTACGTCTTATCCAAGTGGGTGAATGATTTATGACAAATGTTCCGTGATAAATGTTTCCTGTAACGACTATTAATCAAAACAATTAGATTGAGGCATAACAGGTGTTACCTCCATAGGGTACAACAGGGAGTCGAACGTATTTTTGTCCCACCTATGGAGCAAAATGGGACACACGACATTCACTTGTTTAACCCTCCTGGTGGTTGTCTTGACGAGGACCTCGTCATTAGCATCTCGTCCAAGCATTAATCAAAACTGACCAGATCTCTATGAAAGAAGTATTTCATCAGAAGGGTAAACTGATCAGATCTTGATCTTGTCATCATCAAAAAATAGGCAGTATCTTGATGACGAGATATCTCACCATTAGCAAAATTGGTAGTTTTAAAATTGGTTTATTGGTAAACTAGTAGTAAAAACTAGTTTTTCCTGTAAATGCGAATGGCTACGATATCTCTTTAACAAATTTGCTTGGATATTCCATCGAAATATTGAAAGCTCTAAAACGAAGTTTTATATGACTACTAATTTATAATGGTAGAAAAGTGTATTCGATGAAATAGGAACCACGATTTGTTGAAATTTCTTAAGATAAATGATAGAGCATTTCAGGCAAAAACCAAGTGTTGTATTGATTTTACCACATATCACACATAAGGATTGAAAGAATCCTTGAAGGGATCTTATTGGTCAAGAAGTCTAAAACTGGTTAGAAATCATCCTGGGAAAATTATAGGTTGCATAGTTGAATAATGCGGTATAGCCTGCAAAGGATTAAGTTCATACTTCCCATAGGAAATAACGTTTTCAATTACACTAACTATTCCTTAAACTAATTATCTACCTCACGTATTCGTAATTCAACTTATCCAAGAGATGCTAGGTAATGGAAGTCTTACCCGAGAGAAAACAGCGTAGTGTGTTACATTGATTTTAACCGACAAATGTGATCCTAATTCAATTTGGGTTGTTTTCTACTAAAACAGCCATTTAAGAGTTGAAACTAAGTATATAATTATATATTTAAAGAGCCACAACTTTATTGTATTGCGATTATCTGTTACATAGAATCTTCTATAGAATTTATACTCAATGGAACCCCCTTTGTCATTTTAAATTACATTGACATCTTTACAGCTTTGTATAATAATCTTCGAACACTTTTCGTAACGGATCATGATAAAATCTTTAACCTGAATGTAAAATTGCAAATTATGTATCATCAATATATAACTATTTGTAAATACTAGTCAAAGATTATTTAAGCAAATATCTCAAAATAAACTCAAATTTTGCACGTTTGATATAGGAATTTATCCTTATTAATGTATAATAATATTAATGTATAATAATGTAAGGATAATATTATATATAATATTATCCTTATAATATACTTCAATTGTATATTTTATTTTTGTTCTTAAATTTGTATTTTGTATTCTATTCCATAGATAAGAATATAGAATTTCCTGCTTTTAGCTAAGGAAGTTGTAAGGAAGTAATTTTAAACAAAACAGAGTTCTACCTGGAACGCGAAATTTGTTTAAAGAAACAAGAAATGTCTATTCAATATGGTGAAGAAAGTAGAAGTTTTTATTTGAGTTTGATTCGCTTTGCAGACTTAAAAACAATCTAGTCATTTTGAAAACTAAATTACAGAAAAATTATAATAAATCTGTTCTTCAATTGAACTTTCATCAGGAGAAGAATAAATATAAACAATTAGACTTTTAGCTTCATTATATTTACATGTTTTATTTTTTCCGTTACAATTCAGGGTGCTCAACTTACGCTGAAATATATTTTCAACGCAAAAAAATATCACTTAACAAACTTAAGCAAGTTCTTCCCAAAGTTAATTAATTCTTTTTAATTAATCACCGTCGTGTTCTATTTTTCAGCTATCAAAATCAGGAAGCAATGTGGTCTATTTAAAAAATGTAGCTTTAGACTCAGCTGGAGCATACAAATGTCAAGTTTCCACAGACGCACCGACATACAGTTGCGTGCAAGCTGTCAAAGAGATGAATGTTGTCAGTAAGTAGGTTTTCAAGTACTTTATTAGCTTCAGTATAATCGCTCAAAAAAGGATTTAGGGTCTTTTGTATTAGCAGAAAAGTAAAAATACAGGATGCATTTTAAAATGTCTTTATTTTATTTATGAAAAATATAAATTTGCGTTCTGTTTTGTCTAGATGTAGTGATCGTCTACACGCATGAATCTAGTTGTGGTACCTAGCTACCAACTATGCTAAAAATTAAAAAGTAATTTAAAACAGTCTCAAAAGAAAAAGCAATAGTTGCAGGAAAATGTCATTTAATATCACGCCTGGCACTGATAATAAATACCTTAAGGAATACATTTCCTGAAAATAAAATATCTGAAGCTTGGCACTTAAATACAGATTTCGAAATTAATAATAGAATAGAATTTTTCTCTATGAAAATTGTGCTCGCTGAAGATTATTTTGTTTTAACATTTTATGCTGAATGGAAGATCACTTTAGTACAGAATTTATTTACTATGCGTAGTTTATTATTTTATATTTAATTTCTTATAATTTCGATCTTTTATAATATTTCATGTTAAATATGTATTTTCCCTATGTTGGTATTTGTTAAAATTTGTATTGTGGAATATATTTTACTATTATATATATTCCAATACTAATACTATTTTTGAAACGATCATCTAAGTTTAAGATTTTACGAGTAGTAAATAATTTAAGATTTTATGGAAGTAAATATTTAACTTTCTCGGTAAAATTACAAAAATTACAAACTTTTTGCATTTTATGAATATACGATCATAAAGAGAGTATAACTCTAATCAAAATTGCATAAGCGTTAAATCTTTCTATAAAGCAAGAAATTCAATGTAACGTTAGCGATATTTCTGTCATTAAAATATTACAAATATGATCCCCTTCTTTTCCATTTTAAGATGTAAAATGTTTCTTTCTGGGTGGATTATTTCCGACTTTAGATGCAGTCTCGTAAAAATGAAGAGTCATTAATTCTTCAGCCTTCTATTAAAATAACATTAAATCAAAATGTTTTCCCTCAATATTTCCATTACACTACGTATTACATTTTGCCCTTATAGGAAAAGGGCATCATTATAAGTTTAGGTTCCTTCATTTGGTTTTTAAACATAGCTGCCCATGAGTAATTGCCAACAATTCACGAAGCCTTTTCTTTTTTACAGATTTAATCAGAAATATCCTTTAATGTATTCGTTATTATAAAATACAGTATTGTGTAGCTATACTTAATTTACGAGGAAATTGTACTTTAAGGGTACGTTTTCTTTTGTAAGTGTAGGGGCCTTGTCAGTATGTTATTAAGTAATGGTGTGTTTCTTTTAAGTTATAAGCATGCCGACATAAATAATCTCTTAATTTTACGATGATTCCAGTCTAGACCAAATAATCTCTGGTTAATTCCAGTCACGTTAACTTCAATACATTAGAATGGAAAGGACATTTCCTTTAGACACAGTTTATGATTTGTTACAGGATTAGGGTTCCAAAGTGTTTATAAATATGACTTGCAAATTGGTAGTCTTAATTTAAAAAAGTGACTTCGCCAAAGCAAATTAGGATATTCGTTGAAGCATTTTGTAGTCGAAAGGAAAACCTTCTCAGCCTATTTGTTAGACCAGGGTGAACATAAAATTTAACAGAACTAGTTTAAAAAAATCGCGCATAAAAACTACTTAGTCATATTGGTGTTGAAAGCTTTTAGGTCCCATACATGCTTAAAATGAGGGATTAAAATGTACAACAGATACTGAAAGGCAACGCAAAATTAACAACATGAATTAAGATAACACATTAGGAATGCAAGTAAAATTAAGATAAAATGCTGCATTTGTCACTGCACGTCATATTTTATCATTTAAAACTAAAACTAATGTCTAATCTCGTCATTGCAGAAATATTTATTAGGAAGTCGACCAGCGAAAAGCATTTTTTAAAGCTGATACCAATTGTTAGCTGAAATAATTTATTCAAAACGTTAATGTATTGATGGCATAACATTAAAAGTAACTTTCGTTTCGAAGGAAATCCATATCGTTCACTGTCTTGTGTTTAAAAGTAACATCAATCATCCTAAAAAAACGTACCAGGTGAATGGATCAAGTCTAAAAGTTTCTTAAAATGTCTTTTTCGGTGATATTACTTACATTTTAAGCTATGAATGTATTTGAATACGCTTCAATGTGAGACACTGTCCAACTAGACAGAAATCAAAAATAAATCCTTAA
Organism: Meta bourneti; assembly: GCA_933210815.1. Lineage (NCBI taxonomy): Eukaryota > Metazoa > Arthropoda > Arachnida > Araneae > Tetragnathidae > Meta > Meta bourneti. Next base: position 77,469,467 of record OW119923.1, on the reverse strand, counting down.
AGTCTTAATACAAAGCCTCTCCAAAATATAATGTATAATCTCAGATGCCAAAGACCAACAATTGTCATAAATAATTATACATCTTTATGATAACTGCATTTTTACTATGCAGTTGCGATATTCAATTGGCTTCATCTTTATCGAAATATTTTTCACGATCACAGTAAGTAATAAAGATCACGTGCATACCTATAATGCACCCGGTTGCTTTTAAAACATAAATTTCAAACCACCTTGGTATGAAAAGAAAAACATGCTATCGATCTGAACCACATTTAGGGAAGTACATTAATTGTATCTATTGTATCTCATATTATGCAATAAAACACATAGTTTCATCTAATTCTATTCTATTCTGGAGATCAGCAATTTTCAACTGGTGTGACAATTGAAATGAAACAAGACTAATATTGCTCTGCCTTACGAGTGGTGAAACGGTTTAAATTGAGCACGATTTATTTATTTAATTTCAACGGCATAGTTTAGAACTAATGAAAAGTGTGTGCTCGCAAATAACTACAATTAATACTCGTATAAATAATTTTGAATAGCAATTTTTATTACAAAGTATCATAAGTAAATTGTTTCAAAAAGATTTTTTAAAAGTCCATCTGGAGCATAAAGGATAGGTTATTGATTTTTTGTGTAGAAATCAAAAATAAATAAATTTTTTTATCAGATCGCATAAAATTTAATATAATTTGGTATGACGCAGAATTTTCCTGATAAGTTTACGTATACCAAGAGATGAAAAAGGTGAAAAATCTCAGGTCTCTATATGAATGTCAATCCCAGATATAAGAAAGAGATTGTATTTAGTAGCCTAACTTGTTTTATATTTCTACATCTGTTTCTCATCACCGTATTTAATTAATCTATACATATTGTATTAAATGAGAAACTAGAAATTAGGCACCAAATGAGCTGTCAAATAGATGAATGAAATTGGATTCTATGTGATGTATTTTAGCTCCTTAATAAGTTTTGAAGACAAATTTCTTTATTTTTGTCTGAAATAATTTTTCTATCTGTGTAAGAATAGTCGTCGTATCTTTACTGCACTAAATTCTTGTAAAATAATATATGTTATATGTCTGTAAATAATTAATACATTGTCGAATTTAAACTTGTCTCGGCGTAATGAAATTTCTAAGTAGTGTAGTACTATTTTTGCCCCGCATCACACATAATGGTTAAGTAGCCTTTCTAAGTAGTGTAGTACTACTTTTGCCCCGCATCACACATAATGATTAAATAGCCTTTCTAAGTAGTGTAGTACTATTTTTGCCCCGCGTCACACATAATGATTAAGTAACCTTTCTAAGTAGTGTAGTAATACTTTTGCCCCGCATCACACATAATGATTAAATAGCCTAGAGAATTCTAGAAAAGATTCTATTGGTCAAGAAGGTCACAAGTGGTCAGAAGTGATGCAGGGAAGACTAGGTTGCAGAATGGATATACATCTAATACGTATATACGTATATAATTAGTAAAAATATACGTAGTATATACGTACTCATAACTGTAAAAACAATGCAGACTACAAACACAACTTTTAATTTAAGAAAAATTACATAAAGTTAAATGTACATTATCTCTGAATAAGGGACTTTCATTTGAATAAGGGACTTTCATTTGAATAAGGGACTTTCACTTGAATAAGGGACTTTCATTTGAATAAGGGACTACATTGAACAATAAGTAGTCAGCACCAAAGTCGAATATTCCTCCATACAGCAAAATGTAGGTAAGAAAATTGTTAAACATTTGTTCAAAAAATATTTAGAAATAAGAGTGAATGCTCAGACTTCAAATGAGGAAATTTGAATTACTTCAAGAAAAAGGAATTGGGGTTATTTGTAAAACTACACTCCTTCAAACATTTTTTGTACCTTTTCTATGAAAAATAGGCATTTAAAAAAAATTTTATCGCTCTTTTAATTTTCACCCTCATCTATCAAAAATACTGTATTTGCATAATAGAAAACCTCGCGTCCCTATTAACTAGCTTCAAGTGGAAGATATTTTTAATATGCTCCCAAATACCTTTGTTTCGTATTTTCACTGTATATCTAAAAGGGAAACTGACTTATTTCCGCAGTGAACTTTTAAACTTTGATGCAACTTCACCCTGGATTAAGAACTCTGAATATCCCTAACAGCCCTTAAAGCAAAGACGTGCAACGAGTTGTCAAGTGAATGTTGTTAAACCAAAAAGGTATTTCACACAGCTAAGCTTCAAAACATGCCTCCTCGTGTCTCGAGTGATTAAGAAGCAGAAAATTATATATATATGAATACTCGCCACGAGACGAAATACGATAAGTCAGCAGCCCTTAAAATTCATTTATCAAAAACTCGAGAGAGCGGTGGCGGTGATTTACATAAACATATGCGATGGCTTCAAGCATTTCTAATGTTACACAAGGGGATCTATATTTTCACTTTTAGCACGGGGAAGATGGATGAATGGTATTTTGAAGTGTTTTCAAAAGGTTATTAATATTTGGAGATAATTTATCTGCGTCCAAGTTGGAGAATTTTAAAGCGGTGACGGGAACGTGAGGACATTTTATGCAAAACATTTTTGTGCCACCTATTAATAAGAATTTTCAGGATGCTTTTAAATCTTGCCGTGTTTAATTCCCTTACCTCCGGCCGAAATATGCAATTATATCTAAGTAGGAAATACTCCAGAATAATTATAATGTACAACTAATTAGTAATATTATTTTGATATTTGAATATAGTTCGAAGCAGAGTCCTTCATTTCTCCAAATTGAATTCTCCGTGAAATCTAGACTTTTAAATAAATATTCGAGCCCCATCGTCTCTTAAGATTCTTTTCCATATCCAAGTATGAAGTAAATATTTGTAGCAAGACATCTACCTACTTTGCCTTCAAAAAGTACTTAACTAGTGGTGGTGGTATTATTTAAAAACACTTGTTCGGCAAATAAAATTTCTCTCGTTCAATATCTTACTTTAATCTGAAGTTTTTGCACGTGATGTGACACCCAAAGACAAACGGAAATTTTTCAGACACTACAGCTACAGAATGCGAATATTCTATCGTTTGTGCTTCTTACTGCCAAAAGTTTTTTTGCATACGTGAATGTTCTTTTGTATGTGTTTATTATATTTTATTGCAAAATATCAGGATTGGCTTTGTGTATACGAATATTATTCGGGTTTCTTCTCATAGTCAAAATTGTTTCGTGTATGTAAATATTCTATCGCTCGTGATTCTTATTGTCAAAATTGCTTTGTGTATGGGAATATTCTTTTGTTTGTGTTTATTTTTGTTCTCTTAAAATTTGTCTTTTCTTGTTCTTCCTACTTGTATTCCAGCCCAGGCTTGGTGTCTGACGTTTTATATATTTGGAATGTTCCTTCGACGTTAAGATGTAAATATTTTATTTAGTAAATGTCGCCAGTGGGCCACAGTGGGTGCGTGTGAGGTTTCGTTCCGGCTGGTAGGTTTACGGTTGGGCCACTTTGTGCTGGAAGTACCCTTTACCCCACCCTTCCAATACAGACTCTAAATCTCTGGTGAGTCGGATGGGTGAGGGTCGAGAAGAAGATGGTAGGTAAGTTAATTAGCGTCACACTGAAGCAACACAATGGGCTATTGGTGACGGTCCGGGATCAATCCCGAAGTTACAGATCCAAGGACAACGCCTCGTAATTTTTAACAACGGTCAGATGACGAGAACAATACCTGAGCTGGCACCCCACTCTCCAAACTTCCACACCACGCCAACGTGAAGACATTTGAGGCCACGACAGATTTAACGTGCACCAACCCTCGTGTAAACAACAGTCTTTGACTGGACCTAGTTTCGAACTCCCAACCCTCCGGTTGCTATTGCGTTGCTCTTCTAACTGAGCTACCTTGGCCCCGAGAAGACTCTACAGTTCCTCTATTCGGGTATACATACAACACCAGTACCTCAAAAAGGAGTAATACTATTAAAAAGCTCGCCGAAGTCTAGGGAGAATCTTTAGAACAGTATGTAGATCTGAGATTATCACAGCAAAATCTTTTCAGGACAGATATTTTATTCTGGTTCCATATTTCTCACATCTTCAAAAGATTTTCACCTGAACTGATATCTCCCCAATGGAATTATTGTACAAAAGATCACCACCATCAACTGTATGGGTTATAAACAACCCATGCAGCTAATGGTAGTCATCTTTTGCAGTGTTACAACCAGCAAAATAAAGGCAAATAGTGTGTAGCTTATACCTTGAACTTATAAGCTACATACCCACATTACGCTTGACGGTCAGGATCCTAGCATAAATGATGTCTAAAATTTTCCAAGATGACTACAAACCTCAAATAAGGTAATTGTTGAAAGCGAAGTTTCCATGTTCAGAGTAATTCCCTTATAAATTAAAAGAAGCAACATTTACGTCTCACTTTTAAAAGATCATCTTCAAGCTGCTGGGTGCTAAGTGTTCTAGGTAACTGGTGATGTAGACACTTTTAAATCAAAAGTTACTGAAATAGCAGCAATAGGTTCATCAGTACTGACTGGAAGGATAGTGATCTCTTAATCTTGCTGATCACTTGTATGACAAACGTGGTACTTGTGCTGATGAGGTTGTGAAAAGGAAAGCAGATCGCTTTGACAGCATTCATAAGATACAAGACCAATTAAAGAGGCATAAAATAATAATGTTCCACGCATTTACAAGGTGTTATTCAACCACTGATTCCTTCAAAAAAGGTAAGAATGTTTTCAAACTACTTGCTACAAACAATATGCTTCGTCACTAAATGGACTTCTTTAATTGAGCTTCATCTTCCTCAAATTTATTTAAACAGCAGATGAAAACTCATCCTGGTTGTGTATATATGATGTTAAACACAAGATAAAAAATTTGTCTGAAGATTCGGCCAAGCAGAAAGTTACACCTTCAATTTAGCAGTGCTCCCTCCCACCTCACCTTACAAGTGCAGCAGTGGAGGTATAAGCTACTACCATCAATGGACTGGGGCTAAAAAATCTACAGCGAAAGATTTCCCTATTACAACAATACAATCAGTTGTGCCAGAAAATCTTCTAAAATGATTATGTGCAGTAACAAAATCTCACGAGACAGAAATTTTGAATGCAAAAGTATTGAATTACTCTCTATGGTTGGTTTCATTGATTTTTATGGAGCAAGGCCCATATTTGGACAAACTGCGCCAAACACACGAAACGCACACAGAGAAAGTTTTACTGACGCAGAAGAGAAGAATACACCTAGGGAGGAATCGAACCTGACAGGAATATAGCAGACACCACCTACAACTCACAGGTTACTAGCGCAGTGGACAAACCCACTGAGCCATGGTGGCCTCTTATCCTCTATGTATGGTGTGTTGGCTGGATGCAGCAAATGTCCATTAGTTATTGAGGAATGTGATTACGCCGCCGGCATTGAGTTGACATGTACTGTTATTACCAAGTAAAGGCAGATTAACGATACCAGATAGAATTAAATTTACCATCTGCGCAATGTAAACGCCCAAATTAAATATAGGAGAGTGACAATTCATTCCACACGAATGATGGCGTATAACTACTTGTAATTGCTTAAAATTATCTAATTGTGATTGATAAATGGTCTTGCAATTGCTTGATGGATACTTTTTATGAGTGAAGTTTACTCTGCTTTATTATATCTCGTTTACATATTTATTAGTTTATTATTATAAATTGTACCATTATTTAATTTCTACTTATGCTTAAAGTTGTGAAAAGTGCCAGATGAATCATATTCTTATATTAATTCTCACCGTTTTCTACATACTATCCTTTTTAGCAATATATGCATTTTTAAAATGTTGTAACTGTACAAATTTTGCAATCTTTTGGGGGTAGATAGTTGAATTAATCACACTGGAGGAAACAGCGAGCTATTAGGGACGGTCTGGGATCAATCCCGAAGGGTAAGATCCGAGGATAACATCTAGTAATTTTCAACCGCGGCCAGATGACGAGGTCAATACCTTAGCTGGCCCCAGGATATTTGAGACCATGACAGATTTTAACCCATCCCTCACGTACACGACGGTCTTTGGTTGAATCGAGTTTCGAACTCGCAACCCTCTGTTACAAATACGATACTCTTCCGATCGGGCTACCGTGGAGCCCTGCAACCTATTTGAAAATAAGAAAATTTATCAATCAATTTATGTTGAACAACATTTATTCAAATTTGTTTTTGTGTGAACTAACATTGAACGCATCATTACATTAAACCTAAATAAAAAATATTCACAATTCTCTGTTGGTTTGAAGCTTTAATTTAGTGCAGTGCAGAACGTATGAATTAATACTCAGTAATTCTACAAGACAATAGTAAAAATTTCTGTTGTCGGATTAGAGCATAAACTCATTAACTGATATTTTTGGGGACGCTAAATGCTTATTTTCATGATAATTAAAGATATATTGTCAAGTTATTTATTTTAAAGATATATAACGCTATCACAAAATGCGTTATATATCTTTATACTTTATAGGTTTTCCTTTTTTACCTAATAGTATGTCTTTAAAAAGCTATAAAGTAAAAACAATTGTTTTAGTTCATCAGTTTCTGCTTTAATCGGACGATATTATGTACATGATTTTGTTGCACTCACTTTAAGAAATTGACTTCCCTAATATGAACTAATAGTTTCATTTCTTTAATGGTATGTTAAACAATGTAAATTTAGGTGTATTTGTGCATTTTATATATTTAAAAACTCACAGCTTAGTCTGCTGTCTATAAATGTACAGTTTACACAATTGTGTTGCAGTAATAGTTTGCAAAAATGGAGGGAAACTATAAGTTAACACTTCTGGTGGTTGTCTGGACGAAGCGTTTCGTCATTAGCAAAACTGACCAGATCTTGATGGACCAGATATCTCGCCATTAGCAAAATAGGTCAGGTTTTGATGAACGAGATATCTCGTCCGGGTTAAGGTAATAAATATAGGAGTTATGAGATATTACGAACATGAAATAAATATGAACGTACTTATTGTCATAAGTTTTAGTAGTGATTACAATTCCTGAATAGTACATAAATAATGAGTTTCAAACATTGGAAACTATTTTCTCTTTGCCAGTACTACCCATGGAAGGCCCAACAATATCAGGTGGTGAAGGTAGCTACGATTTCGGTGACAACGTGACCCTCAATTGTACTTCAGCCAAGTCAAAACCTGCTGCCCAGCTCAACTGGCTAGTTAATGGAGAACCTGTAAGTATCATTCGATAAATTATTATGGAAAAAAATTATCTTGTGATGTATGAGAGGAATTTCCTGTGTAAAAGGAATCACGTAAAGATAATTTTACTTTTGATTATCCAATGCTCTTGCTCAGTAGAGTTGCATTAAAATGTAGTCGAATAACGTCACTTGTGAATACCTATGGAACATACATTCTACCACAAAAACACTAGCGCCATCTACATTTAGCTTCACAGAAAAGCATCGCATAAACATGAATAAAATACAAGTATATGATAATTTTGCATTAAAGTTAACGAAGATTAAAATCTAAATTCGATAACTAAAACGTCAATGCACAAGCAGTATCAGGAATATCAAGGTGGCCGGATTATAGTGTATAAAAGTTCATCCCATACAGACCTAGTAATTAAAGTGTAATTAAAGAGAAGTAGGGCAAAATGTGAGTGATTTGTCAACAAACGTGCAATTTATCTTATACAGGGTGATTCTACGGTCATGGGACAAACTTCAGGGGGTGATAGAACACAACGAAACAAACACTTTTCCCCATAGAATGTATGGTCGCAAGAGGGCGCTTTCCATTTCGGCAAAAATACACGATCCGACGCAAGTTGGGAAGAAGAGGCATGAAATATGGAAACAACGCTTTAATATCAAATAAACATCAATATCTGCTTGACAAAACGAAATAATACAATTAGATTTGCATAAATTAAAGATAAGTACAAGGAACAACGGGTAAGAAAGAAATGACATGTACAAAAACATGAGCACATGAGAAACTTTTCACATGCAAATTAAACGACATGTACAAACATCAGTCGGTAAGTACAACGCAAATGCACAATTACAGAAGCTGTTCAAAATGTCGACCACCACACCTGATGCAGGCCTCGCATCGCCGACGTAATGCTTTTATACAAGCGTTTGACTGCGCTCTCTAGCGGCCAACCGCTGCACTTGCGACCATACATTCTATGGGGAAAAGTGTTTGTTTCGTTGTGTTCTATCACCTCCTGAAGTTTGTCCCATGACCGTAGAATCACCCTGTATATGAGATACGTATGCAATGTTAAGTTTTATATGGGTTTATAAAAGGGAGGATTATATTATATAACATCATATATTCTGTTTTTCTATAAGACAAATACTTTTCGATGTATAAAAAGTTGTAAATACTTTTCAAGATTTTTATAGAATAGAAATTTCTTGTGCATGTATTTGTGATTACTTTTTCAGCTAAAAGTAATTATTTTCTCTAAAAAAATCTCATAAAAATTGTTTTTAAACTATTTAAATATTATATCGAAATATTATATCGTTTTAAAATATTTCTTACCTTTGTTTCCCATTTATACCAATCACCCGATATAGGATTCTGCATTATAATTTAATTTGAGTTTCTCTCTCAGGATCTATAAAAACACATTTTCACATTTATTTTTCTCCCTGCATACTTTTATTAAAATTAACTACCCTGAGTAAATGGTTCAGCTGCTCAGCAAGTTGACATCTGTGATGTGAGAACGGCTCATTTCCTGCATGTTGTTACTCCCTTTGGGTCGAAAAGAACCTTATTGTCTGTCTGCATTGCTTGCTGTTGACTTATAAGAACATCAAGACCAAGTAAACAAGCCGTTGCTAGCTCAGACAAACAAATACAATTTGTTTTTACGTCTCTAAATATAAATCGGTATTCAATAGAACTATGGTCATTTGACGACGATGATCATAAAATATTACCTAATTCATTAGTAAACATATTAATGATATTTATCGAAATGCCATTTAAACATAAAACTGACTATGGTTTTTTTAATTAATTTCTAAGTATATTCTTATATTTTGATTCGACGCCATTTAAATGTACTCGACATTCATTCGACTGTTTCAAAACAGCAATTGACAAAAATAATACTAAATAATGAAGTGACTTAAACTTCATGCAAAAATAAAAAGCTCTACATACTTTAAAAGCGGAAACTATAAATAAGTTATATTTGTTCCGCAATTCGTCTTCAACTTTCTATGTAACGTCTGAGGTACACGAGATTAAATTGTACTAAATAAGCAAATGCATTGTTTGAAAGAATCCTTCGAAAGATTCTATTGGTCATGAAGATCGACACACATAAGAAGTCAAGCAGAGAAGGCTGCAGATTGCAAAACGGATACATGAGTATAAACCCCTCAAGGGTTAACAAAGTATAAAAGAAACTGAGGACAGATTAAGTTATGAAGTTTTAGTTCGAGCAAATATTTTTCTCGGATTAGTGTGAAGTATTCAGCGTGCAACAATCAGGGCTGTCACAACCAAATCACTAGTGAAATAGGAGCATTAAAAGCGTAAACCTTTTAAAAACAGTAGCAAAACAAGTCACTTAAACCCTATTTTAGTAGCCCAATTTTAGTTCCTCAGATACAAAAAGAATCGGCTAAAACACAATATGTGCTATTTAAGTATGAAACAGACGTTGGAAGATCTCGCCAAGAAATTTGAATTTTAAAATTAAAAGCTAAATATTTTCTTAAAAGGTTTTCATAACAATCCAGCAACCATAGATTCCGATGTTTTTCTTTCATGGTTGCTACGGCTTGGCACCAAGACTCCGAAATTGGCGTCATTTGGAAAATCCCCCACTCTCCCAAAAAATATCTGAAAAAATATTTTTTCAATCCCCAATTTGTTTAAAAGGAATTCAATTTTAGCTGACATTCGGTGAATTTTCAAAAAAAGTAGTCAAAATTTTAGAAAAGCTGACAAAATTTCGAAAACAGGAGCTTTTGAGACGATTTTGCTTTAAAAGATACCCCAAGTCGCCAAGGTTGAAAAATTGTAGCAAAAAGTCGCCTTTTAGTCATCCACCTTCTAATAAAATAGACTGAGCATGTGAGCGGCGTCGCTGTCGTAAGATCTCTGAAGGGTAGGTAAATCACGAGGACAGACGAATCGACTTAGCCGATTGTCAGTCAAATCGCAGACTAGTGTTTTTAATCACGGTGGATGATCACTTTAACCAATCAATAATTTAGGATTCATGCTTTTACCCACAACCACTTGACAGATCTTCAAACTGAGCAACTAGTAGAAATAACATGAAGCTGCGGGTACATGTACATTATAAGGTCGATGCTTTTAGTCGCCTGTGAAGTTCAATGTATTACTGTCTTTTGAAATAAATCACGCTACCTTTACCTTATTTGCAAATAGTTGCCTTTATTAAGATTAGTTTTACATCTCCAGATTTGCATTCTTAAAATCAGACTTTTGCTCCGAATTTATTTCATACATAATTACTAAATGATGGCAAAAAAATAAACATCCTACTTCGTTCGAAATCGGCAAGAGCAATTCATTACGTTCGAGAATATTTTCACGTAATCTGCGAAACATAAGAAACAAATAAATAACGCAAAAATCTTTCTACTCTTCTCGCCTTTAATGACTTCCTGTTCGCTTTTATTCCGTATAAGAGAAAAATATTATCTTTCTTGACTGCTCTTTTCAATAAAATGCTTTCGTTTAGAGTAGAAAGAAAACCTCGCACAGTTTAAGCAGAATGTTAAAAGGAATGCTAATTAGCTGAAAGTTTTTTAAAATGCAGCATAAATCCCGGCGAATTCCAGAAGAAAGAATCGAGCATTGTTTCGCATTTTGACGATAGGGTATGAACCGTTGCAATTAACGGAGCAAGTATTGAATTGTGACAATTGTCGGTACTTTAAAGGAATTATTGTCCTCTCGTTTCAAGAATATTCTACTGAACATTGTTGAAATGTCTGGAAAGAAAAATAAAGACCTTTAGAAAAGAATAAAATGGAAGTGAATGAAGTACATATGGTGATATACGAGTTTTATTGTGCAATGCATGTGGGATTCATTGGTGGTCGAAAGATTCAAACCCCATAAAACCTGTTTCCAAAAGGGCTTCCGAACTCCTCTAAAAATAAACAGACAACCGTTTTGTTCAATTCTTTTTATTCTGATAATTTTTATATTAGAGGGATTTTCAGTGCAAACAAACCAGATGGTCTACGGAGATTTTACTTCTGTTGTCCAAATGTTAACATAATTCATATCGGGATTACCTTAAAATGTTGTTTATCTCCGTTTTGCCAAGATTTGGGGGTCAATGTAATTGACGTTGATCAATCAACTATCAAATATCAATTCCTAATTCATTCTTTCAAACTTTTATTGGCGAAATACTGAAATCTCATTCAAATCCAGACCGAGTGACGTCACTTCCGTATTACGTACAGGAAGCACGTTTATTCCGTTCAAGCATTACCACCGCCTGCTTGACAGAAAATGCCTCTCCTAGTGCAATGCATGTGGGATTCACAGGTGGTCGCAAGTCAAATCTCACATCGATGGAACCTTATTTACAAAAGGCTTTCAAACTCCTCTAAAAAATCAATTGACAACCGTTTAGTCTATAATTATTTTATTCTAATAATTTTTATATTAGAGGGATTTTCAGTGCGAACAAACTAGACGGTCTGCAAAGATTTTACTTCTGCTGTCCAAATTCTCTAGCATAATACATATTGGGATTTCTTTAAGATGTTGTTTACCGTAACTTTGATGACATTTGGTGTTTAATCTAATTGGCCTAGACCAATCGACTATTATACAGGGTGAGTCTAAATTGTCTTTACAAAATTAGAGGGGTGATAGTACCCATCCAGACGAGCAATAATTACCATGGAACATAGGGTCGCATTCCACTCTGAGAGGGAGAAAAGAGTCAAATTAGAATTTCAACATGAACTTACAACAGTGTTGGGAAAGCGAATGAACGATACCAAAAGTTGCACAATCTGATTTATTGATCAGAGAAAAACTCACAGCAAGTGCTCAAAGTGGCGGCCACGCGTGTCGTTGCACAGTTCACACCGGCGAAGGAATGACTGGCGCACCCTCTCGAAGATTCCTGGTGTTGTGTTAATTTTGTCTGCGGCAGCACCGATTCTCGCTACGAGATCTTCAGCCGAGTCCACAGGCGTCTGATACACTAAAGATTTCATGTGCCCCCAGGAGTAAAAGTCCAGTGGGTTGAGGTCCGGTGAGCGAGGAGGCCAAGCCACAGGTCCGCCACGTCCGATCCATCGTGCGGGATATGTTTGCTTAGGAGATATGCTACGCAGGCAGGTACAAAACGACGTCAGAGGCGATGACTTGTTCATGCTCGACGCGTTTCGACTTTACTCTTTTCTGCCTCTCAGAGTGGAATGCGGCCCTATGTTCCATGGTAATTATTGCTCGTCTGGATGGGTACTATCACCCCTCTTATTTTGTAGAAACAATTTAGACTCACCCTGTATATAAATTCGGAATACATTCTTTGAAATTTTATTGGAAAAGTGCTGAAATTGTATTCGAAATACATGCCAGGTGACGTCACGTACGGGAAACACATATCGTTGCAGAAACACTACGGCCACCTATATTCAACTTGACAGAAAATGTCTAATAATGAGATTCCATAGTGGTCGCAAGTCAAATCTCACATCTATATCGATGAAGAGGCTTCCAAACTCCTCTAAAACATCAACAGACGACAGTTTTGTCTAAATGCTTTTCTAGTAATTTTTATGTACAGAATACCAATTGTAAAGCACAACGTGCTTCAAATAAATTTCTCTCTTGGTGCTGATTATATTTATGCTATTCATAAATATGACGTTCGCTTCCTGTCACGGAAAGTTGGTATTCTTCTTCATCGTGTCTGAAGTCTCATGTACGTGGCGAAATTGAGATCGCCACGTACATGTAATATATGTATGTGGAGATCGCAATTTCAAAACCATGGTTGAATGGGATGGATAATGCAAATTTTGTGCATTATAAATTACTCTATGCAAAGTATAAGGAAAAAGGTTTTACATTTTGCCAAAATTTTAGAATAAAACTCTTGGATATGGATGAGAGTACTTCAGTAGTTTCGATATTAAAATTCTGAATATATGCTTTCCATATTCCTAAGGGATATAAAAGTTAGATACTCGAGTTCTAGTTTTTGTTTCTTATATTTACTTCCAAACCTACCCGAGATTTAAAACATCAAAAGCGAATCTATGGATTTGAGTAAACATGAAAAAATCAAGTATTCGAAATCAAAACTTATAGCGTTGGACAGTGCCATGCAGAGAAACAGTTAGGGATGAAGTTAAAATTAGAAAGGAGTCCTTTTTAAAGATAAGATTCTTGAATCATATTTCATTCTATCTTAACATACAATTTTAGTTCTAGAAAAATAAAAGAAACTGGAGTTTTGAATCATTTTGCAGGAAAATATATTCAATTATGTTTATAGGGAAAATGCTGGTGAAAATCCGCTTACTGGAATCTAAATGCATTACGTCATTAGAGATACAATGCGCATTATAAAGGATTTCAGGTTTAGCTTTCTGAGAACTTTTTTAGAATAAAGGTACTGAAAACATTAATTCTACTATGCATATTCAAGACTTATAGACAAAGATATAGGACTTATAATACAAGATAATTTGTAAATCGTCGAATTTCATGATCCATTAAAAGCAGCTTATATAAGTAACTAAATGTAGGAGGGCATTAGGGACAGTGTTAACTTTCAAATGTTCCAATTTCAAATTTTGAAGGAAAAGCTTTTAAAAGATATTAGTGTCTGAGGTAGAAATAATTAAATATTCAGTCATTTTAAAAGTTTATTTGGGAAAAACTAACATAGCAAATCATAACACTATAATGGAATGAAAAATAAATCATATTTAGCGTTATGTGAGAGATGCATTTTCTATAAAGCTAAATGAAAATGGTAGTAGTGTTTTTGTTGTAGAAAGTGGTTACTGTACATATTACAAAAGTGACGATAAGTGTTTCAACATTTTAAGTAACGTAGCTATGTTACTCCAAGTAAGGTCATTGGATAACTGGAAGCAAAATTCTCGTTTTCTGGTGGTCTATTTTTTACACTGAAAATCTCTCATAGAATATCAAGCATTTTTTATGGTTCAAGATTTGTTATAAAGATGTTTCTTTAAGTACACTGCTGGCCACCGTAAATGCAACACCCTGAAGGAAGCATGCAAATAATATGAAATTTACAACATGCATTAGCGGAGGTGAGATATGCAAATGATTAGAATTTCAGCCACTTCAAAGCGCTATTTAAGGCTTGGAGATTTCGACGATTTCAAATACGGCAATTGTGTTTTTCTTGTGGTTGTTTCAAAAAAACGATCAATTATGCCTCGTAGAAAACAGCGATCATCTTTTGATCAAGTATCCGAGTTCGACAGAGGAAGGATAGTGGCCTACCGAGATTGTGGATTATCTTTCAGGGAAATCGGTAGCCGTGTTGGACGAAACCAAACAACTGTAATGCGGATATGTGATCGTTGGATACAGGAGGGTACGACGGACCGACGTGTTCGATCGCATCCACCTCAGTGCACCACTTCACGTGATGACAGGCATATTGTGCGTATGGCAGTGACGGATCGCTCAGCCACATCACGAACCATAGCACAGCACATTCAGTCTGTACCGCATCATCCAGTGTCTGCGCGTACCATTCGACGCCGTTTACAGCAGAGTGGTCTGTCCGCAAGACGTCCATTGCTTCGTCTACCCTTGACGCAGAACCACAGACGTTTCCGACGCCAATGGTGCGATGAAAGAAGGATGGGGACGGCAGAATGGAATGAAATTGTCTTTACTGACGAGTCACGCTTCTGTCTGCAACACCACGATGGTCGGATTCGAGTCTGGAAACACCGTGGAGAGAGGATGCTGAACAGCTGCGTTATGCACCGCCACACTGGTCCTGCACCGGGTATTATGGTATGGGGCGGTATTGGATATCACTCTCGCACTCCTCTAGTACGCATTGCCGGTACTTTAAACAGCCAGCGCTACATCACCGAGGTGTTGGAGCCAGTTGTCCTTCCTTACCTTCAGGGCTTGCCCACAGCCATATTTCAACAGGATAATGCGCGACCACACGTGGCATGCATTGTCCAAGGGTTCTTCGTCAATCGCCAGATTGAATTGCTTCCCTGGCCAGCTCGCTCTCCGGATCTTTCGCCGATAGAAAACATGTGATCCATGGTTGCTCAACGATTGACCCAGAATACATCCCCAGCTGCCACACCAGATCAACTTTGGCAACGTGTGGAAGCTGCTTGGTCTGCTGTACCCCAAGAACACATCCAAAGTCTCTTTGAATCAATGCCGAGGCGTGTGGCAGCGGTGATCTCCAGCAATGGCGGCTACTCTGGCTACTGATTTTGGCAGGAACCACACTTCACAGAAGTCTATAAATTTAATCATTTGATACTTGGTCAACATGTTATCTACAAAATAAATTTTGTTGTGATATCTCTTGTCTTTCTTGGTGTTGCAATTTGGGTGGCCAGCAGTGTACTTATGTAGGTAGGTAGTTAATTAACGTCGAACTGGAGTAAAACAGCGGGATATTGGTGACAATCCGGGATCAATCCTTAAGGGAAAGATCCAAGGACAACGCCTCTTAATTTTAAACCACGATCAGATGACGAGAACAATACCTGAGCTGGCACCCTATTCTCCAAACTTCCCCACACCAACTCTTAAGAAAAAATAGTCTTCCATCAGACTAATGGCGGTTTTGAACCTTTTATCGACTTCGACGAGACATATCGTCCATCAAGATATGACGAAATATCTGGTCAGCAAGATATGGCCGATTTTTGTATGGTGATGAGATCAAGATCTGGTCAGTTTTCCTCTAATGACGGGATATCTCGTCCATCAAAATCTGGTCAGTTTTGTTAATGGCGAGATACAGTTTCGAGAGAACTACCAGAAGGGTCCACGGGAGCGCGGTTGGAAGAGCTTAGGATTAGCAACCGGAGGGTTGCGAGTTCGAAACTCGGTCCAGTTAAAGACCGTCGTGTACATGAGTGCTGGTCACGTTCAATAAGTCGAACCAGAATAAAATATCTGTCCTGTGCCGATTTTGCTGTGATAATCTCAGGTCTCCATACTGTTCTAAGGATTCTCCCTAGACTTCGGCGAGCTTTTCAAAATTATTCATCCTGTTTGAGGTGATGGCGTTGTACATGTACCCGAAGAGAGGAACTGTAGTGTCTTCTTCTTGGGGCCAGGGTAGTCCAGTTAGAAGAGCAACGGAAGGTTGCGAGTTCGAAACTCGGTCCAGCCAAAGATCACCGTGTACATGAGGGCTGGTTTCACGTTAAATCTGTCGTGGCTTCAAATGTTCTCACGTTGGCGTGGTGTGGAAGTTTGGAGAGTGGGGTGCCAGCTCAGGTGTTCTCATCATTTTACCGAGGTTCAAAATTACGAGGCGTTATCCTTGGATCTTTCCCTTCGGGATTGATCCCGGACCATCGCCATTAGCCCTTTGATTTGCTTCAATACGGCGTTAATTAACTACCTACCTACCAACCAGAAGGATTAGCAGTGCAATTAAGCTTTCGTTGGCTAAACGACACACACATTTACAGACACATACAGAGGTTGTTCGGATATTTTTTGAACGATTTTAATGGACTGAAGCTCATTTTTTTACATGAAATTTCTGTGTTTTAAATGTTCCATTTGATAGCCCTTATTAACTATCTTTCTACACCTTAATTTCCGATAATAATGACTTTTGTAGTATCGACAGTGGTATTTTGTCCCATTCTTTGTTCCACAGTTTTCCAGTCGTTGAATGGTTTTCGGTCGACGTTTCGATAATGCCCTTTTTAAAAGTCCAAAAGCACAAAAGTCCATGGGTGAAACATCTGAATATTTAGCAGGAATATCAGTAAAGGGTACCAGTTTCTTGTTCCATTTCTTTCCAAGAATTTAAAAGTCGATGATTAAATGTGTGGCTGCTTGCTTTACTCTGATGCAGTTCTACTGACTGTTGGCACTGTGGGTAAAGATATGGTATTTCTTTTTTGAATATTGGGGATAAAATATGGTCTTGATAATATGTGGGAGTTGATTTTTACATTTTTCCCCTCTTTTTACTTTTAATTTTCCATTATATACAAAACCGGCAACAATCATAAATCCCTTAGAGAAAGTTCTGACGTTCACCTTGCTATAGTCCTTTGACTTGGCGGATTCTCTTTTAAAATTAAAAATCTTACCTTACAAATATTCTCAGAAATTGTATCTTTTTTGGAAGTATTTTTCCACTTTTACGTTTTTTTCCTTTCTCATTAATAATATTACTTATCGTACCTTTAGATATCGAAAAACCATGACTTTTACAGTGTTTTTGAATAATTTAATAAGCATAATTCTCTTCGGAAAGAGAGGAAACATAGCCTCCCATCCATTGCTTATTTAAAAGCGCCATTTTGAAAGTAAAAAACTCTGAGTTAACAGACGATAAGTTATACTTTAACTATTTAACTGCTGTGAAAATAAAATTCTCTCGTAGCATACAATGTTTTTACAGCTAATCAAAATCGTTCAAAAAATGTCCGAACAGCCTCTGTACGACTGTAGGGTGAGACTTTGAAATGCTTTAGGATATCTAATCGTAGATTACTGTAAGAATATTTAGATTTGAAAAATTACAGTAATAGTTTAAAACATATGTTATCCATTAAATAATTAGAACTAGATTTCTTAATATTACTACGGTTCCTCAGAAAAAGTTTTAATAGCCTGAGTTGCTCCAGTTTGACGTTAATTAAAAATACCATACCAAAAAAAGTTTTTTTACCTCTCAAGTTCACTGGTTTTATACCAGGCGTTTCTATCTTCAACGTTGAAGCCATATATTGTGGAATAATAAATGGCAGTAAGCGAAAATGAAAGATGTAATCGAAAGAAATATCGAATGCTCTGAGTTGATATTGCTCTTGCGTGTCTTTGGATATAGATCAAATCGAGAATACTTCGACCAACGGGTTCACATACAGTGTTCAGCGTCAAATGAGATCCCATCGAAGTTTTAAGGTGTCGCTTTAAGTGAAGAAATACTTTCAGCGTTGCTTTCAAATGGCTTCTGAGTATGAAATTCACATTTATGTGTTGGGGAATGTTTATATTGGGGTAAAATCAGGTGAGAAAAGTGGGAAAAAATTACCTTTGCGATTATCACGTTAAAATCCGTCGGGGTTTGGAAATGTTTACGTTTTTACTTTCGCAATTTTTACCCACGCAACCATAAACAAGATTCGTAAATCGAAAATAATGAATGTCTTTGTTTTGTGGCTTACGGTCTTTTTTTGCTAAGGTAGGGAAGATAAATTCCGGACCTACATCCATGTATTGAATAAATTTTGTAAACAGCAGAGGAGATTGAGTGGAAACCCAGAAATTTTGGCAGTAAAACTTATATTTCTTGGAACTAAATGAATAAAAAATATGACAGCACAAATCCTATTTAAAATTGACTACTCTTGCGTTTTGTAGGTATAACACAAAAGTTAAATTGCATTCCCATTTAGAGAGGAGGCCAAGGTAGCCTAGTTGATAGAATCGCGTTTTAGTGTAAGTTTGTGGAGTACGGTGCTAGCTCAGATGATGACCTCGTCATCTGACCGTGTTTGAAAATTACGAGGCGTTGTCCTCGGATCTTTACCTTACGGACGAATCCCCGACCGTCGATAATAGACCGTTGTGTTGCTCCAATTGCGATTTAAATTCAACTCCTACCTACATACCAACCATTCAAAAAGTCAAAAATAACTGTTCATTTCATATAACAATTTGTTAAGCATTAGTTTTTGAGGATGATTTTAAGGTAGGTATTTTAATTAACGTTGCACTGGAGCAACATACCAGGCTATTGGCGATGGTCCAGGATCAATCCCCAAATGAAAGATACGAGGACAGCACCCCGAATTTTGAACCACGGTCAGATGACGAGGTAACATATGAGCTGGCACCCCCTCTCCAAACTTCCACACTACTCCAATGTGAGAACATTTGAGGCCACGACAGATTTAACGCATCAGCCCCCTTTGTTCACGATGGTCTTTGGATGGATTCGAATTCGCAAGTTTAATTCAAACCGACTAATATTTACAGGAGAACCTAAGCTTTAAACATCACAGTAATATTACATACCTGCCAACTTTTCCGGATTTTTCTCACGTGAGAAAATTTTCAAATTACGCCAATTTCAAAGTTTTGCTTTCATAGCAATCGTGAAAGAAAAACATCAGAATCAGTGGCTGCTAGATTGTCGTAAAAACCTTCCATTGCACTAATTTTCCAAGAACAACTTGCAAATATACCTTTCAAACACTCGAAAAAATTTTTAATTGCTCGTTTTTGCGAATACTTGACGCCATTTTGTATAAAATATCGTCAAATCGATATCAATGAGTTCAAACTGACGCCAAATATGTAACAGTAATAGCGTGGCCAATGGTATAGAAAGCCAAGTTTAGCGTATTGGCTATTTAAGCACTTTTAACTACTTTTATTTCAAGAGTTATTTTTCGTTTCGGACAGTTGCGCTTTGTATTTTATGTCAAAAATCGGGTGGGATGTCGAATCCGAGACCGTGGCGATTTATCGCCAAACATGGTAACCTTGGTGTTTTGATCAAGCTTTATGGCAACCCTATGCAAAAGGTGTTTCGCGTAGGAAAGTCAATGTTTTTTTTTAACGAACATACTGGCTTAGGACGCCATCTTGATTTGGCAACAAAAATTGCTTGGCGACAAACATGTCTCGGATTCTACATCTTTACCCAAAAATCTTCCGATTTTTTTCCTTTTTGGGTTGGCAGGTATTGTCTTTATCACTGATATCCATAAAATAAAATAAAAACAGAAAATAAGTTGTAAGTATATATAGTGTTTGTATCTGTCACAAGAAATGTTTTTCGCACATATTATGTAATTTAGTTAGGGTAATATCACAATTTATCCAATTGTAGAACTGCATAAAAGTATTTATTTGAAAAAAGAGATAAGTAAAGAAATTGAAAGCATTCTATAATTATAGCTATATCTTTCATAAAGGCAAATGATTGCTATCACGATTTTTTTTAATTAGTTCTTAAAGAGGAAAAGTCTTTCGGTAATTAAGTTATAGTAAAAAATGTTAATTAAACACTGATAAAATAGCGTAATAAAAGTGTTTACCCAGTGAATCAATTTGATCAACTGGTACTTAAGAAACAAAAATGCCTTGTTTTTTATTGCTTCCTGTTAAATTGCTTCCGTAATTCCAATCATCCAAGCTATTGAATTGGGGTTGACTATTGAGGCATTAATACGTCCAATATAGCCTGAAGTGTCAAATACGTAATTTGCACAACTTGTCTGAAAAAATAGGATTTTGATTCTAACTATTTATACTTTTATATCTATATATAATCAATACAATACAATTACAGAAAGCAATTGGTTTTCACACTAAACTTATAATGGTTATTGCACTTGAAAAAGGCGAAGTCATTAAACTTGAGCTATTTTTCTTTTCTTTATATCTTAAAACGGATACTCCAAGTAATAAAATGAAGTATAATAATCGGGTTTTTTTCTATTAAATATATGTATAACACCTTCCAACATATAAGTATGTATTTCTAGACAAAATGTGCAAAAGAAATTTCAATTTACCTCATGACGGTAATACAAACGCTTCCACAGAGTTTCTTATCATATCTCATTCTACTTGCAAAGTTATCTGTGTAAACTTTAAAAAATATGTATGATACAAACAAGGTATATAGGTAGGTAGGTAATTAGGAAGGTCATACTGGAGCAACACATAGGGTTATTGGCGAAAGTCCAGAAACAATCCCGAAGGGAAAGAACAAAGGACACCTCATTATTTTGAACCACGGTCAGATGACAAGAACACCTGAAATGTCACTCCACTCTCCAAACATGATACAAACAAGATCAAAGCAAAACAGACGAATTAAAAAGATTTTCAAAAGCTATTGTATATTAAGGTGAGCTTTTTGGATATTATTCCTATCTTGTTTAACTCCGGAAGAGAATATTTATTTAAAATAGAACCGCTGTAGCTTACTTGGTAGAGACGGATTATCAACCGGAGGGTTGAGATCCAATCAAAGACCATCGTGTATGAGAAATCTGTCGTGGCCTTAAATGTCTTCACGTTGGAGTGGTGTGGAAGTTTAGAGAGTGGGATGCTAACCCAGGTGACCCAGGTCGTAATCTGTCCGTGGTTCAAAATTTCGAAGTGTTGTCCTCGGAGCTTTCCGTTCAGAATTGATCCAGAGCCGTCACCAATGGCCCGTTGTGTTTTTCCAGTTACACCGTTAATTCAATTTCCCACCTTAACTTAAAAATTTAAAACTGGACTTCTGAAATAATCCAATTAAAACTATAAAAGTTTAAATTATCACCAAAAATGTTATCTTTATACATGTACATGGCAATTCAAAAAAGCATACTTAAAAACTAATTTTCTTCGTTCAATTTGGAACATAACATAAGGATAATGTTCATGAGAATATGTTTTTGAAACAAAATACAGAACTTTAATTATATTTTATATTAACTCTAATCAACTTAATTTTTTAAATAGGAACGTGAGCAAACTCTATGCCCCCATTCTCTGCTATTTTCCCATTCCTTTTTTAAAAGATTATTTAACACTTCTAAAGCATTGATTAAACTCTCTTTTTACCACTCACCAATCTACAAATAACGTCAATTTTTTGTATGCATTTTACGTGAGTGAAACAATTGGTGCTGTAACGATTCTCTTGGTAGCGTGGTAGATTCAAATCTACAGAGAACAGTCTAGCTTAAATAATAAACATTAATTAAGCTAGAGAAAGGTATCTCAACAGTCTCTAGATGAAACTCTACTCGTCGGGTGACGATTACACAAGATCAGCACCGGATCCTCACGGGACGACGGGTCAATTCAGGTTCACTGCCGGACGAGAAGTCGGCACCGGACTCTTCGCAGGTCGTCGGTTCGGCACAATCAAGGATCGGCTCCACTGGGGTCGTCGGGTCAGCACAAGACAGGCACGGTATCTTTCCGAAACTCCAGTCAGTTCCTTCGTTTCTCAGGTTCATAAAACAACTCCAAGCTATTTGCAGGCTAAGGAGTTAGACCACTCGCAGGGTCGCTGGTTCGAATCTCGCGAACGAGAATAAAGCAGGAACTCGAGATAGGCAGCCTACGCCAGGCTACAAGAACGCGTACTCTCAGGGTGAGAGAACCGTCTTCCAAATTAATAAGAGCTCCTTAATGGGGTTGACCGCTCAAAGGGTCGCTGAACCAAGCCGCTCGCTCGGGAACACAAGCAAGACTCGAGATGGGCAGCCTACGCCAGGCTACAAGAACGCGTACTCTCGGGGTGAGAGAACCGTCTCTTAACAATGCTTTTTCCCTAAGGAGTGACCGCTCAAAGGGTCGCTGAGTCAAGCCGCTCGCACGAGCACACAGGCAAGAACTGTTGATTCGACTCCCTGCTTTTCTTTTGAAACCTAGCAGCCTTTGTTCGCTGGTGGTTCCTTTGATTGGTTCGTTCTTGATTGGTTCTTACTTTTAATTGGTTCGTTTTTACTTTGTTCGTTTTTGAGGTTGCTGATTCGGTAGAGACTGTCTGACGTAAAATGGGATCAGCTACTTAGCGCAGGTGGGCTTGATTACCCAGCAGGTGGACTTAATCACCTGGCAGGTGCACTCCTAAACACTTGGGCGCTTTTCGGAACGAATCTCTTTTGTTAGTCTTTGATCCAAGTCCCAACCGTCTGGCGCCAGAGAGATGGAAACGTATTGTCCGGTTCTTTTACGACTCTGTCGGCGAGTTCGCCTTAGGAGGGTTAATTGAGGGGTCCATCAATGAATCCTCACAGTGCATACCAGCAGACCGACCAAAATATCTTTATGGGAAGGATAATATATTTTTATGCGAATGAGTATAAGTAAACCAGCAAATGGGAAGTAAAGATTTTACTTCCACTACCCAAATGCTCTCTCGTAATACATATACATATCGGGGTTACTTTATAATGAAGTTTGCCGCCGTTTGGGCGACGTTTGGCGTTTAATCTTATTGGTGTTGACCACTCAAACTATCATATTTTGATTTTAATTCATTCTTTTGCAGGCTATTCAATTTTTTGGCGAAGTGCTGAAATCGTATTCGAAAAACAAGCTAACTGACTTCATGTTCAGGATACATACAGGAAACACGTATCGCCGCAAAAAGTCTACCGGCACATGGCATTTAGCTTGGCAGAAAGAGCCTCTCAAAACTTTTTATAATGTCTGATTTTTTTAATTTCGGATTGAGGTTTTTAAGACTCGTATTGAGGTTTTTAAGACTCGTATTGAGGTTTTTAAGACTCGTATTGAGGTTTTTAAGACTCGTAAGACCTGAGGTTTTGGAATTTGAACATAACCTTCAAATAAACTACGACTCTCTATTGTGTGACATGCGAATTCCAACTTCTCTACCTTGTATTTTACTCCAACTAGGTTAATCTAACTCTTTGGTATAACTGCGATATTTGTCAGATTCCGTTTCAGCGTTTAAGGAGGAATTACTAGGCAACCACTGGCAACAGTTAAGTGACTCAAATTTCATCTTTGCACTTGCTTCAGGAACTGCTTGCACAGTAGAAAGAACAGCAAGATCACTGTTTTTATTTTTCGCTCTGATTGCGACATATACACCCCGCCTATTAGAGTAAGTTTTTTAGTCGGCTTATAAGTGACCAGTGATTTCACTGAACGTAGTCAAAAAACATACTTCTGTAAAAATTTAGGTAACTTTTTCTCATCCTAAACTCACTGTGTGTTTCTCAATAAGAAATCTAGCCTTCATCTAAGGACACAATGACTTAGTGGACTTCCCCAGCCTGACTCCATTCTGGTCTAGGAAAGTTAAGAGTCATATCTTAAAAATTGTGACGGTGTACTTCACTTGTAAGCCGACAATAATTTCTTTTAAAGCTAAGCAACTTTTTCAAAATAATCTTTTTGTCTGTACACCACGCCATCTTGGCTAAATTTCACTATCGGACTATCTAAAATCTTAGTGAATAAATGATGATTCAATTATTATAAGATCAGTGTCTTTGTGTATGAGTACAAATTGTCTCTATTTTAATTCCTCAGTGGTTGTTAGTGCTTTATGGAGAACAAATGCGACTGCCATCTCAGAGAAACACACCCATAATCGTATCACATTTCGATTACGCCTACTGAAGGTCAATACGTAACCCCGTTAACCGTTAAGGATTATCCGTAAATTTGCAAATTTAAAGAAATTTGGTCTTTTGTTTAACCCTCCAAGTGGTTTCGACGACATATATCGTCCATCGGGGTCTGACCAATTTTGCTAATGAGGAAATATCTCGTCATTAATATATTGGCGATTTTTTATGCAAGGGATCTGGTATCAAGGTATCTGGCCTATCAAGATGTGTGGTCCATCAAGATATCTGCTTCATCAAGATATCTGCCCCATCGAGATGTGTGGTCCATCAAGATATCTGGTCCATCAAGATATCTGATCAGTTTTGCTAATGACGATAAATCACGTCGAGACAACCACTAGGAGGGTTAAGTTTGGGGTTGTTTGGGGAATTTGTCGCATCAAGAAGAAAATATTTTTGAGGATAACTTTCAATACATGATTTGATTTTCTCAGTAAACCTAGAGCGGCAGGACGTGCCTTCTTAGTTATCAAGAAGGAAAGATAAGTCAGTCTTGAAAAATGATTTGTGTATTAATAGATGCATATAAATCGCAAACATTAATCGCCCACATGTAGCTAAGTATAACCGTAAGGCGATCAACTAGAGCGTAGCATCATACGTCTATTTCCAAAATGTAAGATACAAATCAAGAAAACAGCCTCCTTCCATACGGTACGAAACATCAGATTAACTCATACAAAAAGTTGCATTTTGAACACAACAAAATCAAAGAGGTCGGTTTTCCTGCTTTCAAGATGTGACAACACGGCACATCACAACAACACCACTTACTTTGACAATCCTCTCTAAATTCAAGGATATCTAATGCCATCCCAATGTAAGTGTATTCCACGCCTTTGGGGAAATCTTAGAAATCGTGTTTATCGCGGCAAAGAAAACGAGTTCCGCAAATTAAAAGTGACAATCTGACACTCGCTAAGAGGGATGATAATTTAAAAATGTCGACTTCAGGCGTTGCAATTCATGATGGCATTGAATTACATAGCATTATGTTACCTTAAGTCACCTTAACACTTCAGTTGAGCAAATAAATGGATTTTTAGTTCTCATCTCATACTTCTCTTAATTTACTTGACTTCTTTGCCTGGTTGACTATCTTTGGTTTTATAACTCTATGCTCAGTGGGATATGTACAAACATGAATCTAAATTCAATTGAATATGTACAAATGAATCTAAATTGAAACGAATATGTACAAATGAAACTTAATTACTGAATATGCACAAATGAATCTAAATTCAATTGAATATGTATAAATGAATACAATATTGAATATGTACAGATGAATACAAAATTGAATATCTACAAATGGAACTAAGCTCAATTGGTAGTATGTAGTTGAATTAACGTCGCATGGAACAACACAACGGGCTAGTGGCGACGGTCCTGGAACAAACCAGAAGGGAAAGATCCGAGGTAATTTTGAAACACGGTCAGGTGACGAGGTCAATAAATGAGCTGGCACACCACTCTTCAAAGTTCCACATCACTCTCCAAAGTTCCTAACCACGCCGATGTGAGGACATTTGAGGCAACGACAATTTGAAATTGTATCGAATATGTAAAAATTAAACTAAATTCAATTGAATGTGAAGAAATTAATCTAAATTCGATTGAATATGTACATAATAAATACCAAAATTAATATGTACAAATGATACAAAATTGAATATGTAAGAATCGAACTAAATTCAATCGAATATGTACAAATGAAATCGAATTCAACTGAATATGTACAAATAACTCTAAATTCAATTGCATATGTATAAATCACAAATTGAATATGTGCAAATGAATCGAAATTCAATTGAATACATACCAATAGATACAAAAGTCAATGGATCATATACAAATGAATGCAAAATTGAATGTATACAAATGAATTTCAATTCGATAATAAGATTAGTGGAATGTTTAAAGTGGACTCAAATTCCGATGCGGTCTCCTGAAATGAATTAATCATCTGGAAGTGTTATATATAAGAATAATTTAGAGTTTGCAATCAATTACTTTTAAATATGCGTCTCAAGGTAATTTTCTCTCCTCTCTTTGCTCTCCTATTGCCATGGTAACATCCGCTTCTCAAATACTGAACTCACTTTTCCCACTTTCTTCCACTGTGTTAGGTCGGTTTATATTGATGTAAGATTTACTGGCCAAGCTGCACCAAGCAATGTTTTTCCGTCAAGCAATGGATATATATACACACGACGAAATTTTTAGGAAAGTTTTTTCACACAGAACAGAGAGATACGCACAGGTTAGCTACAGGGATCGAACCAGAGCTACCTACAGCTTGCAGGTGCTAGCGCAGTGGGAAAACTCACTGGGACATACCATTTTCTGTTAGGATTCTGCATTATAAGTCAATATATGAACTACTGGTCAATTATGAAAAGAGGGGTGATACCTTATAAAGTGGATAGGATGAGGGAGAACATGACCTTTTGATATGCTTATTCATAACGGAGTAGAGAAGCAGATAATTCATATAAGCTGAAAATGCAAAAGTATCCATTAACAGCATTTATAGGTAATGCAAATTGCTCATAAAGATGTCTGTTGTAATTGGCACCTAAACCAGTATAGCTCTCCTCTCCCATTACCATGGTAATATCCCCTTCTCAAATGCTGGGCTCATTTTCCCTACTTTACATCCATTTTTGTTGTTACTTCGCCTTATAAGTCAACGTATGAATTACGAGTCGGAAAGGAAGAATAGATACCCCACAGAGTTAAATAGGTTGATATACGCATGATCTGCATTAGCCAATTCATAAGTAATGGAGCATAGAAGAGCGAATGATTCATGCAAGCTGCAAATGTGTTTAGTATCCATTGACAGTCTATTTGTAGGTAATGAAAATTGCTTAAAAGATAGCAGTCGTAGACGGCATCTAATCGGTCAAATAGTGCACATTACAATGCATAAAGATAAAACATGTTTTTGTATTTTCAGGTTAATGATGATGAGACATTCGACCACGGTGTAACGATAGTTGACGACAACCTCGAAGCGACATCCAAAACTCTACTGTTACCTGTTACAGAAAGACTACTAAGCAATGGTAAAGTCGCGATAAAATGTGAAGCATCATTTTACGGAAGAATAGCTATGATTAGTAGAGATATCACAATAATAGGTAATCCAGGCTTCTTCGCATAAATTGTAATATTTCCTTATGCTCATAACCCTTGTAGATAATAACATATTACCCGAAAGTAATAACTTTATGATACAATGTTTTCAAGTTTCATTACAGGTATGTCGATATTATGAGCTAATTATTCTCTGTAATGCTTTTAAATATCTGTTTGTGTGCATGTGACAAATAATATTCTTTTGCGCATGCATTGATATCGTGTCTCGAGGAGGATTAACCCTCCAAGTGGTTTCGACGAGATATCTCGTGCATCAAGATCCAGCCAATTTTGCTAATGACAAGATATCTCGTCAACAAGATATTGCCAAATACTTTTACGATAACGAGATCAAGATCTCGTCAGCTTTGTTAATGGCGAGACACCTTGGAGAAACAAGGAGGGTTAAGGCCAGTTTGTATTTTAATTAATTTTGTTTTATTCTCTAGACGCCAGTTGGTGCAACAATTAACATACATTTAATTAATTTCATTTTATTCTCTATACATCAGTTATGGCGCTTAAGAAATATCTCAAGAACTTTTTTTACGCCAGTTAGAATTTTTCGAGCAAATTATTTGTTTGGAATCATAGAAGCGCTCCACATGGAACCTTTATTTTAGAGCCACGTCCTCTGTTAGTGTACATAAATAGGTTTTAATAATGCAATCCATTTACTTTCGTATTTCCATCTACAATAAATTTTTCACGTAACTTTAATTTAGGCTGGATACTTTTCATTTCCTACTTTAGCCGTTATACTTGTGTGGAATTAACAAACTAATTGGACATATCCAATCTGAAACAGTTTATCCAGACTTAAAAAGTGTGTTCCTGTATTGTATTAAATTAATTATACAGTTTGCCTAGAACTAATTAATTCTTTACACGTACCCAACCTTAAATTGCTATCCCGAAAGAATAAGGAACACAATTGCAAAATTGGAGTGAATTTTACCTGCATGAGGGTAATTATTTGAAAGTAAAATAATATGCTATTATTAACCCCACACTCTTTCATTGCCATCAAAGTTTCTCATATGTTGCAATTAATATTAATCATGAAATTGTATTCTCGGGGTTTTTTCTGAACTGATGAATTCCATTTGCGTTCTTGTTCTTCCGGAACAGCGAAATAGTTCACCCAGACTTAAAAGTGTGTTTGTGTGCTGTATTTTGTTTATTAACCCTCCAAGGGAGGTTTCGACGAGATATCTCGATCTGACCAATTTTGCAAATTATGAACTATATCGTCATCAAGATATTGCCGCTTTTTGATGATGACGAGATCGAGATCGTGTCAGTTTTCTTCTAATGACGAGATATCTCGTCCATCTAGATCTGACCAGTTTTCTTCTAGTGACGAGTTACCTCGTCAAAACAACCACCAGGAGAGTTAACCAGTTCCTCAAAATTAATATAATTTCTAATTATTAGCTTTATAAATAAGATATAGATCTAATGTGAACGAATATAAATCAAAGTTTTACCTTCATACAAATAGATACTGCCTATAAATGTATTCATCTGGATTATACTCAAAAGATTCAGTTACATTTCGAACTCAGTTCATGACTTTAAATTCGAAATACATGACTCCCATTTAAATCTTAAGAAATAAATTGTCTTGGAGTTTACATTCCGTGCATCACAAAGCATTAAGATTAAGTCATATTCCTGGCTTTAAAGTCTAAACTCTAACTATTATTATCCAAAAGAATTTCACACGTACTTTCTTTGGGTTCTTAAATTACCTGGTCTAACATCAACTTGAGAACAAGAGCTTCGAAAACTGACAAAAGGATCATCAGTGACAAATTGACCAGAACACAATTGAATTAATTAGAAAAGGTGACAGGTACAATATTAAATGGCTCATTGACCGTCTTCCAGTTCTCTTGAGCTTCGGAGGTGCTGACAACTTCAATTAATCACCCGTAAATGGCATCGACATGACCATAAAAGATGACTGTGACCACTTTCGAACGACAGCTAAAAGTGACATTGGCAATTCTGAAGACGTCTTGACATTCTAATTACATTAAAGTGAATGTCTTGTGCTTTTAAATGAAGGTCTAAGGATTGAGAGGAACACTTTCAGGGTTCAAAGTTCGAGTGGTTTGTTGAATCCTTTCCTTTTAATTTGAATAATCCATTAATTTCTGAAGTAATGAATCAAGCTTTATTCCATTAATCTTTTGACTTGTGTGAATGAGTATAGAATGAAGTATCAAACTGAATAAGAAAATATTTTGTTAATAGTTCCTTGTTCATTACTAAAATTAATGTAATGACTGGATCTTTATGAAATTAATCCTTTGGTTTATAAATGAGTATAGGAAAAGTATCAAACTGTATCAAAAAGTATTTTGTTAATAGTTTTTTATTAAATTCTGAGATTTCATTTGACGAATAAGTGTATAAATATAATTTTTGGAACAAATAACTTATGAGATGTTTAACAGATGTAAGGCTTTTTTATTTAAAAGAAACATAAATGTTCTGGAATTAAGGTTGTTTTTGTTTAGGTTAAAATCGATATTCATCAAAAAATTTTAATTGAAATATTTAAATACTGCCATTTGGTAGGTAGTTGCATTAACGTTGCACAGGACTATTGGCGACGGTCCGGGATCAATCCCAAAGAGAAAGATCCGAGGACAGCACCTCATAATTTTGAACCATGGTCATGTGAGGAACTGCCATTTGGAACCACATATGTTATCACTCATTATTACAGTAAAAAAATTTCAAAAATTTAGTTTAAATATACAAATGAGTACGTCATACAGCATAGAGAAAAAATTGTATCCTTTTGAAACATAGATCTACGATTTGTATGGGGGTAGTAGGAATTTACTTTTCACAACTTTCGACTTGATAAATGACAGTTAATCCATGCAATAGTTTTTAAGTCGCGAAATTCCTTTCAGGAAATATTATCATATTCTTATGCTATTCATGCACGGTTCTCAAACGATAATCTGATAAAAAAAAGGGAATTTCTATTTCATAGGATTTAATAAGATATCCACACAATTATAATGCACATAAAATTAAATTTAATTTATCTACCGTCTTAAAAATGCATTCTTAAGAAGTTCATATTTATTTATTTTTGTGAAAAATTATTTCAGTTTTTAATTGAAAATAAAAATTGAACAAAATTCGATACAATAATAATAATAATAAATAAAATAATTTTCGATCAATTGGTCTAGTTTGTCAAGGTGCTTGCTTCTATATCGAAAGATTCCTGGGTGGAAACCTGGGTGAGACATGGTTGTTCGTCCATCTGGAATGAGTGGGGGTCTCCCTATAAACGGGTTGTGCCCAGAAGGTACGTATATGGGGTGTAACGTGAACTCAACCCTCAGGATAACGCGAAGTGGTTCACAATTCTGCCCTTGTAGTGCCATGATGATTAATGTTCAATTGGCCGGATATTGGAAAACAATTGAAAAGATTAGGTTTCAGATTGCTCTAATCAATTCTTGTAAAGTCTGATCATTCAGAAAAATTTGATGAATGAATAAAGCCACCTAAAGAGGTTACAGAACGGGAAAAGTTTTTTATATAAATAATTGGAATTTGATATTTATTTTAATTAGAATATTGTAATTATTGGACCAGGTACAATTTTTAAACAAATAAATGTAAGGTATACGTATAGTTTTTGTCAATCTAACAATGAAAGAAACTTTGATAAAATCCCTACAGCAACTTTTTCAACTATGCAATATCCTTAATTTTTATTTTAAAATAATCATTTATTGAGTAAATTTTGTACTCGTTTAGAATACATCAATGCGTTGAAATCTAGAGATTGTAAATGTCTTTTATATTCTTTAACTTTTTATTTTATTAGATAGAAAAACTATAATTATTTTGGAAAATAGATACTTTGTTCTTCAAACTTTCGTTCTTAATAAATTAAATTTTCAAAATGTATTCTTTCTAAATAATGCGCTTGCAGCCTTTTATAAAATCGTTACCTTTCTTTTTATTAAATTCTTTTTATAAAAACTTATGAAAATGAAACAAACCTGAAAGAAACTTAGGTATATCAATTTAGCAATAACTCGAATGAAAACAACGTATTAAGTATGGAAATTTTTTTTAAATTATTCAGCAAATAAAATATGAAAAATTTATTTTCACTTATTCTTTTCATTTTTGTGTGGATTCAATCATCTAATTTCATCATTCCTTTTACAAAACTCTCTTCTTTGCTTCAATTCTTCGCAATGAATCAGATAAAATAAACAACAAACAGTAAGTTCTCTGATCTGAAGCAATGCATTTGTAATTTCGAATAGACAGATTCATTCAGAAAAACGCTGTATGCTTAATCTCTGAAAGCAATTTAAATAAAAAGATAGTAATTCAAAAATAGATAATTTAATTTTCCAGGAAATTGCCATTTATTAGTTTTTGTGCACATTTCTTAGAAGTTGTTTATGATTAAATTCCAAAATTGATTCAAAAATATTTTGCTTTACATTTCTTAATTAACACTTTTGTTATGTTAAATTTGCGTGAAATGTGAATTATAATTTGAGAAATGCATTACAACATTTGGATATAACCAGATGGCTCTGAAGTTATGATTTTTCGACCATAATTGATGGTTTTCGAGTATTTAACTTTCCAGATAAAAAGGTTTTCTAGGAAAAGATTTAACGAAAAACTCTTTTACCATTCCATTGTACCTCATTAAATGACAGGCAGGATTTTATGTCGAATTTATTTACATAATAAAACTGGCAATAATGATATTACTGAGAATGATAATAAATTAGAAAAGAATGATATTAACTTATATAAAGTTACTTGCACAAACTATACTTTGCATTCTATTAAAACATATTTACAAAAACAAATTTAATTTTCAAACTATAATTTAAAATATTTATTCATCTAATAATACTTGATTATAACACTCCTGGGTATATACAATTACCTATATGATATGGATACTGAATTAGAATTTGTTATTTATTTTCTAATATGATTGCAAATATGAAAATTTTAAATTCGTCTTTTTGAATATCTTTTAATTTTCGCATGACAAAGACATAGTTGTTTTTAATATCTACATCAACTATTCCATTAACTATTTCAATTGTTTCTCTTCCATATTCCAGTATTCAACTTTTATGCAATGTAGTGTACCTTAGAAAACCAACATAAGACTTTATGAATAATATATTTCAAGTATGGTCTTATATATTACAGATATTTCAATACTAAATTTTGAGTTGAGAGTTTGTACCTTTAAAACAACATTGGTGCGACATATTTTGTATTTTTTTTTTATTTTTGGCATAGAAAAATTTACATATTTAATATATATTTCTGTTTCTGAATACTTATGCGCATGTATATTTTGTCCTCTTTAATCACTTTTTGATTTAAAAATTATAAACGCGTATGTAAGAACGTATATGTATGGGTATCTATTTCTATTTAAATTTAATGCATATTTCTATCTTGGAATTAGAAAAACTTTTCAATTGACTAGATAGACTTTCAATTGATAGACTACTTTAGGGAAGATGCGCGAGAAAATATTGTAAGACTAGGTTCAGTAAACGAAAGAAACCCTCAATAGGTCTAAATAGTTAAATGAATCTGAAAGAAATTTGTTTCAGGGAGCTTAGAAAATGAGTCAGGGCCTGAACAATATCTCCTAGACCATCTTTAAACTGGTCAGAGAATATATGGCATCAATTTCATTCGATTATGCTGAACCCTCCAAGTGGTTTCGACGAGATATATCGTCTCAGATCTGGTTAAATTTCGTCTAATCAATCTCGTTTAGACAAAACTGCCCTATTATTCCAAGTGGAAAGAATATCCAAGTTGGAAAAACAAATTTACCAGGCAGTCAAATAAACCACCAGGAGTGTTAAAAGGTTTTCCCAATCTGTCAGAAATGCAATATGGAGCAATCCTTGCTTGAAGGTTCGATTTCTTCTTAAGACACCACTTAGTACTTCAGCATAGTGAGCCCCTTCATTTTCTCAGAACTATGTTTTTTGACAGTGTGTTACATTTGTGAGCCGACGATTTATGTTTCTTTTATTATTTTCAGTATTTGTTCCCGTGTGGTGTTATAAGAAAACAATGAATCTGGTGTTTAGTTTTAAATAACATTAAAAATATTTTGTTGGAAACTAAAAATTTTACCATAAATTTAGAATCGCAAACGTTTTCTGTCAATATTGTATTTAATAGAACAGTGTTTTTTAACAATTCTACTTTCTCTATCCAATTTCAGTGCGTTTGGTTTTAATTTTATTTTTCAGTGTACTTGATTTTAAGTTTTTATTGAATTCTATGTTCTAAATCTTCATTTATAAACCGACTTAGAAATGTAATATGTTAAAAAGTAGTAGTTAAAGAATTGTCTTTTTTATTACTTCTCAAAGACTGGGGCATTTTAGTGCTCCTGTTTTTGTTTTTAGTGCATTATGCTTTAAATCTTCATTTATTAACCCCTTAGAAATGCTTCGTGTGGGTACAGTAGAAGTTAAAAAGTGATATTTTCATCACTTTTGAAGGATTAGTGAAAAACTTCAGACTTCACTGTATGACTCTCGTCACTTTTCAAAGACTGGTCTCAAAGACTTTCAGTTATCCAGTTTCACTAGCTCGTTTTAAAGTTTTTAGTGAATTCTGAGTTAAAGCTTCATTTATTAACCCATTTAGAAATGTAGTGTGTTAAACAGTATTTAAAAAGTAATATTTTTCATTTCTCAAAGACTGGTGCATTTTCAATTATTAATAGCGCCTGCAACGACTATGTCCTTTAAAGTGTTCGCAATGAATCCGTTTGCTTCGTTTTCGCTATGCCAACTATTCATGAACAGTTTATGGACAAAAATTCAATAATATGCAATTGAATTAACTTATCTTTCTCTTATTCCAGAAATCGACAACGCATCTAGTTGCGCCATTAGTAGCTCTCTGTTGCTCATAATCATGCTCATTACCCTGTGGCCCGGTTTCAGGTGAGTTGCTATTCTCTCAGCTATACTATTTTCGAATACTGATGAAACAAATAAAGACTCACATTTCATTACGATATGAGTGGTTTTCTTCAGAATACAAAGTGTATACACAAAATTCTGAAATGATATCACAAAATAATTCGAAGGGTTGGAGTAAACACGTATTTCAGTTTTGATGAATCGCAATACTTCGATTCATCATCTGGGTGTTGGGTGAAATTCTCTGCTGACAGGTCACGAATGCGGTTATTTGTCCGAAAACTACGTGATCTATATGTAATGCGTTTCTCAATATAGAATTCCGAAAATGTCAAGTCCGACTTTAAAGATGATAGAGATGGCAGATTCTTGCATTTCAAAAGACTGCTTTCCAATTACAATTACTTTTCTTTATACTACAAACCACAGCGTCCATGTTAGTCCAATATCCACTGAGATAAAATAATAAAATTTGTTAAGTCTGAATCGATAAAACCTGAAACAAAAATGAACGATTTTTTTAACGTAAATCTGAATGAGACGTAGGTTTCGGTTTTTATCGTCCTTAAACTTGTACGCATACACTAGAAGATTTTTAAAATTTTTGACTTTAAAATCCAGTTTTTTTACGATAAGTATACGAGCTATATGCTTTAGATCATTTAAGTGTGAAAAAATCAGATTAATCATTAGACTAATTAGGACTAATTAAAACTAATCATTAGACTGATTGAGATTAATCAAGAGACTTATCATGAATTATCTAATCTATATATAATTTTCTAATTAGCATGTTTTATAAACAGTGATATCTCAAATTCTAATTTGTTCAGAACAGCAATTCCTGCTGAAAATTATTCCAAAAATTATTCTTCATGTTTTGACCTTCACTCAAGTTGCTAGAAGGAATAGACTTTTTTTAGCAATTTTTTTCACCAAGGAAGTATAAAAAATTAAGACATTTTTCAAGAATTTTAACATTGAGAAATTAATTAAAAATTAATTTCAGAACTAATTACTCTGATTGAACAAAACATCCACTGCATTATAATTATTACAAGGTTACCAAAGTAATTAGAATAGATTAATTTATTGTTGAGTTATAACCGTATGAATAAAGCATCATACTGCAAAAACACAATTCTTCAGAAATAGTGCATCATACTGCAAAAACACAATTATTCAGAAATAGTGTTTTAAAATTTTGGAAACATGTTTGTACGTGTTTCCGAAACACAAACAAAAAACCCTTGTTACTAGAAAAATATTCCGAACATTTACAAGATCTTGATATCGTTTGAAAACTAAGACGTTGGAGAATATTTTGAAGCGATAAAAAATCGATATTCTTTCTGTTCGATTTTCGTGATTTCTAGCGCATATATACACCTAAATTTTCACTGGCCAATCAGGAAATGTGAACAACCGATCATTTCAGTTTCTTATAACTATTGTTTAATGGTGTTGTCATGGTCATGCACAATTGGTCATTCGAAATGGGTACCTTCATCATTGGCCCTTCCCCTCTTCCCCTACTTCTGAAGGATGCTATCATCCAATCAGGATCATAAAGTCCTTGCGTATAGTCTTTCATTCTTCTCTTTTTCATGTCTTTGTATTAGGCTGCCTGATGCTTTGAGACAGCGTTATCCATACAAATTTACCGATTGGATACAATTGCACCTTTTGCTGAATGTGCGTTTCCAACCCTCCAAGTGCTTTCAACGATATATCTCGTCCATCAAGATCTGACCAATTCTGCTAATGACCTGATATCTCGTCATCAAGATATTACCCATTTTTAGATGATGATGAGATCGTCAGATTTCTTTAAATGAAGAGATACCTCGTCCATCAAGATCTGGTCAATTTCCTTCTAATGATGAGACAACCCTTCGAGAGAACCACCAGAAGGGTTAACTAAGGGTTAAAAATTATTTGTATCATATTGAATATTTTTCGGGAAAAAACATCTGCGATCGGAGTTGAGTCACAAGGTTTTCTAAAGCTAAACATAAGATTTTTTTTGCTCTCGATCCAACCTCGACATCCCTAGCTATCAATGTTACACTACGCTACTGGTTACCAACAAACATTAAGGCAGTAGTTTGATGTCTATTAATTTTAATGTTAGATTGGGAGATAGGTAATACTTTTTATGTAATGGCAAATAAACAATTACAAAATTAAAAGAGTTGTCTAACTACACTTTTTAAGTTATTGTATTAGACTTTAAAATGAAAAAAATTAAACTAGGCATAGATCCAGGTAAAGAAAGCATAGTTGAAAAGTAAAGAGTTCGAGCTAGTTTTGTCATCTGACCGTGGTTCAAATTGACGAGGTGTTGTCCTCTGATATTTTCCTTCGGGATTGATCCCTGATCGTCTTCAATAGCCCGTTGTGTTGCTCCAATGCAACTTTAATTAACTACCTCACCGAGCTAGTTTCCATTGCTAATATACAGTTAAAGGTGCTTTTTCATTATTTTAGAGCTGTGAAGTTCGGCTTTGTTTTCACGTTTAAGGATATATGAAAATCATTGAATATATTGTCTCCTTACAGCTAATTTGACTGTATTTGTTTATATTTCAAACAAAAAATATTTCCTGTCAAATGTGTTACGAAACATTTAACAAACTTTAATATTTTCTTTTCAAACAAAAGCTGCGTATTTTCATTCGTTTCATTTGTTCTGTATTCTGAAATTTTGCTGAATACATCGTCTAAGATCTAACCAATTTCGCTAATGATGAGGTATCTCGTCATCAAGATATTGCGGAGTATTTTTTGACGAGATCAAGATCTGGTCAGTTTTGCTAATGACGATATACCTCGTCGAGACATAACGAGAGGTTAACGCATTGGAGTTGGATTCATGAATTAGAGCCACAAGGGGAAAAAACATCCAAAATGACATTTCGGTTGCGAAAATATAGGTGGGTTTTTCGAATCAACACCACAGAAAAAACACAAAGTGGCGTTTCGTTCCCGAAAATATATCGTCGCCGTCATTTCTTATGTTTCTTTTGCATCAAAGTGCACTTTTATCTTGTTGTGACAGAAAAATAGAACTGTCTCGTTGAATATTTTAAATTAGGAATGCGCCTTTCGGGTAAAATTTTACCGCTGCGCTCTTTTTCGTACATGGCTTATTTTATTTATGAAGAGATGAAAATCGAAAATTTCTCTTCTACATGATTGAGGTTAGTGAACATTTGCTCGCATCTTTACGCTGATGGATTCAATAACTAATTGCAAATAATCCTACCTGAAAACGATAAGAAATTGAATTCACAAAAATACTCGTGTATATGCGTTTTACTTGAAAAAAGTAGCCCAAACTCATAATTACGATACGCAGATTGAGGTTATTGAACACAAAGCAATTTAGTTTCTATTCCTGTCCTTGTCCATCTTGGGTTGTCGAAGGAACAATACGTTTTCAAAAGTTCAAATAAATAGCCTAATAATCATAATGTAAGCTTTATTGAACTTTTACGTATCCCACTTTTCATTTCTAAATGGAAAGTAGAACATACAATGAAAGGATTTGGGAAATCTCCACTATCTTAGTAAAGTATATCATCACTGATAGTTCATGAGCATTTTTTAAATGTTTTAATTTTTAGGTATATCAAACACAAGATATTTCAGTGAGTTTGATTGATGTTTTTCTATTTCACGGTAATTGGATTATACTGAGTAATGTCTGCTATTCATTTTTATACTGTTTGGGAAGACAGCTATTTTTATAATGTTGAATATTTCCTTTAGAAAAAGTATCTGAAATGGAATATAAAACAATAATAAATCGAAATCGCTTAGCTTTGTGAATATTTGAATTTCATTTTTCTCAGAAAGAATGAAATACGTTTCATTCTTTTTCTAGGGAACAGCCCTGGAAGCACCCCAAATGATGTATGTTTTGTTACATTATAAATCGGTTCCAAACTTCTGTCTTGTTATTTGACTGGAATCTTTGTACTAAAAATAAATGTGCGTTTACCGATTTGCTTCAGCAATCAAGTGGCTCATATTTCTTTCCAGAAATCTAAGAATGAAAATGCCGAGCGCTTCATTTCCAAAAATTTAATGATCTACTCTCGAAAGTTACAATAGAAATGTTTCTGAACAAAGAGCAACAATCGTAGAGTTTGTATATCTGGTTCGCAATAAAAATGCTCACAAATCATGCAAGTATGATAGATATGTCAGTACGTGAGTTTTGCTCGCAATTTTAAAGGATAGTGTATAAGGTCTCTTGGTTTTTAACAAGCGCAATTACTCACAGGATAACTAGCGTACAAAGTCTTTATAAAAATCAAATAAATGTTCTTCTTTGCCAAAATATCGCTCATTATAAAATTACACTATCAAAGCAGTCGAGTAACATAATGAATAACGGAATATTGTCTGCAACTCTACAACGAGCATTAATTTTATCTTAAGTTCCAAGCACTACAGACAAAAGACAGCACGCTCCATTGAAGCTGGAAGCTGATTTTTGCAAAGGAGTAAAAATTAAGTCTGATTGGTCATGCGCAAGAACCAACTACGCATATAAACTGGACTGAAACTAGCATCCATGGGAAGCATGAGGAAGGAAGGGGGAACGTTCGGTATCAGGGATACCTTTTGCTCATGACAAACCCCAATAACCAATGAAATACGCAAAACATTAAAAGCTGGCCATACGCGTGTTTCAGTGGCAAGGAGCCCACGTAGTGATGATTGAATGGTGGCTGAAGTACATATTACTTATAGAAATCAAAACTGATGTCATTACGATTTGGGTCAAAAATAAACTTCGCTTTTAACATCAGATTTTCTTGATTCGGTCAATTTATAATTTTTTTAACAAGGATATCGGGTTTCTGGGCCTACGTGGACTCTACATCACTGATGAAATTTTTATACCACATACATTATTCTTATATACAAATACTCATCTTCGATTCGTCTAGAGTAACATGTCTTGCATCTGTACACATCACTTCGACCACTATCGGGGAACCTTTTCGTGATATTTCCAATGTTAACTCTGTCCTCTCTTCGTGAAATCCCAGCTCATTCTCTCCCTCTTCAAGACTGTCCGAAATTTACCCATTACAAATGTCTCCCTCCCTCTCAATAATAAATCTAGTGTGAAGTTCTCTCCCATCCATGGACTCCTCCCCAATTCTCACAATCAAGCATAAAGAAAAAAATACACTACACGGCTAGGGAATAGTCTGGTACTCAGTCAGATTCATTCACTATCCTCGACTCATATTTGGCCTATCTTTGGCAACATACCATTAACCTGTCCATACCATTCCGACTACTGTCAGGGAACCTAATCGTATCTTCTAAGACGTGACTTCTTTATTTCCAATTCCAGCTCCTTTTCCATTTTTTCACGGGTCTGTCCCAAATACTTTCTGAATGCCACGAGACTTCCGAGCATTGTTGTGGAATTGTTTTTACCCTACCACAACATTTGATGACTAAATGCCCCGTCCTTTATTTGAAGGAATCATAGAAAACATTCCATTGGTCAAAAGTGTCAAAACCTCTTAGAAGTTCTATAGAGAAGACTGCAGGTAGCTGAACTTATCTAGGTTTGTACCCCCACACAGATTAATAACGTCCCTTTCACTCTCGACAGTAAATGTAGCGTGAAGTTCTCTTCCCATCCATGACCACCTTCTCAATTCTTGTAACCAAGCATAATAAAAAATACGCAACACACAAGTTCACGGAATAGTCGGATGCTTGGTCATGTTCTTGATCTATTCTCGGTTCTTCTTTGGCCCACCTCCGCCAGCATGTCGCCTGGTGTATGTCCACATCACTCCGACCACTACCAGGAAACCCTCTCATGTCTTTTTCGACGTGACCTCTGTCCTCTTCTCATTGAGAGGCTTTCTTCATTTGAGGGGCTTTCTAACTCTCTTCAGCGGTGTGTATGAAATACCCTCGTTAACAGAGTGTCAAAACCTGTTAGGAATCCCCTGTAGAGAAAACTAAGTTGCCGAATGGTTGTTGGCTTAGAGTAGAACTCATTACGAAGGCACTAAATGATTAGTGTCATGATGACACATAGTCATTTTGTAATTCGTTTAAATGATATATAACACTATCAATATACTTATAATTTTTATTTTTTGACTTGAGAACTAATAGTCTTCTAAAAAACTGTGCAGTAAATATTCTTTTTGTGAACAAAAGTATAATAATTATGACACGAAATTTCCGAGTAGTGTAATGTTATTTTTTCCCTACATCACATTTGATGTCTAAAAAACGTATCCACTGGTTGAAATAAGCTACATTCTATTGGGCAAGAGTGTCAGAACCTGTTAGAAGTTCCATAGAGAATATTAGGTTGCTGAATGCATGTATCGTCGGTTTAAAGTAAAAACTCATTAACTGACATTTTTTCGGAGACACTAAATGATTATTTTCGTGATGATGACAAATGTATAGTCATTTTTTAATTTGTTTAAATGGTATATAACACTATCAATAGGTTTATAACTCATATTTTTGGCTTGAGAAGTAATACTTAATACTTAACCCTTCAAGTATTTCGACGAGATATCACGTCCAAGATCTAGTCAGTTTTATTTTGTACGAGATATCTCTGAGACAAAACTGCCTTATTACCCCAAGGGGCAATGAAGATACAAGTACTAAAAACAAAACTGTCCCTTGCTCAGAACTGGTGACAGTTTGGAACAGGTTTTTGCGCCAGAGGCTAGATACTACAAGGCACGAAGATAAACAAGTGAGGGTTATAAAGCTGGTCAGTAAAAATTCTTTTTGTTAGTTAATGATTGTCTGCTCTAAGCCGAACATGAGTGTTATAAATATCCGCCTCACTCTAGACAATAAATCTGAAGTTCTCTCCCCTCCGTGACCACCTCCCTAATTCTTACAACCAAACATAAAGGAGCTACACAATACACGCAGAACACAATGAAAAAATCAACATAAGACACAAAATAAATAATTCCAATAATCCAATCCAAACTTCGTGTAAGCTCGCTTTAATTCCACAGGCAACTTGTACGAGTATCGCCTCTGAATCTAAGAATCATTAGACCTCAAATGACAGAACACGTTCTGTGATTTTTAGAATTGCTTCGGAAATTCCTCGATCGTGCGAAAACAAACAGCGCC
Organism: Meta bourneti; assembly: GCA_933210815.1. Lineage (NCBI taxonomy): Eukaryota > Metazoa > Arthropoda > Arachnida > Araneae > Tetragnathidae > Meta > Meta bourneti. The sequence goes on along the minus strand of OW119923.1, from coordinate 77,427,743 downwards.
CGACACAGAACGTTCCAAAGTGCAGGCAAAAATGCAACGCTACTCATTCTCCATACGTAGCGTCCATTACCGTTGCCACGATTAATGTGCGGCAGAAATAAATATTTGATTACGTGCCAAGAAACGTTAAAAAGGCATGGAATACGGCTGGAAAATCCATAGCCAGTGAGAATGGAATAAATAGAAGAAAATGGACCCCTAATGGCTTCGGGATACTTTGCGGAAGCAACGTTCTTTTTCCGTGCCCAAGGAGAATGGGGTTTACTTATTTATGTTTATGAAGAGAAGAAATTGATTCAATAACATTAGAATGGACGATGTTTTATCGCTAATGCTGCCGTTATGTCCGTTTTTTTTTCTTTGGATATTTAAAAAAATCCAAAAAGATGAAAGCTAGTTTTAAAGAATTATTCGATTGCTTGAAATAAACTCAATATACCCATTGAAAGTCGTAAATTTAAAAATAGTGTTTGATTCAACCTCTGCAGGCCTTAATACTAAGTTATATGATTAGCCCCTCATGAAATACAAGTATGTGTTCCAAATACTCAACGTTTTCGCACAAATGTATACACTTTTCTCTTCACTTCCTTAACACACGTATATAGTTTTATAATATTAGAATGAAGATATTTATTTTAACTTTTTACCCACCGAGTGGTTTTGACGAGATATCTGGTCCATCAAGATCTGCCCAATTTTGTTAATGACGAGATATCTAGCCATCAAGATATTGCCTTGCTAATGACGAGATACTTCGTCTAAACAACTACCTGAAGGGCTACAGTAACCCCAGGACGGAAAATAAACTACCTGGACTGTCATTTACTCTTTGGACCATGTATAAGCTATTCCCCCTATATAATTCCCCTCCTGGTTTAATTCTAAAAATAAAATGGATATCGTGTATTTTTTTTATGAAACTTGCACTTTTGTCCATATTATTTCACTATTTTATTTTTATTGAAATACAGTCTCTCTCTCGACAGAGAGAGTACTGTAAATTCTTTACTTCATGTAAATTTTAACACCATGGTTGGTTGAAGCATAAATAGCGTCACATCTTTCAATAAATTGTGCGATTGTCATTAGATGTTCATCTTTATCTTCGTTATTCCGATCTCGAACAGGCGATCACGAGTCGGTGCCTCTAATTTTATGTTCAAGGTGGAAATAACGAAGACGGGATGATCAATCAATGGACAATCACAATTTATCGAAAGGAACAGCACTATTCATACTCCAACCTGGGAGTTAAAGTTTACATGAATTAACAATACCCCTCTGGGGACTGAATTTCTATAGAAATAAAAAATTGAAATAAAGTAAAATCAGTGTAGACTTAATTTAATCAATTTTCATTTCTAACATAAGAAAGTACAACAGAGCACTTAATATTTTCTTTTTATGTTTCGTGGTAAATAAATAATATATTCCATACAAAGTTTAAAATCAAATGCATAGTTGTTCTTTAAAATGTATTAATGGATTACAATATCTATTGAAATTATAGTATCTGTAGTGCATATAAGCAATCATGACGATGAACTAGTATAAGAAATTTTATTTCTACCACTGTGACAGTTTTCTGTCAAGCAAAATGCAGGCGGCGGTAGTGTTTCTGCGGCGAAATTTGTTTTCCATAGGTATTCCTAACGGGATGTCGATTGGCTTGTTTTTCGAATACGATTTCAGCATTTTTCCAATAAAAATTCCGAAGAATGAATTCAGACTTGATATACTGATTGGTCAATGCCAATTACATTAAACGGCAATAAACAACATTATTTTAAGGTAACCGCAATGTGTACTATGTTAGTGCATTCAAGTAGAGCAAGAAAGATCTTCTTTTTCAGTCTGGTTTGAAAATCCCTTCTATATGTATAAAATACTGCAAATTTAAGAAAACAAAGTCCCCAAATTATATATTTTTAGGGTGATAAAATTCTGCATACCCAAAAGTATATCTGATACCTATTAACGCTAGAAAACACACCACACTCTATCAACATTGGGTTAAATTATGATACTTGTATCTAATGACGTTAAGAGTACAAAACTATTTAACCCTCCAAGCGGTTTCGATGAGATACCTCATCCATAAAAATCTAATCAATTTAGCCAATGACGAGATATCTCGTCATCAAGATATTGCCAAATTTTTTATGCAGAAGTGATCAAGATCTGGTCAGTTTTCTGCTAATAACGAGATACTTCGGCAAGACAACCACCAGGAGGTTTAAACGCAGCATGTAACAATCGTCAATTCGCTTAAATGGAAATCACGTCTTTATTATACTAAGCTACCGCATACTAAGATGTAATATACTTTGTTCATTCAACCTGAACAACTGATATATTTCTTATCTTGATATTTCTTGATATATAGCAGGAATGGCCAACAAGTCGATCGTGATCGACCGGTCAATTGCGAAGCGATTTTGGGTCGATCACAGCTGACAGGAGACGATTTCAACACGCAAACGCAACTTAGTCGTGACTCATAGAAACAAACGGTCGAAGCTCCTTTAGTATCATAGTTGAGGTTGGCAATTCGCCTTCCGCGTCAGCCGTCGAGAGTGGGAGAGCGGCTTCTACGTCATCTGTCATCCGCTCGCTGTCCAACACGCCATCTAGCGAGCTTCTCGGAGCGCCCTCTTTTAACCCTTGGTGCAACAATGCATAAGTTGGCATTCCTGTGCTCCTTGTTTAGTATTTAGTATTCACCATAGTGGTAACATTTTTTTTGCGTTTCTAGAAAAAATGTCAATTTTTCTTAATACTACTGCTGTGCAAAAATGTAAGTATCTTCTTTCTATGGTACTGGTATGGTTTTAAATTAAAATTGTCTACTTGTATACTTCTTTTGCATTTTAGTACCCATTAAAATGAGTAATAAACCAAAAAAACGAAGACATCATTTTCATGAAGAATGGGAACTTGATTACTTTTTACAATGATGAATAATGTTGCTTAATATGCGATGCCTCCTCCTTAGCTGTTACTAAAAAAGGTAATCTGGAGAGGCATTTTTTAATTTTACATAACAAATATCAAACAGATTATCCACAAAATAGTGACTTGAGAAAAAATAAAATTAGGGATCTTAAGGCTCAATTAAGAGCTCAACAAAATGTTTTTAAAAAGCCCATGTTGAAATCACGTGCAGCGACTATTGCATCATTCAAAGTCATATTTTAGCAAGGAAATGTAAACCATTTTCTGACGGGGAATTTATAAAAGAAACTTTCTTGGAAATGTCAGATTCTCTTTTTAATGATTTTAAGAAAAGATTGAAATTATTGCTGCAATTAAAGATCTGCAACTATCTCGAAATACTGTGATGCGGCGGATTGAGAAAATGAGTGAAAATATAAGAGAACAGTTATATAACGACATTAACAGGTGTTCTTGTTTTCCCTTCAATTTGATGAATCGACAGATATACGTGACACAGTACAATTGCTTATTTTTATTCGCATGGTTTTAAAATTATACATCTAAAGAAGAATTGTTGGGTATGATTTCTTTAAAAGAAAGGACTAGAGGTGTAGATATATTCAACTCTTTTAAAAACTTCCTCACTAATTTGAAACTACCACTTTTTAAATTAGTTTCAATAACAACAGATGGAGCAGGAGCAATGATAGGCCGCATAAATGGATTTATAACTCTGCCAAAATAATGACGAATTCCCAAGTTTTTTTGAGCTACCACTGCATAATTCACCAACAAGTGTTAGCCAGCAAAAGATTAAATACAAAAAAATAATGGACATAACGTTCAAAATTGTTAATTCTATTCGAGGAAGTTCCCTCAAATGGCGTCGCTTCCAATTGCAACGTGATGAAGTACAGCCAGAATTATTATTACATACCGATGTAAGAAGGCTAAGTAGAAGTAAATTTCTGCAACGATTTCGTGTTTTATTAACTGAGGTAAAAAAAATTTCTCGAAGAGCAAGATCAATAATTTCAAATTTAAATGATGAAACTTGGCTCAATGATTTAGCGTTCCTTACAGATTTTACATCGAAATTAAATGATTTAAATTTAGAATTGCAAGGAAAAACAAGACAATAATTGAAATTATCCGTAGCATTAATGCATACAAAACAAAATTTATTATGCTAATAGAAGATCTTCAACAAAACAAATTGTATCACTTTTCAAATATGTCCGATCACCTACAAAAACATCAAAATTGTAATTATAACATTGAAAAATACGTTGCAGAAATTAAAAAGGTGATTGAAGACTTTGAGGTCATATTTCATGATTATGAAAAAGTTAGTTATTGTGCAGTATCTGTCTTTTCCTTTTAAAAAGGATTTAAATGTAAAACATATTGCCGCAAAAATTTCTGACAGATTTAATATTGAAAAAAAACGTGTTAGAAAACGAAATTATAACTCTACAAACTGATCTAACCTTACAAACCAGAGAACCTGAGGAAGATTTTTGCAAATACGTCAATCGAGAAAAGTATCCCAATATCACCAAATGTAGCGAATATATCTACTTTTGTTTGGGATCTACATACTTACGTGAATCGGCTTTTTCATATTTAAAGTTCATGAAGTCATCGTTCCTTACTTACTGATTCCCATACTGAAAATTCATTATCATTATCTTTATCTGGATACACACCAAATTATGAACCCTTGGTCGGAGACTTCCCATTAATGATAAGATAATAAAATTTAATATGCATTTTTCTGTTGTTTCTTTTCAGTTAAATATTGTTAATAAAATATCATGTTGGTTTAATACCCTCTCCCCCATTGTCACTTATTAATACACAATTTTGAATGCGTTAAATGTTAAGATTTTAGTAGGTAGATCGCGACACATTTTTAAGGAAAAAAGTCGATCATATATATACAAAAGTTGGTCACCCCTGATACATAGTAACACAAATCGTTAAGATTTACCATTCATTGTAACAGAAAAATCTTTGTTTGAAAAGCTATAGTACAAAGTTTCTATTATTCTCTTAAGAGTTTCTAGTTTAGCAGTTAGAGCTTTTAGAAAAGGCGTTCTAAGACCCACAACGTGGTTACTTTGTTCCGATTGTTTATAGTTCGAACAGAAATGCTTCCTAAGCTGACAGTGCAGCTAAATCACACTAAAAGCTGCAATTAGTCAAACGGCCACTATACCAGTATTACTCGCCCGAACTATAAATTACGCCGCAGCAAGTATCCCATGGTTCAAAGGAAACAAAGGCAGTGAGGTTGATGCAGAAAAAAAACGTTGTCTTAAACTGTACAGTTGTGTGGAAATATGGCAAGTGCTATCTCAAAGAGAATGAGGTGGAAAAGGAGTTTAGGAAAAGATTTCTTGTACTACAGTGATTTAAGACCTTCGTGTATGTTTCATGATAGGACGTAGGGTAAGATAACATAACCTTGCAGTCAACTATTTTATGGATGAAATGACTCCCCTTGAAAAGTTGATATGCATTTTAATTCGAAGTATTCATTTTTTCTAATGCATCTATTTCAATAGACATTGAAAAGAAAACTATTTGTCATTTCATTTTCTTTACGTAACCAAGTAATTTAAGACCTTCGTATATGCGAGTCGCCGTGGCTTGGTAGGTGTGTTCACTGCGCTAGCAATCTGCGAGCTGTAGACGGCACTGGTTTGATTCCTGTCAGGTTCGATTCTTACGTGAGTGTATTTCTGTCTTCTGTGTCAGTTTAGCTTTCATTGTGTCCATTTACTTGCGTTGTTTGGTGTAGCTTGGCCAAATATGGTCCTTACACTTTAGCCCAACCAATCAACCAAATATCATAGCTTCGAGTTGTATACTTACCCTGGATGTATTTCCTCACTTCTATGTCAGTAAAACCTTCCCTGTGTGTATCTCCATTTACTTAGCACTCTCTGCCTTTAGCTTGGCCAAATATGGCCCCTGCGCCATAAAACCCAACCAACCTTCGTATATGTTTCATGATAACACTTAGGGTCAAACTTACAGTCAACTAGCACTTTCTGAATGAAATGACTTCCTCTGAAAAGTTGATTTACATTTTAATTAAAAAATATTTACTTTTTCTAAAACATCTAATTCAACTGAAGTTCACAAAACAGAATAGCTATTTCATTTTATTTGCATAACCGAGCATCTTATGAATTAAAGATATGTAAGGGTTTGAGGGAGTCAAAACGACCGGAGAGGACATTCAATTCCGATATAGACTAAGTGATTGACATGCAACTCATATTCTCGTACTACGAAATATGCGAGATTTCTTACGGATTAATAAATTATACATTCACGCAACCGCGTATTGTTGGCATAGAGCAGAAACTTATTTACTGATATAACAAAAATGTAATAATAATTTAACATCATGTCCTATGTTATTGTGATGATATTTCTTTATTGTCAACCTTTAGTTGTTCATGCAAAAAAATAATTCTTAACATAGGGAATTTCAAATTTAGTTTTATATTCAATTCCACATCATAAAATACCTTGCAATGGATGAGCTGTATATTTTCAATCCCATTTGGTAATGATGTACACCAAAAGATAACTACTAAATTCGATGTTTTGGAACAGATTATTGTGATCAAAATTGTATAGAAACATATTCATGATTTAATATTTTAGCCCCTTTTCAGATGGAAAATAAACTCAAACTTCACTCTAGTCTTTGTTTATAGATCCAAATGAACAATTGAATTTAAAAATACTTAGATAAAGTTTCGGTCTCGAGGACAATCAATATACTAAAAATTAATCTTCCAACTTAGGAGTTGAGGCCCAAACTGGGATGAAAGATCTTCCAGCTAATGAGGATTCCATTATTTCGATTCCAGATTTTTTTTACGCTTTAAAACCACCTTTATAGTACTTTATCGCTGATAAAATGTATTACTTATGAAATATAAGCAATATGGGGTGAATTTAGCCATCACTACAGAAAATTTCTTACAATACAGTAGGAAAAAAAGCAGTGTAACTTATCTCCACCAACAAGTGCTTTCTGGTGAACAACGTTGTGCTTTTTCACACGTCTTAGTAAAATGTTGACTGATAGACATGATTATGAACGCAAGCACTTTCAAAACAAGTTTGATGGCACTCATAACAATCAACACGATTTCGACCGATGGCTCACGAGGAATAGTGGAATTGCCAATGCGATGCCAATCATTTCAACAACTCTCTAAAGCCCTATGAACACAAGCACATCTTCTATTCCTCTCATGGCTTCACACTTCGTTGCCACTCAGCCTTCTCTTCTCTCACTCGACTGCTAAAATCAATACAGGATAGTCCATGGTCGCAATCATCCAGTGCACGACCACGCATACAGAAATACCTCGATTTTTAATACAAGTCGTAACTCTAGTACGTGAACCCACTCCCTCGGTGCTCCAGGTAACGCCAAAGTGGTTCACAAATCCACTCTTATAGTGCCATAATGAGTAATTTTCAATTGTCCGGCCATTAGAAAATAAAATTGTAGGTTCTTTCCGTTATTCTATGCATTAATTCTCACATTTCTTTACAGGTGAAGCACTAGTGCCATGAGATATTTAGATACCTGTTAACAGATTTTCAACGCGTTGAAAGTGTCTGATGGTCCTCACCAACTCTCTGTTTTGTATCATACGAAGAGCTAAATAACCGAAGACAAGCAACTTCTCCATGCAACAAACAAGTGCGTCAGAGCAGACATTCGCTACTAACTTGTAAATAGCATGAAGAAATATATTCAAAAGATTCTATTACATCTTCAATTTTTCTATTTCTCCGGTGGATGTACGAACTGAAAGAGAGGAGCTGTTTCAATAGTTTCACGACGCTTCCCTTCCAAAACATCCTGCTCAAAGTTATTAAATGTGCTGCGTTTTACAAGTATAAAAATTGTGTAACTGTACTTTCTCAAGCATCTACCAATTCTTCCAGTTAAACTATTTTGAAATGTAATTCTATATGAGGTTATTTGAGATTTGACGCGTTATCAAATATTTTTAATCGGGATCTATGACTTTTTCTTACTTTGTAATCACTTATGGAGGAATTTGCTGTTGGAGTTGAATTTGATATCATCAAAATAAGATTTTGTATAATCACCCAATAAGTCATCAGAGCACATATAAAATAAAAGATTTCAAAAAATGTCCATTCATTTCGTTATTGTGTAACTGTAGAAATGCGACATTATCGGATGGGAAGAATTCTCAAGTTTAACAACAAAAATTTTATTGGACACATACATTATTAGACACATAAAGGCGGACGCAATTTAAGACAAGATTTTCTTGAATACAAATTTGTCACATCACTCAAAAGTATCATCCGACTCACTGAGATTGAGTGCCAAATATTCTAGAAGTTTCTATCGTGCGTCACAGCGGATGGACACGTGATATGAACAACCAATAGGTTTTCCCACACGAAAAGACTCGTGTCGCCATCTATTATTGGACAGTGTTAAGTCTGGGAAACACTGGGAAAACCTAGAAGTGTTACATAACATTATAGGAGATTTCGTTCATTTCATTGGTAGCTAATTTATTATTCTGCACTGTATTTGAAAATACCTAAAAACATAAGAACTGGTTTATAGTAATTTAAAACAATTCGCATACATAGTTTAAATAAATACTTACATTTTACAATATTTTCCAAAATAGTATTCTCTTTGAATATATAAAACCATATGGGAATTTAAGTTTCTTATAGTTAGTTGTATTGCATTACCACCAAACGAAGATTTTTGTTTTAACATTGTATTTAAATTTCATTTTATTTTATTCACATTTCCTAATTTAATAAAAAAAATGCATAAATAATTTAAGTCATTGTAATTCAATTAATTGTTTGAAATATAACAAGCTACTAATTAAGTATCAGGTTTCATTTTTTTCTTCAAAAAAATGCATCAATTCAGTTATTTTCATTTTTTTAAATGACGTTAGACTGATCAACTTATAATGATCCCGTATCCTATTCGAAACTGTAGAAACGAACTAAATGGTCTTCCGACCAAACAATAATTAAATAGTTCAGACAATATAACATTCATTACAAACTATGTAATGCAAATTCAGACAATGTTACATTAGCTTTTGTAGTTGCTTTTATTAATTATGATAGAAATTGATTACGCGTCGAATAGTTAGTTTAATTGGTATCACATAAAATGTCCCCTTTTGCTGTTACGTCATAGATTCTACTTACACATTACTGTAATTCTGATAAATGAAAACACTGGCATTTCTGCACAAAGTAACTGAACTGATATTAACGATAATTGGGGGAGTTTTAACATAAATAATCTATGGCTAAATTAAACTGCCTTCTGAACCGTCTTCCTTTTTAAAATGAAAACGTTACAATTAATTTCAGTTAGAAGTTTTCAAATAACTTTCCGTGTTGAAATTCTTTCAAGTTTACTAAAATTATTACTTATTTCTCCTCTAAAATATTTATCCTATAATTATGTTTACATTTTTTGACATGCTGGTTTCGACATATTAGAAACTCCCTTCCTATTCTGCCATATAAGATAATTATGTCCATATGCTTTTTGTTTAAATTGAACTGAGAATCTTACAATAAACATTTTTTTAAGAAAATAATAAGGTAATGCTCTAAAATAAGATATTTTTCACTAATAAGTATTTAAGATTGATAATAGTCAAGCTTCTCAGTAAATAATTGATCCTCAGAGATCCTGATACGCATTATGCATTGCATAATGGGGTATTGAAACTAAATTCCTTTCACTTCTTAAGAAGTCTTGAATTAAATAAAAAATATTTTTACTCCACCCATTCAAAAACTACGTAAAAATCCTTTTTCTCTCCCTCTCTCTCTAGCTTCAATCTTTTATTCTACTCAAATTCACTTAGCTTTAAGATAGGTTGTGTCTGAAATCGACATCATTTTTCTGTCTCCCCGGAATGATTAAGGGTCACCAAGACAGTGGGTTTGCCCACTACGCTAGTAACCTGCGAGTTGTAGGCGGTGCATGTATTATTACTGTCAGGTTTGATTCCTCCTGGGTATATTTCTCTCTCATCTGTATCAGTAAAACGTTTCTTGTGTGAATGTCCATTTACTTGCCATCGTTTGGAGCAGCTTGGCCAAATATGGGCTTTGCGCTCTAAAAAGCTAAAGTTTTAAATCAGAACGAACAACAAAATATAATCTATAGATAAGGAAAGAAACAAGGTACTGATTTCCTACACTTAAAACGTTAGTTTCCAAATAGATAAAACTTTGATCATTTGTATATAGAACACAAATATTTTAGTACCTCTATGACGCATATCTGAACGGATATATCTGCTTACAATGTTTGCTGAACATTTACATCCCTCCAAAATGCTAGTTCAAAACTCAATTTTAACCTAACAGAGAAATTATTGTGAACTACAAAATTAAGATTTTCCTATGAATATTAGCTTTTTATATATTTAAATAATTTTTGGATATTTGTAATGGCTTGAAGTGTGAAAATAACAGAATTTAAGAATAAAATAATATTAGTCAATTTATATAGAAAAGACTGGTATTGTACTTTAGTTTGTACTTATGAGTGGAAAAAATACTATTTTCTGTACTCGTAAACAGAAGATAATGGACTTTTAGAGAATGTGAAAGTTATATTTTGAACCCAGAAACTGGATTTTATACAGATTATTTTTAAGCATCAAATGTACTCTGGATTTGTAGGTAGGTAGTTGAATTTATGTCGCACGACTGGCTATTGGCAACGGTCCAGGATCAATCCCGAAGGGAAAGATCCAACAACACCTCGTAATTTTGAACCAAGTTAAGATGACGAAGTCAATACATGAGCTGGTAACCCACTCTACAAACTTCTATACCACGCCAAATTTCTATGGATAGGTTTTACTCATCTATGAATCTTCCCACCGCATCTCATATGTTCTATGGAATTGAGATCAGTGGGGTGCGTGAACCTGTGTATATTGTCAATGTCACTAAAATTTTCTGTATATCTTTTCTACGTTGAGGTGCGGGGAAGAGGAAGTGTCATCTGTATTTGTTGTATGGCAATAATCATACCAAGCATCACGTGATTCCACTGACGAATCAAATCTGACGGTGGAAAATACAGGCCAACGTTGGCCAGTTGCCAGTCTCTGTATAGCAACCGGAGAGTTTTGAATTCGAAACTCGATCCAATCAAAGATCGTCATGTACATGGAGGCAGGTGCACGTCAAATGTCCTCACGTTGGCGTGATCTGGAAAATTGGACAGTAGAGTGCCTCCTCAGATTTCGACCTCGTCATCTGACAGTGGTTCAAAATGATAAGGTGTACAAGATATAAACTTTTTTGTCGGACTTGAATTTTTTTCTGAGTCCGACCACTGATCTCTTCAGCCTTCGGCAGTACATGGGGCTAACTGGCGGCTATTTGTGAGGGTCTCACAGTTATAAAAAGCTGTTACTCCTAACAGGAATAACAGCTTTTATCCATTTAACACCAATATCCATGAGCTTACAAACCGAGATTCGAACCAGGACTTACTGGGTGACAGACAAACGAGTAGAAGAGTAGTTTCGAAATTTATTTTTTAAAATAAATTAGTCTTGTCAATATTACGTTTATAACGAATGAAGGTTTTTCTAGCAAATGAATCCAAGGAAGGCTGTGAGAGTCAAAAGAAAACAGGAAGAAGTTAGTTTTGTAAATATGTCGTAAATTCTAAGGGGTTGTTAAACTCAAGATTGTAAAGCAGGAAAGATGGAGTTTTACGAGAATTGGTCATCCCCTATAATGTGAAACACGGTGGCCTGGTTGGAATGGTAGTGGATTGGCAATTCGATAATTGCTAGTTCGAAACTCGATCCAATCAAAGACCGTCGTATACATGGAGGCTGATGCAAGTTAAACCTGTCGTGGGCCTGTCGTAAATCTGTCGTCCTGGCCTCAAATGTCCTCATGTTGGTGGGGTGTGAAAGTTTGGAGAGTGGGGTGCCAGCTCAAGTGTCTACCTCGTCTTCTGACCGTAGTTCAAAATTAAGAGGTGTTGTCTTCGGATCTTTCCTTCTGGATTGATCCCGAACCGTCACCAATAGCCCCTTACAAAGTTAATTTACTATCTACCCCTACAATGTGTCTTCATTTAAATTTGATTTAGTGGATCGTCAAATTTGGAAAAGTTATTTTAAAGTTTCCTTCGACATATCAAAGAATAGGAAGTTGTCATGACTTTTACCTCCACAAATTATCCTAGGATCGGATAATATTTTTTTCTGTTCATAGAATCATTGAAATCCTAAATTGATAACTTTCTTTCTATGAACCAATGAATATTTCTTAGCACACTTCGGAGATTGCTGGTCAATAACAAGTTTAGGTGGAGTCACATAGTAATAGTCAGTTCTTAGCTATAACTATTATCAATTTCTAAAAACGCTATTAAAACTTTAAAAGCAATGCAATCATTGAAATCCATTAATTAGTTTTGGGTTTTATGGCGCAAGGGCCATATTTGGCCAAACTGCGCCAAACACAAGACGACGAAGAGAGAGGAAACAAGAAAAGTCGAAGGGTAGACGAGGGTAAAACAGAATGGAGGACAGATCACTCAAGTACCTATTGAAACCCGTTGGATTCATACTCCATTGTTCACTCTTACGAATGCTTATATCTTGCCACATTTACTAAGCATTTAATGTTATATAATGGAGATTTGCGTATTCCACAAATGCGATAAAAATATTTTCGGGTTCGGTGAAATCTTCTGATACTAACTTGATTATTTAATTAACATTAATACTAGAAATGTTTCGCATTGGTTGTATTCTTAAGTGGAGGTGCTGGTAGTGGTTTGCTAGTTAACAAGATTACATTAATCTGAGTTAATTTGTTTCATTATTCATTGTAGCTCACAATGAATAATTTAGTACTTTTCTGGAATGCATTGTAGAAATACACATTGTGCGAGTTAACTTCCCCTCTAAAAGTAGCGAAGCCGAAATAAGTAACATTTGTAATGTTATTGCGCACCAGGCAACTACAATTCAGTCCATTAGAAGGAACGGAATATAAATAGGTTTCATCTCTCACAAAGCAGTTTCGGCTGTAAATAGTGTGTAAGGTGAGTTGTATAAAATAACTAGGCAAAATTACCCGGCGTTTCTCTGGTTGAATTAATTGAATTTTTTAAACGTTGATTGAACGTGATCAGAATAATCTATTTTCTATTATAGAAAATACATGTATCATTTAATAATTTTTTAAACTCCATTGTGACATTTTTGTAGTTTTACAATTTACACATATTTTTGCTTGAAAATTCCATTTCGCATGTGGAATAAGCTTGTTGTAAAATTAAATGTCTTCAGTACAGACAAAACAGTTTATCGATTACAATTTTTCAAAAAACGGAAGGTAGATTTTATAGCGTCTCTAAAAAAAGAGAATCAATGTTGTCAGCGAATGTTTTAAATAGAAAAGTTGGCATAAGAATACCTTAACTCGTAAACTTTTCAAAATTCTAGTGTAACATTTAATAACTTGATATCATTCCCAGATCAGCAAAGTTTTATTTAGATTTTTATTCAGATACATAAACTCCAAATAAAAATGAAACATTAATTCTGGCGTTGCCGGATACCGAGTTGTAAAATAACACTTTTATCTGTGACTTTCATTACCAGTGGGTTTTTCGCTTGCGCTTTTCATATTAAATAGACTCGTTTCCTTATAAAATGCAAATGCAAAATTAAAAATGTTTTTAATCTTTTCATATCATTTTTCAAATATTTATAACTTATTGTTATCTTGAAAAGAAATAAAGAATACGTTCAAACATAAATATTAGATTTCAAACTCTTTAAATACAATGTTTTGGAAAAAAATATGTTTTTCAGCAATACTGGTAAAACAATAAGAGTTTCGTACTTCGATCGTTATAATTCTTAATGTTATTCCTATAGGTTTTTCGAATTGATTTTAACTCCCTCTACACACCTAGCACAAATAGAACGGGGGTTAATATGTAAACTATGTTACCCGCAGGGTTCTAAAGAATAAGTGTACCAAATTTGGTTTGGATTGGAAAAACGGTGTAGATTTGTACAGAGTACAGAGACAGACTCCAATTCTGCTTTACGTATATAGATACCGTATAAATTCATCACGTAATTAATCATTTTCTAGCTACAACAATGCTTCGTATTCATCCAACTGGCACACGAGGTGGTTTTTCCGTCATAAGAAGGCAATAGTTGTCTCATGCACGTCGTGGTAACAGAAATATACCAACAATTATGTCTTTATCACATCTCTTATGCCACGTGCTGTAAACGCATCGCGTCGTCACAAAACATCACCTCTAAAGACATCTCAAATACATCGTTTATGTTTATAACTTTAGGCCAAACTATTAAGATAACAGCGTCAAGGAGCAAATCCCTTTTAACTTACCGTTCCCTCCCATATCCTTGATGCGTTTGGGTCATTAACAGGTCCCCGCACTTGGGACGTGGAAAAGATCAATTCATATAGTTTTCTCTCCTAGCGAAAGAACACAATATACAAGAACCTTCCCTTCTCCCCTCTGTTCGCTGCCATTGACATCTGAGCGTCTTCCTCAAGTACCTATTTGAATATCGTCAACGCATCTTAAATACGTGGCAGTGCTACTTGGGTTTCTATTTCAGCTGCGCCGTAAGAGACATTACATTCTTGAATTCAAAAACTCAGGTGCAGAAAAAGTACAAAAATGTTATTGAAATGTGGAATTTACAATCGATCATGAAATACAAGGAAAAAAAGGAAGAAGTTAGATTAGACTGTGCTTCCCAATAACGGTGAAAGCAGATCTGCCCAATGAATGAGATGGTTGGCATCTTTACTCACTACACTAAAGCAAAGAAAGTGGAAGAATGTGCCTAAAATTCAATTTGGGTGCAGGTGGACTACAAAGCCAGTAGCTATCATAAACGAGGCCTTTACTCTCGGATAGTCAGGGAGACCGACAAAAAATCCTTTCCAACGTTTCTCTGATTCATTTGCTGGGTTTGGGGGAGGCGGTTCTCCCACTGCTCTAGCAACATACGAGTTGTAAGTGGCACAGGTTCGATTCTTGCCAGTTTCAATTCCTCCCTGGATTTATTTATTTCTTTTGTGTCAGCTGCTTTTCCTGTGTGTATGTCCACTTTCTTGACGTTTGGGACAGCTTGACCAAATACGGAGCCCTTACGTTATAAAACCTAACTAAGCGTTGGAGTTGGATATATTAAGGTCTGTCTTGATAGGTCTAGATTTTTAAAATTGAGGTCATTGATTTTTATTAGGTCACATTGCAGTTATACAGGTTTACTGTGCCCCTCTTGGCAAGTACATCACCGGCTGTGTTACCAGGAATTTCACAATGAGAAGGAATCCACTGCAAGATGATTTTTCTTCAACAATTGAAATGCTGGTCTCCGTAGGTAGGTAGTTGAATTTACATCGTACTGGAGCAACACAATGCGCTATTGGTGACGGTCCAGGATCAACCTCGAAGGGAAAGACCCGAGGACAACACCTCGTAACTTTGAATCAAGGCCATGGTCTGACATTTCACAGTCAGATGAAGATGTCAACACATCTGAGCTGGCACCCCACTCTCAAACTTCCACACTGTACCATGGTGAGGACATTTGAGGCCATTGAGGAGATTTTTTCAAAGTGAACCAACTATCACGTACACGACGGACGGTTGGATCGAGTTGGAACTCTCAACCCACCAGTTGCTAATCCGTGACTCGACTAGCTGGGCTACCGTGGTCCACACTGGCCTATCTTCGTTAGTCACAGATTGAAGAGCTGGAGAAGAATATGATAATTTTTTACAGCATGCGTGAAAGATTCTATTATGCCCTTCTTAGTTCCATTAAAGAAACTGTTATTTCCTCGGATTCAGTATAAAAATCAGAGCTCTTTGTATTAAGAGGAATGCAATAATAGAAAAGGGAGTAACAAACACCTGCTCCAGCATTGTTCAGCTCCGTAAGTCTAACAGTCGGTATAGACGTGCACCCACTTGTCGTTCGAGTATCGGGAATAGATCTTGTCCATCACTGCAACGAGCAAGATATTAGAACAACATTCAGACTTTAATACAGATCAGCAAAATTCCAGATGCAACGTAATTTTCTTTTCTTGAGTAAGGTTCGTGAACTGCAGAAAAGGAATAGAATAAGGGTCGACATAAACTACCCAGCATCGAAAATGGGGCGGTCTGATAAGTTGCTCGAACAAAGTTTTGGGACGTAAATCAAAATTTCTCTCTCTATTCCCAACTCGTATAATGTAACTAAGCACTGATTGGGGTGGTTTTAACTGCTCCGGCGATCATCCGCAATGCATGGTTCTATGAACCCTCTAATTTGCACAACAAGAATGAGATGCTGCGATAAGTTAGATGTAACAGTATTGCATTACTGGTTTAACGAAGGTTTTGTAGGTGATAAGCAAGAATCATTTCCACAACCTCGGCAAACACCTGCCAAGAGTTTGAGTGCGCTCATTCATTTTTGTAATCTGGTCGTTAGATCTTTGACGAACAACTTCCTTGTAGAGTAGTTGTCATAAGTTACCCCCAAATATTTGTATCTCTGTCAATGAAACAAGAGTATCTTTTATATTTAACCTTCCTGGTTGTTTTCTCGACTATCTCGTCGCGAGCAAAACTGATCAGATCTTGATGGACGTGATATATGGTCATCAGAAGAAAACTGACCAGATCTTGATCTCGCCATCATTAAACAATAGGCAATATCTTGATGACGAGGTACCTCGTCATTAGAAAAATTGTTCAGATTTTGATATCCCGTTGAAACCATTTGGAGAGTTAATAGCTAAATCGAGGTTGTTCGTGGTAACAAGAAAAGGTTTGACAAACGGTCTTGTTGATGTTAATTGTCACATTACTTTCCTTCCACCAATCATGTATTCTCTTCATTGCATCATTGAGAATATGTTTTATGTTCTCAGGGGCACAGTGGTCCATATCACTAAGTCGTCGACATAGATTAGTGTGTTAATATCGTCATTTTTCATGATCACAAGACTTTTGATGTAGACATTGAATACGTAACAGCTTGCCACGACTCCCTGTGGTAGACCTGTCTGAAGGTGTTTATAGTCAGATAATGCATGTTCCCGTAGCAGACATTGATATAATCTCGTGGCATCTCATACAACGGTGAACCCTAAAAACAAAATTTGGAGATACTTCATTCTTGACTAGCCCAGAAAAATGACAAGTGCTATCCCAGTATCAGATGGTTGTTTATCAATCTTAACCCTCAGGGGCGTCATGATATTTCCTAGTTGTTTTTACCCCACAACACTCATGATTAAGTAATATCGATTGCTTGAAAGATTCCTAGTAAATATTCTGTTGGTTAAGGGAAAAATTGGTTAGAAGTGATGTACACTGCTGGCCACCCAAATTGCAACACCAAGAAAGACAAGAGATATCACAACAAAATTTATTTTGTAGATAACATGTTGACAAAGTATCAAATGATTAAATTTATAGACTTCTGTGAAGTGTGGTTCCTGCCAAAATCAGTAGCCAGAGTAGCCGCCATTGTTGGAGATCACCGCTGCCACACGCCTCGGCATTGATTCAAGGAGACTTTGGATGTGTTCTTGGGGTACAGCAGACCAAGCAGCTTCCACACGTTGCCAAAGTTGATCTGGTGTGGCAGCTGGGGATGCATTCTGGGTCAATCGTTGAGCAACCATGGACCACATGTTTTCTATCGGCGAAAGATCCGGAGAGCGAGCTGGCCAGGGAAGCAATTCAATCTGGCGATTGACGAAGAACCCTTGGACAATGCGTGCCACGTGTGGTCGCGCATTATCCTGTTGAAATATGGCTGTGGGCAAGCCCTGAAGGTAAGGAAGGACAACTGGCTCCAACACCTCGGAGATGTAGCGTTGGCTGTTTAAAGTACCGGCAATGCGTACTAGAGGAGTGCGAGAGTGATATCCAATACCGCCCCATACCATAATACCCGGTGCAGGACCAGTGTGGCGGTGCATAACGCAGCTGTTCAGCATCCTCTCTCCACGGTGTTTCCAGACTCGAATCCGACCATCGTGGTGTTGCAGACAGAAGCGTGACTCGTCAGTAAAGACAATTTCATTCCATTCTGCCGTCCACATCCTTCTTTCATCGCACCATTGGCGTCGGAAACGTCTGTGGTTCTGCGTCAAGGGTAGACGAAGCAATGGACGTCTTGCGGACAGACTACTCTGCTGTAAACGGCGTCGAATGGTACGCGCAGACACTGGATGATGCGGTACAGACTGAATGTGCTGTGCTATGGTTCGTGATGTGGCTGAGCGATCCGTCACTGCCATACGCACAATACGCCTGTCATCACGTGAAGTGGTGCACTGAGGTGGATGCGATCGAACACGTCGGTCCGTCGTACCCTCCTGCATCCAACGATCACATATCCGCATTACAGTTGTTTGGTTTCGTCCAACACGACTACCGATTTCCCTGAAAGATAATCCACAATCTCGGTAGGCCACTATCCTTCCTCTGTCGAACTCGGATACTTGATCAAAAGATGATCGCTGTTTTCTACGAGGCATAATTGATCGTTTTTTTGAAAAAACCACAAGAAAAACACAATTGCCGTACTTGAAATCGTCGAAATCTCCAAGCCTTAAATAGCGCTTTGAAGTGGCGCCACAGGCGCGCGTGATGTGCGTCTGCGCTGAAATTCTAATCATTTGCATATCTCACCTCCACTAATGCATGTTGTAAATTTCATATTATTTGCATGCTTCCTTCAGGGTGTTGCATTTACGGTGGCCAGCAGTGTAGATTCCAGTAGAGGACAGGTTGCAGAACTGATATATGCCTCAGAGGGTTGATGTTGATGCAAAAACGCTCTGCATGTATTAATGTTGACAGATACCACTGTCCACTTAAATATAAGATTAATTTTAATGCCTGAAACGTATTTAATGTATCGCACTCTGACTGCAATGCCACTGCAACAACTACCCTCTACAGGAATCTACAGTTGTGGCTGTTTTGCATCATGCAGAAACATATATTTACAGTCTGTATATACGTATGTTGTATATTTAGTTTCTGCATATAAAACTAAAAAATCAATTTTTGATACGACGGTATTGCAACAGGAGTACGATATGTGGGTATTCAAATTAAACTAACCTGAGACACTTTGTAGGAATGTTAACAGTGGGATATATACAGGTTCTAAAATATATAAAGTATTCTACACACCATAGTCAAAACACTGTTCCTTTCATTTTAAGAAAACAAGGGAAATTGAATTTTAAGTATGACAGGCTATTCTTATCAATCAAAAGGCATTGCATAATCTTTCATTTGATATACACACAAATGTTAAAAACAGTGCTAAATTAATTTTAAGAAAACAAGGGTGAAATGTTTCCTTTACTAATGATGGCATTGTGTTTTTATTTCTCAAATCACTATACAGTTAATCATAATATGTATGTAAAATAACTGAAGTAAATCTTGAAAATGGTACTAAATGCATTTTATGGAACAAAGAGGAAAATGTTTTTATCCAAGTGGTTTCAACGAGATATCTCGTCCATCAAGATTTGACCATATTTATGATGACGAGATCAAAATCTGATCAGTTTTCTTCTAGTGACGAGATATCTCGTCCATCGAGATCTGGTCAGTTTTCCTTAATGACGAGACACCTCTTCGAGATAACCACTAGGAAGGTTAAAAACAATAACAGGATGTTTTTATTGCTCTAAAAACACTGTAATCAATTCTTCATAACTCATATGCAAAGTGCAGTGTTATTCAAAAAAGTCTTAAAATAATACTAAATTCATTCCCAAGTTTTATAACTCATTCAACGTGCATTTTTAACTTAAACTCGCCACAATCATAACGCTTAAATTCCTTTCCAACGAATAAACCTCACAGTCAGCTTGCAAATTAAAGTTTAAATGAGCGTTCAAGAGGCGTAACTTAATAAACACCAGCCGCTACTTTTTAATATCCCATCGTTCGACCCGTGTTTAATACATTGTTACTCACCCTTTTTATTTCACTACGGAGTTCTATCATCACCTCCCAGATGTTATTACCGGCGGATCGCATAAAATTCTCACTTAACTCCAGCCGTGTGTGACAACAATCCGAACCTAATTCACTGTACATAATTTAGGAGTATATAGAGCGTTAAATCAACAATAAAAGAACCCCCTTCCCTTAAAAAACTAATCCTGCCGGTGACTGGCACCAATACCGGTACTCAGTAATAAATTAATTCGTCATTTTTTAACAGTTGCTTGAAACCTATTAATAGAACCCCCCGGTTTTTTTTTAATCCTGAGATATTTTTTGGTGCCTGTTGGTGATTGGGCGTCGTTCACGGGAGCTCACTCTTCGCCGAAGATTACTCCTCGTTAACCCGGGCATATTTTCGGCGCTGTGATTGCTCGGGTTTCTAATGACACAGGTTGTCATTTGAGCGGGACATGTGTCCTGCTGTTCCTACTAATGCGTGTCACGTCACAGGGTGTCCCCGCCTTTTGGGAAGCTTGAGCAGTCTCAAGAGTCGGCTTGGCTTTCGTTCTGTGAAGGAGGGGGTTGTGAGGAAGTTTCTGGGGATTTCTTTCAATGGATGTACCTGAGGGAAATTCCAGACAAGGAATAACTTACTTTTAACTCCAAATGTTAATATTTTGGGTCTTTCTATTAACCTTCTCTGAGCATCAGGATATTTCCTGGTAGTGTAGCATTGCTTTTACCTCACAATACTCTTAATGGCTTAATGACTAAATAACCACATCTATCGATTGAAAAATTATGGGAAGATTCTATTGGTCAAGAAGATAGCCTTTTAACCCTCCTGGGGGTTATCTTTGCGTCGGAAACTGCCTTGTTCTGGCCAGCTTCTGGTGCAAAAACTTGTTCCAAACCGTCACCGATTCTGGGCAAGGGACAATTTGTCGTTACCTCTAGAGAAAAGTGACAATTTTATCTCGACGAGACATCTCGTCCAATACTTGGTCATTTTCACTAAGGACGAGATATCTCGTCGAGACAAAATTGCTCGAAACTCTCGGAGGTTTGAGCGTCACGAGACTTCTGAAAAGTGTAGTGTTGCTTTTGCCTAATTACCCTTAATAGCCCCATCTATTGGTTAAAGCAATCATAGGGAAGATTCTATTGGACAAGAAGATGTCATGCAGTGAAAATTACAGAACGGATAAAAGCGACTGAACAGAGTCAATAGAATGGAGTCAGTTTAGTTTTCAATTTTCAGACATTTTTGCTGTAATTATTTGTAAAGTGATAGCAATTTCTGTTGTAGAGAAAAGGCAATTACACCATTTTATTCAAACATCCAAGATATTGATAAAAACAAATTAACAACAATCTACAAATTTTTGGTTTTTCACGTAACGTAATTATTGCGCCAGTGAAATTAAGCTATAAAAATCGCCTTGAATTAAGCTATAAAAATTTGAAAATTTAGTTATTTTTCAAACTGAATCAATTGATATAAAAGTATTCGGCATCGAACTTGACGCTGGAATTATTTGTAAGTCGTGGACAGCTGGAACTAGTTGTAAATAATCTAAATAACAGTAAGTAATATTATTTATATTATTTACTTACTTATCTACAGCAATTGAGGACTAAATGATGTGCCATCATACTTTTCAATCGGCTTTTTCACTGTCGAAACAAAAATGATCACCCAATTTTCTGAACTAGCGTGAATAAATTTTTCAATTTTTTACTGGCTCATTTCCCGTGATTGTTATACAAATTGAGTTCTGCTGTGGAATTAAAAATACATTGTTCTTATTTGTGGTAAGATATTCTTAAATGATTTCAGAAAACCGAATAATTTATCTTGCTTTCAAAGACCTCTTTCCAAGGATCATTTTACCGTACACTTATCTCTCTCTTCACCCGATATTGTAATTGAATTCAAAGTTTGTAGAACGTTTTGAATACACATTCCACTACTTTATTGCCTTTTTCCTAAATAGTAAACATCAGACAATATACAATTTTCTAAATCTAAAGAATTGGGACATTCTTATATTATTATATAAGAATGTCCCCCAATTGTTTAGAGTTGCATAAGATCGAAAGTTTACTCTAAACTCACATTTTTTGTTACAGAGTTGAGCATAAATGGAGCTGCTTCAATTTTCTCCTTTGAAAATTGAGTTTATAATAATATAACTTTAGTAATTTTAACTATACAATAAAAATAAAATTTTCCTAGATATTTTCTTTTTCTTTCATAATGATATTTTACACATTTACAAGACTTCCTTTTGTGTACTCTTTTCATTCATACATACACACGCCTAAAAATCTTTAACAAGATTACGATCGAAAAGACTTTTATATTTCTTTTGTTTTCGTATTTATAAAGCTTCGCCAAAATACTTCTAGTGCAAAATATGTTGTAAGATCAATTCAAGGCTGCTTCTAAAGCTAGATTTAAAGCTTGAACATAAAACTATATCGACTAAGTGTTTTCGTATTGCAAATATTTCAAAGTACCAGTTTATTGCAAAAAACGCTGATCTACCAATAGATACGTTTTGAAACGTAAAATGCTACTGTACTTTAAATATATATTAAATTTTATTCTATCTGGTTATGTTTCATAAAACAAAAAGTGAATTATTCACATTTTCAAATACTATTTAGGGCCGCGGTGGCCCGGTTGGAAGAGTAACGGACTAGCAACCGAAGGGTTGCGAGTTCGAATCCAGCCAAACACCGTCGTGTACAAAGGGGGCTGGTGCACGTTAAATCTGTCGTGGCCTCAAATGTCCTCACGTTGGCGTGGTGTGGAAGTTTGGAGAGTGGGGTGCCAGCTCAGGTGTTGCCTCGTCATCTGACCGTGGTTCAAAATTACGTGGTGTTGTCCTCGGATCTTTCCCTTTGGGATTGATCCCGGACCGTCACCAATAGCCCGTTGTGTTGCTCCAGTGTGACGTTAATTGAAATACCAATAACAATAACAAATACTATTTTGTAATAAAAATGGAACGATTTTTATTCGTAATTACTTACGAACACCACGAGATTGTGAAAAAGTTTGGATATCAAAATTAAAATTAATTCCATGATCTGGGCTAAAATTTCATAAAATTGGAAATCGTTAAAACGACCATCGTCTGTATGAGAGGCATTTTCTGCCAATTTAAATGTAGGTGGCTGTAGTGTTTTCGCGGCGGAACGTGTTCCCTGTATGTATTCCGAACATGGCGTCGATTCGTTTGCTTTTCTAATACTATTTCAGCACATCGCCAATGGATGGCAGGTATATAGTTGAATTAACGGCGCACTGGAGCAACACAACGGGCTATTGGCGACAGTTCGGGATAAATCCCGTAGGGAAAGATCCATGGACGACACCTCGTAATTTTGAACCAGGGTCAAATGACGAGGTAACAACTGAGCTGGCACCTCACTCTCTAAACTTCCACACTACACAACGGGTCGCAGATTGATTGGAGCAACACAACGGGCTATTGGCGACAGTTCGGGATAAATCCCGTAGGGAAAGATCCGAGGTCAACCCCTCGCAATTTTGAATAACGGTCAGATGAGGAGATCAATACCCAACACATTGCTGAAATTAACATATTTTTTACATTTACCTGGAATTATTATTTAGCTATTCCTTGACCCTAAGAGGTTAGTGAAGCAATTACTAAGTTACACTAAAAACCATAAACACTCAAGTAGTTTCAGCATATACATAGATTGACTACTGCTAATTTATCCATGCTGCGCGCGCGTCCATTTATTATATATTTCATCACATATAATAGGAAAGGGTAATATCTGCTCGCAATAAAATCTCTTCCAGGATCTCTAGTCCATACAAAAAATTATATTTTTCATTAGATGATAGTCGAAAAGTACTTCCAGTTAGAGGAATTTTCATACTTTTGTTTTTTATTTCCGTTTTCTCTTTTCTTTACTCTTCCTAAGATCTTTTTCTTAAAAACACTTATTTCGTTTCAAAGAGTGACTTAATTCTGCTTCATTAACTGAGGTACCAGTTAAAAGTACTTAAAGTCACGTCTCTGTTTCTAATTATCGTTACAAGTGGAATGTGGCGGTTTTCAGAACTTCGGTAATATGTCACATGCTTGGAGGCTATTCAATTAACATACCTAAGGGTCAAGTTGTCACTCGAGCAGATTTACAATGACAAGTTTTATGAACAAGGCCCTCTTTACAATATTGTCTCAATTCTTTTCCAACAATCGAAGCAAATTATGTTTTGAAGTGTTGTCTTTTCGAAAAAGGGGAGAACTCAATTTTAATTCCCTTGAACCTTAATCAGATATCGGCATACCTCAACCCTCCTGGTGGTTTTCTCGACGAGATATCTCGTCATTAGCAAAACTAACCGG
Organism: Meta bourneti; assembly: GCA_933210815.1. Classification (NCBI taxonomy): domain Eukaryota; kingdom Metazoa; phylum Arthropoda; class Arachnida; order Araneae; family Tetragnathidae; genus Meta; species Meta bourneti. The sequence goes on along the minus strand of OW119923.1, from coordinate 77,403,293 downwards.
ATCTTGATGGGCGAGATATCTCGTCATTAGAAGAAAACTGACCTGATCTTGATCTCATCATCATCAAAAATCAGCAATGTCTTCATTATTCGAAATTCAATCGGCATTCTTGTTGACGAGATATCTCGTCATTAGCAAAATTGATCAGATCTTGATGGACGAGATACCTCGTCGAAACCACTCTTGGAGGGTTAAATTAACAACTGAAATATAATTGATTATTAGATAAATATAATAGGATAAAATTAGTAAAGTAACCGATGAAAAATGGTTATATATCATTTTAACGCTTCATATATTGAGCATTATTATGAATAAGAGTGCGTAATATGAGTAGTAACTCTATAGAATTCCATCGCTTGGGAGCAGACATATTTCTGATGATTTGTCTAAGTCAAATAATTACGTGGCTCAGCGGGTTTGCCTACTGCTCTAGCAACCTACGAGCTGTGGGCGACGCAGGTTCTTTTCTTCCCTGGGATCATTTCTCTCTGCTGTGTCAGTAAAACTTTCCTTGTGTGTACATCTATTTACTTGACGTTGTTTGGTGCAGATTGACCAAATATGAACCATAAGACAACTAACCAAAATAAATAAATCTGTTCTGTTTTCGTCTATGTATTCATAAAAATAGGGCACATCAAATTTATAACTTTTGTTAGAGGAATTGAGAACTTTCCAACTGGTCCATGCTCAGCAACTCCTTTCCATAATTTGAATTACTGAGGTGTATCTGTGTTGATGAACTGGAGTTGGTCACTGTGGGATATTTTCTGGATGAACATTAATTGATCACTGTAGAACACCTCTTGGATGAACAGTTGATCGCTGTGGGACATAAAAATCATAGTCTTTTGAACTTTGTCTTGGTTTCATCTCGGTCAAGGGGATTAGTAAAAACAACATTGACAAAAAAGCTGCTTATAGCCACTACAAAATTTAACATATGTTAGACCAATCGTACAAATTAAGATTATTTTCGATCCATTTGTCAAATTCATTTTATTTTTAATTCAACTAAGTTTATAGATATTTAAAAAGTTTGTGCACAGTTCACACGCAAAAAATCCAAAGAATATATATATATTAACATCTACAAGCCATGTTAATTAGACAAATCGGAATATCAGCTGGCATGTATGATACTAGTCATTGAAAGCATTATTTAATTGTTCATCCCATAAAACATTCACTGCATAGTTTTCATATTTAAGTCTACAAATGTGATCCGACGCCAGCGCTAGAACTTCAAATCGATTTCGGAGTTCCACATAGTTCCCGGACAAAAGAGATGTGCTTTCACGCATTCCTTCTTCTAAAAGTTGGATATGAGGCTTTGAATTATCGTTTCCGTAGAAGCTTAATTTTTTCGGTAATTTATAAATTCCTATCGTATTCATTCAATCTAATCTATTCTTTCGTGAATTCGTGGAATTAGAATGTAGGCCAAATATTTGTTTTCTTTAAAATAAATTATAATTGATGCGATGTTTACAATATTTCAGATTTAGCAGCAATGGTGTTTCCAGATCTTTTCAGATGGTTTCTCAACTTTAAGTTAATTTTAGTAAATATATACAAAATGGAACGAGATTTATCATCGTATGTATTTGTGTTTAAAAATGAAATTCAATCACAAAATTCCTGCAGAAGTGTAAAAACTACTAATCACTATCCCCACGAGAAAGCGAGAATAAGAGATTATGGGCTCCTTATAGTTTTAAAGTTTTTTACATAAGTAAAGAGAACAATATTGAGAGTATTGAGATTGGATGTTTTCAAAACTTAAACTTTGCTTACTGAATACTTGGAAGTTCCATTCACATTCTTATGCCCCGTTGTGTTGCTCCAGTGGGACGTTAATTAAAATACCTACCTACCAATTCACATTCTTCAATGCTTTATGGTGTCAGTATCTTAATGCTATAATTATAATCTTATATAATTTAGGTTTCCATGTATTCTGTTCATGTGTTTTACAAGAGCATTATTTAGAATAGATTCAATAATTCTTCAATTCTCTCCCAGTCATCAGTAACTAATTTCTAAATTAGAGGTTAGTAAAGAGGTAAGTACTAGTGTAAATAAAAACAAACTACTGGAGAAAAATTACTGCCAGTAAAAAATTAATCTGATTTATTGCCCTTTGGGCAATACTTGGCATTAATCTGTAAAAAATAGCGTTTGTTTGTGCATTGAATATTTTCGCCCCATTTCAAATTATTTATCTTTTTTGAGTCATCCTATTGCAAAATCAGTGGTTTCCGCGTTTGTTATCTGTATGTATGTATGTGCCCGCACTACGTCCAAAGGCAAAAGGCTGCCTCATTTATTCCATTTCTCCGAAATAATATCGCGATCTCTGTGGCTCAGTGGGTTTGAACACTGCGCTAGCAGCCTGCGAGCTGTATGTGGCAAAGGTTTGTTTCCTGAGAACTACTCTAGGTGTATTTCTCTCCTATGTCAGTAAAGCTTTATTTATGTGTGAATGTCCATTTACTTGCCTGGCAAAAACGTTGCTTGGCGCAGCTTGACAAGAACTTTGTGCCATAAAAAAAATATCGGATTACTTTATTAAAAGTACAGAATAAAAAAAATCCCAAGTTAAAAATAGTGTTTTTCATTATTTGGCCAATCCATATCCGGTTTCTGCAATTTTCAATTTCATTTTAAAAAGTCGTTTCAGTGATTGTCAACTTGGGAGAATAGGATCAAACAGAACCGATTAGGAACAAATTATGACAGAGTGGTATTTTAAGAACAGGGGCCCAAAACTTTCTGGTCCGTAGGACTTGACGCCCCTTTATCCAAGGAGTAATTTTAAATTAGTTTATCCTTCATTCAGTTAACGAAATGCAGTTGAAAAGACATCAGATGACCCTTTCTGAAAAGCAGAAATTTTCTTTCAATCGAATGAAAACATGATGCACGATTTTTTATTTAAAAACAAATTTATCTTAAAATGGTAAATTGCGATTTACACAAGGAATCCATTACAGCGTTTAAAAAAAAACTTAGTTTAACTACATATAAATCCTATAGATGGCGCAACGTGTTGACACTGAAATTGGATTTGACTGAAAGAAAACGTATAAGCGAAACTTTAAATCTGGTTGATAGACATAAAATGAAGCGAATGGCATCACAGATCCATTTTCAGACAGCTCTTGAAATGTTGAAAATTCTAGGAAATAAATAAACTCTTCGAAAAATGAATTTTTTTTTTCTTGACGGTCCGAAATGAACAGAGCAGAATTCTTGGGGATCATTTTGCTAACAAATTTCGTGATTCCATTTTCATCATTCTCATACAAGAAATTTTGAAATGCGTTTTTCTATTTATTTCCAAAATAATAAATACATCTACTCCAGATCTCACTGAGTGCAACACAAATGAGGGCTGCGGTAGTCCAGTTGGAAGAGCAACGGATTAGCAAGCGGAGGGTTGCGAGTCCGAAACTCGGTCCAACCAAAGATAGCCATGTATACGGGAGCTGGTGCACGTTAAATCTGTCGTGGCCTCAAATGTCCTCACGTGTTGGCATGATGTGGAAGTTTGAAGAGTGGGGTGCCAGCTCAGGTGTTGTTCTCGTCATCTGACCATGGTTCAAAATTACGAGGCGATCTTTCCCTTAGGGATTGATACCGGGTCGTCCCCAATAGCCCATGGGTTGCTCCAGAGCGACGTTAATTTGTGTTACCGACCTGTAACACAAATATGTTACAGGTAGGTAACATAACCTACCTGTAACACATTTGTGGGATCTGTCAAACTGACTCGCCTTCGCATTAGGCACAAACGATTCACTCATTGTCATCTTTTGTTGGGCGACAGCTCTCCTTTTTCTCATGCATGCTCGTCAGCTTGCATGTCCTGTTTTCAAAGACCATCTTTTGAAATGTTTTTAACCAATTTTAAACATGCAGCATTTCTTTGGGCATATTTTAAAACTTTTTCTTCTTTTAAGTGCCATTGAGTTTTTAAATCGCATATAATGTTTTTATCCAACATGACAATTCATCATTTTCATACTTTTTATTTTGTACATCACATTGATCAAGATACTTTTAATCATCAATTTATATCCATTCGGTCTCCTTTAACAATTTATTTATATTTCTTTCGTGTTGTTGACCAGCATATTTTAAATCCTCAAAAGTTCGATTCATATTCATAATTTACATTTTTTATTTGATTTTTATGTGAACCACCACTATTTTCTTGTAATCTCTACTTTTTATAATTTTTTATACCTCCATTATTTTATTATTTTATCCTGCGTTTCGTGCAGCCTGTCCGTTATTGCGCCATAAAACCTCAGACAGCCAACTAAACCAACATATCTGCAACCCATTTGTATTTCTGGGCAATAGTTCTTGGAGATACAGTGAACCCCAATATCAAGTTATATTACTGTCTTCTCGTGAAACAAAGATATGTATTCCTAATATTTAATGTTTAATAGACACAAATATATATGTACCTTGGTAGAAAAGGGGTCAATGTTCCAATTTACTTACCTTCAATTACATCCACCAATCACTGCAAAGTAATGAAAGCCATACTAGAAAAAATTGACAGCACCCCATTGTCAATATATTTTTATTCGGACCTATTTCAAAGAGGCTGATATCAACTGTTCACAAATTTTAAAAGGGCCAATGTGCACATTGGTCCTTTTAACAATTCCGATACTTCCGTTAATTTAAGTAGAAAGGGCATTGGCGACATTAACCCTTTTTGCAGATTGTACTGAGAAGAATTCGTCGAAATCTTAAGTCACTCATCCAGAATATAAGTGGGAAAATGATATTTGAAAGAAAGTTAAGGTGATAAGTGTTGCCTGAGATTTTTGGAGGTGTTATAATAAAATTTGTAAGGACTCACCTGCATGAGGATTTCTCCGAATTCTGCAACGATGGCCAAGACCAGCTAACACTGTTCTCGAAGTTCAAATGTCGAGAGAACAGATTTACACTCAGAAAATATAAAGTCGAAAACAAATTTCAAGAAAGTAATTTTAAATATTCATAGTGAAACAATCTTGTTTGCTATGTGCTTAAATACTTTTTCGCTCATCCTTAAGAAAGTAAGGGTGATAACGGAATAAAGAGAAGCCATCCCTTTAACATTTACCCACCCTACGGCAGAGGGAAACATGGGAAACACATAGAATTGTTGACGAAACAAAAGAGTGTATCAGACTGCACATAACCAGCTTCCCAGCTTATAAAAGTCATTACTCAAGGGAAAAGAAAGCAAAAAAGCATTACTTAAGTTTTTATTTATATCTGGCGTAAATGTATCGGTTGTACATAGAGAAATTCAACGAGAACGAAACCTCATATTTTGTCTTCACCATCCACCATTGAATATCTACACTTTTTCAGTGCTATGGACAAAACAAATGCATAGCAGTGACATTTTGTAATTTGGTGTGTGAACGTAAAACAGGAAACAAACCATCGAAGACTTACTAATCCATCGCTTCTTGGAACCTGAATACACTCATAGAACCTGAGTTCTATATGAGTGTATTCACTGAACCTCATTCTTAACCTGAGTTCTATGTATTCTTGAGTGCGTCTCAAGAAAAAGAATGGATAATAAATAGGGTCTTGAATGGATAATAAATAATGTCTTGAAAATGGATAATAAAAAGTGACATTTAAAGTCTTCCAACTGTAAGAGAACCACTGAAAGAAATGTGGCCATTCAGAAAGGGCCAATTTTGGCCGAGACTAGACTTGTATTAAATGTGAAGTAGTTTTATTTTTCTGGTTGGAAGGTCGGATACTTTTTATACACACGAATTAAGAACAGTTATTTTGAAAAGTAATTAGAATATTAGGTTGACACATCACAATGGCAAACGCTTGTATTATTATAATAAATAATATGTAAATAAATTAATGAATCTTATCTTATCAAAATTAGTCTTTGAATCGTGCATGTACTTATATTAGGATAATAGTAGTTAGTAGGCCTGATATTGAGTTCCTGATATTGAGGCCAAACTTGAGTTCTATGGACCGTGAAGCCTATGGATGACTTAGCGACGTCGTGTTCTATTAAGTATTACGACATTCTGTACCACTCCTTTTAAAACTAAATTTCTCGTTAATCCCCTTCCAATTGAGCCATGGAAGAAAGGGTTTTAATATACGTCCCGTCGCTTCTTATTAGATACAGTTTAGACTTTCTTTATTCGATGATAGATTCTATTTTTATTACAGTAAGCCTTCGATATATTGCGCTTCTTGAGGAACTAGAAAAAGAGCGATAAAGTGAAGGCTGAGAAAAACTAGCTGATTAGGAATGAAAAGGTAAGTTACGTATAAAAAAAGCTCGTTTTCATTTAAAGTTTAATCTAAATGTTGTACTCAAAATCGATGATAAAACCTTTCAAACACATACATACAAAATAACACTAAGAGTTGAAGAATATTTTTGAAAACCAAAATTCCTTCGCATCCAATTTTTCTTACCAAATCAGTTTAGGATAACAGATGCCTTTTGGAACTCCCATTTCTAAAGAAATAGATTGGGATTTTTTTTCTGCTGATCCAAACAAAAACGATTACACAAAATAGATTATAGAACCTTTCAAAACAAACTAAGTAGTGGAAGAATATTTTTGAAAACCAATTCCTTCTCATCCGCACTTTTGAGACACTCGAATCTTTCTTACCAACTCAGTTTGGGATAAATGTTAAAACAGATGCCTTTTGAAACTCCCACTTCTAAAGAAATAGATTGGAAATTTATTTCTGCTGCCCCTAAAACCAAAACATTTACTCAAAATCGATGGTAGAACCTTTCAAAATAATACTAATTGTGGAAGAATATTTTTGAAAAAGTTAGTCAGTTTTATAGAACTTTTATAAATTAAAATTGTTTAAATGTGCTTAATAATACTAACTATTATTTTTATTCCGTTAAATTTCTCTGTTGATATCCATCATTAATTTTCAGACTATTAAATTTATAGCTATTACTCAGTACTACAAAATTTGGCTAAATTGAGATTTTGTATAATTTGTTTAGCAATACTAATTTGAGAAATGTGTTAAAATATTCATGGTTGATAACCATCCCAAATGTTCATACTTTTTAAACACAAACTCCTGTTCGATCGATACAAAGCTTGTAAATTTCATTTATTCATAAATAAGTATTACTTGTCCTAATAACCTGTGAGTTATAGGCGGAGCAGGTTTCTTTCCTGTAACTCAACTTGGTTGTATTTCTCTCTTCTGTATCAATGAAAACTTTCATTGTGTGTCTTATGTTTGACGCAGCTTGGCCATATATGGCTGTCATTCAAAAACTCCGCTAAGAGGCAACTAGTGAAGGTCTACGAATGGAAAGTATTATCTAGCTGAATACACTTTGCTTGAAATCAACTCGCATTGGAAAAAACTTATCTTGCTCGAAGCAGATCAACCGATTTCAGAGTAGATCCTGTTTGCATTGTTTACATGATACAAGGACATACTAAGTTGCCTAGGGGAAATTTCTTGCGCACTCTCTTCCTTGTCTTGTACGAACTACTAATCGTACGTCAGCAGAATATCAACTAGGGTCGGCGAAGGTTAAAATGTCTTTTGTTCCATAAAAATAACTTTTCCATCATAATGTTAAGAACCAAAAAAACTTTTTTCATTCGAACACATTTTCTCTTAAAATATTTTGATTGCTACTTCAGCAATACACTCTAAACTTCACTGCGCATTTATGTTTTGCCTTTCAACGCTTCAATCCAAGACTGCCTCAATTAGTACAAAAGATAAAAATCAGTTTGAGAGTAATGTTTACTTTCAAAGAAGTCTCCAATTTCGGTCGGAACGACTACAAAGTAATTCAATCTCGACTATCTTCTTTCCAGTTTCCTTGTCCAGTGCACTTCAGACCTGTCTTATACAATGGTTCGGTTGGTTAAGCGTGAAATAAAGTGCTGAAATTTGACAGAGAGATAATGAAATGTTAATGTGTGACATGGGCCCACCATGACTCATCATTCGATCATTACCCTTTTAACACTGAGAATTAAAAAAAGCATTTGAATCTTCTCAGTTTCGATACTTTCTTTGCAAGCATACAGTCACCCTGCAGAGTGTCTCGTGGAGGCAGAAATTCAATATACAATGGAAGTTTGACTTCACTGTTGTTACGAGAAGTTACTTTATAACTTTAAACCGTTTTCCTCGAAAGAATATTAAATAAAGATTTAAAGTAAGTGAACGTGGATTTATTTGTTATTAGTATACTACATTTACTTTAATTTTGTAGTTTAAGTTGGCTTAGAGCAAAAATTCATTAACTGACAAAAATAATTATTTAATGCACAGCTATTTAAAGAGAGACTAACCATTAGTTTTTTAGATAAAAAATAAGTTATAAGCATTTTGGTAATGCAATATAGATCATTCCATGTCAACCCCACGAAAAAGGGTATTTTTCGAAAAGACCTCTATTCAGATTTTTAAAATATAGCTAATTTATTGCACAACTACATATGAGAAATTCTGGAGCTTTTTAGTATCCTACTTGCAATAGTTTTTATTTATATTATAATTAAAAATTATACTATTAATTCTATTTTTAATTATATTGTTATTTTATATTATTAATTTTCAAATTGAAAAACTTGACACCTTTTCGTGTTTCTAGAATTACGAATTCGCCCGTATCTCTGGATTTAATCGTCCGATCGGATTAAATTAGTATTTATTTTGCAAATAATGTACACCCTTTCATGAATAACCTTATTATTTTCATGGTAATTCAATTTGACCTTTTATCTGGAATTACAGGAAAAACGGGTAGTGAATTTTCCGTAAGAAATATATGTTCAAGGTATACTATTTATCTTTACTTTCGGAAGGTTCACAGTGGGACAAATATGGGTTCATAATAAAAACATATTCGAAGTAAATAGAACGACATAATCAGTACCCATAAACAACTGTATCATTTAATTTAATTGTCCGATGGAGCTCACATAGAGCATATTTTGTAGATAAAAATATAAGCTTTCTGATTATATGTTGTTATATGATGCTGTAAATGCCCTTTTTTATTTTCGGTCACTAAATTTTACCTTTCATCGTGAATTACAAGAAAAATGTCTAATCAATTTTTTTGTGAAAACTATGTTAAATACACACTACCAATCTTTGTTTTCTGAAAGCTTCAAGTTGAGACATGCATTGATTCATGGCAAAAAGATATTCAAATTAAAATTCATGTAAGCAATACACATAAACGGCATGTATCTTTTGATTTTATGATTCAATCGAGATGAAATAGGGCACATTTTGTTGATAAATGTATTACATTCTATTGATGTATAAGATAACCCTGAGGGATATTTTAAATTCTAAGTAATTTAGTTTGTTCTGTGACCCATAATTTCGAAAAAAGCCTACATTCTATTTTCCAAAAGTTGTCTAATTTTTCAATTTTAAAATTAATATAAATAAAAAACCATCGGAAGTAGGAAGCTAAAAATTTCCAGAATTTCGTATATGTAGCTGGGTAACAAATTTGTCCAGTTTAAAATCTGGAAAGTGTTGGTTTGGAGACTGCGGTTTGATATGGAATGACTGCGGTTTGATATGACTCGTATATCGTTTTAATAGAGTGCAATATGACAGTTACAATAGATTGTTGACGACCTCATCGTCATACAAATAAGCATTCAGTGTCTCTAAAAAATGTCAGTTAATGAATTTCTGCTCTATGCCCGACATATTGATTTTTAACAGTACTGTTACCATTTAAGTACTTATTAGTTTATTCTTTTTCGTTGATATTTTCAGTTTATTTATAATTAGCTATAAAGCCCGTTGAGATAAAAATACAACTGGCTCTACAAATCATTTATTGTTATTCAAGTTCTTATTATCTTTCACGAACCAATCTCAAAAATGAATGCGCATTGAAACATATCCTTGGTATACTTCATTGTTCGCGAATATTTACAACTCAGAACTATCAGTCGATTAATAAATCTCACAACTCAAAAATACATATCCAGTCTCAGTAATATCTCACAAAACTCAGTAATACAGAAATAATTCTATTAAACTCACAGCTCAAAATTGCATATCAACAATTCTAAATGGAATTAAAAAATTAAACATATTACTGGCGTTGCCAAACATAGAAAATTACATACTTTTTAATAATTTAATTAAACTTTCGCATCGCGTTTTCACCAAGTTTCTGTATAAATATCGCTTGAGCTTTCTATTATTTTATCACAAATATTATCGCTTGCATTACTCGTTTTCTTACATCTATATGATGATTTAATTTTTGTTCATTTTACGCAAGCAGTTTCTGGTGAAAACATTTAAATATGACTTTTTAACCGATTAGGGAGAACGAGGATAATTTAAATAAAACTTCAACCCATGATAGTTTTAATACAATTATCCACGTACGGTAAGGTAAGGTAGTTAATTAATGTCGCACTGGAGCAATACACAACTGATCCATGTATGTTGCGAAGTTTGTCTTATATTATATATTACTAGCAGAATTACCCGACATTACCCGAGTTGAATTGGTTAACTAACTTCCATTCTCGTTAATAAATTGTTATTCCTATTCATCTCATATAACAACTTCCACTCTAATAAAGGTAACCAATTCTTAAAAACGCAATTTCGCAAGTAAATAAATGTCAAATTTAACATTTTGCATTTTAGTAGAATTTAAATTTTTAGTAAGAAAGAGGTTGCCAATGTTACCCAGAATGAATAGAATAAATATGCATATAAATGCATATAAATGCATTTGTTATCACTTGAAAACAAAAGCGTTTCTCAAAATTATCATTCAATGATACAAAATTTCTTTGAAGAAATTACACATTTACTTAGCTTGATTACAGTTATTCAACGAAAAACATCAAATTGAAACATTTAAAGGTAGATTAATAAAAAAAGCTTCGAAAGCAAAGCAAAGAATTCATCCTGTTTTTTCACTACAAAACTGATTCCCAGGAGTATAAGCTAACGGATTAAAGAAATTTTAAAACGCAAACGATTAATAATGAATGTTTCGAACTAATTCAGTTTCGTATGCCAAAAACAATTTCTAAAAATACCAAGGTTGCCATATTAGCTACCAGTTCTACTTTTAAAAGTTTCGTACTGTATATTTTATTTATAACTGAATGCCTCTTTTGCCAAATCGATTAACTCCATAAAACAAAAGTTGAGAAAAATGATAAAATAGTATACATTGTTTTTTAAAATTCCTTTTAAATTGTAAATTCAAATAAACGATGTAGACTATATTACTGCCAGATGTATCTTTTATCTAACGACATATAGAAAGTATAAGATAGAATATCCTTGGAGTAATCGTTATTATTACTACAATTTTTGCGTGATTAAGGGAGTTAATCGATTTGGCAAGTGGCAAGTGAAAGAAAATTGTTAATTCAAATTCAGTCTTCAAATTATTTTTTATTACAGAAAAACTTCATTATATACATTTTTTATTAAAGATTTTAGCAAAAATAAATAACTGTTCTGTTACTGTTACATGTATTGCGAGTATTATTACTTTGTTAAAATTTGTGTAATAAAACACTTCTTAATGTACTTTCAATTTATATATAACTTTTTAAAATTTTTGTTTGTTCGGATTGTACGTACAAATTCCTTTCATTTTCTTTGGTGTTCGGTTTTTACTTTGACTCACTGTATATAATTAGTCAATTGCTTTGTCAAAAAGTGTTTTAACTAAATTTTTATTACGATTTTCATTAGAGTATGGAGTTAATCAGATTAGCTTCTGAAATAAATTATTTATTATTCAATGGCTAAAAAAATTTTGTCATTTAGTGGTGTTAATACTTATTATTATAGAAATTTGTTTTGAATATATACAGTTAGGAGTCAATCTTTTCAAGTGCTTTGACATTAAAATTTGACGTACTCCTGCTAAAGGTACAAATTGGCTAAAGATGAGACACTAGGGTAACTATTACAAAAGACGATTTGAGGGAGGATTCCCTTTCATAAGTGCTATTCCTGCAAAATTGCTCAATTCATAAAAATGACGAATCTACGGCACTCTCACATAATTTACCTGCCAATATTTTTTATTTGTGGCACTCTTTTCAAATTTCGCTATCATTAAGGGAAAGATGACTAATTTGATAAGATATTTATCACTACGTTTGTTTTAAAAGTGAATACGTTTTTCTTGAAAATTCCGTTTCCTGGCACGTGCAATAATAAAAGAACTTGTTTAAAAATTAATATATTCAGTAGTGATAAAGGAAAAGTAACCTATTACCATTTTTATAAATGGATAATTAATTTGACAACTTTTCTTCTAAAGAAAATTATTGTTTTAAACAAACTTTCCCTATATAAGTTGTTTAGCTTTAATTAGCTTAAAATAAGCCACCTTGGTCATCTGTCTCTTTGACAAAGAATTTGTAATATTTCAAAAGTCCTAGTTCGGATATTTTAACATTAACGTTCTTTCAATAATGGCAAAAATCAACTTAAAATGTGCTTCATTCTTACATGCCGTTTTAAATACAGAATACTTTTGCGGTGGTGATGCATGTTATGAAAAGGAATTACAATTTATTAAAATAATAAATATTTAAAACAGAATTTAAACAAAATAAAAGTTGGAGGTAAAAAGTTTTAAAGATATAATTCATGATACTTTTTTATCTCTTGATCTCGCACAGTTGCCACAACTTACAGCTAAAAATTAGATGGACTTCAAAATCAATTATTTTTTTAAAAACTATTTTTGCAGAATTTAAATTCAAATACTTTTTTATTTCGAGCCTTATTTATTTTCTTTGAAAAATATAAATTTGTGACAGACGATATTTTGCAACAAAACGGAAACTCATGTTCGTTTGCCACGTCAGTGATATTTTTTTGCTCCGAATTAATTTCGTACTTTTAAATTCAATCTAATTTTTAGTTGTAAAGCCCTGCGTCCACGAGCGAGAAAAATTGCGCGAGTCTCGCCCTAGATGCTTGCTTGATCGTGTCCACGACGTACAAATAATGCTGCAACTTTTCTCGCCGAAACGTAGCTCGATTTTTCTCGCGCGGAAATCTCGCATAGCCGTGTCCACGGACACCAACGGCAACAGCGCGGTGCGAGAAATTTGTTATCAGTGAGTACATTGCCAAAGCAGTCCCAAACATGGATTCTCACAAATAAAAGGCTGCGGCAATTAATACTTGTAAAATTAAACTTGTTAAATAAAATTTACTTTTATTTTTTGTCTACCATTATCCTAGAAGTTAATTTAACAAGCACATGCAACCATAGCTCTTGCTTACAAATATTAGTCTACTTTAAAAGTAACGATTACTCTGGTTGCACAAAACTACAAAACTATGTATTTGTATTCTGTACATGCAAAATGAAAGTAGGTAACAGAAAATCTGAAGAGAAACACCAGTTTCCTTATACAGAATTTAAGCTACGCTCTCTTTGCAAGTCCGATCCCTATATTCCGACAAACCTGGATTATATAATTCAGGCTGGCACTCATAGAATTCCAGCAAATTTGGAATTTCATCTTTGCCCCACACGAACGATTCATTGAAACTAGATGCCATTTCAGCGACAACTCGGAGCAACAAGCGCAAAATTTCCCACTGACTGGAACTCGGCGAGAAAAATCGCACAGCTTGTTTGCACGGGAAATTTTATGGCTCGCGCAAGCATTGCTGCGTGATTTGCGAACTTCTCGCTAAGGGATTCGCAAGGCTGTGTACACGTGCAAGATCGTGCAAGATTGGATCTCGCTTGACACTCGCCCAAGTTTTCTCGCTCGTGGACGCAGGACTTTAGTTGTAGTAATTGTGCGAGATCAAGAGATTAAAAAGAATCATAAATTTATATCTTAAGAACTCTTTCTCGCCAACTTTTATTTTGTTTTAATTCTCTTTTCTGTTTTAAATATTTATTATTTTAATAAATTGTAATTCCTTTTCATCACACGCAACACCACCGCAAAGTATTCTATTTAAAACGGCATATAAGTTAGAATAAAGCAAATTTTAAGTTTACAGCTGGACTGTACTTTCTAATCAATTTTCATAGTGCGTACGGAAACTTTTTTGTTTTCCATTTTGTATGTTTTCTCTAAGTTTTAATTACTTTTATTTGGGAAAATTAAGGAATTTTTGTTTTGAACACTTTCTCTAGTATGAACTAAGTTTCTTGTGCAGTTTCTGAATCTTTGGTGAGATTTCTTTAGAAATAATAATAATTTGTACGCTGTTTTCGTTTCCGTACGGAAACTTTCTATCCACTGTATATGTTTAGCATTGTATTAAAATGTATTGAATAAATTTTATGTGCACTTACACAAATACACAAACGCAAAAACAGCCGTATAAAGGAAAGATTAACGCAATTTCAATCACTAAATAAATGTAAGAACTCGCAGTATGCAAAGTTTCATGGAAATATACCCAACCGTTTTTTTTTTTTGCACGTAGTACTTGCAAACACATTCATACAAACACCAAAAGCGCAAGACACCAATTTTGCATTCGAAGGGCCCAAAACCGATAAATAACTTGAAATGGGTAGAAAATATTCAATGTATAAACACTTCCTTTTTATTTATATCGATAATTATTATTTTTATCAAATAGGGAAAGGCTAAACTGTTACTTATTAATCTTTATTTGTACGTTATTGCGACCAAAAGTAACTTACATTCATTTGCGTGTGCTCTTCACATTTAGTATAATACATTCAGCCCGTACTTCTGATGCTGCTTATAGAGAAGTTTGATAAAAAAAACTTACGCTTATATGCATATAATGTTTAAATTCTCTTTTAACCGGTTTTATAAGTTGACAGTCTAAAACTTAACCCTCTTAGTTATAGTATAACTTACAAAAATATTTTTGCTTTTGAGAGGTAAGAAACTGCATGACAAAATACCCGAGGCAAAAAAGTATTGTTGTCATTATAAAAAGTAACAATGATTGCTGTACTATACTACCCAAACTACATCATTATAGTGAAAGATCATTTTTTAGCTTTTACGTTTTCATAATATCTTGAATTATCTTGAAGTTATCTACATCCAAATATGCTCATTATTTTTAATCATTGGGAATTATAAAGTCGTAGATAAGACTTTCTGTGCCTCACACAAAAGAATCTATAGAACTCCTCAGAAAAAGCATTATTGTAAGGATTTATCGACTTATCTTGTGAGCTTTAATGCAAAGATTTTAAAAGTTACATAATACTGTATTGTTGATTTGGGAAGGTATAAATACTGTATTGTCTCATTTAGAAAAGAAAATGAAATAATTCTGTTATTAAACATGAATTATGTTATTCAGTTATTTTTCTAACTGGTCTAAATTTCTACAAATTGAACAAAATGATTTTTTTGTTTTAAATTTACACAATCGTTGTATTGTTCACACACTTGGCATAATCAGTCACTTCAACTAAAAGTTTTCATGAGGGACTAATAAATTTTTTGTTATTTAAATACTTATTTCACTCAGCCGTTTATAATTATTAAAATAGTAAACTATGCATTAATTTAAATTTATTAGACTGACTGAGCTCTTAAACTCTTTAAATAGTGTTCAATTATAGAATGCGAGTTAGATTTAAAATAAATTGATCTTTTGTTGAATAACTGTTTCCCACTATGTAATTTCAATAATTTTGCAGGATTATGGATACCAAAAGTGAGGTATTAACAACTCAGATTCTCAAATGAAACATAATATGAGAAACAAAAATATTCTCAAGGGAGCATGCAAGTCAAAACAAAGCAATAGATGCAAAGATAGGAAATTTCTATCGATTCACAGACAAAAACCAGACAGCCTTCTATTCAAAGAAGTTTCTCACTCATTATTCTTTGTAGACAATAAACCTATTAATCAAAGGCTCTGGTTTAAATTTACATATTCTAATGACAAGCTTTTTCACCACGCATCGCTGAAAGTTTTAAATAAAGTATAATAAATGCTTAACATTTTTTAAAGAAAATAAAATGAATATCAAATCAATTTATCTGTTTCTTGGAACACCGACGATGTTGGTGGTATATTGGGAAAATAAATATGAAATATGATGCGTACACATTTGCGTTTAAAGTTAATCGATGAAAATTCATATTTATGAACTATTCTCTAAACGCTAAAATATTTACATTTTCCTTAAAATTATTCTCGTGGATATCAAACCACTTTTGATCAAACTTCGGGCCTCAATACTACCTTCGAGGACGGAGCTCTCTTGAAATAAAGTTAAGTATATAGTCAAACTCAGACGAGTTGTCATTTGATTCACGTGGTTTTGAACGAGTCCATTTTTCAAAGTATGTAATAGGTTTAAACGCAAACTAAAGGATTTCATCTCTGACTTCTTCATGGCCGATTCTGCAATAGCTGCAAAACCATCCACTGTAAAAAGGAGGAAACATCCACGGCGATAGCCATGCATGCTTTTGTAGATGAATCTTCTAATAAAGAGCTTTTTCACACCTTTTCAAAAATTGGCACCCATGATCGACTGTCTTCTCCGAGCCGTACTTATGCTTACTCAGTGTTTAATATGCACAAGTGCATAGATATTTGTAGTCTTTCCTCCATAGAAAGAGCCACGGTAGCCCGGTTGAAAGAGTAGTGGATTAGCAACCGGAAGATTGGAGTTAAATACTCGATTTAACCAAAGACCGTCTTGTACGTGGGGGCTGGTGCACGTTGAATCCATCATGGCCTCAAATGTTCTCACGTTGGCGAGGTGTGCAACTTTGGAGAGTGGAGTGCCAGCTCAGGTGTTGACTCGACATCTGACCTTGGTTCAAAATTACGAGATGTCTCGAATCTTTCCCTTAGAGTTTGATCGCGGACTGTCGCTCCAGTCCGTTGTATTGCTCCAGTGCGACCATAATTCAACTACCGCTCCTCCTTCATAGAAATGCTGTACCCCTTCTTAACATTCACAAATAAAATTGTTCTTACTTTTTAAAAAAATGCATACCTCTTTTAGCAAAAAAAATCTTCAGGCTACGGTACAAATGTTCACATTTCCCAAGACCTCCTTAGACCTCAGGCCCTGGTACTTACGGCGACCCTTATGTAGGGGCGCCCAGACGATCCTCTTGCTACACGAGGACTAAGACTAGTTTAGATAATAATAAAACCGTGATTTTGTCACTCTTATTTATATTACCGTTTGTTTTGATTTGCCCCTCTACCGGTCATTTTTAGCACATGATGACTAGTTTTGGGTTACCAGACCTAAAAATGGAATTTCTGACAAACTCAATTATAATTCCTGATATTTCAGAGAAGATACGGATAAATAAAACTCCAATTGATAAGGTATTAATGAAAAACAGCTTTTACCTTGAAACTGAAATAAACATTGTTAGAAACAAGAAACAGTATTACAAATAAAAAATACTTCTTAAATACAAAAATCTGACTTGACGCATACAATTCCGCGAACTGTTGTTAATGACAAGAATATTTTTTGTAGACAAAGCTATTCAATCAATACATTTGGATCGAATTGATGATTTCTCTGAAAAATCCTGAGAAGTCAATTCCTGCCCAAATAACAGCAACACACATAAATTCCAGACTTTACCGGACGGCTGGTAATCCAACTCTAATTAGATCTGGAGCTTCGGCCCTCCTGGTGGTTGTCTCGACAAGGTATCTCGTCATTAGCAAAACTGATCAGATCTTGACGGATGATATATCTCGCCATTAAAAGAAAACTGACCAGATCTCAATCTAGTCATCTTACAAAAATTGGCAATATCTTGATGACGAGATATCTCGTCAGTTGCAAAATTGGTCAGATCTTAATGGACGAGATATATCGTCGAAACCACATACCTATGTCGGAAAATTTATTGCTTGTCATGTTTATTTAAAGTTGGAGGCATAATGTGCCTGCCTTTCTGACGCCCTTATTTTTTCTAATAACCTTCGTGTCAACACCCAGTGCACCATTCAGGATGACTCTGTGTGTGTGTATACGTTATCATTCTATACTCATAAGAAGGTAGTTGAACTTGCGTCGCACTGAAGCACAACACAATGGGCTATTGGCGACGCTTCGGGATCAATCCCGAAGATCTGCGATCTCATCATCAAAACATCGGCAATATCTTGATGGATAATATATCTGGTCATTAGAAGAAAATTGACTCTTGATGGATGATATATCTCGTCTGTTGAAGAAAACTCACAAGATCTTGATCTCGTCACCATACAAAAATCGACAATATCTTGATGAAATATCTCGTCATTCTCAAAATTGGTCAGTTCTTGATAGACGAGATATCTCGTCATTAGAAAACTGACCAGATCTTGATCTCGTCATCATAAAAAATTGACAGTATCTTGACGACGAGATATCTCGGCATGGGCAAAACTGGCCGATCTTGTTAGACGAGATTTCTAGTCGAAACCACTTGGAGCTTAAGGTGGATTTCTAACCGCTACAAACATCCATGCCACAATCAGGATTTGAGTCCCAAACCTGTTGAACCAGTGGCCAGCGCTCAACGCTCAGCTACCAGGGTGGCCTGCTGTATGGAAATCAAGTCATCCGAACTGATAGCATTTGCATCCAACCGAAAGATTCGACTGTAAACAAGCTGAACCCTCAAAGGGCATGTCAAGGAACGTTTCCTCCACCCACCGCTGTTCCAGAATCAAGCTAGTCTACCTCTTCCGTGCCCCGTAACACCGATGCACAGCGAATAAACCAGGCTGTCCCCAAAATATGGATCTCCAAGTAATTTCATTTCCCAGTGTCACGCAGAGGGATTCCGTGCAATCAGTGCCTCCTGAAGTGTACCGAACGCAGTTTGCCGTAACGGAAGCACACTTTCATGCTTTCACAACTTTTCCTCTAAGACATGTTATGCCGGATAGGGGAACAGCATGATATCGACGTCGCACGACTGGTACTTTTTCTCTTTATATTGCTCCTTTTTTTAAGGGACTCTACGAAGGACGCTCTGAATAATGCATGGGATCCCGGGTACGGAGCTGAAGAACCGATGCTCACTCACGAACTGGGTGATGGTGGAATCATGATAATAATAAAAACGGGAGGAATAAAACAAGCGGGGATGAATCTTTTACTGTGCGAGGAGGACGAACGCGCGACTTGATTTAACTGGGAAGACGAGTGCTGTTGCAAAGTGGTGAAAGTCGGAGATTCAGGGTATCGGATGGATCTCACCGTCGTGGCCCATTCTTCGATTTGCATCTGACCCTAACAAAGGTACAAAGTGTGTGCTTTCGATTGGGTTATCAGGAAAAGTCCGGACATGTCGGGAATTCAGCATGATATAGAGTAACGGATTAGCAACCTGAGGGTTGCGAGTTCGAAGCGTGATCCAACTAGACCGTCGCGTATGTGGTGGCTGGTGTACGTTAAAAAGAACGTTCAGTTTTCTGATTTGATAGTTCCTTTTTCAGACAATTGTCGGAGCCGCTGTAGTTCGGTTGGAAGAGAAGCGGATTCACAACAATAGGGTTGCTAATTCGAAACTCAATTCAACCAAAGACCGTCATGTTCGAGAAGAATGGTGGACGTTAAATCTCTCGTGGCCTCAAATGTCCTCACGTTGGCGTGGTGTGGAAGTTTGGAGAGTGGAGTGCCAGCTCAGGTGTTAATTCGATATACGAGGTGTTGTCCTCAGATCTTTCCTTTCAGGTTTTATACCTGACCGTCGCTAATAGCCCTTTGTGTTGCTTCAGTGCGACGTTAATTCAACTACCTCCTCCTCCATAGAAATGTTTTACCCCTTCCTACCATAAACAAATAAAAATATTCCTTTTTTAGAATTTTTTAATTCGCCACTACCTAAATACCAAATATTGTATTGCCCCGTCAGAAAAGTGGAAAGCCTAAAAATAATAACATTGTATTGAATAATTCAATACAATTTCAGAATTGCGATATTTGGGTTTAAAACAGACTTGTGGTACTATTCCTCCATGCATTAGGCATTCCCCCTGCGAGCTAAATTTAAAATGTGCAACAGGTACATAGCATGTTCTAGAATAAGGTTTATAGATAAACTTCAGAGCTAATGTTCCATTAACCTTGGTTCTAGAACCTCTAATGATAAGATCTTCGAGATAGAATTCTTAACGTTTCTACACAAAGATCAAAACATGCTCCGAGACAACCCATAAAAGGATCAGTTTCCAAATAGACTAAACAGACTCTCTTAGGAGTGAAACTTGTCATTTGACATATTTTCAAGATATTCTTGTACAAAGATTGAAAATTCATAAAACTATTGACGGAATATGTTAAAATCGGTGTGCTTTTATTTATGAAACTAACTTGCAATATTTTCAAACAATTAATTAGATCAGCACTACTGAACATGTTATCAATGAACATAAAAATCTAATTCATTTAAGCAACATTATTTACAAGTAAAAAGTGATATAATTGTTTCTAGTTGCTGTCTAGAAAAATAATAATAAACTGATTTAGAGAGTATATTTGTACTTTCCTGTGATATTTTATTATTGTACAGAATCTAAAAAGGTTGTGGTTAAAACGTACATGGCATGGATTGGTAATTTATTGAAAAGCTGTTATCACTTCAGGTGTCCATTCATCTGAATTGCGAAATTATTTCGGTTTAATTACTACTTTATAGATCCAAAGAGATATAATTTAACAAAACATTTTTTCAACCTCCTGCATAACAAAATTTATTCGCCCTTTTTAATTTCTTATATTGATTTTAACGTCCTTAGGTATATCACCGGGAAATATAAATAATTTTTTGTTGAACCCTTAAAAAATAATGTATGTAACAATGTTGCTGCAAATAAATTTTTTGAACTATATTATTCTTCCTGCGGTTGATATAAATGACTTTATAGTTGAATAAATCATCAACTACCAACTACTATATCGAATTTATAAAAAAAGTATAATTAATGAAATGGATTGCATCGAAAAAATGTCAGTCGATTAGATTAAAAAATTACAATAGTTTTTTTATTGAACAAAAGCAAACTCCCCGTGCACCACAGAAGTACAACACGGGGCTTACAGAAGTAAGTTGATTTAACAAAGAAACAATGGAAAACAATTTGACTAAAATTACAAGATTTTATGAACTTGACAAATGAGTAGAAAAGCAGATTAGATTTAACAAAAACGTTGAGTTTTACTGGCCATGTTTTACCTAATTTTCTCAAATCACTTTATAGCCACATTCTTGAATTTTTAAATGCCGGACAACTAAAAAGCAAATGCTCTACATCTTGTGGCTGCTTTTTAGAACACTCATGCATATCATTAGTCCGAAGATGAAACCTATATAAAGTAGTTTAAAATAATTTATGCTGAAGAGGAAAGTAATTGAATTAACGTCGCACTGGAACAACACAACGGGTTATATTGACGACGGTCTGAGATCAATCCGGATTGCATTGATTTTAACGTCACTAGGTATATCAACAGAAATTGTAAATAATTTATCGTTAAACCTTTAAAAAAGAATGTATCTAAAAATTTTGCAGTAAATAGATTTTAAAACTATTATTCTTCCTTGGGAGTTGATATATTTTTTAATTATTTGAATTCACAATAAGTAATTTGCTTCAATGAAGTATTTTGTTTTATCTCTTATCTAGCTGTATCTGTGTATGTCTTTTTTTTCTAGCATTATTTGGATCTCATACATTTTGTTCTCTAATCGAATATTTTTCTGAAGAGAAAAAAAGCAATAAAACAAATAAAATCATTACCTTCACTTGGAGACTAACATTATACGAAACACAGTATAACATTACTTTGAAGATAGCACAGGAAAGAAGATACTTTCAAGCGAAAAGTATATCTGGTATGTGTAACCCTTTTTGATAAAATAAACCTTCCTAAATAAAGCTTTTTTTCTACTTACTAGCTCTTAAACCACTTCTCCTTCGACGGAGTGCGTTTTAGAAATACAATTTTAGCATTTTATGATGTCCCACCATCAAGCTTATTTTTATGTTTCGCAAAATATACCAGCTACGAAAAAAGCAACACATGCATTTTTTATCTCCACATTCCTGCGCATTATGCAAAGAAACCGCAGAGATTTAGTTTCTAAGGGGATAAAATGCATTGGATCGGAAGTTTCAATTTTATCAAGCCTGCTATTTAAATAAAACGTTGAAGTGATTCCAGAAATCGAATTCAAAGTACCGCATTGATTTTAAAGCATTCTTGATTGAATGTCATAAAATTTCATCGGATCTGTGGATTTCCTAATACTAACTTCCGATGCGAGGGAGAAATATCAAAAATGCATTACAACTTGGTCATATTTCTTTTGGAGGCATATGAAAGCCCATTCAAAACAGATTCGCGGATTTTTCTATTCAAGGAAAAATTAGCTTTTTCTCAACTTGTGAAGTATTAGGATTGATAGATATGTAGGTAGTTGAATTAACGTCGCACTGGAGCAACAAAATATTTGAGAGCGACGGTATTGTTTGTATGCAGTGGTTACCATATTTTCCATATCTCAATTCGAAAATCTTTGGGATGCCGTATCTCTATTTTATTTGAGTAGTAATTTGAGATGACAATATCGTCAAGTCAAGCGAATCACAAATATAGGGAAATGTATTTTTTCTTTACCATTTATTTCTTTGAAGTATGATGAGTTATAGAGTGTGCTACTTGGCCTCAAACGCCCTTACGCCCTTGGAGTGGCGTGGAAGTTTGGAGAGCGGAATGCCAGCTCGGGTGTTGACTTCGTCATCTGACCATGGTACAAAATTACCATGTCTTGTCCTCGGATCTCTTCCTCCGGGATTGATCCCGGGTCACTGCTAGTAGCCCGTTGTATTGCTTCAGTGAGACGTAAATTTAACTATATACCTACGTGGGACTGGTGTGCGTTGAATCTGTCGTAGCCTCAAAATATCCTCACGTTGGCATGGTATGAAAGTTTGGAGAGTGGGGTGCCAGCTCAAGTGTTGACCTCGTCATCTGACCGTTTTTCAAAATTACGAGATGTCGTCTTCGGATCTTTCCCTTGGGGAGTGGTCTTGGATCGTCGTTCCAGCCCGTTGTGTTGCTCCAATGCGACGACGTTAATCAACTACCACCTCTCCTCCATAGAAATGCTGCATTCCTTACCATTTACAAATAAAAATATTTGTACCTTTTTAGAAAATATTTATACTTTATTATTATTATTATTATTTTATTAATATTATTATTAAATGTTACGACTTAAAGTTTTGCAACAATAACAGTTTCGCTCTACTGATGTTCGTTCCTATCTATAGCTTCTGATTGATATTATGTCCTTTGTTATATTGTCCCTGACGACAAATGCGAAACGAGGTGATAATTCCTTTTAACCTCTGAGTTTCACCAATATTTCCTGTGATATTTCCGAGTTGCACAGTTTTGCTTTTACTCCACAATGCACGTAATGGCTTAGAAATTACAACTATTGATTGAAGAGATTTCAGGAAAGATTCTATTGGTCAAGAAGGTCATAAAACATGTTACAGAACGGATATGTGCATGGGAACCCCTGGGAGGGTTAAGGTGGGACAGGTAGATCTGCCAGACTGCCTCAAGAAGCCACTCAGCTGCATAACTGGGTTGTAGAATGTCCTGTATAAACCAATTGCATATTTCAATTTCCTTCTGTTGAAAAAGAATTTGACGTACGCACTAAACAAACAGAAGAAATCAAGCACAATTGGTGAAAAATATGAGGGAAGGCGTTTATTTTCTTATCAAAACAGCTTAAAATGTGTACGATTCTAAAGGGAAAAGCTTTTAGTTTCTTAAATAATAACATATCAAGACGCTTTCAAAATTCTTAACACATACCCAAAATAGCTTTCCGGATATCAATTTACTTTCCCGGTTCATATTTACATACCATTTGACCCCAAGCAGCCTGTGAAATAACCTAAATAGGGCGTTCCTTACACACACACATACTTTGACCTCATTACCAAATACAGTCATTAAATCCAGATGTATGAAAACGCTAAAGCTTTTGAAATGGGTATGGAAGACTCAGCAGGATGGACGCCAATAAATTTGTCACGTCCTCTTTCGAAACAACCATACCGTTTAGGCTCTCTAAGATAAAAATCATTCTTATTCTCAAGGAAGCAGAGTGTAGTCTTTCATTCAAACTCGTATAGTTCTTACAAGCATGCAATCTACTGTGAAGCTTTTTTCCAACTCGGATGTTAATGATTGACTATTTTTGTTAGAGGACTTCCCATTCATCCTAATTATGAAAATATTTTTTCTCTGCTAACTTTTTAATCAAACTTTGAAATAAGAATATTAAGGTTTTCTACTGTTTTTCAATTCTGTTGAAGTTTTATTTCTGTAAAGTCAAAAAAGAATATTGGAATTTCAGAGAAAAATCAAATATCATTAAAATGAAAACTTTAAATTTTGCTGAGAGTACTAGATTTAACTGCCTGCTTAGGAAATAAAAGTTCTCACTCTTTGTTAAAGAAGGCATTCAATTCTTATCTTATAATCTTTTGGAAGATCATCGAAGCATATTTCTGTAAGTAAAAGCAATCATAAGCTACAATCACAACCTCCAAAGAACGAAAATTAACCATGAACGAGTAAGGAACGCATGATAATCATATGCGACTCAGTTCCTTAAGTAAACCAAGACAAATCAGGTAGCTGCATAACTTATTCTGAATTTTAAAAACTTATATTCTAAACCCCGCAGAGGAGATTCTATCATACCATCCACCACTCTTAACCTTCTTGAAGGACAAGAATACTGCAACGGCTATTCATTTTTCCCCAGATGAAACTGATACCAAGCGTAAGTGACTTCAATTAATTCCTGTGAAAGTAAGACAGTATTCAATGGCAGTCGTTGCCCAGAACTTTCTTCCTCAGATAATGTGAGATTGGATGTTTAAAAACACCTTCATTAACCTATTGATACTAGCAGTAGTTCAAGGACGTCTGGTTGAGGCTGGGTTTTATTCTGAAAGAAAACAGATCACTGCAGACTGCTAAAATGAATGGATATTACCATACACAGGTAGGCATTTTTTCATGCTTAAGGAATAGCTGCTCTTTTGATTAGGCAAATTATATGGTACTTAAGCACTTTTTTTATTTTACTAACATTTATTTAACATTAACACTTCAGCACTAACATTTATTTTAATGAGTAAAATGCATCACTTTAATTTTGAAGTATTTCTATTTTTCACATTTGGGTTACTTACAAGTTTGTCTAGCAGAAGAGGCACATGAAGATGTTTTAAATACGACTTTAAGAACGATTAATAAATAATTCCAATTCGCAACGAAGAGTAACAGAAAATAGCAATTACCTTATTGTTTTAGATGTGGAATTATAATATATTAGCTGTTGTATCTACAAAGAAATGACACTTTTAACTTAACTAGAATTTTAAAATGATAAGTATGTTCAAAATACGTCCATATTTTTCTCAAAACGTATTTTCGAATTCGAAATAAGTTCTAAAAAATATGCCTTACGTTATCGTACATACAATTAATAAAACACTATTAAAACATAATAATAAAATGTTGCTATAGCGGATTGCATTCTTTTTATCTTTAGACTTAAAATAGTTTTATAGAGCATTGAACATTTAAGCAAATTTAAATTTAAAAAAAATAGGGGTTTGAATAGAAATCACTGCATTTCAATGGATTAAATGTAAACATTGTGTATCATTAGTTTGTGTGACTAAAAAATATCAAAGTATTTTGCTTATAAATTTAGATACGATATGGTCATGAATTAGGGTGGATTTTCTATCCCATACTTAACTTAGAGTATAATAAAGGACCAGGAATTAAATTTTAATTTCTAAACGTGCCACAACGTCAAATTTAGGTTTATATTTCTATACAAGTAACATTCTGATTACATGCCCAAACATAATTCAATTTCTTAATGGCTAATGTTTCATTTCAAATAAAAATGCTGACTTAGAGCTAATAAAGTTATCTTATTAAAGTTAGCTAAATATTCATTATAAGTGACAGTTTTGATCCTAAATAATTCCTGTAAGTAAATAACCGGGCAAACACTAAGTGAAATGTCTCCCTAAAGTATTCATTTTGTTAATTTTAAAATTCAAAGCCGTGTTAGTATTTTAACTGTTTATCAAACTGGTGACTAACTTGATTTAGAGAAAACCCCTGGAATGAAGAAAGAACGCTGCATAATTGAGTAAATTTAAATTGAGTAGCTGCGATGAACAGGTATTTTACGTGAGAATTCCAGTTGTTGGTAGTAATGGCATTAAGTGTAATTTATTTCTATTATTAAATACTTCATTATTTTCTTAACAGCATTTTAAAAATGACATAAGGTGTGTAATGAACTTATAATTTACACAAACAGCAATTTTTTGCTGTTTTAAGGAACATTATTTCTTACTCTCATTTTACGAAAATTAGGAGATAATATGCTTTCGTACAAAAACAAAAAAATGCAATTTCCATTGACTCATTTTTTAAATTATTATTTTTGATTACAATGTTTCATTTCTTAATTATATAATGTTTCATTGACCCTTTTATCTGTGATAAAAATTAGAGATAAATTTTATTCAATATTATTATAATATATATAGAGAGAGAGATATGGATATGGATATAGATATAGATACAGAGTCGATATATATTGAAGATTTCAAGTTCACTATTATATGCACAGCTTGCGTCAAAATAAAAACCTATCACTTCGTAATGCAATTCGAAATTTCATATTGTCACCTGTGTCAGAATTTGGATATTCGAGACTACAAATGAAGAGTACTCTGTTAGAAGCATAGGAAAGTAAAACTATTGAACTATTTTAACTTTGAAAATTTTTCTACATTTTTGCGCAAATAAGATATTTCGAGATTTTCTTAAAAGTTGCATGTCAACTTCATGTGGCTGGTGTATTAGAAATAATTTCAATGTTTTCTAAATTTCTCTAGACAGCAAGATTTTCCAGTGCGTGTCTACGCAAAACAGTCAATTTGAGTTTTGCTGGAGGAAATATACATGTCTTTCTTTCAAAAGAAATCTTTTTTCGGATAAAATTGTAATTAATAAAAAAATGTAATAATTTTTCATATAAATGTGTTAAATAAATATTTTGTATAAAACGAATGTCATTTTAGACATATGGCGTATTGTCTGAAAATATTAATATAATATTAGATAACATTT
Organism: Meta bourneti; assembly: GCA_933210815.1. Classification (NCBI taxonomy): domain Eukaryota; kingdom Metazoa; phylum Arthropoda; class Arachnida; order Araneae; family Tetragnathidae; genus Meta; species Meta bourneti. The sequence goes on along the minus strand of OW119923.1, from coordinate 77,376,022 downwards.
TCTAACAGTAAATTCACCCTCAAAAATACTTTTGATAATTATTTTCATGTTTGTTGGAAGTAACTACTTAGTTATATCACCACTGGATTTCAAAACTTGAAATTCTACCAACCTATCCTACAATTCTTTATTTAAATGAGAAACTTTTTATCTACTTATATACAGATAAGATCTGCGCAAATTTTCATTTGAAATTGAATCAGAGGATTGAAAACTTACCTAGATAAGGAAGAATAAAAATACCTAATTGTGTTTGTCAATGGTAACTCAAGCCCTTTTAGAATTAAAAATTGACAACGATTTCAAAATCTTGTTATTTCGGTGCCCCTCCGTTTGGAAGCTTTTCTGCACACAAAAAAGTTTCTTTACGTTTTTATTATGCTAATTTACGAAATATGCTGAATTTTATGACGGAAATTTAACAGTTAAATCTATCTTTGATAATATTATTATGAATATGGAATTGCTTTTTAGCCAAAAAGGTTTCTAAATGTGTATACCTTTCCTATAAAATTAAGTTTAAATTATGATTTACTAAAGAATTTTGGACATTTTCATAAATCCTTCCTGATGCATACTCAAATTGGGTCTCACAGTAAATGTTTTCACGTTTATCTTTTCTCTGAGGAGCAATGATAAAGTGAGATGGGCGTTCAGAGCTTTGGGGCAGAAAAGTGAAATTTGTGTCGTAACAATGAATTTTTGAATTCGAATAGGCCACTACAATTTTTCGCCAATCCAGTTAGTTGAGGTTGAATAAGAAAAATTTTAATGCCAATCTTGGAAGACTAATTGTTAGAAAATATTTGAACTTTTGAATTTTTTTGTCTTAGCGTCAGAAAGACGAGTGGCTTATTTTACTAGCTGCAGCCCTTTTAGGCACTTGGAATTACTTTTAGAAAGTTTGTTAAAAACATTGATTATTTTCTGTAAAAAAAACTGTCGAATAGATCTACCATTTTTTGAAAAATTAAAATCGATTACCTTGCATTTGTCTATTTTGAAATTATTTCATTTACAAGCTACTTATTAATTCACATTCCACTGAATGGTATTTTCAAGAAAAAATACTTTGCTTTAGTAAAAATTAATCGTGAATATCGTATCAAATTGAATTTGCTATCCATCCATTATTGATGGTAAAATTTGGAAATATGATGTTCAAGAGTATCACAAGTCAAAAAATATTAGTAGAAAATATAGTTCAAGTTTACAGGAAAAGAACTTAAGGGACATTCATAATTCCTCTAAACCCAAATTCGACTTTCTAATAGTCATCTTAGTATCTTTTGTTAATCGTGTAATCTTTTAATCTTTTGTTTTTTCGTGTGAAACAGATCATATGGGATACAACATGCATGCGTATTTGTTTCTAAAGTAAATTGCAGAATTCATAAAAATGTCGAAATGGGTTAAAAAATTATTTTCCTGGCACTTAAATGATATTTGCATTTTTCTATGAAATGAAAAGTCATTATTCTAATCGCTTTTTTAATCTACAGTTAACCAATTTAACCCGAACAACGACGTTTAATTCTACTAGTTTTAACTAAAACTGCATGGGAAAAACGCTTTTTAACAGTAACGAGCAACATTTCTCTTTAGTTCTTTAAGTAACATAATCGATTCTAAATGTAAAATACTTTGTTTATTAAAAGAAACAATAGGCGATTTAATTAAGGTGAAATCAGGTGAAAGAAATGGTATAAACACTTTTATTTCGTACTCACACCCTGTTTTCCTGCTAAGTGAATGAACAAAGTTTATTCGTCTTAGTAAGCGATCCTTGTAATATTTAACCTTTGCATCCAAAAGTAATAAAGTAAGCAATCTTGATGAAAAAGAAGTTCAGAGAATGTCTCGCTTAATTAAGTTCGCGTAAGTGACGTTCGGAAGAAAATGTCCTTTGGAAGTAACTTAACAGTTCGAAGCCTGAAAAGAAAAGTTTCGAAGTTTTTAATTTTTGCCCAGTCATCGTAACAAGATTCTGATTACTAAAACGACTTGCCAAAAGTCATTTTGAATAATATGCTTTAATTAGATCTGAACTGAATTTGTGACACATTAATCATTTTAGTGGACGTCTGGTATACGTGTGGTATAAAATGAAAAAAGAGAACCTTTCAAATGGTTTGAACATTGTATAACATTTAAAACATTTGAAGCGTTGAAATCTTTAAAACTCGATGTTTTATGCATGAATATTAATTACTCATGCTTTCTTATGAATATATAAACAGCTGTGTCAGATGTCTTTGCCTTTATTAGCCTTTACAAGCACATTATATAGTAAAGTGCTTGTTATGAAGGTAGTGTCTGTATACCACAAGAACTGCTCCCGATGCTAAATCTGTGTGGTCTTGGTTGCTGTAGAAATAAGACTCGTTCATTTTGAATAGGGGTGACTCTCGGGATGATGTAATTTTATTTCATTTTTCACAAATGGGGCGGCGGAAAGAGATAGTTTACCAGAATAAATCTCGGTGACAATTAAAAATCTTAGATAAATTTCCAAAGTATCACTGAGTGCGAATACGCTTAGACATTTTTTCTCAGCTAAATGAGTGAGTGACAAGACTTACAATACCTTTCATCGTAAATTAGAGAAATATTTTTTATGGTAAAGGCTTTTTAAAGTAAGGTAATAAATTTATGGCACAATTTATTTTTTAATTTTAGTATGTAATATATACTCACATGTCCTAAAATTAAGAATAATGCAATCCTAGTTGCAAGTACCTACATTGAAGTAAATCAAATAACAAATGAATGTTCTACAAGCTATGTGGAATGAAATAGGAATGCACACGTGTCTCGTGGTGTTACTGGGAACTAAAGAAATGAAAAATGCTTAGGTGAAAGCATTGTAGATTTTAGATATTGTAAAGAAAACATTATTTTTTCTGTTGAAAGCAACCCAATGGGGAATGTACTGGTCTCTGACCCTATTGTAGGTTTCACATCTTGCAGACACGCTTTCCACAAGGCTGTCCAAGAGTTCCTGTAATAGGGAGTTCAATTCGAGCATTAGAGCACGGCTTGTGCAGTTCTTGATGGTATTGCAATACGACGTCCAAGACCATCCATTGGTCTATTGAGATCCGATGGCCTGTTTGATTTGAATTGAGTATTATCCTTAATTTTTGGTCATGTGTGCAAATAAAGTATTTAGGAGTAAACAAACCGTAAATCGCGATTCGTATAATCGAAGTTTACAGCAGAATGTGTTTATTAAAACTGCCATAATTCATTTCAGGGAATGATGGATTCTTGGGAAGCTTTTGAAGTATGGTCAAATGGCGTCTGGTTATCTGTGCACAATGCTTGCTACGGAAATGAAGTCGTTCTCAACGTTGTCAGTAAGTGTATTTATTATAAGTACGAGGAAATGACACTAATAACCTAAGAATTATTTGATAAAATACTGTTCACTGGATTTAACAAAAATGATTTTTGAAAACGCTGTATAAATTATAATTTACTCAGTAGTTATTATTTGTGTTCATAGGTGTTTATAATGTGAATGACTTTATTATCCATGTGACAATACACACATATGGGAGGGGTTTTCAGTACAAAACAATCAAACCAGGCGGAAAACTAAGACTTACTTCCTCAACCGAAAACCAAATGCTCTCGCAAACCTATCGTGGATATCTTAAATTGTAGTTTATCGCCGATTTGACGACGTTGGCGCTTAATCTAATTGGCATTGACAAATTAAGTATAAGGAATTAATTAGGAAGTCATTTTTCGGAATTTTTGCGAAGGGCTGAAATCGTATTCCAAGCGACGTCCCGTTTGGAATATAAGTTCGGGAAGCAGTTCCACTATAAAAACACTACCTCTACTTACAAAAAAACCTTAACTTTTTTTCTGTGATTTGTATCCTTTTTGTAATGCATCAAGGAAATAAAATTGAGCATAAATCAATGAACTTGAATTTTGAAACAGGAAACACGTGCAGACGGAGAAATATTACTGCCACCTACAATTAGCTTGACAAAAAAGTCTTACGTATCTTAGAGCAGAAACGCATGAACACTTTTTAACTGTTCAGTTTTTTAGACTAACTATTATTAGTATTTTAATAGTGTTGTTTCTTTTTAAAACAGATTACAATAGCAACAAGGTGTTTCTCATTTTATCATCATGAAAATAAGCATTTAGTGCCTCCGAAAAAATCGTAGATATATAATGTGTGTGGGAATTATATAGAAATTTAATTATATTTTTATATTCAACAACTTATTTTACATATAAATTCATCTATTATCTGGGAATAAAATTTGCTTTTAACCTTCTGTTTTAGTCCCACTACTGATCCTGTTGATTGTCTATTGGACGATGAGCGCTTTTTTCATTGTTGTAGACCTGACAGGAAAACCTCAATCGATTATAAAATTTAAAATACCAGATCCTAGTGCCACGAAATATCCAGTAAGTAAAACATTATTTTAATTTGCAGGTCTTATCTGATATTCAGAAAACATTTAACTCGTTGTAGCAAAGGAGTAAATATAATAACGCTATCCTAAGTAATTAGTGTTGAATTAAGAGCAAATATCCCCTACACATGCATGCTAACATATAGAAGCGGATTCTTAAAAAATATTACAAACAGCAAGAGCTATGCAATTATTTCTTTTCTTCATTAATACAATTTACGTGTTTGATATATTAAGAAAGAACGTTTAGTACAGAAAGAATTTTTTTATTTCAGTCTAGACACCTTATTTCCATCAAACAAATGAGTTTTATATTAATTATATTCTAATCTAGACTAATTAAATTGCTTTTGTGTGGTTTTCTTTTATTATGCAGCAATAACATTAACTTAATCAATTGTTGAAATGTATCTGATCTTTTATTACTACTTGTATCCGGCCCAAACTATTCCTATCACTTATAATTATGAATGGAAGTTTACGAATTGTAATTCGCAATGCCTATTCTATGGGCATCTTTATGTGCCTATTTAATAATTCATCTGTTCTACGGGCCGAGTTCCAGATTAGATGATTATCTCTTGAAACATATTATATATGTATGTATACAATATTTTTAGAGTACAAATGTGCCTTGGTTGGTTGGGTTTCGTCAATATTTTTCATCGGGGAAAAAATGTTCAAGTAGCGCCAATTTCGAAGTTTTGTCGCTAGGCCGTGGCAACCATGAAAGAAAAACATCGGAATCGGTGATTGCTAGATTGTCGTGAAAACCTTTAGAATTAATTTTCAAGAAACATCTACAAATATAACTCTAAAACATTCCAGGAAAAGTTTAATAGTGCTCATTTTTGCGTATATTTGGTAAAGTAGACAAATCGGTTACCGAGTTTGAACCAGTGACGGACTGGCTCATGATCAGTCCGGGCCATCTACCGGCCTCAAGTGGGAAAGACCGACTTTTTAGAAGCAAAATATGCAAATTTTAAACAATCTTATTAATTAGATTATTATTTTAGCAACATTAATTCAATGAAATGACACCTTTTCAACTGTCACCTTGTGAAAGATAATTTCATTTGTTTCCTTCAAATACATATTGATCCAATATCACCAGAAGACATTGCGAATGGATCCATGTTAGATTTTAATATTAGGTAGATTAATGAAATTAAATTATTTCTAAGAAACTGCCATGGTCTACATTTTTGAAATAAAGAATGTGTGGCACATCTACATCCTTCTTTACTAATATGGTAAGAATTTCTCACATCACTACCGTCTTTTTCTGAACCGAGGTCTCTAGGCTTGTAGCATCGTTTGACCACTTATTCAACCATGATCGACCTTGCTTTCAAGTACAATAGAAAACTAATGCTAGACTTAATTTATTATTGATCTATAACAATTTACTGTCTTTCTAATTAAGTTGGTTGGTTGGTTTTGGGTTTTTAAAGCGCAAGGGCCATATTTGGTCAAGCTGGGCCAAACACAAGACAGACAATGTCAAGTAATTGTGAAAAGAAAGGATGGATAGAAAGAAAGATCGCCTGGGCATCCTGGGGTCGTGATCCCCATGTTTATAAGAGGCAGTAAACTCCATGCGAAAAGAATAGATCACTAAAGTACATCGGGTTCGTTAAGCCAGTGCACACCTAAAGTAACTGCTCCAGGCACAAAGTCTGTGCCTGTCTTGCCGTAGACACGACACAGCCCATTTTGTATAGAGCATTCTTGAAGTATTTGACATTAGCACATTCAGAGAGTTGATCTTCCTGCTTCAGGATTGTGTTCGTCAAGATTACTAGAAAGTGACGCTATTACTACTTCGCAGAAAAGCGTCGTCTTTTAATGAGTCTCCTGAACGGATTGCCTAAAGGGCAATTATCTCATATTTTGTTTTGTGCCAGATAAGAGAACTCGCGATTACAAGGGCTGGCGCAGCTTGTCCATTCTCGGACTTTTCACCATAAAACCCAAAATCCAATCCAGTCCTCGATTGCAATGGGCTACAGAATGGCTTTTAAGGAAGAGGAAACCCCGTCCCGTCGCCTAACCACCCATCGCCAAAACCCAATTCGACTCATCCCACTCAAAATATACGAGCTTTGTTTCTATAGTAACCGTTATTCCTTGACATTGGATCCGTATCAGTTCTCATGGTATACAATTTAGAAGAATATTTAATACAATTGATACCCCCAAGATGAGAGATTGTAGTTTCTGAGCTCAGGTTTATGTCTCGAACAATCGTGTTACGCTCCAATGATTTTTGACAGGAGTGTTCCAGGTGTTACACTAAGTTCGTAGTCGCCAACTGATACACTACACAGAAGGACTAAAAATCTGAAACGAGTATATGTTATTTTGCCTTTGTAGTAGTTATATAAAATTGCCTCTATTAAAACTCACACCCTCATAATCACAATTCTGCACACGATAGTTAATTCCACAGAATATATAGCTCCGCATATATAGTTTAAAGTTTACGAACGAGCACTATGGTGATTACAAACATAACGATTACGAGATGGCGACTGCTCTGTGAGTGGAATCGAAAAAATGCTAGAATTAGGAACCTGTCCTAAATTCTAGAGTGTTGCTAGCAAAATCCTGTGTGACGACTCTGTGGTAAACTACATTCGCTACCAGACCAAATTATTTGAATTAGTCCCTTTTGCCACTTTCATTGGAATGCATTTCATTCATTGGAATTGGAATTGTACACGAGTATCATCATCCTCGTGGTGCCAAACCTGAGCACTCTACCAAACACCAGTATACTCGTGATGGCAAACCTAGACGCTCTACCAAACACAAGTATTCTCGTGGTGGTAAACCTGAACTCCCTACCAAACACGAATATACTCGTGGTTGGCAATAAATGGGTTAAGATGCTGGATTGCAGTTTCTGAGTAGCTTGTTATCATCATATTGTGCAATATGCTCTGGCGATTTTTCACAAAAGGCGGCTTACTTAAACAGGAACCGGGATATTTGCAACGTCAAGCATTTTAGTTTTATAAGTAATAGCATCGTTGGGCAATACACATTATTAGAAGGATTTAATTTTTTTAATCAGCCTCATTTATATCAATAAACTAAGTGGAACAAAGCTACACGAAATAGTGTCAACATGAATTTGATATCTTTAATCAGTATAAAAATGAACGTGCATAGCAGTCTAAAAAAGTGTAAATTACTAGTGCGTTAATTACATTTTCATTCTTTTACGATGATATTTTGTACAGGGGTTTAACTGAAGATTCAAGAAGATTTTAGATACTACATGTATATTAATTTTCCTTTTTCCTTTTCAGGAATATACTTTTCCTTTAATTCAGGTTTAATCTTATATCATATTATATTATTTCTTCTGTCTTTGCAGAGACTATCACAAGACAAGTTAAGGAGGGTCGTTTCCCAAGTGCTTTTCAACCAAACAGTTGTTTCTGTTCCCGTCATATTCTTTGTCTTCTTCCTCAAGACACATATCGGTTACGACAAGAGCAAAACACTTCCCAAACTGCATATAATTGCATTCGACTTTATTGTTCAAGTACTAATGGAAGAATTCTTTTTCTACTACTCTCATAGGTAGGTAAGTATAATAAATCGAATTAGCAATATTATGATTTAAACAAATAATTTTTAAAATTATCATCAAAATTATAAAACAAGCGATATCCTTTTGTTTTGTGTTTATTTAAAAGAATAAAATTCATTAATTCGAATCCAAAATAATCAAAAATTCCCTTACTTCATTGTTTGAGTTTTATGTAAATTATCCTTATGAAATATAATTTATAGTGTTTCCGATAGGATTTTAATAAAATTTAATATTGTACATTAATTTTATAACATTAATTGCGGGTATATTTTAGACTTCAACTCTAACTACTACGGTCTCTCAATAACTTGTTATCAATAGTTGCAATAATTCCGATTTTTAAGTTCAAAATTTAAATGAACGAAATTTCAGAAATAATTGCAAACATTTTCAAATGAAATAAATCGAGATATTGAGTCACATTAATTAAAAAAACGCAATTTAAGAAATGACATATGCCATGAAAATTTATTAGATTTCAATTTAAAAGATTTTAACCAAATATAGTTCAAGCTCAATAGATGCTAATAAATTTTAAATTTAAAGTGCATTTCATTTACTCATTATATTATAGAGACATTTAATCGTAATTTTCTCATTGGGACATATTGGCTCAAATTTTAGCTGATCAGTAAAAGTAAAAATTATTGTTCGGCATTTTTATTTTACCGAAAATGGTAAACGTTCTATTCGTTGCACTTTGTATGTAACCTGAGTAAACTATATGAAAAGTTTGGTTTATGCATCTTAACTCAGTATAAAATAGCCTTTTTCAATGTCACGACAGCCCAGTGGGGCCTTGGGATCCTTTCGATTCTATGCAAACTTAACATGTTATTGGCAATAGTTTTCCAGTTCTTAGTTTTGCAAATGCCGAAGTCCTTGTCTACACAGTCAATCCATCTAAACTTTGGTCTTCCTCTAAATTAATGTCTAACTCCAACTGGCTCGGACAGAAATATTTTTGTGCTCCGTTCATCATGCATTTGAATGATATGCCAAGCTCATCTCATTCTCTTTTTTATATATTTAACAATATCTGTTTCTATAGATGATATACACTCGAAAATAAACCTTCTTCGCCCCACTCCATTTATCTGTAAGAGCACAAAATATTGCTAAATCATTAATAATCTCATCTGCCAATATCTTTTGTTCGGTTAGAACAATGGTATACTTAATAAAATCTCCAAGATTTCAATAAAAAAAATAGAGAGCAAAGCGTTTTATCTAACTTAGACACATCAGACAGTAAATTTCAATTTTCTCCTCCAGTATGGTTGATGCACCTTTTATAAATCAAATGGTAACGTTTGTCTGTTTTTATTGTGATATATATATATATATATATTATGATAGAAGTCTTAAACATTTTTATTTTTCATCATTCATCCTGTTCTTTACTTCTGTGTTAACATAAAATAGCCGGCTAATCTTAACATATAATACTAGCAGAATTACCCGGCGTTGCTCGGGTTGAATTGGTAAAATGTTGATTGAAAAGGATAAAAGGATTAGACTAATCACTTTTCTTTCTTAGAAAAATGCGAACATCAATCAAGTGTACGGAAAATAACTATTTAAAAACTAAAACATCACGTGTATTTTGTTTGGGTACCTTAATAAACAACATGATACAAAATATCAGCGCCATAAGAATAGTATTTAGGAAGATATCCATAAAAGTCTGGGAAACTGATAAAAACATTTGTAGCTTCAGACTTTCTGTATTCATGAACAAAATGAAACTCGGTACCTGAAGTTGAATTACGATATAGATTCGAAATTTTATGTCAATATAGGGGTTGCTATTGGAAATGATGAAGTTGGTATGCAATTTAATATGAAGACGGCCCCTTATGCAAATTTTACGCATATGAATTTAAAGATGTTATTCCCTGTCGAATGCCATCTTTGAATTTGCTCTACTGTTAAAACTGTTTGAATAAAGAGGGGTGGTTCGTTTTTTCCGCGACTGTTCATTATCAAGTTTTATCTAAGATATGCAATACGCATTATTGATGGACGTTTGTCGGGTCAAAAGTTTGCAAAGGACACACCCGTGCCAACGGCGTATCGCTTGTGTGGGTGGGATAGCTAAACTTAACTGGGGTCTCCCAACGAAACCACAAGGCTGCAAGGCCTTGGTGATGGCCAATAAACTAATCGCATGACTAATTTCTCCAACTAATCGTATGACTTATTTTATTCCAGACTTCTACACCACCCTCTTATGTACAAGAGGTTTCACAAGAAACATCACGAATGGACATCCCCTGTGGGTGTAACAGCAATCTACTGTCATCCAGTGGAACATGGGCTGTCCAATGTGTTCCCAGCTTTCATAGGATCGGTGGTTGGCCGAACCCATGTGATATCCTTTTGGATTTGGCTTACATTCGCTACTGCATATGGCGTACTGGTTCATAGCGGATACCACTTGCCTTTGACGCCCACCCCAGAGTTCCATCACTATCATCATAATAGGTGAGAATTTCAAAATGCAATTCTGGGCCATCATGGGTATGCCCACTGCACTAGGAGCCTACGTTGTAGGCTGTGCATATTCGATTCCTCCATGGGTGTTTTTCTCTCTTCTGTGGCAGAAAAACTTTCTTTGTGTTGAGTGTATGCCCATTGACGTATCTCTCGTGTTTGGCACAATGGCCAAATATGGCCCTTGAGCTATAAAACCCAACCAACCAACGAAATCGAAATGCAATTCAAATTGAATTATTGGATGTTGAAATTCGTTAGTTGATCTCTAAACGTCACGAGGTTACCGAGCGCTGTAGCCATTTCTTTTCCCCTGCAACACACTTAATGACTAAATAACCACATCTATTGGTTGAAAGAATCCATGGATTCTTTCAACTATCGTAAAGGTCATAAAGGTTCTATTCATCCTTTCCTTGCAATAGAATCCTTTGGAGCTGTTCTATTGACTCATTCTGCGAAATAGAATCATGTGATAATATTCTATTTCACCTTTTCTGAGTATAGAATTATATTGATCCTTTTTTAGAAGATAATATAGGCTTTAGAATAGAATCCTTTGGAAGGATTTAGTTCTTTTCCTTAGAACAAAATCATTTGGAAAGATTCTATTGCTCCTGGAATTAGTTATCATCAGGAAGATCGTATCGTTCCTGGTATTAGTTATCAACACAATGTCCCTATTCTCGTAAACAATTGGATTTCTAAAGGAATGCCTCTCATCAAGTGGTCAGAAAATGATGTATTGGATGACTCAGTCTTATTTCTCTCGGTTCCATAAATTCCATACTGTCAAAAGGGCATTGCGTTTTATGATTTTTCGTCTGTTTTCAAACTATTGAAGTATTCAAACTCCCCGAGTTATTTTTGAAACTTCAACTTTCTCTGTGTGATATAACTTCTTCATAAGTATCTGCTTGGCGAATCTATCTTGAGCGAATGATCTAAAACCATCTAATGGGCAAAACTTTGTCACTGAAAAACCTGTAATCTGCATAAAATCTTCAAGTTCGTTATGAAACCAGAGAATTGCAATACATTCTGACTTTATAATCGCTTTTTGTGATGAGTGTTTAGACGTATTGACGGTTTAATTCAGTAAACAATGATAAATCTTTATAAATTTTTCAAATTATTTCATTTGCAATTTTTTTACTTGTGCTAACATCAATAACAGACTATGTACACCTTTGATTTTGAAAAGGTACATTGCGAAAATAGTTCATAATAAATATCCAAGAGATGCATTAGAAAAAAATTTTGCAAAACTATACTGAAATTCTTAATTAGTGTTACAAAGAGCATTAATCTTCAGTACGTCATAATATTTAGAATAATGTACAGGATATAACAAAAATATCAAGATTGAAAGACATACTTCATGATATTCAAACTCAATTACAGCCATCAGTCGAACTCAACAATATAGCCATCGATAGAGTTCTACTTAGCATGCACTTTGTAAACATTCTTATTTTGGCATTCATAAAACAATTATTTTGTAGTAAACGAAATATGAAGTTAAGTTTGAAATTCCAGTGAAGGTTTGGGTGGATTTATTTATTAATATGAAGGATAATATTGTTTATTATACTAACTGTTTTTGGTAATGACAATGCGTTAATTTCCAATCGAATATAATTTATATAACAGCAACAGAATCTGTGTCAAGGCGATAACATGCCTTATTTTTAGAATTATATTCTTTAATACTCTTTTTGTTTCTCTTGGCTTTCCATGAAAAATAATATGATATAAAATTATGTAAGCACGAATGGTGAGCCCGATATTTCTGGGTTCTGACCCTCTATCTTATATACAATCCACCATAATTTATTATTTCTCTCTTCAACTTAAATCCAACAAAATAAAATAAATTAGTCTATCAATTCTCCTTTGATAAAAATTAATAATCCCATGTCAAATTAAATTCCTGTCAAACTCATGAGAATTTCCTTTTTACAGGTTTAATGAGAATTTTGGTGTGGCTGGTCTGTTGGATTGGCTCCATGGAACAGACAAAGAATTCCGAAAAACTCAAGCCTACAAGAGAAACAAAGTTCTCTTTTCTTTCTCGCCCATTTCTTGTTGAGACATTATTTGAGATTGTTAAGACAAGAACCGGAAAGCAATCCTTTTGTCATTATAAAAAAGCATAGAGCTTAGCATGTTAGTCATACAATACATTATGAAGTTATTTGTATTGATATAAATTTATTTATTCAAATATAAGGTATTTGTAATAAATTTATTAATACAAATTTTCAATGATAACTTATTTAAACTTACAAAGTCCAAGATTATATCTGCGTATATGCAGAAAGGCCTTATATACCTGTGAATCCCTCAGACATCCAATTTAACTATCGGTTGATAAAAGCAGCTACTTAATAAAATCAAATTTCCAGAAACGGATTCAAATCAATGCAGTATCATTATAAAATCGCTAGTTAATAAAATCATTACCAACTAATGCACATTTTAAAAATTTCTATAAAAATCACATTCACTTTTTGAAAAATAAGTTTTAAATTTAGATGAATTCTTAAATCTATTATAATGTTTTATAATTTTTGTTGCCTTTTGTGAAACTGAATAAGAACCCATTTTTGATTATGAAGTTTTATTTTCCCTAATGCAGTAATGATAAAATATGTTCAATACTATATTTCATTAGAAATTGCTGATTCAATAGACATAAAAATATAAATAATTCTTAAAACGTCTTCATTGACTTCCCTCTCCACATTGGCCCGAACCAAAGAACCAAACAGCCTTAGGTATGCATCGTAAATACGGTTGACAAGGACAGTTCGTATTTCCCAAACTGTTGCATGGATCTCCCATTTCTCCAAGAGGCTTGCACTGCCCTGAAATTTTGAACAAATCGTACATAAAAAACAATTACTTGAAACGCTCCATAAGTGTTCAAACATTTCTACTTTTGGTATTAACTCCTAGGGACCCAATCCTTTAGGAACCCCTTAAAACTTTTAAGGTTGGGGCCCAAGATCCTCAAACATGAGAACAATTATTACAAACAACAAATATACCGATACCATTGGTAATGGACCGAAGCACAAAGCAAAGATATCTAGAAGCACTCTTTAAGTATGAAGCAATTTGGGTTTTATATGTGCTTTCCTAATAATTACCCAATAGCCCGTTGTGTTGCTCCAGTGTGACGTTAATTAAAAATACTACCTACATACCTACTCAATAATTACCCAAGTGGTGTAACGCTGCCGTGAAATAACAAAACAAATCACTTTAAAATATGCTTTCACTAAAATGTTATGAAGTGCTTCATATTATTATATAAAATTGGACAAAATTCAAATACAAATTGAAACTAGGCAACTCGTTTTGTTCCGCTTTTAGTCCATAACTTGACAGTTTAGTTTTCAGTTGATATTTCGTTCTAGCTTTAAATCGCAATTTAATTATATTTGCTTTTATGTTTGTTGTCCTGATCCAATTGAAAATAAACTAGAAATATATTTTTCAGTAATCTCGCAAAAATTAACTGCAAGGAATTAAAAAAGAAATAATGTGAAATTTTAGTAAAGCATGAAATCACTTTATCAATTTCAAACTTTTTTATATTAACGCAATTGGTCGATTGAGACGTGTGTAATGTTTTGATTGATTTTCGTTTTTTCAAAAGTTGGAATTTCAAATAGTGTAAAGAATAACTCTAGGATCAAAGGCATCTTTCACGAAAAATCCTCAAATTAAAAATACCAAATCCACAGTAGAAAATTGTGCATAATTTCTGACATTTGTTTTCGAAATAGTTTTACTTCAGAATACCAGATGGCGCTACTAAAACTCAAAAAAATCGTCCAAATTATTTCTATTGAAAAAAATTCATTTGCATTTTACAATAGTATATATTTACCAGATATTAAACGCATACTCGCAATGTCCAACTTTTTCACATTTGGAAAGCATACATTCACGAAAAAATTAAAGAAATAAATGTGAACTAAGCAGATATAAAAAATTCTTACATAATCTTAAATAACAGGTTGCAAATAAATAGGAAAATATTTATACATGTTCCCCATTTTTACATGTGTATGAAACAGACCATATACACCAGCATACATAAGTAACTAACTCATAAGTAATAAATATGGAAGAAATAGAAAGATGGGCAAGTGTTATATAGGCCAATCTGAATATCATATAATATTAAACTATACAAGACGAACAATCGTCTGTAGGTATTCAGACCTTATCAGATATTCCACTATCTTGAAGGTTAAAATATACGGACAAATAAATAACAGAAATAATTTGAGTAACTTTTTCCTCGGTTTTGCTCGCAAATAAATGGCGGTACTTGATAAACGCCTCTCAAGAGGGAATCAGAACAATATTAATAGGGCTCTTCCAGTTTCGTACAGATGAAAGGAAGCACGAAATCATACTGGTACCGCCATTATCTCATATATCCGATGCCATTATTGAAGCAAAACACATCTGCAAAGAATAATGAAACTAAGCAAATAGAGTTCGAACATCGTTACAATGTGTAGCGAGGATCAATTTATTGCGTCCAAACAAGTTCGAAACAAGTTTCAGACGAATAATTCTTTCAAGATTGTTATTAGAACTAAAGAAATTACAAAAATGATTTGAGATGACGTTCAAATTATGTTGCTACGCCTTTCTTTCTTTGGAACGTGCAGAGCATATTTTCTTTGGAATTCTTATTTAAATTAATATTCTCTCTATGCTTTCTTTTGAAAAGATCAGTTTCTTTCACTCTTGTGATTTACTCCTTTCGAATAGTTATTAAAAATATATTTACCACACACACGCAATACTCCAAAACGTTTCTGTTCGGGATCGATCCCAGGCCGTCGCCAATAGCCCTTTGTGTTGCTCTAGTGGGACGTTAATTAACTACCTACCAAAAAGTTTCTGGATATACTTCTTTTACTTACTATTCGTCCGGATCGTCATTGAGAGGGTAGCCTTAATCTCAAAGGAACAGCATTGGTTCTCTTCACAGTCATCGTTATTTGCACAACTTTTGAAATCAACTGAAGTAATCTGAAAATATGTTATAAAACAGAATATGAAAACGTTAAATCATCAATTTACTATTCATATTTTTTCTAATGTTAATTCCATAATTGATATTACCAACGTTGGCTCTGGTACATATAATTCGTTTTTGGCAGTAGAACAGGAAAACTAAACTTAAAAGTTAATAATTTTTTATACGCAATTAATATTCCCTTAGCAAATTCCAAGAACAAGTTTTTCATACTACATATTCGTAAAACATCTATTAATGGTTTTAAAATGAAATAGATGGAGCATGCGTCCACAGCTTCATGCTATTTCTTCTAGTTGCTCGGTTTGAAGATCTATCACGTGATTGTGAGTAAAAGCATGAATCCTAAATTATTGATTGGTTAAAGTGATTATCCATCGTGATCAAACACACTAGTCTGCGATTCGACAGCCAATAGGCGAAGGCGATTAGTAAGTCCACGTGATTTACCCTTCAGAGATCGTAAGTGCGACTACTGTTGCAGTTAACAATGTGACGAAGCTCCGTAATAGAAAACAAACATTTCATTTCATTTCATAGGTGAATATGTACGAATATGTACGATGCAATAGCAAGTTTTGTACAAAAACTGACTTTGTTTAAAAATCATCTACAAAAAATCGTTTTGACATATTTTCCTACGTGTGAGCAGTTAAAAGCACAAAATCAAAGTTGCTCATTTTCACAATATTGTGGTAAAAGTGAAGAAATCAAAAACGAATTCTATAAACGTTTTAATGATTTCAAAGTTACAAAAAAAAATTCTCTTTTTATTAGGCCTTTTTCCTTTGAAGTTGAAAATGCTCCCACTTCGATACAACTGGAATTAATTGATTTACAGAATGATTCGGTTTTAAAAGACAAATGTCGAGAAGTAGGAATTCTCAAAATATATTCTTATTTAGGTGAAAAATACCCGAAAATTAAAAAGTTTGCTGCACAAATTTTATGCTATTTTGGGAGTACGTACTTGGGTTAGCAACTATTTTCGTCCATGAAATTAAATAAAACGGCCTACAGATCAAGATTAACTGATAAACATCTATCTTCCGTAATGAAGATTGTCTGTTTTCAGTCTTTGAATCCAGATATTGGAAAACTAGTAGGAGGAAAGCGCCGGCAAGTTTCCGGTAAAAAAAATTAATTTTTGCTTTATAAATACATTAAATTAAATAAACGTTTAAATAAAAGCAATTATATAGCAATATTATAAATTATTACTCTAAATTCACTTAATTACATAATGTGTTTTAATTATCCTATCCATATTCCTGAATCCTCACTTCAAAATATAATTTTAAGAAAATTTGTAAATGTGATGTGGCCCGCGTGAATCTTACCTTAAATGGCCAGTGTTTAAATTGAGTTTGACACCCCTGCCTTAAAATGTTGTTTATCGCCATTTTGGTGACTTTTGCATTTAATCTGATTGGTGTTGACCCATCAACTATCATATATCAATTCGGAATTTATTCTTTGGAATTTTCATTGGCGCGAAGTTTTGAAATCGAATTCGAAAAACAATCCAATCGACGTCACGTTCAGAATATGTACAGGAAACATGAATCGCACACAGAAACACTTCTGCTTATGTAGCTTGACAGAAAATGCATCTCAATAGCAAAATAACATAAAAAAGGATAAAAGCGTAAATAAAAAACATTAATAAATATCTTTGCAAAGCATATATCAAATTTATACGTTTTGAATGAATAATTATAGTCTAGAAAAGGAAATCGGAATTTATTTTTTAATAATATCGTTAATAAATATCGTTTGGTGAAACATATTTCTGATAATATTTTAATCACAACACAAATTAAAAATTATTTTAAAAACAGTTGAAGCGCATCCCAAGACGATTCCTACTGTTTTAAGAGTACTACATAAAGAATGTTTTCCAAAATGTTGATAATTAGATTTAATAAAGAAAACCAATACGCCTTGGAAAATAGCACTTTATTTGATTCTGAATCTATAAATAAAGTGTTGGAAAGTCATGAGTGTTGTTTTATGGGAATATCCGACTCTACTTAAACTTCTCATTAATTGTAACTCGTGCACTCTGTGTTACTATTTTTGAATCCATTATTCGCTTGATATTTATCATGGGACTAATCGGGATGTTTATTCAAATGGTAATGTTCTCTTTTTGTCTATTTCATTTAAGTTCAATTTCTTTCATTTCTTTTTTACTCATAAAGGAAAAGATGTTTTATTTTCACGATTATGATATGATGTCGTCTACTAAACAAATTATTTGGGATACGGGTTTAAAATTTTTAGCATTTACTTGATAGTATCGAAGAACTAATTAATCACTGTAGATGACTTATTTTTACAACGAATGAGTGAGTTGAACACAAACTCAAAATAGTGAAATATAATTAGGTAAAATTATTTTACAAATCAATTTTGTTCAAGTCTGAATAGCACCGAATTCACGTATTCATTTTATTCATGTCGAAATATGATGAAAATATGTTCTATTCACTGGCATACCGTCAATCGAAGTTCAGAAGCTCGGCATCCTCTTTTTAAAAAAAAATTAAAAATTCGATAGTAAAAAAATATTAATCGATTAAACATGAAGAAAAATCGACAATTTCTTAACATAAATCTGAATGAGATGTCAGTTTCTCTCTTAACCCCTTGGATCACAAAAAGTTGATACCCTATCATTTCAGCCTCAATAATTTTCTCACCATGATTGGAAAATGGTGTTTGTCATGCTTAATGGGTACCTTCAACACAGACTCCTCTCCATTGCCCCATGCTTGCTACTGAGGCTAACATCCAGCCTAGATAATAAGCGCAGTGGGTCCTTGCTCATGATCTATCATTCTCTCCCTGTTCTCTTATTTTCTCACCTTCCTAAAAGACTGTCTCATGCTGAGACAATACTTGAATCATCCACACAAAGTTGCCCAGATTGGGCGCAATTGTGCCTATTTGGGGTTTCTTTTTGACTTAGAGCTAAAAAACTAAATATTAGATATTTATGCCTTCGATCTAATCTCAGCATCCCTCTTATCATGTCACATTATGCTTTTGCTTCTATGAGAATACACTAAAATCAGTTTTGACATCAACATTTTATTTGTTTTGGTTTCAACATACTAATAACAGCTTGTTGAATGCTCCATAAAAGTTATTCCGAAAGATAACTTTTCAAATGAATCATATTAGTGTAGAATGTAGAGATTTCTTACCTTGCAATGTGTTTTAATATTGTAAAACACTGTTGTTCATTTTCATTCTTATATGTTTTCATATAACGCTTACATTTAATACGGTATTAGAGGAAAGTAAGAGTAATTGGAAACTGATATACAGAGAATACATTGAAAACAAAAATCAGCAAGCTTACTTCACATGAAACTTTGGAACACAACAGGAAAATAACTATCAAATTCAAAACTCCTAGAAGTTTCGTTGTACGCATTCTATAATAAACAAAAATTCCATTGACTTTAAGAAAATCTTAGAATAATAATATTGACCTCTAATGAATAGATTAGAAATTTTAAAAATTTCATTCAAATTTTTAAACCATTTGTCTCATTAAAAATGAATTAACGGGTAATTTCACTTGTCATTAGTTCGCTTATTTTACCTTGACCTGATTCGCCTTTTAAATGAGAGAGTACGAGAATAACTAATTTAATTGGTTGTTACTACGTTTATTTCGTCTTAGCATGACTCATATTTTAATTACTTGGTCGTAATGTAGTTGCAAACGTACGAAACTAGATAAAACATAGTCTGCAAGAGAAGAATTAGTTATTTAAAGAAGGATAATTTCGTTTTTGAACTGTCATTCGTTGTAATAGAAAAGGTTTGTTTCTATACAAACTTTTTACGCTTTTTAATTTTTTGTGTCATTAAATGTTTTCTTACACAACGAATATATGTTTTGAGACAAGATGTGATTATTTTCTCAAAAGAGAAATCTCGTAACACAGTAATATTTCAGTTCATTTGTACTTCGCAATATCTTTTCTATATCTTATTGTTGTAATTACTTAAAATGATATAAATGACTATATTACATTTGGTATCATAATTCAGATGTTTCTGCCATTTGACACATTTTGAATGTGTAACATTTATTAAACTTAATGATTCAGACGTTCGTTTTCCTTCCTTATCACCATTATGTATCAGCTTCCAATTTCATAGCTCTTCCAGAAGAAAAGGTTTCTTAATTGCTTCTACTATATAAGTTTTAATGATTCTTTTCAGAATCTTTCTATCATAAGATTGTTTTTTCTTGTTTAACTAGTTTTGGTCCTTTTCTTTATAGTAGGGAATAAATTCTGCCAAAAAAAGGACAACGTCATATATCGTCCTACGCACAAAGTATCTGCAACAATAATTTTTAGTGTCCAATCACTGAAAATTAAAGTTTCTTGCTTTCATTAGATCATGTCTCAGAATGAATTTCTAAAACTTTGCACTATTTGATCAAACAAGTCTAACAAATAAATCAACACAATGAAAATCAACTTGTGATTATGTTGTGAGATTTATACATATTTAACAATAGTTTAATCTTACAAAATAAGCATTAATTAACACGTCATTACTGTGAGAAGTTAACAATTAGAAACAAGATCGTGAAAACGAAATAAATGAAATGATGATAGTCTATTTGCGAATTATACATTTTTTAGTCAAGATAAACATTAATAATTTAGGATTCGATATCACAATTGTCAATGCCAATTGGCTGAAAGTTTTCAAACGCTGATGGATTATAGACAGCTGAACGCCGGTACGTGTAACAGAATAGAAAATTCCATTGTACTGACACAGAAAATCTGCCATTTTATTTGCAGATGAATGTAAGTCATAAGATTTAGAGAGCAGCTGCGAAAATACTTTGACAGATTGGAAATTGTGAACTTAAACTGAAATTTCTCTTAACTGAATATTATATTTCAGTCATTTTAATATTTTTAACATCTATCTTGATGAACAGATGTAAAAGGGAGGAAATTAATGCAAAATAGAAATTCCTATCTTGAAGCATTCTGAAGTTTAATGAGTATGAATTGAGACGGAACTGAGTGAAAATAAATAAGACAAAAGATTTTTAGAAAAGTTTTAATTTTCTGAAAACTTTGAAGAAAGATTAGAATATTTTAATAGTTTATTCGAGTATCCTTTGTTTTGTTTTAAACTCGTAAAGATACCATTTCGATCATTTCATAAGATATCCTTGCATGAGAAATCCAAGTTCAAATTAATCTCAAAATCCATTATTTACAAAAAATTGCATGGTTTCATTTATGGATAGTTTCACATTTTTCCTATCCGCACATAATGACAAAATAACCACATCTATTGGTTGAAAGAATCCTAGGAAAGATTCCTAGGAAAATTAATCATAGTCGTGCAATGAAGACTGCAGGTTGTAGAACAGATATATGCGTGTGAACTTTCTCTCCTCAGATGGATATATATACTATCATCAACATATACAACGACTCAACAATGGATCCTCAATATATACAGGGACTTCCGAAATTCAGTATATATCATGAAGAGATTCCTTTAAAAGATCGAAACTGTAATAAATAATAATTTAAACGTAATTTTTATAAGAGGGTAAAGTACACATTCTGAAACATTAGGCTAAAATTCAAATCCCATTCACTTTGATATTTTTATAGACAGATTTTTATTGTCAAATGTCTCAAAATTGAGTATCACCCAGCCTATTTCATAAAGAAACACAAATTAAATATCTTTCGGTTATAGAAACTTTTGTACAGGTAAAAATAACAGCAAACATTTTATTTTCAGTTTTTATTGCGTTTCTGAAAGAAATGGGTTGTGTGTATACTCAATTTTGAGACAGAATTTTGTAAATTTAGCATTTAAAATTATTATAATGAATACGGAATTGTTTTTTAGCCTCATACATTTCTGAATGTGTATTTTACCATTCCTATAAAAATTAAGTTCAAATAATTATTTACTACAAAGTTTTGGACTTTTTATCCTCTGATTGTAGTATTGCTTTTACCCCATAACACACATAATGACTAAATAACTGCATCTATTGGTTGAAAATCTTAGGAACGATTCTATTGGTCAAAAGAATCAAAACTGATTTGTCGTCATGCAACGATGGCAGAACGGATATTTACGTGTGAATCTCTCAGAGGGTTAAAGGCTGGCTGGCTCTTGGGATTTTATGGCGCACGGACCATATTTAGCCATGCTGCGCCAGACACAAGACATACAATATCAAGTAATAGACACACACAATGAAAGTTTTACTGACACAGGAAGAGCGAAATACACCCAGGGAGGAATCAGAGGGTTAAAGGAATCACTTGGTTGTGTATATTCGATTTTGGGAGCTACTGCATGTATTCTAGTTCATTTCCAAACTCAAAATAGAAATCAATCGATCATCTGATTTTGCAAGAATGATACAAATTAATTAACACAGCCTTTGGGATTAAAACTCATTAAATAATGTTGGAACACTCATTAAATAATGTTGGAACACTCATTAAATAATGTTGGAAAACTCATTAAATAATGTTGGGAAAACTCTAAATAATGTTGGAAAACGTTTGATAAACGCCTCTATGAAAACAGAAAGTTTTAACGTTCCATTCATTCTACACAATTTACATTTTAGAAGCTCCAACTGCAAGGTATATCAAAGAATTGGAAATATATTGATATTTCTATACGTGTAATCACTCAAAAAATAGATAAAAGTATAGTCTACACAAAGAAATTAATTATACGTTTAATTTATAGAAAAGCTAAAAAAATTAATTACTTTTGATTTCTTATCTTGATTGAAAAGAATATATGAATCAAATAAATAAATATGAATGAAAGTGAACAGAAGACCTCCCAAAAAAATTGGAAATTGATTATTTTCAGGTATGAAGCCAGTTTATTTTCATACGGAAATTCATTAAATGTTTGCCTTATTGAATTTTCCCCGCTTAAGAGAAAAAAAATCAAAACGCAAAGATATAAGTCTGGGTTTTCTGATTAAACTCATCTGATTAGTAACTTTTGAGATTGCGTCTTCCCCATAACTTGTCATATCGAAAAAACACGGTTTCACTCTTATTCAAAACCACTAAAAGAGGAATTTTTCAATATGCCCCTGTTATTATTTAAAAATTTAACGAATAATTAAAATGGCCGATTACGGCTGTCTTGGAAACGAGATAGCAGACATATTTGACATTCATTAATGCCTAGTATTCAACAAGATGTGAATAACTTATTTCAGTTGAGGGCATTGAAAGATTGCCGTAGATGCACATGATTCCGAAATTCTTTCCAGGCTATTTGAAAACGAAACAGAAAAATTAAACGATTGCGGAATGTTCAATTTGTAAATCAGATTCTTGTGACTTTAATTAATTGTTAATTGGAATTGGAGCTCGGTTATTTATTTAAGAAAATGCTTTTTAAGAATAGAAAATGTCTTCGGCGAAGTAAATGTTTCCAACGTTGTAAAGGTGTTTTATCGCATGAGACTCAAATGATAAGGTCCCCCCTTATTTATCTAGAATATACGTTTCACAGTTCGCATCTACACAGATTAAGTTGTAACGATGGAATCTACTTTTCTAATTATATTTGTAAATTTAGTATTTTTTCATCTTTGCGCGTTTTCTTCTATAAATACATAGCATCCAAATGTGTTAACATGTGGAAATCAGTGTTTAATATAGTAGATAGATTTTACTTTCAAAGTATATTGGAACTATGATTCACACCTATTTATTCCATCATGTAAGCCATCTCTAATGCAAAATCCAAATTAATATCAGCTGTTCTTTCTTCTAAATACGAAACTGGTATCTCTAAAATCTCTAAATTTAAAAGATAATAAAAAATAGGCTCCGTTTTGATTGAGCGGTCCGCTTAGAGCGTAAGACTACAACTTGCAGATCGGAGAGTTGAAATGAGCAGGTTGATAATTGTTTCAAAGCGTTTATTTAATTTGTTGTAAAAGTGTTCACCGGTTCACAAGAAACAATTTTTTTAACTGCTCAGTTCAAATCACTGCGGAAGTTCTTCGTAAACTAAAATAGATCTCATCGAGAACCTTTAAACGACACCACGCCCAGTAGTGTTGTGCTCATTACTGTCCAGACAAACAACAATATTGTCAAAATTGTTCATCGGCTCACAAGAAAACAATTTTTAAAGTGTTCAATTCAAGCTACTGCGAAATGTACTTTGTTTTTTTAAGAGCGAGAATCGTTTAAAAACGATACCACGCACAGCCGTTGTGCTCACGGCTGCCGAGATAGACGGTAGCACACCCAGAAATATTTCATCAAGAGCGTCTCGCGCACGATGTATTGCGCAGCATACGAATTGACCACTCCGTAATGTTTACCAATATGCAAACATGCTTACTGATCGGCACGTACTTCTAAGGATTGAATTGGGACCTGTTTTTCTCACAAGCGATAGGCGATAAATCACTCCATACTATTCGCGGAATTAGTCGTATTCCTGTGTAAAGTACTAACCTAACACTTAGAAGCGCTTCATTACTTTTCATATTGTTTTTCATGCATTATCTTTCATATTATTGAGACTCACAAAGTCACAATTTACAGTCCACCATTCTTTCATCCGAGATATTTATTCTCAGAAGCAAATATGTCTTTGATGTACTAAGTCCAAAATCATTTACTTATCTCATTAGTGCTAGAAATGTTTTTTATTCAATTATGAAATCAATCTCAACTAGGTAAGTAGGTAGGTATTTAATTAACGTCGCACTGGAGCAGTACAAAGGAGCAGTATTGGCAATCCCAACTAGGAATATGATACATACGTATGTGATTCAAAAGATTGTACTTCCAATTACTGATAATACTTGATTAAATATGTGATTAAAGTACACATTTTATTTTGAATAGTACGATATTTCTTTTTTACTTTCATTTTTCTTTTACTTTATAGTTATTTCTCTACAGAAAAATATCTAATTATGGAGAGTAAAAAATATAGGATCGAAAAAATGCAATAAAAAAGACATATACAAATACAGGTAGATAAGAGATCAAATAAAATACTTCATTAAAGCTGAAGATTACTTACTGAATGGAAATCATTAAAAAATACATCAACCTCCGAGAAAGAATTATACAGCTTAACCTTAAAAAAAAATATTTGCAGCAACATTGTTGCATACTTTATTTTTTAAAGGCTTAACAAAAAATAATATTCAGTTTCTAATGGAGGAACCTGGAGACGTAAAAATCAATTCAAGAAACTAAAAGCGCGAATCAATTTTGTTTTAGGAGGTTGTAAAAGAATTTTGTTCGAGCAATGTCTCAACGGAGCTTCAAAGTAATGAAACCGAAAAGTTTTTTTGCAGTTCAGAAGAATGTACACTTGAAAATTCTTAATTCTTAAAACATATTTCTCAAAAATTCATTCTATATTCTTTCAATGTCTATGAAAGGTAGTCGTAATAGGAATTTCAAATGACGAAATCAAAACAACAAAATGGAAGTTCGATATTTTAAGCGAAAATATAAGATAAATATTGCAGTAACACATCCCCAGGCATACTCGTATAATGAAGATTTCCAAAAGGCAATAAAATAAATCTTAAAATCTGTAATTGGCTATTAAGTCGGCCGAACAAAACAAAATATTTCGAAACCGATCATCATTGTTTGCTAAGTATGAATCACGAACATCTGGCGGTGGAAAAGCCTCTCCACCTCCACACGTTTCTGAGAAAAGTGAGGTTTCGGTTCTTTTTTTAAACATGACCCAAAGAAGCTTATTCATCGCAAAAGTGTAAAATGGTTCTGACGTAGTCCCCTCTTGCGCAACGTGTATACTCACTTTCCTTAAAGCCTCGATTGCAAAGAATTGTGTCATAGATTTGAATGAGCACAATCAACTTGTCTCTTCTCAAAACCCGACACACACTCACAGCACCTATTTTCTTTCTACGGTATTGTAAATAAGACCTTGAATGAAACAGGGTCACATTCTTACTTTAGAAACAGGTGGCAAAGAACCGTTGTGAGATTAGCCCTTGTAATGTAATCCTTTATTTCAAAACATTATCTTCTGAACGAAAAAAAAATGTTTTTCGTAGTAAGTTAAACTGGAGGTCTGGTGTTCATTTCTGTTAACTGATAAGTGTTAAAAGAAAATTTGTTAAATTTAGACCAGTTTACTTCCACTTAATTGTAAGTAGGAAGTAATACCAAAAATATAAGTTGAGCTTGTAAGCAAATATATACTTAACCCGTTGAGAGCCATGAAATTTCCAGCAGTCTAGTTTTGCTTTTACCCCTAAATACACATAATGATTAAATAACCACATTTATTGGTTGAAAAAATCACAGGATATATTATATTGGTCAAGAAGGCCAAAACTGGTTATAAGTCATGCAGAGGAGACAGCAGGGATTGCTGAACGGATATTATTGTGAATCTCTCAGAGGGTTAAAATGGATTCAAATGTTCAAGAAAATATTTTATTCTTGCAGTGTTTTAAATTTTAATTTTCAGAGAAAATTTTTTTTGGTACGACCATCCTTCGTAATGAATCCTTTGTTAATTAATATTCTATGAACAAGGTGAGATCATATCAAATTGACACCAAGTGCACAAATTGTAAATAAAATTTTTAACATGCACGTTTATTTGTTACCATTATCTAAAGGGTTCTTTAGTAACATGGTCACTTTATGACAGCAATTTTATTACTATCAAAGTAGACTAGATACTGAACTTTTTTATTCCAATTCTTCGTGTATTGAACCTTCAACAAAGAATATATGTATTTAAAGTCATGGGTCTCCGAAATCATTATTGATTTTCTTCGCACTTTAGAAAGCGAGATGTATTTTTTCTGCTGTTTCGAGGTATGCTCTGATATAACTGCAGCGACGTTTAATCGAAAATGCAATAACACATTTCTGAATGAACAGGATTTTTAAAGTTAACTATACTGAAGCCGAGAAAGCAATCTAGAAATTATTAGTTCTGTTTGAGCAGGTTGATAGTAAAGTCTGATAAATTGATTATATATTTTATCTCATATCCATCTCCAACAAATTGCATCATTTTAAAAGCGTTAAAAGACATAATCGGTTTCAAAATCAACTCAACTGCTATTCAAACTGATGCTGGAATTGAGAAAACATCCCCCCCTCCCCCTTCCCCTCCAGGTGTTCGATTTGAAATTTCATTTCAACCATCACACAAAACAAAGGATAATATGCGCGAAAACTGCTGATTCAACACTCGAGACAAATTACTCCCTGGTTGTTAATTTGTTCCAACTAAATCTGAATTGATGATTTATTTGGAGAGACAATACATCGTCTGGTATGAGTCAATCTTCAATAATGAAAAACAACGTGATTAACTTCTCGTGTGTAGATATTCGTCGTTACAGAAATAGAAACAGTACACATGTGAGAGACCAGCCTAAGCAACTCTAGTTAAGAAAAAAATGAGGGTAGTGACAAATTAAACCAAACCATATCTGAGAAGAGAAGTAGCTTTTTTCGAATTTTAATATTTGAAGTTTCAAAATATAAATGTATCAAAAGTCCACAAGCCTACTGAAATGAATAAGCTTATCAACAGCTGACCTACTACTTCCAAGGTATTCAATGTTTTATTGACCATCTGAAGGGTTCACGTATATATATATATATAATAAAAACAATCAAATTACGAAATATACAAAACATTAAAACGTAAAATAATAGAAATGCAGATCAGCAAAATGCCAAAAGATCGAAAAGCAGACAAGTAAAAAGCCAAAAAGCCAAAAAAGTTGGGGGTAAAAAATAGTCAAGCAGAATCCAGAAAGCAGAAGGCAGAACTCTCCATGTATGCGCGCTAAAGCTGCAGACACCACATGGAAAGTAAAATAATTCAAAATTACAAACCAAAACAAAGAGAAATCCAAAAATTTCAAAAAACACCATATTGTGTTGACTGGGTGAGGCTCCTCCCTGATGACGCCCTGATCCACCAACACTATATATATATATATATATATATATATATATATTTTGCAATTCAGAAAAAAATAATATAAAAGTTTTGCAATTCAGAAGAATGTACACTTGAAAATTCTTAATTCTTAAAACATATTTCTCAAAAATTCATTCTATATTCTTTCAATGTCTATGAAAGGTAGTCGTAATTGGAATTTCAAATGACGAAATCAAAACAACAAAATGAAAGTTCGATATTTTAAGCGAAAATATAAGATAAATATTGCAGTAACACATCCCCAGACATACTCGTATAATGAAGATTTCCTAAAGGGAATAAAATAAATCTTAAAACCTGTAATTAGCTATTAAGTCGGCCGAACAAAACAAAATATTTCGAAACCGATCATCGTTTGCTAAGTATGAATATATGTATATATATATGTCCCACCCTATTCCCTTCTAAAATAGTATCACCAATAATGGGAAATGGACGATAGGTAGTTAATTAACGTTACACTGGAGCATATACACTGGAGCTGGCTATTGGCAACGATCCGAGATCAATCCAGCAGGGAAAGATCCAAGAACATCTGACACTTTGAACTACGGTCAGATGATGAGAACACCTGATCTGGCACACCACTCTTCAAACTTCCACACCACGCCAACGTGAGGACATTTGAGGCCACTACCAATTTAACGTACACCAGCTCCCGTGTATACAATGGTCTTTGGCTGGACCGAGTTTCGAACTCGCAACCCTCCGGTTAATATTCCGTTGCTCTTCCAACTGGGCTACCGGGCCCTGAACAGTGAAATGAACAGTCGTCGTGTAAAACAACATATATGTTTGGAAGAAAATGCAACTAACAAAAATAATAAAAATTGAAAATTCTGAAAGTTTGAGTGACAACTATTTATAAGAGGAAACGTCCCCACATTGATGCTACAAAAGGCTGGCTCATCTGCCATTAGTTCTAGATAACTGGAGATTGGTGTGGACAGTTGAACTGCGTCTTCATACTTATAAAATAGATAGAATTTAACACTGGATTGCAGTTGTTTTTAAGTTATGCAAGTAAATTCTTCAGGAGAAAATTGTGAGCAGATTACGAGTTCAAAATCCCATTAGTAGTGTACAGTTTATGTTTAGCATAATGCTTATATTTCTTTAGACTTTCGAAGCGAGACCTTTATTAGAAGATCGCGATGTATTTTTCCTGTCGCTATAGTTAGTATAGTAAATCAAAATTTTTCCTATTTAATCATTAAACATTGTATATTACAATTTGAAATCAAATATTGATTTAGTTTTTAATACCGTTTGAGTTATAAATTGAACCAAAATAAAGTACTAACCATAAAAGAATTTAATCAATTAAAATTTTGTATGAATTTAATCAAATTTTGCTTGTATCTATAGGACATATAAGAAAATACTCAGCACATAAAATACTTACTTTATAGTAGCGATTATTTAAAGCAACTTTCTTTCTAAAGTCATAAATGACAATTGTTTATCATCAACAGAATAAGTTCGCAGTCATATATCAATACCTTCCAGACAATGCGGGAAGATTGTGGGAAACTACAGATATTCAATGTAGGTTATCAGCGCTTGTGAAAACCATGAGTTCTTTTAACTCTCCGATAATGAGGTACATTAATAGACTATTTGAATTAAAAAGTGTCGCTCTATGAAGATTTTGTCACATAACTAGATAAATTTTATAATATATATAGACGAGATATAAAAATAGCTTTGTATTGAATTTGGAAACATTTTTAGGAGGACTCTCAATCGTCCTATCGTTTCTAAGACATGTAGACGATACCTAACGTCACAATTTGGCAACTCTATTAATTTAGAAATTGATATTCAGGAACCGTCCAATACAAAAAAAATGTAGAGGTATGATGTTTGAGCTAACTGGAGTAAAGAATTAAAGAGTATCTTTTTTATATCTAAGCTCTGATTATCGCAATTTCAAAGCCTGGATACTAGATGGTCGCCGACTTTGAATACCAACACGCTTTGATACCTAATCCTCGATGGGATTTTACCCTTTTGATAGGTATGGCTAGAAGTACATACCTAATTTTGATCGCGGCTCACAGAGGGAATTGTGAACACGTACATTCTTACATACTCTGCGAATTGTAGGTAGTGAAGGCTTGATTCCTGTAACTTACCTTGGGTGTATTTCTCTCTTCTGCGTCTGAAAATATTTTCTTGAGTGTACATGTCTATGACATGATGTTGTGTGATGATGCTTGGCCAAATATGGCCTTTGCGCCATAAGACTCAAACAACAAACCCTCACATACTACCCACACACCAGCGGAAGGACTAACATGGCAGCTGCTTTTGAGACTCAAACCGAGAATGAACATGAAGGCATTACAGTAAGTATCAAACAAGGGACTTCCTTACCCATGATTCTGTGGACCAAGAAATCCGTATACATGCCCTCCTTTGAGTACTGTTGAATTCAGTGTTCATGATCCCGTTTGATATGAATGCATTGAATCCTGAATTAGCTATTTTGAGACAGTCTTCGGCTGTGCACTGGCAGTTGTAAATACCCTTGAAGAGTACAGTCTCAGGAGCCGATGAATGGCAGTATGTCAAAAGAGCTGAACTAGTTTATATTTGTTACAAGATGTTAAGAAAATGTAAAACCACTTAAAATTTTAACAATTCTCAATGATGAAACGATATCTGAATTTCACAACTTACACTTAAAAAATAATTGAAATAAGGACTATCTGACATGAAAATATTTGGTGAAATTAATATTTTTTACAAGAGTTTTAAAAAATCATAATTTTTAAAAGAAAGATAATTTTTCTGTTGTAGCAAGAAATGGAAGAAATGGTATGGAGTAGATAAGGGTAGTTATAATGGAGTAAGTAGATAGGTAGGTTGTTGAATTAACGTCACACTTAAGAAGCACAACAGTCTATTGGCGACAGTCCGGGAGCAATCCCCAAGACAAAGATCCGAAGACAACACCAAGTAATTTTTAACGACGGTCAGACAATGAGGTCACATCTGAGTGGCACCCAACTCTCCAAACTTCCACACCACATCAACGTGAGGACATTTGAGGCCACGCCAGATTTAATGTGCACCAGCCCCCTTGTACACGACGGTCTTTGGTTGGATCGAGTATTTAAGTCGTATCCTCCCGTTGCTAACCTGCTACTCTTCCAACCGGGTTGGGGCCGTCGTAGCTCAGTGGGTATGTCCACTGCGCTAACAACCTTCAAATTTATTTCTCTCTTCTGTTTCTGCCATGGAAAAGAGAAATACTCCATGAAGGAATCAAACCTGATAATAGAACCTGCGCTTCTTACAACTGGCACTCGTCAAACACACTGAGCCACTCAAAGAATGGTAGGTAAGTAGGTATTTTAATTAACGTCGCACTGAAGCAACACAATGAGCTATTGGCGACGGTCCGGGATCAATTCAAAAGGGAAAGATCAAGGACAACACCACGTAACTCAAACAGTGAATTTCCTCCACAAGGAGTTTTACTGACACAGAAGAGATAAATACACCCAGGATAAGTTGCAGGAATCGAACATAGCCACGTACAACTCGTAGGAAAACCAATTTCTCTGACGAATAAATATATCAGTGCAAGAGCTCATGATTGAGTTTAAAGGTTGAGTTTGACTTCGTGCAAAACTTCATTTCATTCACACATTGCACTGATTTTTGATTGTAAGCCCTCGTGAAACAAAAAAAGCGGATAGGCTCAGTCCTCGCTGTATCGTAAGGTTTGGTTCGTGAATACTATTGGGCGCAATACCTGGTAAGTGGTGAAATGAAGACGGCGGGTATTTGTTTGACATTTATTAATTAGATGGTCCAGCGACGTCGAAGCGTACGCGCGCCTGCTCACCCTGCTCCATCCAAGTCTTCGGTAAGCTCTAGATCTCTCCCCACTTGTCATAGGTTTAGACTATATCATTTAGTTCATCTTGAACTGCTCTTTCAACCTGTTTATTTTTCCTATACCGCAATTGAACTTTAGTGTGATGTTTTGGCTTCATAGTGAAATCTTCGACAAATTGTCACTTTCCACTGCACACAATTTTCACACAAATGGTTTAAACTGTCAACTAGTCAAATGGAATTGTAGAACTCGTCGTTCTCTTCAATTTAATCATGCACTCGCTACGACCAGTCGATTAGAACTGAAGTTACAGCGGTTAAACAGGCTAGCGTATGCCCGAAATGTGACTCATTTGCCCCAATACGCGGTACAAAGGTCAAAAGGGAGAGTGGATTAGTAGCCGAGGGTCGACGCGGCTCAACTTCCTCTACACGATGGTAGGTCATTTATCCTCATAGGCTGATTCTCCCTGGAGTTATGGGGCTTTGAGATATCAACACTATTCATGATGGGCAAGTTTTTGCCCATGACCCCCATTCATGTGCCTTAGACGCCGAGACCGATTTTAAAGTCGTATTCACGTCAAAAAATGACCGTTTGATGACAGTGAATAAACCTAACCTGGTGGTTGATTGAGTTAAAATATGTCATCCAGTTTTTGTGCTTGATGACAAAATTCCAAAAGTCGCCATATAATGAAAAGACACGAGCAAAGTTTCACTGGTGCTAAACACTTGTCAGTAAAGGCCGTGGTAACCCAGTTGTAAGAGCAACTGATTAGCAAACAGAGGGTTGCGAATTCGAAACTCGGTCCAGCCAGAGACCGTCGAGTGGGTAGGTGTCCGTTAAATCTGTCGTGGCCTCAAATGTCCTCACGTTTGCGTGGTGTGGAAGTTTGGAGACTGGGGTGCCAGCTCAGATTTGACCGTTCAAAATGACGAGGCGTTGTTCTTGGATCTTTCCCTTCGAGATTGATCCCAGACCGTTATCAATAGCCCGGTGTTTTGCTCCAGTGTGACATTAATTAACTACCTACCCTTTCTACTGACAGACAGCGCACCCTGCGTTAGACACTACCCTGTCTAACGCAGACAGAAATGGAATTGAATCAGCTCCTCCAGCAGAGTGCAGGCTATTAGCTGTGTAAACTGACTGAACCGCGCAGGCCCCACAGGGATTTTATTGCACAAGTAGCGAGGTAACCCTATCCGGAACTGGTGATTGGAATTGCGGAAGCGATTGAAATGTGCGAAAGGCGCGTTTTGTAAACACAACAAAACCAATAAAATAACAGCACGTAGGTGTGTTGACATTTAAAAATAATTTTACCTGACCGTAAAGCTAGATTTTTCCAAGTGCTTTCGATTTGTTTTGATACTCCCAGAAAAGACGTTCAAAGTAATGTCCAACATTTTATTTCTTTAGAATCTACTAATTTGATTTCTTCTAATTTTCCGAAACGTTTTCGATTTTATAAAATGTTCTTAGTATTTTAAAACTTATTGTTGTAAATTTTAGACAAATTACTGTGTGATTTTGTAAACCCAATTCTATTTCTGGTTTAATTCCTTGCCACAATTTGACATTTATAATCAACTTGTAATTGAGTATGTTTGGATTTTGGTTTCCAACTGATTGTTTCAAAATTATGTATCTTAAGTCTCAAGTAAGCTGTTCTATATGTTTAACATTTGGTTATTAAATCCTCTAAATGTTTCCTATTCATTCCAGTTGCATCAGATTCAAATGTATATAAATTTTTCTAATTAGAATAGATAAATTGAATATTTGGCTTGCTAGAGAGATAATTATGTATTGAATCTTATCTCGCAAGCTAATGACTTCTAGTGTTGCTGGACGCTCAGGGGCACATCTTTTGTGTGTATGGGTTTTCACGAACCCGAGGTACCCTAGAGATCTATTCTTTTTTCCATTGGGCTTACTGCCTCTGATAAACGTAAGGTTTGCAATCCCAGAATATCCAAGCGATCTTTCTCCTCTTCCTCCCCTTACTTCTTTTCACAATTACTTGACATTGTCTTGTGTTTGGTGCAGCTTGGTTAAATATGGCCCTTGCACCATAAAACCAACCAACCTAGCAGGCTGAGCTAATTAGTCCTTGTGTGGCAAAGAAAATGTTCACAAAATATTCTTTAATAACAAGTATCAAGTTGACAAAGATTGTTTGACCTCATCTTGCATCGATGTTTGGTTCAAGATAGAATATTTAATGTTTCATGCTCAGGCCTATGTATATGGTGCAGCTTGTCCTTCTTTGGACATTGTGCAACAAAACCCCACAATCAATCAAGCATAAATATACCCTTGAGTGGAGTATCAAGCAATACTTCCTTTTTGTTTCCTCTCTAGTTTTTATCTGGATTAATCATGTCTGCTTGACTGTCTTGATAAATATCTTTTGTGTTTAATTTATGTGTAGTATTCACTTAAGGATATATATCTCCTAAACTAATTTAATTAATTTATTTTATAGTTTTTATATACTTGTTTATTTAAGTTTGTACTCCTAAATCTTCAAAACATAATCTTGTTAAATGTTTTCTTAATACAGGCGGCCCTCGACTTTCGCACATAATTGGTTCCTGAAAATGAGTGCGAATGTTGAATGTTCGAAAGTGGAGGGATGTAAAAAAAACATCAAAAATTGCATTTTAAAATATTTATTTATCAATAATAATATTTATTTATCAATATACATAATTATGTTAACGAGGCGTATTTAAGTGCTTTCAGGTGTTTTCATTATAAACTTGTCAAGAGTTAGTTGAATACTACCCTTTTTTTTCCTTTTCTTGATAGAGTTCTATAACATGCTGTGTCTTTCTGAATCGCCAAGCAATGTCAATCGGTTTTTAGAAGGTTTATGTCCAGGGGCAACTGATTCTTCCTTCGATAAGAATGTACGATTATGCATTTTTTTTCCAAAATAAAGCCGTCTCGTCTACATTGAATATTTGGCTAGGAGAATATTCTCCATGTACAATAATTTTGGACAATGAAGAAATAAATTCTTTTGCAGCATCTTTATCTGCATCAGCCAATTCTCCAGTGAATTTAATATTATGTAAAGATTATATTATGTAAATTTAATATTATGTACCTCATTTGAAATGTGTCGAACCAGCCATTACTTGCTTGAAACACTGTTAGAATCTTTTTATCTAGTCTTCCAATTTTCATGCAAACTAAGAGCCTTAGCTTGAATAATGGAAAAACTCAAAGGAACATCGTTTTGATGTTGATCATCAATCCATGATGTCAAAGATCTTTCCATTTCATCCATCACTATGCTGTGTCTTTTGGAAACAATCTTTGAAGATATATTTCCACAATTTTGAACGTATTCCTTAATTTTATTCTTGTTTTTCAAAATTGAACATATCGCAGACCTGTTTATGTCGTACGAACAGCCAATTGAAGCAAAAGATTCACCGCTTTCAGAGCATCTAATTATTTCCATCTTTGTCTCGATCATATGAAGTTTATGAGTCCTTAATTTCGTTTTGTTCGTATCAACACTGTTTCTCCGTTTCTCACTCATGTTTATAAATTTATAAGGGCGAAATATTTAAACATAAATAAATTGGCAACACAACGCATCGACACGCGCCCTAATTCAAGACTAAACTTGTTTAATATATTGTATATATTTGACATTCAGCCCCCGCCACCGTGGCTCGGAACCCTAATGACGTCACAACGATTCTGAGAAGTCCGCTACTCTAGGCGGCAATGTGTGAGTGAGCGCTAGCTACCGCGCTCCATGGGAGTGACTGTATGGAAGCGAACAATTTTTGTATTATCGACAAAAATCTTTAAAAAATTGAATTTTTAAAAATGTGCGAAAGTCAAGGGCAGCCTGTATCTACTTTAATTTTCTACGGATATAATTTTTTAAATACACACACTCAATGCAGTTTTCGTTATTTAATGTTGTATACTTTAGTATGTAAAGTACAGGTAACTCCCGTATAACATGGGAGTTATGTTCCAAAAAATTGCCGTGTTATGCGAATCTGTGTTGTACGAAACAAAGAACTAGGTTCCAAAAATTAAAAAACATGCTATTATATTTTCATAATTAAGATAAATATCTTTATTCAAATTTTCTTAAGAAGTAATACATATTAATATGAATTAAATAATGTTTTCTTCGTCATCACTAAGCACTATTAACCGAGGGTGTTTTCTTTTTGGCAAGATATCCTCATCCTCTGAGTGACAGCCATGAGATCAGTGATGCCATTTATTTTTTAAGTCCTTTATTTCTCAATTCCGTTTTCTCCCTCGCTCCAGTGACGCTCATTAACTATAAGAATCTTTCGGAAAGTTACATCATGCCATGTCATGTGTGTCCATCTAACAAATTACAGATGGGCTAGTTTAAAAACAGCGAATCAGGAAGTCCGGCTCCCTTGATTGACAGGACATCTCCCCTGATTTGCGACCCCTTGAAAAACTGATAAAAAGCGTGGAGAGGAAGAACACGCTCTCTTTTTTTTCGCCTCAGTCCAACGACCTTGCAGTTTTGTGAGAAAGAAACGCGTTAAGCGTTCTTGCCATTTTTTCTTTTTGATGACGAGTGGGGATCCCCAAGAGACGCCATGTCTCTTCTAAGCTAAGTTACTTTTTATTTAATTTATCTCAAGATAATATCCACACGTGTAGTTCTTAGGATATTCCCATGCTACATCATTTAAATTAAACTTTCATAATGCCCGTCCTTTTCGCATCGTTGTTCCAATCATTCCATAAAAGCATCGTGTTAGACGGGGATGTTCCCAATTCTCGAACTGTGTTAGAGTGAATCCGTGCTATAGAAGTGCCATATTATACTGGGGTTACCTGTAACTTTTAGTGTGTTATGCAGTCAGTGTAAGTTGATGTGATTAGCAAAAGCAAATGTACAGCTGGTAAAATATATGCATTTTGCAATTATGAACCTTCCATGTGGCATGCCTGGACATGCTAGGAAAATTAATTTAGAATACAATTCGAAAAAATTCCCACACGCCATATCGTCAGACCTGAAATATTCTGTCATATTGTACGGACCCCCAGACATTTCACTCAAAATTTTTCAGGTATGCCGCTCGCTATGATAAAATCTCAATGAAATGTACTTGGGTTTGCTGCTAGGAGGGTTAATAGTGTGTAATTTTACAACAAATACACCACTCCTGAATAGAGAATGCCACTCTGAAAATGTCACATAATTGTCTATTATGTTATAAACATTGACAGGTGAGTTATTCAAATCATTGCAGTTGTGAATCACGTGGTATCAGATACTATTAAAAAGAAGAAAAACAATCTGTTAAGCTGATTTTTTTTACTTTTCTAAGGACTAATTTCTGTAATAGAATAAAATGTAAGGTGAAAATATCTTGAGTTGCTAACATATAAGTTTTATGCAAGTTCATTAGTTTTTTAGAGATTTTATGGGCATACGCACAGCTGATTGGTCTGTCATATAATACTATTGTTATATATGAATAAATATTCAATTATATACAATGTACTTTTAAGTATTCATAAGTCAGTTATTGCATTGCAGAAACACAAAGTAATGTGATATCTGTTAGTTGAATTGATAGATGATTAGAACAAAATGTGAATCATCATTACGGAACTGGGGCATTTAGGCACATATTAAATTGCATTGAATGCCACAACTCATATTACAGTCAATATCTACTGTTGACGTTCAATAAAAAATCTACAGGGGGATTTAAAATGCTCTATGTTGACATTGACTGTTACGCATAGATTGGTAAAAGCAAATTTGCGGTTGCAGTCTTTTATGAAAAGAATCCCTCCGTTCATTCAAATTAATCCATTAAATAATTTTATAAATGTGCTAGAATTATCAGTGCTTACGTATTATCTGCTTAACTCAATATAAGATGTAAGCACCTTTTCATATCTGGGATTAACAATAAATAAAAATAGTGGTACTGATGAAAATATTGATCTTAGAATTTCAAAAGCTCTTAACTGTTTTAAGTACCTTAATAAATTGTGAAGAGTAACTAATATGCATGTAAAAACCAAATTAAATCTGTACAAATCATTAGTACTTGCAGTTTTCTCATACGGTTCTGAAACATGGAAAATTACCAAAACACAGTGCAATAAACAATGTTTTCAAAATAAACATTTAAGAATTATCTTAAAGATTTTTTGGCCATAGTACATTTCAAATGAAGAATTATTAAATAAAGCAAAATTTAATGAAATAGGAAATAAAATAAAATTTAGTCGTTGGAAGTTTACAGGGCACATTTTAAGAATGAACAGGGATGGTATTCCTAATATAGCATTGACCTGGACCCCTGATGGAAAGAGAAAACGTGGACGTCCCTGTTTGACCTGACGATGTATGATGGAACAAGAGAAAAGTGAGGCTGAATGGGCAAGCTGGTATTAAGCTAGACTTGCTGCATCGAACAGGAAACTTTGGTGATCTAGATTGAAGGCCTTATGTGCCCTAGGCAATAAAGAATTTATGGTGATGATGATGTACTATCCATGCCAAGTTGGCGTTTTTCGGCAACAAAAATATTTATGACAATATTTTGATTCATGTTCACGAGCTAACTACACGATTATTACGGTTTTCCTATAGAAAAGGGGTTGCTATAATTCACATTATCGCTGGTACTATTAGTGACAGTTTATCTCCCTGACATGAATAATACGTAAGTACAGAATTATTTTGAACTACAAATAGAGCACTTTTGCTCCTCCATTCCATTAATAATTGCCAGTTGAGAAATGAGTAAATGTGGCTTTTTAAAGTTTAAAAATTTCTATAAAATGGCAAATGTCGCTATAAAATTTATTGCCACCATTTCAGAAATACGTATAGTAATTTTGACTTGACATAGAAAAAACCAATGAAAAATAATAGATGCACATTATTTGGATTTCTAATTGCAACTGAAAGTCAAGAATTTGAAGACTAAGGTGCAATGACAATGTATTGCTGATATAGCAGCATGAGTCAGGTAGTTATTCTGTATTTTTATCCACCAATTTGATATAAATCCTTAAAATAAAATATTTTCTCATAATCTAGGTGATTATTGTCTGTTCATTCAACATTACAAAGTGGCATTTTCTCTGTCGGGTAGTATAATTTATTTGTATGTTCTGGAAATGTTTAATCTAATCGTCTTTTCTGTTATTACATTTCAGTTAAACATGAGTGGATGGAATCATTATGCTCCTGATTATAATCCTCCTCCAGGCATTCCTAAAGGATATCCATATGCACTAAATCCTAATCCACCCAATGTAAATCCTCTATATCCAAACCCAAATAATGCCCCAATGGGCTATCCAAATATTTCAAATCCTCCTGGTATATGTTCTCCAAGTAATGTTTCGCCTTATCCTTCTTCTAACCCTGGTTTCACCTCCCATACTGGTGGCTCCTCACCCTATCCTCCTGGTTCACCCTATCCTCCTACTGGATCACCCTACCCTCCTACTGGATCACCCTACCCTCCTACTGGATCACCCTACCCTCCTACTGGATCACCTTATCCACCTACATCCACAAATTATCCTCCTGGATCATCACCTTATGCTCCTGGATCATCCCCTTATGCTCCTGGATCATCCCCTTATGCACCTGGATCATCCCCTTATGCACCTGGATCATCCCCTTATGCACCTGGATCATCCCCTTATGCTCCTGGATCATCACCCTACCCTGTAAGTTTTGATCTAATGCTTTAGGAGAAACTAATTTCGCTAAGTTATGTGTTTTATAATTTTTAACTTTTTATTAGTTACATAACAGTTATTAAAGAGCTGGTGTCAATTATATTACATATTTACAAGCCTTTTCCAGTAACATGAAAAATTATTCACTGAAATTTTTAAGCATTTCATATTTTCTGTGAAAATGTTTTGAATAATTCCTCATCAAATGCCATTCTGAACTTTGTTTTCATCCTACCTGTGAATTATGCAGATTATTAAATTAGTGGTTTGAATTCGTGCATTGGAGGATCAAAAAGTTTTTAAGTATAGCTTCCAATTTTTGTTACTGATGAGATTTAAATGCAGGAAAAGGGTCCTCATGTTTCAATAGTGGGTCAGAGGAAGGTTTTGTTCATAAGAGATTAAGAATTGCTGTATTAATTAATAAACTCATTCTAGAGCATATTTAAACAGCCCATTAATGAAGTAAGGCATATTTAAACAGCACAATTTTAAAAGGAGTAATCGATAAATAATTGTAGATAAAACTTGTGTATTGGCTAAATACTTCAGAATGTCTAGTTTCTATTTATTCTAATCTATGAAAATCTACATGTTAACAGGAGCATTTGCACTTGGTAATTCCAAATAACAATTTCTAAAACCTCTGTTTTACAATTTCGGCATCTTATCATTTTGCATTTCAACACTTGAGTTGCATTTTGCCATCAGGTATTATTTAGAAAAAGTATTTCAATGCTAAATTGTCTGTTACAACAAATATACTAGTTTTTATATTTTAGGAATTGATAGATTTTTTACAATAAAAACCAATTATACTACTAATGTAAAATGTTCTCCTTTTATCTTGTTTATTCCAAAGTATTTCAGTCCATTTCCAAAGTCAGTGTTTAGAAGGATAAAAATTTCTCTGCAAATTTCATTTCTGATCAAGTTCTTGCCCAGCATAATATATTTATGAATGTGTCCTTTTTGGAACAGATTAATTTTATGCAACTATCATCTTTACTGATTTTCAAAGGTTAAATAAATAAAATGCTGTGATGGGCTATAAGATGTTTAAATATATAATTTCATTCATTGAAAATGCATTTGATTATTTACTTTGAAAGAAATCAATTTATAATTTATGTAGAGGAACAAATAAAATTATCTCGCGTGTACTTGAAGTTATGCTAGTTACAATTCTGCTTGGATTTCCTCAATTATGCCAAAATAATACATTTGCTATGGAATTTCATAATGAACAGATGAGAACCAGAAAGTCATTGTCTTTGGAAGCTAAAAAATGGCAAACAAGGAGTTGTTTGTAAACACAGATTATTTTGCATCAATGCATTTTATTTTCCAATCATTTAACAACATTTGTCAAGTTATACTTGAAAATTAGTTTAGATGTTTGTTATGAACCTGGAATGGTATTTTTCTTAATTATCATTCCATGATGCTTTGTTTGCAGCTCAAAAATATCTTTGATTCATGTTTGTTTTCAAATGCTTTCTGAAGCCTTTTAGTGGATTCTGTTGGTCTTCATGCATTCAAAAATTATCTTTCAATCATATTCAATGGAGGTCAATTGAGGTTTCGTAATGTTTGGTTTTTTATGCAGGTGCTTTGTACTACAAGCTGAAACTAAAGCTTGAAATTAATAAGTTTCATAAAATTTCCAGTTGATGCAATTTTTTTTAAAACATCGATATCTTGCAAAGAGGACAATAACAGCAACAGAAAGGCATTACCAATGTTGTCTTCCATTACAAATGTACTTTGTAAATGGATTTGAGATCAACTGTACACGCACAGATTTGGTGCTGTTACTATCTATGTCTGATCTGCCCTGTTTGATAAAATAAACTGATTAACATTGAGAAAAATTCTATTTTGCCCATGCATTTTAGGTGTACCTATTCTGAAATTCTTTTTTGATGCCTAAAGAAATCCTATATTTCTGTTACTCAACGGTCGCGTTTTTCCGTTTTCATTATTCAATAAATAATACATTTTATTTATTACAAATCTCTTCAGAAAGAGAAAACGTTAATTCTATAACGTGGTATAAAAGTTTACTTTTAGTAAAGTTTATAACAGGACTGCCACAAACAACTTTTTGCTACTAATATTCAACCTTGGCGACTAGGGATATCTTTTTATGCTAAATCGTCTCAGAATCTATTAATTTCAAAATTTTGGCAACTTTTTTTGAGAATTCGCGAAATGTAAACGAAAATTTGATCCTTTTTTTAAACTATTAGCGGACGGGAAAAATATTTTTATAATTTTTCTTGAAAATTGTCCAAACGACGCGAAATTTTGGTGGCAGGCCGTGGTAGCCATGAAAGAAAAATATCAGAATCTGGTTATTAGATTATAATGAAAACCTTAAGAAATTGTTTAATTTTAAAATTTAAATTTCATGGCGAGATCTTTAACATCTGTTTTGTACATAATTAGCACATTTTGTGTTTTAGCCCTTTCATTTTGTGTGTGAGCAACTAAAATTGCTACTGAAATGCTGCTTAAGTGGAGACTTGCTACTAATTTTAAAATTAATACTGTTCCTTTCGTACTTTGGGTGCGGCAGGCCTGTAATTTAGGGAATAAAACCTGAATAAGTTAATCTTTTGTGAAATTAGATCAATTTAAATACATTTGCAAAAGAAATTTGCATTTTTAATATAAAATTCTTTCAGAATAATTACCATTTCTTTTTCATATTTTACCTGTACATCTTGAATATTTTTTCAAGATATGATTGCAAATGCTATTTTTACAGTACTTTTTTAGATTTGACGAGATGGTAATATATGTTTATTGTACGGTTTAGTATTGGAATTTATCCAAAAATAAAATCTGATTGCATAACAACTCCCATTAGAGTGATTAAATAATTTCATAGTCAAAATCGAAATCATTCTCAAGTGAGAAATAAATTTAAATTCTGACTGGATTTTCTGCTGTTCCTGAACTTCCAGTTTTAATGTAAAATTTGCATCGCTTTGTAATTTTTCCGAAGGCTTTCAAAACTGTAAATTTGATATTGACAAGCTTGTTCATATTATATGAACGTTATTTTTTGTGTGTGGAATTTAGCTTTGCGCTTTCATTGTTACCAAACGATCTCACAAAACAATTTTTATTAAAGTTTTCTGATTAGAGTTTTTCCTGTTCTATATTTTGACCATGGTTTCCATTTTTATCATGGCACAGATTAGAACTTGCTGCGGTGTTGATATCACTACCCAATTTTCAAATCTCTTGATTATTAAACTGTCACACCTCTTCCGGAGATTCAGATGTATTTTTATTTATATTTAATCAGTTTCATGAAACAAACTGAATGCAACGCGAATTGTTTCGAAAGTGAATGTTCATAGAAGGGAAAATGAAGAAAACTTTTGCAATCGAACGGCCAGAAAGAAAACGAGAAATTTACAACAAAGGTCAGTTTCGCCGCCCGCTTTGCAGTTTTCCTTTTAGCTTTTAACGAAACAAAGAAAACTAGAGGAAAAGAGCTGCGCGCACTGGACTGATATGTTGAAAATAGCGCAATCTGGTTTCTAAGAAGAAAAATCTGATTACGTGTAGTCATGTAGTCGTGGACGAAAGGGAAAAAAGGGGAAAATTTAGCTCAGCTTTTCCCACAGCATTTGAGCGTTCATGGCGGCTACGATTGACATAGTAACATTAGATTCTTAATCGGATCATCGTTGTTTTTCTTTTCAAGTTGCACTCCACTAAAATTAGTTTCAAAGCATTTCTGCCTATGTCCTCCGTTATTGCGAGAAAAAAAATGAAGAGAAAATTGATTGATTTCGAAATGATTGTCGTATTAAATTTGTTTCATCTGGATTAACTATTTCATGTTCTTAAGACACCATGCGGTGCCGCGGTAGACCGGTTGGAAGCGTAACGGACTAGCATCCGGTGGGTTGCGAGTTCAAATCCAACCAAAGACCGTCG
This sequence comes from Meta bourneti, assembly GCA_933210815.1. NCBI lineage: Eukaryota > Metazoa > Arthropoda > Arachnida > Araneae > Tetragnathidae > Meta > Meta bourneti. The sequence goes on along the minus strand of OW119923.1, from coordinate 77,332,778 downwards.
TGTACAAAGGGGCTGGTGCACGTTAAATCTCGTGGCTTCAAATGTCCTCACGTCGGCGTAGTGTGGAAGTTTGGAGAGTGGGGTTCCAGTTCAGGTATTGCCTCGTCATCTGACTGGTTAAAAATTACTTGATGTCCTCGGATCTTTCCCTTTGGAATTGATCCTGGACCGTCGCCAATAGCCCGCTGTTTTTCTCCAGTGCGTTCGTTAATTAAATACCTACCAAAGAAACCATGCAATCGAAATATCATTTTGGTGTTTCTACTTCTGTGTGTTTAAATCGGATAACTGTTTCACAAACAAGGAAAGCATTTTAAAGTAAAGCTACATTAATTTTACCTTTCAGTCCTTGAAAGATTTTAAGTACAAAGCTTTGCATAAATTTCTAACTTGTTCATTCATAATATTAAAAATCACAGAATAGTCTACCCAGATTAAAAAAATATTTTTTTGAGAAAATTTGTCATTAAATTTAAAATCGAATTTTAACACTTTTAAAATCGTGTAAGATTAAGTAACTTTCTTCTGTTGTACTTGTTAAGAGTATGATTTTTTCAATTTTGTGGAAGATGTTTTAAATTTATAACCCATGGTAATAACAGCATCAAAATGTAACACGAATTTAGTATAATGCAAACCCAACGACTGCAAATAGCATTCCTTTAAAGTACTAAGTCTCGCCGTGGCTCATTGGGTTTGCCCTCTATGTTAGCTGCCTGCGAGTTGTACTTGCAGAAAACTCCGGATTCGATTCCTCCCTATGCATTTCTCTCTTCCTGTGTCAGTAAAGCTTTTCTTATGTGTGTGTTTCTTTGACGTTTGGCGCTGCTTGGCTGTTTCGCCATAAAACCCAACCTTTAATATAGTACTTAGAAAAGGAGTTGACGTTGAATAATCTTAAAAGGTTCTGTTGTAAGCTACAACAGAAAAAAAGCCGAATCAATTTGTCACTTTCTATTTTAAAAAATTTGTTTCACTATTCCACTTAAGGGGGTCTGGGACTCAAAATTTGAAAGAATGTCAAAAAAAATTTTATTATCTTAAAAAATAATATAGATATTTCTGAATAAAATAACACCTGCATTTTGTTTCTACCATTAGTAGAACCGGAAATATTCGGCTTTTTATAACATGACAGCTGCAAATCAAACGAGCCTCACCCATCAGATAATGTAAACAAACTGTTTTGGAGTCAACTTTCTACTGTTTCAGCTCTATTTTTTTCTAACTCAAATAAACTATGCTACGAACACTTGAAGTGATCTGAATTGATTATCTTAATATTCTCACTGTTTTTATTGTTGAATTTGCACGTTTTTGAATTTTCTGTACTATCAATATACTTCAATAACGCTTTCCATAAAGGACTGTAGGCGGTCCAGGAAAGCGACGATGAAGTCCACAAATACTTTTAGAAGGTATAGGATATAGGTCCAACTTGCTAAAATTAAATTAAATGAAGCAGTAAAACTAAGAAGTAATACGCAATACTATCCAGGAGGATTTTAAACAAAGTATGCAAAAGTGCTTTTTAATAACTTGAATATTTTCATAATTTTAAACGCTCTTTTTCTCCTTTTCTGTTAAATAGGATTTCGATAGTGAAAAATGGATATAACTTAAAAACTATTTGTCATAAATGAATGAAATTTTCTACAATTACTTTTCAAATATATTTCTTTAATTTGTCTTCAGCAATTGTGTATATATATATATATATATATATATATATATTACTTTTTCTATAATTTTTCGAACTTTGTATACTATGTGTTTTATGTAGTTTTTGAACAAAATATTTTTTTAAATTTTTTATAACTGTTTTAACCAAAGATCATGAAGACTGTTTGAAGTATGAACTTTTAGGAGTCAATTAGTGCAAAAATGAAGTAATTTGTTATAAAATATTTTAAGATATATCGATTTTGCCCAACGTCAAAATTTTTAAATTTCTTAATTTTACTAAAAAAAAATTTGAAGTTTTGAAAATATAAAATAGTTATTATAATTGCAAAATACAGTGTATACCTACAGAAAAAATTTCAGAACAAAACTTTAAAATTGAAGATTTTAGAATTTTGAGTCCCGGACCCCACTTAAATGAGCTAGGTCGGATGATTATTTTTTTAATATGTCCTGTATCTTATCAAGGACGTAAGTGTTCAACCGTTTCAAATGTCGAATCTGAATGAGCCCAGTGACAGACTGTCTCATGAGATCGTCCCTTGGAAATGTGACCATCTTCCGGCCTCGGGATTTTTTAAAATGTTCGAAATAAAACATGCCGTTTTATTTCGAACATGCCGTTTTATTCGTTATTCGTTTATAAATTACATTTACCGTAGTATGGTGTTTTCGTATTTGTTTAATCCAACGTTTATTCAAAGGAGGAGGTATAATTTTAGTTTTCTTGTGACATGATTTTTCACTTTGCCTTAGATGTAGCATTTATTCTGTTTTCAAAAATTATCACAAAATTAGAGAGGAGTATGATAATAAAATAGAAGTATTTTCAATTAACAGAACAACTGAAAATCTTAAACATTTTAATCGATTTTATAATTAACCAAGTTTCGCTTTTTATTAATTAATCGAATTAATAATTATTTGGATCTATCCGCTTGAAGTGCAAGTAATATGCAACCAAGATAAAACAGTTCCATTCTACTAATCACTTCCTATATTCTTAATTAGAATACGTTGATTCTTGTTTACTAATATTGTATTATAATCTTATTTACTTATTCCACTGTCGTTAAATTGAAAAAGTGTTGTTTATTGTCTTTGCAATTGAAAAAGTATTTGAGCTATTTTAAAAAATGTACTAGCCTCGGGAATTTCCCGGTGGACCTTTCCGTCACTGAGGGGCCGTCGTGGCTATGCCCACTGGGGCTAACAACCTGCGAGTTGTAGGCTGCGCAGATTCGATTCCTCCTTGGTATATTTTTCTTTTCTGTGTCAGTAGAACTTTCATTGTGTGTGTATGTCTATTACTTGATATTGTATGCCTTGTGTCTGGCGCAGCATGGCCAAATATGGCCCTTGTGCCATAAAACCCCCCAAACAATTATCCGTCACCGAATGCGTTTCAGTTTCTGTACTGGATCAGCTTTTGGTTTTAAAAGTACGAAAATTAAAGTTTGTTTTAATTTTTATTGGAACTTTAAAAAATTTTTATCTCGTGAAAACAAAAATTATTCACTTTTGACGAATTGCAGCATTTGGGATGGTAAACGTATATTTCGAAAAAGTTCGAGAATACGTATATATTTATTCGAACCCAAATTGTTGGTAGAATTTAAATTTCATCCTGGCTTTTTTGTAAAAGCATTTTTATTAATATTTACGAAAAGATTCCATTCCTTGTTTTGAAACGAATTTCAATAATTAAATGTGATTGTTCTGTCTCATTTTAAATGTAGATGCGATCAAATGTTCTATCTCTGGAAACCCTTCGCTACGTTTCTCCCATTTTTAAGCAATGCCGTACACGTCACCACAAACCAAATTGAACAAATCCGGCTCATTTTGTTTTACCGTTCGAAGATCATAATTTTACTTGACAGACGGAAATGAAATAGTTGAGTCGGCCTGTTTAAATGTAAATATCGATGTAAGGAAGCTACCGTCAGAATTCATTCGGCGAATAGGGATTATTTCCTACCATGTAGGGAAAAAGCCGTTTCCGGTTGCCCGCAAAATGTCATGAAAATCAAAGTAACTCCTGCGGCAGATTGTGTGAGTTTCTGAACGTAAAGGTCCGCGATTCTTCTTTCGTAAGTATGCAACTTGACATTGTTCCAACCGACAAATACTGCTTGAAATAACATAGCTAATGCACCAGTTAGAAAATGGTTTCGTTTTGATGCAAAGCGTTCCAGTAAAGTAGCATGTTTCCGTTAAACATCACCGCGCCTTTATTTGTAAGACCACAATAGCCCGTTGTGTTGCTCCAGTGTGACGTTAATTAAAATACCTATTTGTAAGACCGCTTATCTAAAAAACAGTTACTTGAAATACAATAGAAATTTTTGTTTATTAATCTGGAAACTATGATTTTAATTAATAATAAAACAATTTATTTTTATCAATAAAAGAAGATTAAGTGAAGCCGGTAAATTAATGCTGTGTCAATTGTCAAATTACTGAAAGATACTAAGTGCTGTTAACCTATGATGAGTTGGTTGAACAGAATTTATTATTTTGTCGGCTGGTAACCGAGCGAGACTTTCCTATCATTCAACAGGCTCTGGGTTCAAATACCGCGTTCATGCATGAATGTTCGTAATGGTGCGGGAATCCACTTGAAATCGTAGATCTCCTGTCTAAATAGTCATCGTGTAGACAGGAGAGCGACGAACTGAAATCAGCTGTGAAGGTACATAATATTTAAATTTGCATTACTTTTTTTGTGTGAAAATATTACTTATTGAAATGTTTCCTAGTTTTTTTGTGGGAGGCCAGAATCGGCAAAATGACGATGTAAATGATCTACCTAGTTCACAATTAATATTTTTTATTTGTGTGGTAGATTTCGTATCAAAGGGCACAGGGTTATAAATGTGAATTTGCAAATTAGGTTGAAAACTTGTTATGGTCTAGCAAGGTTACAAATGTGTAATACTTTATACACACTTTTTTCCTTTATTTTTGAGTAATAATATGCTCTACTTTCTACATTTTTTCTTAGTGTGGTTCATGTCTTGGTCTCTAGGACATGACATGGTGAATTCTCATATCAGTGTCCTCTTCCGCTTCCATAGGCACATCTTTAGGTGTGTACAGACATTGCAAACAAGAATGATCTATTTTCCCTTCTGTTTTACCCTTGCCTACCCTTCTGCTTTTTGCTTTGCTTTCCTCCCTCATTGTTGTATTGTGTTTGGTACAGCTTGGCCTAACATGGCCCTTGTGCCAGAAAACCCCAAAACAATCAATGAACCAGTGCTTTCAGTCGTGTCCATACCTCGACTCCCTTTCTCCCCATTAAAACATAACATGTGATCAAAAGTATTCTAATAATTTGTATTAGATTCATTATAGCTTTTACGGCTTATTTTAAATAAGTTTAATATTTTATTTGAGATTTTCAATATTCTATTAAAGATGCTACACTAAATATATTGCATAATATTGTTATCAAGAATTTAAAACCTTTGAATGTTGGAAATTCCCCTATAAAAATTTGTTAGCCGCAAGTTCATGTCCCTCTGTGTTACTAAATTAGGTTTGATAATTTATAGGTAGAAAAATTCTTTTTTCACATTATATACACAAGAAATTAAGTTAATCTCAATCTGTTGAAGGAGTAGTGACACCAACTTTGAAAAATTATTGGGCGACCCAACTGTTTCAAAGGATATTTGAAACTTTGAAGGGGAGTAGGGACCACAAACTTATACTATATTCACATTGATACGTTTATCCACAGGCTTTACATGATTTGCTAGAAGATATTTAGCAGTTGGCCAGTTTTGACCATCATCATTTTAGATGATTTTTAAGGGGTAACATGCATCATGTTTCATGAATGCTGAAATGACTCATGCACCTAGCATATGAGGTGACAATCGGAAAAGGATGAACTACTGTAAGATAGTATCATGAAATGTTTGCACCAGGCGCATTCCACTGAAAAAAGGCATGACCAGTCAGCAATGATCAACATATGCATCAATGCTGTCATGTGTGCCTAATTGTTAGTGGTCACAACTTCACTTATTATGAAACTAAGTATTTAATTACTGTCAAACTGTATAGTGAGAGTAAAAATTTTCGCATACTACTTCCATCTTAGCACATCCAGGTGGCACTTGCTGAAATGTGTATTTATGTCGTAGTTTCCAAATAATTTTTGGGGCCATTATGGCTCAGTGTGTAATGTCCACTGCTTTAGCAACCTGAGTTTTTAGGTGGTGCAGGTGCGATTCCTCCCTGAGTGTATTTCTCTTCTGTGTCAGTAAAACTTTCATTGTGTGTATTGCTTGATATTATGTTTTTTGTCTGGTGCATTATGGCCAAATATGGCCCTTGTGCCCTAAAAACCCAACAATTTTGACTCAATACCCACTTTTCAGACGACCCTCCCCTTCCTGGAAAACTATCTTGACTAAAAGAATTGCAAGTGTAGCTGTGCTCATAATTTTTTAATTTCACCAAAATATTCATGTAGCTGTGCACCCAACTGATAACTTTTATTCTCAATTGGAAACAATCTCTAATAGGGATTTAAGACTTATTACCTGTATAGTGTTATTTTACCTGTATAGTAAATTTAACATAATATGGTAGATTCTGGCTGCTGCACCTGTAAGAACCTGAGTAGGTCAGACATCATGCAAATATATTCTAATACTCACTTGTTATGACCTTTTGCCTTGTTTTTAAACCAGTCAGTTGTAACTTGCATTTTGCAATATATAATTGTTGTGGCAATGCATCGCTAGTGAGCGTGTATGATTAAATGGATAAGTGTTTGCTTAAAACATTTTTAGGCTACAAATTTTTTTCATCGTATTGCCCTCTTGCTCCTCAAAGTCCCCTATTTTTCCTGAGATGAACATTGCCCCAAGATTCCTTCAGTGCCACTGGGGGCAGTAACACCCCCTTAGGGAAACTGATCTATGTTAATACAATTTAATTTTGTGTTCTGTACCTCCCCATAAAGTTTGTATAGGAAAATAAAGTTTTAAAACACCCTGTATACACATACATTTTACAATTTTTAACCTCTTTTGGGAAGCCCATTACATTTTGTGACGTTTTCTTTTTCCTTTCTTCGTAGCTATTTTATACCATACCATTGCATTAATTTTTTAAATAAAGATTTAATGGTCAGCATGACTAACAAAAGGCGAAAATAAACATTTGTCTTTGTGTCTTGCTTTCTTTGGTAAAGATGTAGAATCCGAGACATGTTTGTCGCCAAGCAATTTTTGTTGCCAAATCAAGATGGCGTCCTAAGCCAGTATGTTGGTTAAAAAAAAAAACGTTGACTTTCCTATGCGAAACACCTTTTGAATAGGGTTGCCATAAAGCTGAATCAAAACAACAAGGTTACCATGTTTGGCGATAAATCGCCACGGTCTCGGATTCGACATCTCACCTCTTTCTTTTATTGTATTCTCATTTTAGAGTACTTTTTTGCTTTTCTTCAATTTAGATTCAATTTCATATATTTTTACTATTTTCTAATTAAAATTGTTTTCTTCCAGTCTAGCAATCCACAAGGTCATTTGCCTGGAATTCACTCCCGAAACATGGCTTACGTAAGTTAAAAAGATTGTAGTTTACATTATTCATTTGCAGAATTATTTAAAAAATTAAATTCTTGATGGAAAATAAAATATTCTCTTAAACTGTTTATTTCTTATGGCCCATATATGATTATGATGGACCAAATTTTGTACTTATATTTAGTTTTAACTATTTTTTAAGGATTTTAAAAATTAGTCATGCATTTTAAAACATGTAACATTAGCTTATTGCATGTTATGTTTTTGACCGTGTATTTTTTCTTGTAAAATCAGAAAAATAAAATGTTACATTCTTAAACATGAGGAAATATTTTTCTGAAGTATAGTTGTCAAATTATCTGTTTTCAAAGCACTTCTAACTTATAAAAAAATGTAATGATTTAGCTGTCAGTTTCCTATTAGAACATCATATCTGTCTACAATTGTTCTGTTTGGGGTTATTGCTAAAAATTTGTTGATGTTGTAGGAGAATGTTGACACTATATATTCTTTATTTTATTTGTAAATATATGTAATGAGATCTTGAAAACATCTTTAGTACATTCACTTTATATAAAACCGATAGCAAGCAAGAGTGATGTATTAGAAACAAGATTTTCCTATCTTGCTTTAATTTCCCAGGTCATAATAAATTAAAAATTCATTCTATTCAATCCTTTCTTTAATCATGTGAGAAACTAGTCTCAGAAATAATATTTATTTTGCCTTTTTCTCAAAACACTTAAGGCCTTCTGCACCACATCTCTATTCCTGCCTTTAGCTAAAATCAGTACTTATGTGTATATATATGAAACGATACATAAAGTTAACCCCTAAATACAATTCTCTCCTCAGATAAGTCCCTTAACTTTCCCCTTTTCTCTTCACCTGCTAGTCTGTCTTGCCTCTAGACTTGTGGTCAATATATCTTGCCACCCTTGAACTCCTCACTAACCTTAACTTCCGACGGACGCGCTCACTCAAAATGTTTTTATCTCCCTTTCAAATTGAGGGTGCAAGCTCAACTTACTTGGTTAAGACATCGACTTTCTACCAATGGCCTTTCTTGATATAGATCCCCTAGATCAATAATCTTTTAATCCCTAACCCCTAGCGAGTTCATTTTAAACCATTCATTCTTTCACTGGCCCCTTTGAATAAGGAGCTCACTGTTCTAAACATCCTACAAACGAACTCCATGCTTTATGATGGTGCTACTTGTCTGTTGAAGTAAAACTATTATGGAATTTTCTGCCTTCATTTGTGGAACCAACACTTCATTCAGTCTCAGTGGATTCTTCTGTGCATGCCTTACACCAGTCTTGTCACGTCTGCAGGCTTTTATAATTTCTGTTATTATGACATACATATATATTGTCATTTTCACGATGTTGCTTAAAACAGCGTGTCTTAGCTATTGCTTTTGACAGCAACCTCCTGAAACATCTTATTTAAACTTGCTTATTAAAAATAAAGCATAATTTTGTATCTTTCTGTAAGAAAAAAAAATTACAGAATGAATAAATTGTGAAAGTTATGAAGTTGCCCTTTAAATTCTGTAAATGGACTCTTCTAATTCTCTGAAATTGATGTAGTTATGTTATGTGATAGCACGCTAGAGTTGTTTCATTGTGACTAAGAAAAAGGATGTAACAAATGTTAACTAGCATGGTATCAAATGGTTGTAGCTGCAGTGGAACACACGATTGGTGATAAAATTGACTGTTTCTTTACATTGAATTGCAATGAATTATTCATATAATATATTAGATTGATAATGAATTGTCTTCAAACGTTTGTGGAAGCAGTATATTTTCCCCTCCTAGTGGCTAGTCTGCAGCTCAGGGATTTCTATACGATGGGTGGCAGATGGGGCGAAGTATCCCAGTATTTTAAGTCTGCAGCATACACATTTTTCCTGCTTGGAGGATGAATAAATTCTTTATCTTGAAAATATTGCAGTTTAATTCTAACATTAATCTTTCTGTTTAGTATGTTACCGGTGAAGGAACTGTGAAGCCTTATGATGCTTTTGATCCAAAGCAGGATGCTGAAGTTCTTCGTAAAGCTATGAAAGGTTTTGGTAAGTAAATAGATGCAGAGTTCTAAATATTATGTGCTTGTATATTCAGATATTTTAAGTGTTCATAGCTTATGTATTGTAGTATGTTGGAGATTGCTTTTTTGAAGGCGGCACTGCTATGCAGTGACCTTTAACTGACACTGCATCGAGATTGAATATTTACATTTGTAGAGGCATATGTAGATGGTATTTCGATGGTGAATCTTGCAGCTTAAAATGATGAACTACAAAACACTGAACTTACAAAATATCCTCAAGTATTGAATGGTTTGGTCCAGCTTGGCCAAATATGGCCATAAAACCCAACCAACTTGAGATATTTAAATTCATTGTATGTATTCATTTGTTGACTTGTAAATACTTAGCATAAAATATAAAAGCTAAGTAGATTTAAAGTATTATTTGTTGGTTCATTAAGCTTGCTGAATTTAGGATATTGTTTTTCACACTGTATCACGGTATACTTAAACATGACATTTGATTCTGTAAAATTTTTAATTGATTGAAAAGTTTATGTTAAGCATGTTTTTCACTGCATCGCAGTTTGAAAGAATGTTACTTCATTTATAATAGGAATTAAAAGTCTTGGAAGAAATTCATAAAGGTTTTGATTTGAAAAATACCTTTTTTGAAAACCTTCCTGTTTAATTGTACTTAATTTCCATTAAATTGTTCTCAATTTTGGTCCATTCGGAAAACATACTACCTGCTAACTAGTGAATTTTTTTATAATTTGGAAGTGTATGAGCATGTAGCTTAATTTTTTGTATATATTTTGCATAAGATATGTAGCATAGTAGTGTTTCTACATATTATGTGAACTTCTGCCTTAAAATATTTCAATTATGCCTTTAACATGAAGTACACATGAAATTTCATTTTAAAATTGTACATCTGACTGAGAATAGTTTGATGAAATTTTCCTCGACACTTTCCAAATCATGTTTCATAAAGAATTGTTGAGATTTTTTTCAAATTTAGAATCTGTTATATGGACACTCAATGGTTTATTAAAATCAAATCAAAAGAATAGGTGTCAATGCAATTGCACAACACTCGGACACCGACAAACAGCTGAAAATGGGCATATCTTTTGTTTACTATCCATGCTAGATTTAACGTTACGAAATCATTTGCTTTCATAGGAACTGATGAAAAAGCTATTATCAGAGTATTAGCTAACCGCTCCAATGCTCAACGAGTATATATAGCAGTGGCATTCAAACAATTGTATGGGAAAGTAAGTATTTTGATGGTTTTTAAGAGTTGAAGTACTGATAGAAAAAGCTTTTACTTGCATAATAAACTAACACGCTAAAATATTCTTTGCAAAAATTGCTCAGGAAATAATGTATTTAAAGATATTAATTGATGTTCAATAATTTAAATTTTATTTAAAAATTTACCTTCCACTTAGAAAAATGTAGATAAAGTGAAAAAAATAATTTATATCAGACATGCAAAAAGATATAAACATCCTTAGACGTTTTATGCTTGCAACTGAACAAATTTGTTAAAACATTACAGGATGCATATTTTACCATCCAAAATAGTATCTTAATTTTATTTTCCACAACAGAAATTTAATTGCAAAATGTAAAAACAACCTGTTGCTATAGAAATATTGCTTGTCTAAGAAACTGACTTCTGTTACCTTTTGAATTTAACTTTAATATAATCTTATCTTTATGTTGTCCATTAATATCTTTTTCTTTTACATTTTTTGTAAAAGCTTTCAAAATACTGTAACTACTCGAAAAGAGTAGACTTGAAATGTTTTTTTTTCCTCAAAAATTTGCCTGCAAAGGTATTTTTACTCAATTATTTCCAATATGCAACTTTGCATTAGTTTTAAAGCTCTATCAATTTGCAATTATGTATATAGACTCCAGAATTTTACTTGGGTTTTAGCCTTTTCACCATCTTATAAAAATGTTAAACTGAGCTTTATATTAAATATACCTAAACCTGAAATGTTTACTTATTAACTTGTGTGATGTAATTCTACCTTCAAACATTCTATCGAAACTAAAAATAAATATTGATTAAGTATATTCCACTTGAAGAAATGTCTTATTTGTATGATTTTTCCATTGCACTAGGAAAAACATCCCTATTATGTAATGCATTCAAAATTTGCTGCATTAAGTCGAATTAAATTTCTGTTTTGTACTGAAAGTTATTGACAATTGATTGCCATTAGAATCTATTGTAGCACACACACATACCATTTCAGATAATCATAGATTTGAAATTCACTTCATTTCTATGGCAGTTATAACTTATCTCTAATTAGGATTTTTGAATTGGTTATAATTTATAACAATTTCATTCTTTCCTGATAGGACTTGATTGATGACCTAAAAAGTGAGTTAAGTGGGAATTTTGAAAATGTAATACTTGCTCTGATGATGTGTACCAATGATTACTTAGCTTCTGAGTTGCACGAAGCAATCTCTGGTGTTGGTACAGATGAAGATGTATTGGTTGAAATTTTATGCACTAGATCCAACCAGGAAATATGGAGTATAAATGAAGCTTACAGCCGATGTAAGTTTGCAAAATGTGGACTTTGGGTACTGCTTTGATATAAAGACTTTTGTGTCAATGCTTTTGGTGTGCTTTTTGTAGCATGGTTGACAAAGGCAACCCCGGTTTATTAGGATTATGGCAACCTCACGATTATTTGAATATCTTGTTAATTTTTGCAAATCATTATCTTTTGATTTTACTATATCTAAATAACTCTAGTTTGCTATAATTAATGAGATCTTTTATAACATTCACATATTATAGCCTGGGTTCCATTAGACTTAAAACTAACAGATTATTTAACTTGGACAAACTTCTATAACAATATTTCAGAAAAGGTAGAGTTTCATTTAAGTAAATACCTTGTAGAAGTAAGAATAATCAGTTGTGTGGGTTTGTTCTATTTTTGTTAATTTTTTAATTATTTTCTGCTAAGTGTCTAAAACTGTTTTTTCTAAGAAATTCTTCCTTGGCAAATTAAAAAGCATGCCAAAAGTGTTGCCACAAAAAAGTCTTTATGTTAAAGCTGTACCTTACTTTGTTTCCATTTAAAAACTTATTGTGAGTATGTAATAAAACTATTACCATATTTTGTTTTTTCTAGTGTATGGTAAGGCTTTAGAAAGTGACATCAAAAGTGATACATCTGGACACTTTGAAAGACTACTTGTGTCTATTTGTACTGTAAGTACCCTTATTTTTAGTGTAAAAATATTTTTTAGTTGTGTAAATGAATAAGTTCACCCAAACAACTTTAAGAATAAATTTTAAGAGAAAATGAAAAGAATTTTTCTCAAATTTCTTTATATCAGTCTAAATTTTACAATAATCACACTTAGGTCGATGTATATTTGAATGTTAAATGATCTTAGCATTATTCTTTCTCTACTGCATATCGATATTTTTAATGCTTTAACCGATAAAATCGGAAAATTCAGACTCTTTTAAGCCTACCAATATTCTGCTAAGATACTAAGGTGATCTAATTAGCCCCATGCAGAAAAGAGGTACAGTCGAGCAACAAACCAAACAGTCTGACAACAAAGTCTGATAACTTGTTAATATAGTATTTAAATTAAAGTTTGCCTTAATTCCAATTTTTTGTTGAAATCAAAATTTTTGAAGTACTTTTGTTTTGCTTTTCTGTTAATAAAATATGCACTTTGGAATTTGGGAATTTAATACAAATTGGTAAAATATTACTTAACAGGTTATGCAGCAGTCTAAATAAGAATTTTGAGTAGATATGAAATCTTGTTCTGAAAAAATTGTTTTTATTGATGATTTTTAAGTTCAAATAGGAATAGTGGTATAAAATTTATAAACCCATTAGTATTTGTCCATTTTTTTTTTAAATTCTACTGTATTTCTGATAGGGAGCTAGATCTGAAGCACCTGCTGATTCTGACAGGGCTAAAGAGACTGCTGAAGTAAGTATAAATCAATATTTACGCAATCATCTTTAAACTGCATATTTGTCACTCAACTCAATCTTATGAACAATTTGGAAGAGATTTATGTTAACCAACATTGTTTTCTAAATTCTATCATGAGTGAAACAAAATATAAGGAAAATCTTCCTGTGTCAATTGAATTTACATCGATTCAGTTAGGATAAATATTAGGTCTACCGGAAGGTTCTGTCCATATTTAGAATAAAATAAAATAATAAATTTTTCATACCTTGAATAAACTTTATTGAATAATATAATTTCCATCATTATTTATGACTTCTTGCCAGCGTGATGGCAATTTATGTATCCCATTTTTAAAAAATGCCTTATCCCTAGAGGCGAAAAATTGAACCAGTGCTTGTCTAATATCTTCTTTATTTTTGAATTTTTTGCACTGCAAAAAATTTTGTAAGGACAGAAACAAGTGATAATCGGAGGGTGCTAGGTCCGGGGAGTATGGTGGATGCGACAGAATTTCCCAGCCTAGCTCTGCGAGTTTCTGACGAGTCCCCAAAGCAGTATGTGGCCTGGCATTATCATGAAGCAGTATGATGTCCTTCCTATTGAACATCGCCGGCCTCTTTTCTTGGAGTGCTGTTTTTAAATTATCCAATTGCTGACAATACCTTTTCGAATTTAGCTTTTCGTTTGGTTTCAACAGCTCAAAATGTATTGGTCCTCGAATGTCCCACCATATACACAACATTCTCTTATTCAGGCTCAACTTCGGTTTAGAGGTGGAGGGGGCAGGTTTTCTGGATTTTGATTTCATTAGTATGCCAATACTTTTTACCTTCTGAACTGTGGTCGCCATGCCTCAGTGAGTTTGCCCACTTTGCTAGCAAGCTAGGTAGCTCAGTTTCGATTCCTCCCTGCGTATTTCTCTCTTCTGTTTCATTTAAACTTTCCTTGTGTGTGTATGTCCATTTATTTGACTTTGTTTGGCACAGCTTGGTCAAATATAGCCCTTGTGCTATAGAACCTAACCAACCACATTTTGATTTCTCTTTAGTATGCTAATAGTTTTAACCTTCTGAGGGTCATGCACACTACAATTCTTTCTGCAAGGCCTCAAACCAAATAGCCTTGACAAGTAGAATGTTTCCTAAAATTATTTGTACAAATAGATGTAACTATTTAGTTAATAGATGTTTTATAAGGTATAAACAATAAATAATATGCTTCTCAGAATCGTGAATGCTCAATCTTAAAGCTCTTATTTGTCATGCGGGACTTATATTTTAATTTTTCATTTAGGTAACATCCCCAGGTCCTATAGTACTGCTGTGGCTCAGTGGGTTGGCCCATTGTGCTAGCAACCTACATGTTGTAGGCAGCAGAGGTTCCATTCTTCCCTGGATACATTTCTCTTTTCTGTGTCAGTGAAACATTCTTTGTGACCTTATAACTTTTATGTCTATTACTTGACATTGTCTTGCGTTTTGGCACACCTTGGCTAAATAGGGCCATTGCTCCATAAGAACTCAATCAATCTAAGGTTGTACTTTTCTTCAATAACTGAATTTTTGGGTTATTCCGTTTTGAAAATGTAGGACCACAGAAAATTGTTTAGTTTAGATTGGATGACTTCATTCATGCTTAAAAAGTCTTCTGAATAGTATCTATTTTCATACAAAGTAGGGAAAAGCATTGCATATCCTTATTTTATTGTCTTGACATTGAAATCTAATTCTCTAAGTAAATAAACTTTTAAGAATTTCATTTATGACTGTATTGAACAAATTATGAAATTTCCTAAAATAAATTTGTACCTTGATAGAAAAGGCCAATGTCCAAATTTGATACAAATTGCTTCAAGGTAATGGAAGTTAGAAAAGAAAAAAGTGTGCCAATGTTCTGTCCATAAATACTTTATGAAAGAATCAAAATGTTGAAGATTATTTTTTGTTTGCTTTATTAAAAAAATTTTAATTTGGTGAAATCAAGTGTTATCTAAAACTTGCAAAATGGACTGGCCCTTTTTCTATCAAGGTACAGAAATATTAACACATTTTTATTTTGTGTATAATATTTTAAGTGAATACTTTCCTTTTGTGCTAGGCTTTATATCAAGCTGGTGCAGGGCAATGGGGTACTGATGAATCGGTTTTCAATTCCATTCTTGCTGCTGATAGTTTTCAACAGTTGGCCCATACATTTTATGAATATCAAAAGCTATCTGGCAATACTATTGTACAAGCCATTGAAAGTGAAATGTCTGGTGATTTAAAGAAAGGCATGTTAGCCATAGGTTAGTGTGTTTTATTGCTAAGAATTTCATTAATCAGCTGTGCAAAAAAGCTTATTTCTTCATTGTGTATTTGTATTGTTTGTGGCATAAAAATTTCAATTTAGTTTCCAAGGAATTACAATAGCAGGTATTAATAAGTAACGACATATTGTTTGTGCCAAATACAAAATTACTATTAGTGCTTTAAATAGGAACCCTTTTTGTAATCTTAATTGTATTTTATGTTTTGCTTTTCTGAATAAAAAGTTAATGTAAAATATCAAATTAATGAATACTAAATGTGTAAGTAATGTAAATTAATGAATACTAAATATGCAGGTAGTGTCCTTGGAAGTTAATAAAAATTTTATACCACAAAATATATATATATATCAAACATTACAAATACACAATGAAAAAATAAGCTGGTGTTTAGGTTTTACAATTTAGAATCAAATATATTAATTTCTTACCGAATATAGTTATGATATTGATAACAAAAACTTTTAGCTTTAATGTTTTGTTTTTATGACTTTTCGTCTTTGTAATGAAAGTTGTTTTCCTCTCTAGCTAAGTGTGTCGAAAACAAACCATTTTATTTTGCCGAAAAGCTTTATAAAGCGATGAAGGTAGTAAGTAATTCTTTTGCCATGATTTTTATACCAAAGTAGTGTAGTACTTGAACCTTGTCCTATTTCTTCCTTCTTTTCTTTTGTGTAGGGGCTTGGTACTGATGACAACACTCTAATTCGAATTGTTGTATCCCGCTGTGAAATCGACATGATTCAAATCAAGGCTGAGTATGAGCGAAATTATGGGAAGCCCCTAGCTGCTGCCATATCTGTGAGTTTTTTCCCTTTGTCAATAGATTACTAAACAAGTTATTTAACTAGTACATACTGCTAACTTAATGTCTGCTGTTTGCAAAAAAAACGCCTTTTAGACATTTTCTGTAGATCTAATCTGAAAGTTGGAAAACATTTTGTCTCATGAATAGATTTGGACTATTCATATATAAACATGATAGAAATTGATGGTTGGGTTCTCAGGTTTGTTGCAGAAATCAAAAATTGGTGAATAATTCTTTAAAGCATCAAAACTGAAATGAGAAGTTATGCAGACTTTTTGCTTAAGGACTGAAAGGCCATATTAAACCATTTTCAGAAATGCGAACCATTACGGATTTCCACCTTCAATTACAGCAAATAGTGAACTTGTGAGAAAAAAAATCGGTGTTGGCAATAAGCCAAATTAGCAGTCTGTCCTCCATTTTTGCATAAAATATCATCAGGTTGGTGCCTTAGATTCTAGAATTCCAATACATATTTCTACTCATTCAATATGGTGTGCTCCATTGTTATCATTTGATAGTGGCTTGGTGACAAAATATTGAAATTGCTTGAATGACTTTATTTTTGCAGTCAAAGCATCAAGTTAAGCAATTTTTCAAAATTGCTTAAAATATTTTGGGCTATGATAATATATTTCTCAGAAAAGTGCATTTAAATAGAATTTACTTGAGTTGTTCCATGGAAAACCTGCATTGAAAGAATTAGATAAAAAGAAAGGAATTTTATATTGGATAATGGGGTTGAACTATGTACCGAGAATAGTTGCATCTCAAGGGTTAATTCAGCCAAGAAAGCAGCAAAGCTAAAAATATGTGTATTTTCATAGTTACCTCGTACCCTTAATCTTGATTAATGTGACATTATCGGAAACATTCCTGAAAGTAAATTCAAGTCTTAAAGGCTGATAGCAGATTTTGTTGAATGAGTACAATATTTTTGTCATCCATTTGCATACCATGTCTGTTAAGATGCAATTAACTAGTAATTATGTTTAAATATTTTAAAAATATAATCATGGAATGAGAATTCTACATAATCATTAAAATCAATCATCTCATTACTGATAAGGACAATCAAAGGTTGGAATCTGCATCTTTAGTATAAACAAAGGTTTATTGTTAAATTAATTCTTTGACTTTTAAATAGTCTATAGTTCAGTAAAATTCTTTCCAGGATATAAATCGCAATAGTTGATTAAATATATCATTTGTCTGAAGTATTAATAATTTATCAAATTACTCAATTTTAAGCTTTTGAAATCCAAAGTGTATATATTTAAATGAATTGTTTTGAACACACAACTTTAATTTGTATTATAATTTTCGTTGCAGGGTGATACTTCTGGTGATTACAAGAAAGTTTTGATTGCCCTTGTTGATCCAAACTGATAATTATTTTCTGAACTTTCATGCTTTTTAAGACTGCTTTGCATTTTCCCTAAAAATGCATTTTAATCAAAATTGTTACAGTTTTTTAAAAAATAAGTCATTGTTGTAAATGCACCATTATTCTATGTTAAATTTATAAATTTTATCTGAAATACTTTTATGTCAGTTTTTTTTTTACATATTTGTAAACAAAGTGCTTTATGGCTAAATTATTTTTCAGTGTACTAGTCTAGTTAAATTGTGTAACTTTTAAAAAAATATGAAATTGCTTTCAAATTTGTACAAAAAAGTATTTGTGAACTATGGATTCAAACATTTTATTCAGTGTACAATGCAGTTTATTTTTCTTCACTCATTTCTGAAGTAGAAAAACTTCCAGATTAATTTAATAGTCTTTCCAGTCTAAAGTTTAAAATATCCTAGATCTCAATGTTTTTAATGATTTGTATAGTACTCAAAGTAACTAGCTAATTATGTTTATTATTGAGATTCTTTTATTTTTAAAATTTCTATTACTTATCGTGATATTTTTTGATACTTAATAAATTTATATTTATTCATTCAGGTTGGTATCGTTTTTGTACTGTGAAATAAAATTAACTACATATATAATACAATATCAGAGTATATACATACCAGTTTAGTCATTAAATGTATCAAAATAGAACACTAATGTGCTAATAACTTAACATTTAAATAATAGAAATTCTGACAAATTTAGTCAATGCTTTGTAATTCATAACAGCTTTCAAGAAATGGAAATCCGTATTTGAATCTGTTTTCATTTATATATGCTAATATTAACACAGGATGTTTCAAAGTTGGTCTACATTTGACACAAGACTTCTAACTAGAATTTTAAAACTTAGTGGTGAAAAATAATCGCCAATAAAAAAGGTGAACCCTTTCCCCAGAACTTGAGTTAATTTAATGCACATGGCCCATGATATGAAAGGATTCGAAACTGAATTAATAAAACATTTAATATATGTGCTACTGAATTGATAATTATATTTCATGCTTAACGCATGAAATTCCAAATTTTAATGTAAAGCCTCAACAGTAATACAATCATTTAAATTGCAATTTTTTCTATTCTCTACTGATTTTTCATGACTGGATTGAGTCAGATTTGAGTGTCAATGCTATTCTAAATATTTCACTTCCTTTTCTGCTCAAAATGACAATGTTCTAGTTTAAAAATAAATTATATTTAAGATTAATTGTCTGCTGATATCTTATCCTATCTTCCATACGATTAAATACATTATTAAAAATAACTGATTTCATAATGAATTTGCTGAAAAGTTGCAATGACAATTTTTTCATTGTATGATGAATACAAGTAATCAGGAAATTTATAAATAATGAAAATATGTACCTTTTGTACTAGACTTAAAACATTCAGACATGTCTCAACATAACAAATTGATGTTTTGTTACAAAATATAAAATAAATATTTTAAGCCTCAATCACTTTCATAAAGGTTTTCCTATAAAGCTGTATTGAACAAAACCAAATGATATGTTGGAGAATTACTTGAGTTTTTTTAAGCATATTGTTAGCATGAAATACAAATCTATCGCAGGCACATATCCAACTGTCTAGCGACCAAATTCATTCAGTCACTCTAAAATTGTTTATATAGTACATGTTTTTACTATTAGGTTTTGATACAGATGTTGATCGAAGCAAGAATTTCTAATGAAGAAATTAATGTTTATCATAATTGGCACAATTTTCATTTTATAGTATAAAAGGAATGAAAATCATGTCTAGATAATAAAAGTGCAGTCTCAACCAAGAAACTATTCAACCAGCTTACTAAATCATAACTTAATATACCGGTGTGCAAAACTTAAGCAACGACTGTTTTTTTGCCGTAACTCTGCAAGAAATCACCTGGGAGAGATGTAATTCAGAAATATTATTTTGTAGTTAACGGATGAAGAAAGCATACTAGCGCAAAAATGAATAGAACGCATACAGTATGGAATCAAACAAAAAAGGCTTTATCGAAAGTAGCGTTGGTACAAATGATTGTCTGCCCAAGAGGGAGAACAACAAACAGATGCCCCCATTAACTGCAATGGTTGCTTGGCACCATCTCTCCATACTCAACACCAGATTATCCAACAGTTGTTGAGGTAAGAGGGCCCATTCCTCAATGAGCACCTGTTTCAGTTGTTGGGTGGTCTCCGGCGGATATAATCGTGCCAAAAGGCGTCTCCCCAAAGCATCCCACACATGTTCTATGGGATTTAAATCAGTGATATCTTCACTTTCTAGCAGCTCATCAACAGCAAGAGTCCGATGTGGCCTGGCGTTATTGTCCATAAAAACTAAGTCTGCACCTCGGAATGGATGGACGTATGTGGGGGAGGATCACTTGCTGACGATAGCGATCTCCAGTAACAGTACCTCTGTCGAAAATTTGGAGCTCAGTCCGCCCATTCATCATGCCTCCCCAGACGAGCACGCCAGGACCACCGTAACGGTATCTTTCCCTGATGTTAGTGGGATAAAACCGTGTCCCTACCTCTCTCCATATCAACTGGCGTTGAGAATCGCTTGTGACACTGAAACGACTGATCTCTAAAGAGGACGTGACTCCATTGATGAGATGTCCAGTCTTTGTGTTCTTTACACCAATCCAAATGGCGCTGTCAATGGTATGCAGCTTTCAGGACGGCGGGCGAATGGTTGTCCCGTTGCCGCACGCAGCTGCTGAGCCAGGTTGCCTGCTGACTGGTATCAATCTCTTTTCGCCTGCAGGACGATATATCGGACATCCATTGGCATTGTTTTTCTTGGCCGATCACCACCAACCTTTCTTACAGCTGTACCAGTTTGGAAGGCTTTTCAAGCTCGTGAAACGACACTTTTGTCGATTCTAAACTCTTCGGCTACACTCGTCAAACTATACCCCTCCTCGAGCTTGCCAATCATTCTACCACATGTAAAGTCGTCCAGATGGTTTCTTGTAGCCAGTTTGCACGTACAAACTCAATTGAACTTGCAGCGAATGCCTTTAATAGCGCCTTTCGTCCTTCTTTTTAGTGTAGTCTTGTACTGCACACGTTTTGTGTGCCCCCACGTCACATGTGACGTCTTGTTCCTGATATTTGCATACAAATCGCCTTTCTACTGAATTGGGTGTTCATTGTACTGAACACGCAACAAGCCCCTTTTGTACAGTTTCATGGCTGTCTGGTTAAAAATTACATCATTGCTTATGTTTTGCACAGCAGTGTATGAAAGGAAGTTTTATAAATAATAAAAATAAATTCCCTTCACTCTTCAAGCAAATAAACACTCGTTTTTAAGGTTATATTTAACAGCTCAATGTGGATTGCAACTGCAATGTCAGGTCAAGCATGCAAGTTTGTCTTGCTACTTTTTCCTGTTTTGAGCAATTACCTTCACACTTCAGAATTTTTATTTAAGGAAACATCAATATATTACAATAAAAAACAGTGAAATTGTTATAAAATGAAATGAAATATGTATTCAATTTTGAACCTTTATCGCTAGAACTGCATCATTTTAGTCCATAACTCAATACTCTAGTACTTTTTGCACATTAAAAATATAGCCTTAAAAGGAAACAAATATAGTACATGTTTACAAATACCGGCACACACAGGTGCTCTAAATGCCACAAAAAGTTTCAAGTAAAATTGTATGGGAAAACACTGCTACAGTTGCATTATCTCTAAATGTACAAAATTGCAACATCAGTGGTTGCTTAATGAGAATTCCTGACAGGAAGCTCAAACACATCAATAGCACTCATGCAAAATGCATTTCAATTTTTGAAATCAGGAATGAAAAAATTGGATTTATTTAATTTAAATCGGATCTTTTTTCATTTTAATTAATCCCTTGCTTGTAGAAGATTAAACTTGTTGGACATTAGACACAAATCAGTTAGCTTCTAGATAGTTTTGATTTATGTTAAACATTAATATTTATGATGAATAACATTAATGTATTAGGTAATTAGTTTTTAGATTAAATTGTGATATCAGAATTAGCAAAGTTAATCACATGATAGAGTAAATAGAATAGCACAACAAATGCCATGCATAAGCAATGTTTTTCCATCAGGTTTTCAAGCGGTTTAGATTAATTTGACTTTAACCAACTGAGTGACATGAAATTTTCGTGGACCTAGATAAATAAGTTTGTGGGATCCCACTGACACCATATTAAATTTTTGCATAAAATTAATCAGAAATTTTATATTTATCATGAATAAAATGTATATGAATGAATTTTTAAAAAATTATTAAGTAATTAGACTTGTTTATGAAAAAAAGTCGTGTCATAGATGAAAAATGAAATAAAAAAACTTTCAATAAATTAATACTTTGCATCAATATTTAGCTTACACAAAGTACTTATTTCTGAAAAAATGTTATTTGTAAGTATAAAATAAGATGAAAATATACATAAATTGAAATCAAATAAATATACCTATTTTTCAAATTTTCACTGAGTATTGATAAGTATTTCAAAATTATATTCCAAGCACATGAAAAGGGGTTATACATAACACAAGAAAATGAAGTTATTCTCTATGGACAGCATAGAAGAATAAGTGTAATAGAACATACCAATTTAATGGAATTTTGATCTTCATTTTCAATAAACTTAATACAGAAAGGAAAATTCAATTTTAAATTTTGATTTAATTCAAGCTGATTTAAATCGGCATACCCTGTTCGGAACTGATAAAAAACAATGTCAGCTATAACAGAGATGGGGCATCTTTAAGATAAATTTGAAGCAAATAGCATTCTGATGCAAAATATGAGAGATGCTTGTAATACAACCAACATTAGGTTCTCAAAACATTGAAATTAAATAACCTGCAATTCAAAAGTTCAAGAACAAAACATTTCTTTTCCTACACCATCGTGAAAAAGAGTAAGAACACAACATAATTTACCAGTATACTACTACATAAAAAATAAATGACAGCTATCACTTTGTTAAATTAATAAGTACTTCAACTTTGAATAGTGAGTTGACAACTTTTCCTTGTATTCTTTCAGAGAAATCATTTGCCTACTTCCAATATACACTGAAAATTGCAACACCATGAAGGAATCATGCAAATTAAATGAAACAGTTGCAGAAATGTAAAGTTGTAGGAAATGCAAGAGATTAAGATATGCAAATGATTAGAATTACAAAGCGATCACGCAAGTGTGAGCCGATAAACACCCTCTAAACTCCCAAATGAGCCGTATATAAAAGCACTGTAAAGGTGTGTAAAAATGTGTGTATCGTCGTTTGAATGCTGTAAATGATTGATTAGAAGTCAATATGCCTCGCCAAAAACGCAGGGTGCCATACGAGCAACTAACGGAGTTCGAACGGGGCCGCATGATGGGCCTCCGTGAGGGGGGACTTTCTTATCGTAAAATCGCCACTCGCACGGGGCGTAATGCCACAACTGTGATGCGTGTGTGTAAGAGATTGACCATGGAGAACCGGGCAAGTCGAAATCCCGGCAGTGGGCCACGAAATGTGACGTCACCACGGGACGACAGACACCTCATCCGCATGGCGGTGACGGACCGTACAGCGTCCTCTCGTGCGTTGGCTCAACATTGGAGCACGTCTACAGGTCTGCCCCATGGTTCGTCGACGTCTGCTGCGCCATGGGCTACGTACAAGGATTCCCTTGACGCCTCCGGATACAATGGGCTCACCAACACAGCCAATGGCGTGCCGATTGGCAACAAGTCGTCTTCTCAGATGAATCCCACTACAATCTGGACTATAACGATGGACGCGTAATCGTCAGATGCTACAGAGGTGAACGCCTCCCGGAGTGTCTTATTCAGCGTCATACTGGACGAACGCCTGGAGTTATGGTCTGGGGCGCTATTGGATATCATGGGCGATCCGCCTACTCCAAATTGTGGGGACCCTGAACAGCGGGTCCTACCCCTACTGCAACACATTCCCGGAGCATTTCAGCAAGACAATGCCCGTCCACATGTTGCTCGGAATGTACAAGCCTTCTTCAGTGCACGTTCCCCGGATATGTCGCCCATTGAGCATGTCCGGGATTACATCGGACGACGACTCGCTCGTCGGGCAGAGAGTACGGCTGAACTTTGGCATCAGATAGAGCCCATCTGGAATGCCATTCCTCAGCATGATATTCAGAATCTGTATGATTCGATGCCACGACGTGTACAGGTTCTCATCGCTGCGCATGGCGGCTGCACAAGATATTGATTTTTGGCATTATTTTTGTTTTATTGGTCTGTAAATTTGATCGTTTGTTTAAACCACTAAAAGTAATACGTGGAATAAATTTCATTTATTTCTGATGATTCTTTCATAGTATTGCAATTTTCACAAACAATAGTGTAACTAGTAATTCATGTGAGTAAAACATACCTATAAATTGTGCGTTGTAACATATTTAATTATATAGCATAGTCAAAATTAATTAGGATTTCAATTTTTTGATCCACTTAAGTACTAAAATAGTTCACTTATTGGAAAATCTAATTTAATATAAAATAGGATAATAATTTTAATTAGTTAAAATGTACTAAATTCAATTTATTAACAAAATTTAATAATTTTTTCAAAAAGAATATATACACATGAAACATTTAAAAAACTAAATTTTCTAAGTATATTTTTAAATTCATTAAAAATATGTTCATTTATATATATCTATATAAATAAAAATGGAGTGTTTGTACATTGAATATTTTCGCCCCATTTCAAGTTATTTATCCGTTTTGGGTCATTCGAATGTAAAATTTGGTTTGTGTTTTGTCCAATTTTACAGGAAACTATTTAAGAAGGCTCAAATTCAACTTTTGTAGTAACCTTAGTATCGCCATTCGTAATTTTGTCTTACAACAGGGATGTGATGTATGTGAAATGGATTATTTGGTGGATATGCATGAATGCGGCTTTGTGTCCGAAGGAATAGAAATAATGTTGCAAAGGTGTTGAGCAATTGTTTTCCTGATATTTAAATGATGTTGGCATTTTTTCCTACAAAAGAGAAAAATGATTATTTTGGTCACTTTTTCAATCTACAGTTAACCAATTCAACCTGAGTAATTCTGCGAGTACTTAATAATATCATGACTTAAGTATGAATATTAGTACTATGCATTGCCTATTTAATTGCAGAAAGTAAACAATCGTATAGCATAATTTTAAAGTAGAATTGCAATAAACAATAAAATTTTTGTTTCAGTAAACATAATGAAAGAATTAACAGCAGTGCAAATTTTAAAGAATTTATAAATAAGAAGGCAGAAACAGAATTTCCTTGTCATGAGTATGTATTAAATTATTACTTCAGTTTGAAATTGCAAAGCGTTACATTTGTATTACAGAGTTCACAATTTTCAAACATTCTCCTGTAATTCTAAAATCTTCAGTATTTATATGCAACATTACATTGAAAGAGTTTTTGTATGCACATTAAAAAAGAATTAGGCAGTTTTAAACATTTAAAACAATGCTTTAAGACTATTTTTCAATATTTAATTTTTTTCGCTTAAAGCAGTATCTCTCGACAACTTTTGTTGCAATTTTGTGATAGTATTTCTCAAATGATTCCTCAAAATCACATCGGTGCCAAAACCTCTATTATTCTCCAGTTCCTCAATCGTCTTAGTGAGAAAAGGTACTACATCAGATAGTACTTCTGGTAAGTGTTCAATTACACAATCTAACACACTGAATCCCTTTCCGGATGACCACTGTAGTTGTTCTTGGATGAACCACTCAATTATTGGCCTAATAATATGTTTAGAAGAATTTATATCCATTTTATCCCTGAAATAGATAAAGGTCTTTTTAATAAGACTTCTTAAATAGTTTGAAAGGGTATCTTCTTGTTTCATGAAAATTTCCAGTGCACTTCTTAAAAGTGCATCAGTGACCATTTTTTTCGGCACTAAGGGACTGAATCGGAGAACTTCAAACAGCATTTCAAATGCATTTGTAGAATTAGCACTTCTATTAAAAAGAACACTCATTTTAATTGTTTCAAGAAGAAACTCGAATGTTTCCTTTTTTAAGCCTTCAGGTTTACTATTAGCAGTATCTATCAGCAGCTTAGTAATTGGATTGTTTGATGGTGAGTATAAGTAAATGTAATTTCCAATCACATCTTTGATTTGCCTTTCAATACATTTATCTCTTTTATAATCTAATGAGAAGAGACCTCTTATAAAGTTTGGCAAATATTCTTTGATGGAACATGATAATATGGTTTGGGAATGTTTGTCTTTAGGATAAACAATATGTGGAATAACAGTTTTATCAAAAAGTTGCGGTAGAATGCTTGCAGTATTAAATTTCATGTGCAGTAACTGAGAACAGTACTCAACGAGATGAGAAGCAAGTTTATATACATAACCTAGAGTTTGGTTATCACACTGTTTTGTGATCCTGTTCACAACACATGTCACAAATGTCTTAAAGCAGTTGTTTACTATTAATTTTAGTTGGTTTTTATGATGAAGATCACTTTTGTCATACATTTGTCCCATACTACGAAAAAAGGCTATTGCAACATATACATGATCAGCTGTTCTAAAATTCAAGCTTTTTACATCTGGAAAGTTATCTACAATTTCATTTTGTAATAACACTTTTTTAGTTAGCTCATTCATTTGGTCATTTGGCGGCACTAAAAAAATAATGCATTTTAACCAGGATTGAAACACCAAGGGACTAAAATTAGGTAACTTTTCTTTCAATCCTATTAGTATTGTTCTATCGTCCAGGATGAAGCATAAGTAACGACACATTATTGAACTATTCACACTGTCCTGGCTTCCAAAATACAGGAAGATGTTACAAAAATCTTGAGATGTTTGGTTGGTGAGAGATGAAACAAATTTATAGGACAAACTAGTTAGTACTGCAGCAATATCAGCTACAAGTGGTGGAGGTGTATTGGTAGTGGACATATTTTCGATAAATGGGTAAACATGATTAAAAATTAATTCCAAAAGTCTAGTGTACTGTACTTCTGTTATGTTTTCCATATCGGAACTTGCATTAACAAGAAGCTGCACTTTTTCTAAAATGCTGAGAAAAATACCAAGAACATAATTTAACTCTGAACTGCAAGACTGCAGTAACACAGAAAAACCAGATCCAATAAGTTCAAACAAATTCGAATGGTGGCCTTGCTCAAATATTTCACTCATACTATCAATATAAACAAGTAATAAATTCATAACATCTGTCTTGTGCATGCTATCTCTAGTTATTATGGAGTATTCAGAACATGTGGAATTGAAAAGTTTTGTAATTTTAGTTATAATTTTGTTCAAATTTATCTTTTTCTTCTGATACATCTGGATCAGTACAAATAATGCTTTCCACGAAATCATTTGTTTCTTAGGGTTGGCAGTTGTTTCAATTACTGAAGCAAAATCACAAATTTTATCAGTCACTTCTATTTGACCAGATTCTGCAATAGCCAAAAACAATGACAGGCTATTTTGCAATCCAATTTCAGATAATTCTTTCATTTTCTTTGGCATGAATTTGCTGTACACACGTCCTTTCAAAGACCGCCACAGACATCCCTCAGAAATATCTTTAGATAGTTGTTTGCATAATAATTGGAGAAAAGTGTCATAGCTACTTTCTTTTCCCAAAGTAGTACTTGGGCATGCAAGGTTGCTGATGTATTGATACCAAGATGCTGAATTGTTATGCAAACAAGACATGCCTTTGATGTCAATCCCAGAAAGGCAAAAATTTTCATCAATCTTTTTAATAAAAAAATCAGTAAGGGGCAATAGAATTTCACAACTTGGTTCCCACATTGAAGCCAACTGCAAGGAGTAAAATAAGGCATGACGTAAGCTCTTTTCTTTTCCCTCAAAATTACTAGTCAATAATGAATTCATCAAAAACTTCACCACAGCATAGCAACTTTTAGGCGTTTTAGTGTCACAGAATGTGCCACATATGTCATACTTATAAAGAGGGGCTATGTAGGAAGTAAGCCAGAGACAAGGTTCGATGATATCTTCACGATCCATTTGAGCATTTAGAAAAGTAAAACTATCAATAGCTATATCTTCTGATTGTTCTGTTTTGGCCCTTGAGCACTGTTTTTGAATATGCTGGACAATACTATGGTAAACACTCCAAAAAGTCTCATTATCCTTGGATGATCTCTTATCAAGAATATTTATAAGCATTATCCACACATCTTGGAAACAACTACACACAAACGGTGAATAGGAACAGAAAGAATTCAGACTTTTGTAATTGTTTATGGCAATACAGACAAGATCAGTCATAAGTAGTGTTGCTACTTGAATGAAAGGATCTAACTGATCAACATGATTAGAAAATATCTCCATCTTATCTATTTGGATAGAGCAGCTTGTAATTATTTGTAGAATTGCCAAAGAACTGCACCATATATCTAAATATAAGTGAACATAATGGTAATAACTACAATTGCTACTGGTTTCAGTAAAGTCTTTAAAGTGCATTATATTAGATATACTACTTAAACGGCCAACGAAAAGCAATAACTTTTTTACTTCTTTTACCATATTGGATAACCTTTTTGAAATGTGAAAAGAATTTGTCGACTGCATCTCGTTTGAATTAGAGTGATTAAAATTGATAATTTGGAGATTATTTATAAAAAAGGTAAGGACTTCACATATATCTTTCCTTAAATTTTCAATATCAGATAATGGATTATCCTTTAGAAACATGTTTGAATTATCAACAAAAGCTTGGATGAGGAAATAACTTTTCTTAATCTCTGAAAACAGTAGATGCATATCATTCCATGGAGCTGATTGTGCGGAAAGTGACTTTCCGAATAAAACTGTTGTGCGATTGGAAGATACTTCAAATGTAGAATCTAGAAACCTTTTCAAATTTCCATTATTCAAATTTCCTCTACACGAAAACCATGGTATGCATTTCTCTGAAGAAGTAGAAACATATTCTCTCATTTTAACAGCAGGAGACTTAGGAGGAGTCAATTCAAAGCTTGACATATTGGCTCTGAAAGATAAAGAGAAAAAATTCTATTTTTAATAACACATTACTTTTTTACACAGGAAATACATTACTTTTAACAGCATTTTTAACAAACAACGGGTAACAAATGAACTGCTCGGTGAACAAAAATAAGATATTGGATGCCAAAGCACTCAATAATAAAAATTTTAAAAGAAAGAAAAATTACAGTGCCTTTTTATGCTCCCCAACTGACTTTCTTTGTAACATTCCATCTCTATTAACTATCAAAATTTCGGATGATTTGTGCTCCTGTTTGTCTTTCAATCCAACAAGAGTTTAACACAACTCTTGACAGCACTTCCATATTCCTCTACTTAAAAGGCCACCTATGACAGCTCAATACTTAGACACACAATAATTTTAGTAGTAGAGTACAGAAATATTGGGAAGTCAGATGGAGAATGATGTAAGTCATTTGTTTCATTCATTACTTAAAAGGAACTTTACTTAATTTTTTAAATCAGGGTATGAAAAAATCATGATTTTTTTAAAATCAAAAACATCGGATTTATTTGATTTAAATCAGATTTTTTTATTTAAGTAGGATTTTTATGATTTTAATTAATTTCTTGCCCGTACAAGCTTAAATTTCTTGGATATGAGACACTCAAATTAGTGTAGTTCCTAGATAGTTTTGATTTTATATTATTTGATTTAATATTTTTATGTAAAACATTAATGTATTAAGAAATACAGCCAGGTAAATTTTTGAGATTAAAACGCGACAGGAATTAGCAAAGTAAATCACATGATAGAGTAAATAGTGTCCCAAATGCCAAGATGAG